>MU271158.1:0-634405 GCA_021432605.1 Coniochaeta sp. PMI_546 | reverse complement strand
GGGAGGTTCGGGGGCGGTAATAATTACGAATAAGGTTAGGTTAGTATAAATAACGAATTATTATTAACTTACCGGAATATTTAAATAATTTAAAAAGGCCGGGATAAGATATAATATTAACGCCGCGGTAATTAAAACTATCGGGTCGATAAAAAAGGTAAGGGCGGGTATAACGGTAGCGGTAAAGGGAAAGATAACGTTAACGAAAGGTTTAAAATATAATATAAAAATAAGAAAAGTTAGAACTATAAGATAAAGAGGATTATTTACGGGAAAAATATACGGTTTTAATTACGACGATTAAGTATTTTCGGTATAATACGAATTACGATAATAATAACGGTAGAAAAAGAAAAGAGAAAGGGAAAATAAATAACTTTATATTTTACCCGTTCGGTAGTTTTATAAATAACTTAAACCGTTATAACGGCTTTAGTTTGGGTGTTATTTTCGAATAACCGAATAATAACTTAGATTACCGTAACCTTTACGGTAAGGGTATTAATTATTTAAAAGAAAAAAAATATTAACGATAGAAATTTAAAATTATAAAATAAAAAAACTTACCCGGTATATATAATTTCTTTATTTATATATAACGTATATAAGCCGAAGTAATAAGTTATTATTTTATATAATTAGCCGAAC
The DNA here is from genome assembly GCA_021432605.1 of Coniochaeta sp. PMI_546. Lineage (NCBI taxonomy): Eukaryota > Fungi > Ascomycota > Sordariomycetes > Coniochaetales > Coniochaetaceae > Coniochaeta > Coniochaeta sp. PMI_546. Next base: position 633,757 of record MU271158.1, on the reverse strand, counting down.
CGTTACCGTTATAATAACTTATATAATAAATATAACGACGGTAAAATAAAAGGCGGGCGATTTTAATAACCGTAACCGTAACGATAACGGCCGGTATAACCGTAAGAATAATAAAAACTACCTCGGCTTATACGGCCGAGGTAATTATAACCGGGGTAATACGGGTACCCGGGGTTAAGTTAGTAATAAGGAAAAGGGGGTTAAAACGGAAATAAAAGTAGAAGACGGGGTTAGAAAAGGGAAAGGCGGGTACGGGTAATACGAGTACGGAAAGGGGCGCGGCGGCTATAATAATTAAGTTAAATACTAAATCTATTTACGTATACCGTTAGCCTTTAACTTTTATAATAATAATTATATAACTTATCTCGTCGTTTTCGACGTCGAAAAAGCCCGGTAAGGGGGGTAAACTTATTATCTTAAATAATAAACGCGGTAAGTAATTAATAATATAAAGGAATAAGAAGTTATAGATAGTTATAAAATTATTATTAAAAAGAAAGTACGGCCTTAATAAGTTTAGCCGTTTATAGAAACCGTTAGTTAATTAAAGGAGAGGGATTATATAATAAACTAATACTTAAGTATAACGATCCCAAGACGCGCTAAGGATTAGAAGGTAAGTTCTATTACTTAGGGTAAGTAAGTTAAGGTATAATAAGCAGTCTTTATTCCAGTATCGTTAAGATAAGCGTCTTATTTAATAATAACCTCGATTGAATATTTAGATTGATCATTAGGTAATTAAGAATTATTTATAACAGAATCTAAAAAGACTCCCTCTTATATATTTATAAAGACTATAGTAATTATAACGATAGTTATAATCGTACCGACCGTAATCCTCCCTAATTATTATAATTATAATAATTAGTTACGTAATCCGAAATCTTTTACTTATATAATACGATAAACCTCGTATATATATTCTTATCTATTAACGGGGTATACTCCGTTACCTATAGGTCTATAATATTATCCCCCTTCTCCTTTAGTTATTGTTTTTAAGGCCTAATACTTCTTATAAATAGTATTAATAGCCTATATAAGTTACGTCCGAAGGTTTCTCTTTCTTTATCGTTATTATATCTAACCGTAATATATAAAAACAAAAGAAATCTTCCAAATCTTTAAACGATTACCGTATCGTTTTATTAGTAGTTATCCTTTCTAACGCCGTCGAGATATTTTCGTATTCGAACTATAAGAAACGCGGTCTTGTTTTTTATTAGGTTTCCGAAAAAAATTCCTCCCGATACGTAAAATACGTTCGTTCGGATTGTTCGCGGTACGACGTCTAAAGTCTTTCTAACGAAAAGTTTATAAGAATTAGAAAATAGTTTCGTAAATTAGAAGAAAAAGTTAAATAGGCCGAAACTAAAGTTTAATATTTTCGCGTTTAGAAGAAAATATAGTTTGAGAAAATAATACGTATTATCTATAAAAGTATAACGAACGTAAAGGAATTAGAACGGGTCGAAAAGGAAGAAATAGATCGCGAAATATCGAAAGTTACCGAAAATCGTCCGTTTTCCGTTACGTCCTTTTCTTTCGATAACGATTTTATTTCGGGCTAGGACGTAATTTACGGTAACGTAATATTATCCCTTTCGATTTTTAGGGTAATAATATTATTATAATACGGAATTCCTATAGTAACTATTAATAGTTCGTAAAATAAGCTTTTAATTCTTACGTATTTTCCGAATCGTCGTAATCTTTCTATTTAACGTAGTAAAAGTTTACGTTTCTTTCTTTTTTATACTTAAAGATCTTTTTTATTTCGTATTTTTATATTAGTTCGATTTCTATATCTATTACTAACTTCGCGTTCTTAAATATTAGTTTAAAAAGCGAGATATAAAATACTAGGTAAATATATATATTCGTTAATAGTTGGAATTTATAGTTCAAATTAGATAACCTTTTCTTAATCTTAAATAGTCCGACTTTCTATAAAGGTTAGATTAGGCGTATAAGTAGTTAAGGAAGCTTAAAATAGGTAAAATTAGTGTAATAGGCGTAATAATAATATATTGAGTGTTGTATATCATATAATAGGTTGTTATAATAAAATTCCTTTTCTTCGATTTGAAGGGAAAGGAAAGGTCTATATATATTTGAGAAGGTGGCGAATCGTATATTCTAGAATTACGATTTGTAATATTCGTAATTCGGCTTTCGGCGTTATATTTGTAATATTCGCCACTTAGAATATTCTGGAATATTAATTTGTAATATTCGCCACTTAGAATATTCTGGAATATTGATTTATAATATTTGCCACTTAGAATATTCTAGAAGATTGATTTGTAATATTTGCCACTTAGAATATTCTAGAAGATAGATTTGTAATATTTGTTACTTAGAATATTCCAATAGGTTTTATATTACGTATATTGTATTTTTATACTAATATATAGTTTATTAATATTTTAAATATCTCTATACTTTCTTCCAATCTAATTTGTCGCTTGGTCGTTTTATTTTAATATTTCGTCGTACGAGGTAGATTTTATTTCTTTCTTAGAAGGTTAGTCTTTTTAACCTTTTCTAGTTTATATATCGTATTATTCGTAAGTTAAATAGCTTTATATATTTACGAAGTCTCTTATAGAATAGCTTTATTTGTTCTACGGTATATTTCGCTTATAATAGTTCTAAATCTAACGGTATTAGTCCGTTTCCTAATATTTCCCTTATAATAAGCTTATAACCGTAATTAATAAAAAACGGCGAGTCCCCGTTTAATATTTCGTTAGGTATACTATTATAAGCCTATTATATTACTAGTAACCATTTAACCTAATCGTCTTATCTTTTATTAATATATATCCGTAGATATTATTTAAAGGTCTAGTTCGTTTGTTCTATTTGTTTATCTATTTATAAATAGAACGATATTAATAATTTGTATTTGATTCCGATTTATTATATTAACGTTATCTAAAACTTCGAAATAAATAGTTTATCTTTATCGGTAATAAGTTATTTAGGTAGTCTATATTGGCTTACTATTACCCTTAAAAAAGCGTAGGTTATATCTTTTACTATACTTGTTTCCTTATACGGTATAAAGTACGCGTATTTGGAGAATTTGTTTATAACTACTTATATACTATCGTAGGTAATCCTAATTATAAGTTCCCTCGATATTAGTAATTTGACGATAAAATCTATCGTAACTATTTCTTATAGTTTCTCTAGTAATTATATAAGTTATAATAGCCCGTATAGTTTATATTTGTTTAACTTAGCTTTATTATACTTATCGTATTCGCCGATTATTTACCTAACTATTTTATCTAATCTTAGAAAATCGTAAGTCCGCCGTATATATTTTTTAGTCTTATAAACTCTTTAATATCTATATAACGGATATTCGTAAAACTTTTTTACTAGTTCTTTCCGTAATTCGTTAGGTACGTATACTTTATTTCGGAACTATAATAAACCGTAATACGATAGAAATATAAAGGTAACGTTTTCTTTAGTCTCCTTCTTTCGGTATTCCTTAATCCTTTCTGCCTATCGTTTTTCGGTATTACAAACCTATAGGTAACGGAAGGTACCCCGCCAATAGATAAGGAATATATATACGAGGTTTATCGTAATATATAAGTTAGGGACCTCAAGTCACGTGACTAATAGATAGGATCGGCATCGATCGTATTTATTACGATAGATCGGATAGACGTCTAATACGTCTATCACTATAGTCTTTATAAGTATATAAGAAAGAGTCTTTTTAGATTCCGTAATAGATAGTTCTTGATTACCTAATAATCAATCTAAGTATTCAATCGAAGTTATTATTAAGTAAGATATTTATCTTAACGATATTAGAATAAAGATTACTTATTATACCTTAATTTACTTACCCTAAATAATAGAACTTACCTTCTAATCCTTAGCCCGTCTTAGGATCGTTATATTTTGATTATTCCTATTCGGTAGGTTAACCTTATACCAAATAGCTAACAATTATATCGACCAAAAGAACCGTTATAACTATATCTAAGGAAGAGCTTACTTAGTAGGTTACTAAGCTCGGAATTGAATTAGAAAAGTTAAAGAACGAATATAAAGAACTAAAATCTAGATCGGCGGAACTTAAGAACGACCTTAAGATTACGGAACGAACGGCCAAGATCAAAGCCCCGCGGCCGGAACCCTACGATAAGAACCGCGAAAGGTTATAAGCTTTTATTACCCAGATTAATACGTACCTCTCGATCAATAAGGCGGTTTTCGCTTACGAATACGAAAGGGTAATATACGTAGTAGGAATACTAAGGGGAAAAGCTACGGAATAGTACGAACTAACGTTATACGATTAGATAGATAATATTGTTAACGATCGCAAACCCGAAACTAGAATACTATTTAATAATTTCGATAAGTTCTAAGAAAAATTCCGCGAAACGTTCGGTAATCCCGATAAGACGCGAACGGCCGAACGGTAGTTGATAAACCTAAGGTAAAAAAGGTCGGCGGGAACCTATACGGCCGAGTTCAAACGCCTCTTTACGAAACTCGATTTAAGGGAAACGGTTCTTATAATTTAGTTTTACGGAAGATTTCGTAATAACGTCAAGGACGAATTTAATAAGACCGATAGGCCTAAGACTTTCTATAAATACGTTATATAGGTTATTCTAATTGATAATCGATTATATAAACGATAGTTGGAAAAGAAATGAGGAAGAGTTACGTAAAGACGGTCTAATAATAATAATACCGCGAATATTAGTTAGAAGAGGTCTACCGCCTATAATAATTATTTTGGACTAATAAAACTAAACGTTACCTAGAAGGACAATTCCAAGAAAAATAAGAAATACTTTAACTACGGTAAGTAAGGATATTTCGCTAACAAATATCGATAACCTAAGAAAGCTTAGAAACCAGTCCCCGAAAATAAGGTTTAAACGGTAATAAGGGATAGAAAATCCCGCGCTATCGTAATAATACGTAAAGAACAATAATATAAGGTATTTCTTAAACTACCGGGAGAAAAAGTCGACTTGGTAATAGTATTAGGTTACGATATTACGGACGTAACGTATCTAGTTAGCCTATTGGATCGAAAATAAGACGAAATCGAAGAGGAACAAATACCCTTATATAAAGATTACGAGTCGGTTTATATTAATTCGGTCTATTATAACTAAATTTCGTAAAATTCGTATATTTTCTACCGTTATACTTGGTATATATAAGAAAAACTAGATTACAAATAGATACCAATACGAATACTAATAACTAGACCGATACCTTACCTTTATAGACCTAGAGATATCGAAAAATACGAGGAAGTATATAGGAACAGATAATATTTGTTACTAACGCCGCTTAGAACTATATAATTATAATTTAACCTAACGGGATAGGAGTTCCTAATAGTAACGGAACCTAGACGGAAAATCGAAGGTAGGAACCAAATACAAGCTACTTACCTACCTAAAAACTCGGCAAAACAAACGGGACGACTAAGATATTCGGTATTAGAAATCGTAACGTAAGTTACGACGGGAGGAAAATCGACCGAAGAGTTCTAAATACGATAATACCGTATTAGTACGTAGGTCGATACGTACTTGGCGAATTACCGGGGCTATAAGTTACAAATATAAAGGAAGGTCGAAGAGTTAGTATAAGAAGCGGACCAAATAGATAAACGCTTAGATAAACTACTAGGCCCCGAGCCGGAAGCAAAAAAAGAGGAAAACGGGGAACCGTCAGAACCTTCTTTAAGGGCCAAAGACAAACCTAAATACTATAGTATTTCGTTCCGAAGATTAGAAAAACGGTTAAAAAACGACAAACGTCGATTATAAAGGGATTATATCGACGTAATATAGAAAGATCCCTATATACGACCGTAGGAATTAAATATTTACGAGTTACGATTAATATATAAGGAAATAATACCTAGGTAATAATAAATAACAAAGTATAAGGAAACTATATCTCGCCGAATCTCGTTAATATATTACGATTGCCTTAGAAGAAAAAGGACGAGCCTTACCGACTTAAAACTATTAATAGAAACCTTATCGATTATAAATAAAGATTGGTAGATATAAAGATTACGCCCTTTTAAGTTACTATCCAAGACTATAATCAAGAGATAACGTTCGATATTACGGAGATCTTATCGTACGGTATAATATTAGGGATACCTTAACTACAAACGAATAATCCCCGAATCAATTGGAAAACAAGTTAATTTTAATAGGATACGCCAAAAAGAGAGTTAGCCTTTATAGAAAACGGACCTTACGAAGAAAAGCTTATACGTAATTTTAGAAGAACTTTAATAATCTACGAAACGATTATAGAAACTTAATTTATATCGACGCGAACGATTCCGAAAGAATATTATCGATATAATAAACTATTCAAACCCGAGTTTGAGATAAGATTACCTGAATATAATCGTTAGGATTACGAGATCAATCTTTAGCTAGGTAAGGAGCCCGGATTTTATAAGATTTACCCTCTTAACGACTTATAATTATAAGCGTTAAGAGAATATATTAATAAAAATCTAAAAAAAGGCTATATTCGACTATTATAATTACTAGTAAGATACCCTATCCTATTTATACCTAAGAAAAATAGGAAATTATACCTCGTTATAAACTATCGATAGCTTAATAATATTACTATTAAAGATCGAAAACTATTATTTTTTATATCCGAACTAAGAAATCGACTATATAAAACCCGATAGTTTATTACCTTAGACTTTAAGGGAATATATAACCTAATACGAGTTAAAGAAAGAGATAAGTAGAAGATAGTATAGCGATCTAAGCTAAGATAATACGAATATTATATTATACCTTTCGGGCTCGTTAACGTACCGGCTTTTTTCTAGAAGATAATCAACTACGTATTTCGAAAGTAGTTAGACGACTTCGTCGTCGTATACCTCGATAATATTTTGATCTATTCGGAAAACTTCGAACAATATAAGAAATACGTTTACCTCGTCTTACAAATATTATAAAACGCGAATCTATTAGTCGAACCCGAAAAGTACGAATTTCATTAACAAAAAGTAAGATTTCTCGGTTATATTATATTATTAGGCTAGTTCGAGATAAACCTAAATAAGCTAAAGGTTATTAAGGAATAGCTTATACTAGAAACGGTTACGGGAATACGAACCTTTCTAAGGATTATTAACTTCTATTGGAAGTTTATTAAGGATTATAATAAGATCGCGATACCCTTTATTAACCTTACTAAGAAAGACTTAAGGTTCGAATAAACCTCGAAGGAAGAAGAAACGTTCTAAAAACTTAAGAAAAGGATCTTAAGCTAGTTAATATTAATTATTATGGATCCCGAAAAACCTTACGAAATAGAAACCGATACGTCGGAATTCGTATTCGGAAGCTAGTTAGGATAAAGGGATAAATAAGGAAGATTATACCTAATAACGTTCTTTTCGAAGAAACTAAATAGACTAAAACTCAATTATAATATACTAGATAAAGAACTAATAGCCATTATTAAAACGTTTAAAAAATAAAGATATTATCTTATAAGAACAAGATATAAGGTAAAAGTTCTAACGGATTATAAAAATCTTATTACGTTTACTTTTACGAAAGAACTTAATAAACGACAAATCAGATAGTATAAATTCCTTACCGATTTCGATTTCGAAATTGTATATAAAAAAGGAAATGAAAATAATAGAACGGACGTTTTTAGTCGACGAGAAGATCTGAGATTAGAAAAAGAAATACGTTCGGCGAACTTCTTCAAGATTAACTAATAAGGAAACCTTAAACTCGATATATAAGTCGGAATAATATAGAACGTAAAACCCGAAAAATAATAGGCGGAAAAGATTAAGAAATATCGGAAGGAAAAAGTAAAAGAGGATATTACCTTTATACTTCCGTTATACTACGGCTTACTATAGTTTAAGAACAAGGTATACGTACCTAACAAACTATAAAAGAAACTGGTAAAGGAATTCTACAAATATCCGTTATATAAATACTAAAGAGTCTATAAGACTAAGGAACGCGTACGGCGGACTTACGACTTTCTAGGATTAGATAAAATAATCAAATAGGTAATCGGCGAATACGAAGAATATAACAAAGCCAAGTTAGGTAGATATAAGCTATACGGGCTATTATAACCTATATAACTATTAGAGAAACTATAGGAAATGGTTACGATAGACTTTATCGTCAAACTACTAATATCGAAGGAACTTATAACTAGGATTATTTACGATAGTATATAAGTAGTTGTAAACAAATTTTCCAAATATACGTATTTCATACCGTATAAAGAAGCAAATATAACGGAAGATATAGCCTACGCCTTTTTAAAGGTAATAATAAGTTAATATAGATTGCCCAAATAGTTTGTTACCGATAGAAATAAATTATTTATTTTAAAGTTCTAGATAATATTAATACGACAAATCGGAATTAAATATAAGTTATCGATATCGTTTTACCCGTAGACGGATAAGCAAATAAAACAAACTAACCAAACCTTTAAACAATATCTAAAAATATATATCAATGAAAAGTAAGATAACTAAATTAGGTAGCTACCAATAATATAATAGGCCTATAATAGTATACCAAGCGAAACGTTAAACGGGTACTTACCGTTCTTTATCAATTACGGTTATAAGCCTACTATAAAGGAAATATTAGGAGATAGACTAATACCGTTAGATCCAAAACTACTATAAGCAAAATATACCGCGGAACAAATAAAGCTACTTTATAAAAGACTTCGCGGATATATAAAGTTACTTAACTTACGAATAATACGATACGTAAACCAGAAAAGGTTAAAAAGACTAACCTTATAGGAAGGAGATAAAGTCTATTTCGTACGACGAAATATTAAGATAAAACGACCAAACGACAAATTGGATTAGAAGAAAATCGGATTATTTAAGATTAAGAAAAAATTGTCTGATTTGAACTATAAATTTTAATTACTAACGAATATACGTATTTACCTAGTATTTCATATCTCGTTTTTCGAATTAGTACCTAAGAACGCGAAGTTAGTAATAGATATTAAAGTCGAATTAATATAGGAATACAAAATAGAAAAGATCTTTAGGTATAAAAAGGAAGGAAACGTAGATTTTTATTACGTCAAATAGAAGAACTACGACGATTCGGAAAATATATAGGAACCGGAAGCTTATTTTACGAACTATTAGCAATTGTTATAAGAATTCCGTATTATAATAATATTATTACCCTAAAAGTCGAAAGGGATAGTATTACGTCGCCGTAAATTACGTCCTAACCTAAAATAAAATCGTTATCAAAGGAAAAGGACGTAACGGAAGGCGGACGATTCTCGGCAATTCTTGTTATCTCGCGATCGGTTTCCTCTTTCTCGACCCGTTCCAATTCTTCTATATTCGTTATACCCTTACGGATAATATATATTATTTTTTCGAACTATATTTTCTTTTGTTTTCGTAAACGTTATACGCGAACGTTTACCTTTCGTTAGGTAACCTCGGTAGCTTTTACTTCTTTTTCGAGGCGACGGAACTAATCGCCGATCCTTACGAGGTCTTCGTTAGAAAAACTAAGTACGTCGTATTTTGAACGATTATTACGAATATATTCGGAATACTTCGAAAAGTTATTAGGCGAAACGCGATAAGTAAGACCTAATCGTTCGTAAGAAGAATATTCGGGTATTTCGATAAAGGATTTAAAGATAGTACGTAATAAAACGTTTTTACGGTCAATCGATAACTTAGAAGATTTCTTCTATTTTTATATATTATAGTTAGATATAATAACGATAAAGAAAGGGAAACCTTCGGACGTAACTTATATAAGCTATTAACATTACTTATAAGAAATATTAGGCCTTAGGGACAATAGCCAAAGGAGGAGGGGGATAATATTATAAACCTATAGGTAACGGAAGGTACCCCGCTAATAGATAAAGAATATATATACGAGGCTTATCGTAATATATAAGTTAGGGACCTCAAATTACGTAACTAATAGATAAGATCGGTATCGATCGTATCTATTACGATAGATCGGATAGACGTCTAATACGTCTATTACTATAATCTCTATAAATATATAGGAAGGAGTCTTTCTAGATTCTGTAATAGATAGTTCTTAATTACCTAATAATCAATCTAAGTATTTAATCGAGGTTATCATTAAGTAAGATATTTATCTTAACGATACCAAAATAAAGATTACTTGTTATACCTTAACTTACTTACCCTAAGTAACAGAACTTACCTTTTAATCCTTAGCCCGTCTTGGGATCGTTATATTCGGGTTCTATATTCTAAATCGCCCCGATTTATATATCGAGTTTAAGGTTTCCTTATTAGTTAGTCTTAAAGAAGTTCGCCGAACGTATTTCTTTTCTTAGTTTCAAATCCTCTCGTCGATTAAGAACGTCCGTTTTATTATTTTCGTTTCCTTTCTTATATATAATTTCGAAATCGAAATCGGTAAGGAATTTATACTATCTAATTTATCGTTTGTTAAATTTTTTCGTAAAAGTAAACGTAATAAGGTTTTTATAATCTATTAAAACCTTTACTTTATATTTTACCTTTATAAGATAATATTTCTATTCCTTAAACGCCTTAATAATAACTATTAGTTCCTTATCTAATATATTATAATAAAGTTCTAATCTATTTAGTTTCTTCGAAAAGAATATTATTAGGTATAACCTCTTTTATTTATCCTTTTATCCTAACTAGTTTCCGAATACGAATTCCGATATATCAGTTTCTATTTCGTAAAGTCTTTCGGGATCCGCGGTAACTAATACGGGTTAGCTTAAAATCTTCCTTTTAAATTCCTAAAACGCCTTTTTTTCTTTCGAGGTTTATTCGAACTTTAGGTCTTTTTTAATAAAGTTAGTAAAAGGTATTACGATCTTATTATAATCCTTAATAAACTTCCGATAGAAATTAGTAATCTTTAGAAAAATTCGTATTCCCGTAACCGTTTCTAATATAAATTATTCTTTGATAACCTTTAATTTATCTAAATCTATTTCGAATTAACCTAATAATATAACGTAACCGAGAAATTTTACTTTTTACTAGTAAAATTCGTACTTTTCGGGTTCGACTAATAAATTCGCGTCTTATAATACTTATAAAACGAAATAGATATATTTCTTATATTATTCGAAATCTTCCGAATAGATTAAAATATTATCGAAATATACGACGACGAAGTCGTCTAACTACCTTCGAAATATATAATTGATTATCCTTTAAAAAAAAACCGATACGTTAACAAGCCCGAAAAGTATAATATAATATTCGTATTATCCTAGCTTAGATCGTTATACCGTCTTCTATTTATTTCCTTCTTTAACTCGTATTAAGTTATATATTCCTTTAAAATCTAGGGTAATAAACTATCGGGCTTTATATAACCGATCTTTTAATTCGGATATAAGAGGTAATAGTTTTCGATCTTTAATAATAATATTATTAAGCTATCGATAATCTATAACGAGATATAACTTCCCGTTTTTCTTAGGTATAAATAAAATAGGGTATCTTATTAATAATTATAATAGTCGAATATAACCTTTCTTTAGATTTTTATTAATATATTTTCTTAACGTTTATAATTATAAATCGTTAAAAGGGTAAATCTTATAAAATCCGGGTTCTTTACCTAACTAGAGATTAATCTCGTAATCTTAGCAATTATATTCAGGTAATCCTATTTTAAGTTCGGGCTTAAATAGTTTATCGTATCGATAATATTCTTTTAGAATCGCTCGCGTCGATATAAACTGAATTTCTATAATCGTTTCGTAGATTATTAGAATTCTTCTAAAATTACATATAAACTTTTCCCTATAAAGTCTGTTTTTTATAAAAGTTAACTTTCTTTTTAATATATCTTACTAAAGTTAACCTATTTTCTAATTGATTCGGGGATTATTCGTTCGTAATTAAGGTATCCTTAATATTATACCGTACGATAAGATTTCCGTAATATCGAACGTTATTTTTTAATTATAACCTTAGATAATAACTTAAAAAGGCGTAATTTTTATATTTACTAGTCTTTATTTATAATCGATAAGGTTCCTATTAATAATTCTAAATCGGTAAAACTCGTCCTTTTTCTTTTAGGGTAATCGTAACGTATTAACGAGATTCGGTAAGATATAATTTCCTTATATTCCGTTATTTATTATTACCTAAGTATAACTTCCTTATATATTAATCGTAACTCGTAAGTATTTAACTCTTACGGTCGTATATAAAGATCTTTTTATATTACGTCGATATAATCTTTTTATAACTAACGTTAGTCGTTTTTTAATCGTTTTTCTAATTTTCGGAACGAAATACCGTAATATTCGGGTTTATCTTTAATTCTAAAAGAAGGTTTTAACGGTTCCCCGTAATCTTCTTCTTTTATTTCCGACTTGGAAACTAATAATCTTTCTAAACGTTCGTTTATTTAGGTCTATTTCTAATCTATCTTTTCAACCTTTTTCCGTATTTATATCTTATAACCTCGGTAACTTATTAAAAACGCGTTAATTTACGCGTTATAAGTTTATTATCGTATTTAAAACGTTTCGGTTAATTCTTTTTCCGTCGTAATTTACGTTACGATTTCCGATACCGAATATCTTAATCGTCCCGTTTATTTTACCGAGTTTTTAAATAGGTAAGTAATTTATAATCGGTTTTTAGTTTCGACTTTTCGTTTAGGTTTTATTACCGTTAGGAATTCCTACCTTATCGGGTTAAATTACGATTATATAATTCCGGGTAATATTAATAATAAATATTATCTATTTTTATATACTTCCTCGTATCTTTCGATATCTTTAGATCGGTAAAGGTAAAGTATCGGCTTGGTTATTAATATTCGTACCGGTATTTATTTATAACCTAGTTTCTCTTATATATACCAAATATAATAGTAAAAGATATACGAATTCTACGAAATTTAGTTATAATAGACCGAGTTAATATATACCGATTCGTAATCTTTATATAAAAATATTTGTTCTTTTTTGATTTCGTCTTATTTTCGGTCTAATAGGTTAACTAAATACGTTACGTTTATAATATCGTACTTTAATATTATTATTAAATCGATTTCTTTTCCCGGTAGTCTAAGAAATACCTTATATTATTATTCTTTATATATTATCGCGATAACGTAAAATCTTTTATCTTTTATTATTATTTAAACTTTGTTTTTAGGGATTAGCTTTTAAACTTTCTTAAGTTAACGATACTTATTAACGTAATATCCCTATTTCCTATAATTAAAATATTTACTTTTTTTCCTTAGCTAGTTTCGTTAAATAACGTTTAGGTTTATAAGTCCGGAATAAGAATTTATAACCGTAGATCGTTTCTTTCTTAAGTTCGCGGTTTTTCTTATCGTCTAAAGAACTTTTTTTTTTCTTTTTTCGAATTTTCGTTCGTATAATCGATTATCGATTTTAATTACGGATACGATATATTTATATAAAGTATCCGGTCGATCTTTTTTATTAAACTTATCTTTAACGTTATCCCGTAATCTTTTATAAAAATAAAGGAATAAGGTTTATTTTCCTAAATTAAATTTAACCGCGATTCGTTTAAATTCTACCGTATATATTCTTACCGAGCTTTTTTGTTTTAGAGATAGAAATTATCGTTCCGTTAATCTTTATTCGTTAGGATTACCGAAAGTCTTTTTAAATTTTTCGAATAATCGGTCGACGTTTGAAAATATAACGCGGGTTTCCGGCTTCCGTCCTTCCTAATTTAACTAGTTGTTTAAAAAGTCCCGAAAGCTAAGTTCGAATTATTCGGCCGCTTTCCTTTTTAATAGGTTTCCTATATAGATTACCTTTTCGTATTCCCGAAGAAAAGATTTCGAATATATTTTAAAATACGTATATACTTAGATAATAAAGGCTTATAACCCTTCTTTATTCCTATTATAAGGCTCCGGGCGGGGGGCTTTAATCTTAGCCGTAAAGTCGATTTTAAATCCTTCTTTAAAAGCCGTAATTTCCGTTTATAACTATATAATTATTATTACTATATCGTTAGCTTACGTTTATATTATAGGTATCTATTAAAATATAGGTATTCCGGGTATTATATTAGCTATTTAGTATAGGGTTAACTTACCGAATAAGAGTAATTAAAATATAACGATCTTAAGACGGGTTAAGGATTAGAAAGTAAGTTCTATTATTTAATATAAATAAGTTAAGGTATAACAAATAGTCTTTATTCTGGTATCGTTAAAACAAACGTCTTATTTAATAATAACCTCGATTAAATATTTAGATTGATTATTAGGTAATTAAGAATTATCTATAACGGAATTTAGAAAGACTCCCTCTTATATACTTATAGAAACTATAGTAATTATAACGATAGTTATAATCGTACCAACCGTAATCCTCCCTAATTATTATAATTATAATAATTAATTACGTAACCCGAGGTCCCTTACTTATATAGTACGATAAGCCTCGTATATATGTTCTTATTTATTAGCGGGGTATCCTCCGTTACCTATAGGTCTATAATATATACGTACCTCGTACGTACGGTCGTTTATTATAAGTTCGGCCGTGGTACGGATTAACGAATTACCCGTAGGTACGTTATTTATATACTTATCTCCGCTTTTAAACCGTAAGGGATTCCTTTCTTTCTTTTTCTCTTTAATTAATAATAATCTTTATTAAACCTTACGTATTGGAATAAGATTACGTATTAACCTTTTATATATTATCTTTTTTAATTATTTTTTACTTATTAAAAGAAAGTATTTATATACTTTTATTAATAAAATATAAGTTTTAAAAACTTAATAATATTAATACGATTTGATAATAAAAGTAAAGTAAGTAGTTTATAAAAGTAGTTAATTTAAAAGAGTATTTAATATAATAAGGTAATAAAAACCTTACGATTATAAGCTTATTTAAGATAAACTTTAAGTACGTAATTAAGTATTTTAACGTATAATTATAAATAATTATTAGCTTAAGAGCTCTTTAATATCTTCGATCCGTTGTACTTTCTTCTCCTCATCAGACATCATCCCGAGGGAGGAAGCGCTGTAGTAATACGTATTAGCAAGCGTTTAAAGAGAGAGACGGCCGTACGGAACTCACATAAACTTCTTTCGGTCCTGGACTTTTAACATCCTCTCTTCTACACTCTCCTTCACAATAAACCTATACACCTTCACCTCACCATCCTGGCCCATGCGGTGCACCCGGTCGATAGCTTGTGCCTCGATAGCAAAGCTCCACCATGGATCCATCATGTACACCCTCTTGGCACTCGTTAAATTAAGCCCGACGCCACCAGCGCGCAAACTGATAAGTAGGACGGTGAACTGGTTCGACTCCCTGAACTCTGTGAGAACAGTAGCACGCACCTTCTGTGTCATGGTACCGTCCAGCCTCAAGAACTTCATGTTTGCTCGATTAAGAGCTGGCTCGATCAGAGACAAGAAAGACGTGAACTGGCTAAAGACGACAGACTTCATGGCTGGATGTTTTTTACGCAACTGCCGTAGATGGTGTATCAGAGACACGATTTTGGCAGACGAGTCGTTAGTTCCTACTCTTTGCAAGGTGATCCGTGGTGCCTGAAGAGATGGCGTGCTGATTGGATCGTCGTCGTGTCTCACAACCTCGAAAATGTCCCTCGTGTTGAGGATTTCCCGACACTGAAAGCATTTCGGGACTTCATTTTGCTCCACCTGGTGCTGTATGTAACCCAGCAAACATTTCTTGCAGGCCGAGTGCCAACAACCCGTCACAGTCGGCTCAATCATAGGTTCTTCAGCACAGATCGGACATTCGTTCTCAGCCTCATCGCGGATTTGTTGTAGAACATGGGCTCCGAAAGCGTTGACGTCAGCAGCATCGTCTGTGGCAGCTGTAAACCGTTCGATTAGTGATTGGAGATCCATATCGTCCGCGAGCCCTGCGGCCGCATCGGCTAGGGCGCCGGCCTCCACTTCTTCAGCGACGATGTCCTGGTTCCGAACCAGTATCGGATGGCAGCATGTTTGGCGGAGACGCAAAATCTGGGCGAAAATGCTGGTGAAAGCTTTCATGACGGTACCGGCCTCCACATTGGCGAGAAATGACTGCTTAGCGCGGTTAAAGATGTAGTTATACACAGCTCGCTCAGCCTCAGAGAACTCAACTTCGACAATTTCGATCTGCTTCGGTGGTAGTGGAACAAGTAATTCACCGTCCTGAGTCCTCATGTCCTTCGTCCGCCTCATCACTAGCGGCTCAAGGACAGTCTGGACAACATCTAAGGCCCTCATGAAGTCTTTCGACTCAAACGGTACTGTGATGAATGTTCGCCAAAAGGAGAAATTGTTCCACGGCTCAACACGCAGGAATCGCACCAGAGAAAACAGATCTTCCAACCTGTTGACAATGGGAGTTCCTGTCAACACCCATCGGTGCTCAGCAGCAATTTCGTAGCAGGCTTTTGCCGTTTTCGACTGTCGATTTTTGATGGTATGGGCCTCATCGAGAATGACGCGGAAGAAGTTCAAAGAGAATATACCGTGATAATTACCACGATCACCATTCTTGGAAGCGATTTGGCTGAATTCGGAAAGCACTACGCCGTAGCTGGTGATGATAACATCCGGAGCCGACGCGGCATTTGCCTCGCAACAGAGATCGCGAAGGTCAATGTTTTTCTCCGCACCGTAGTAGACGACTGACTTGAGTGTACCTTCCTTGGATGCATTTTCGGCCTCGCTTTGCCACTGGGCAAGGAGAGACATTGGTGCGATGACCAGAGTAGTGCATGGCGCATCGACAATTCTTGGGGACCCAGAAGGTAGGCGTCGCAAATGATTGACAGATCCAGGCTTGCCAATTCCCCGACGAGCGCCAATCGCAACCTGTGACTTATGTGAGTGGATCAAACTCAGCATCTGAATTGTCTTTCCGAGACCCATCTCGTCAGCCAATATACCGCCGAGACAATGCTGCTCCTGTCGAGGGAATTCGAGCGACAGGTCCCCAGAGTATGGGTTTACATAGAACACAGTTTGGTTGGTAACTCGAGGGAGTTCTTTGTCGTCATGATCTTGTGTTGGCCATACGTATTCCTCCCATAAGGGATTCATCGATTCTTCCCTGTCCTTATTTCTTTCATTTTTCTCTTTGGTTATCATCCAGTGGAGAGACTGTTTCTGATACGGACGAAGAGTCATGGCAAATGTATCAGCAGGCTCTGCCTCCGGAGTGTTGAAATCGAACGTCTGTGCTTTCTTATACAGCGTATCAAGCTGACCTTGTTCGAGTTCTTGGCCGTCTTCGACGTCATCTGGCGAAGTCGACGCCCCGGGGTTCGCAGGTTCAACTGGCTTGGCATGATTCTTCTCGGCCAGCTCAGCAGCCTCAAGTAGAACTCGGCGCTGATCTTCTGCTGCTGCAGCGTTGCTTTTCGTCGGGACGAGATTAATCTCCTGAAAGAGCCTGACTATAGCGACCTGGCGTAGACGAAGATCACGCTCCTCCGAGGACTCATCCTGCTCAAATATACTTGTTTTGCGGTTCTGAGGAATCTGGAAGCCTCGAGAAAGAAATGCCGACTGAAGCAGGGAGCACCTCAGTTGGAGAAAGACAGTATCGTTGGTGCGTAGCCTCTCCGGCGCGTAGACGCACGATCCTTCGAACTTGCATATATTTTGGTCAATGAGTGTGGAGACCCAATTCGCAGTATCTTTTGCTAGCCGTCCGATTTCCATGCCCCGAGCATCGGTGAAGCGTACAATGACATCGACCTTTTTAGCCATGATGGTAGTAGAACGCTTGCCTTGTGGTGGCTGAATCGCGTGGCGCTCGATCTTGACATAGTCGCCATGTTTCAAGAGACCGAAGCCACTACGGGTTGCCCAACCTTCCGCACCAAAGGCGCCGATATATCGTGATTCAGGAACGCGTGTATGGATGTTGAGCCGAGACTGAGCATGTGTGCGAGAATCCATCGGTATTGTAGTGGGCGTACGCGCCGTGAGCTGTGGAGTAGCAACAGAGGTCGTGGTCTTCTTCTTGAGATACTTCCATGTTCCATCAAAATACATATTCACTGCTCGCTCGATATTGTCGCCACAGTGTTGTTGTATGGTTTCGAGTACTTCAGGCTTCACCTTGTCACCCACGATAATCTCGAAAGTCGCTTGATCAAAGGCCATGGATGACGGACGGCTCGGTGCAGGGGACGACTCTGGGTTGGCATTGGATGCCTGGTTGAGGGTATGACTGACATCTCGCTCGAAAAGTGGTGATCTGGGCTTGGAGGCGCCTTGGCTAGGGGTGAGCTCGGTGTCATTGACTGGCGACTTGACCGGAGTTTGGACCGACTCGGCAAAGAATCGGCGCTTCTTCGCTGGGGGTTCATCGGAACTCCTATGCTCCATGGTCGCATACGGTTTGAAGGCTTGTGGTCGGCGGAGCACCGTCTTCGAAGATGTGTTTTCGCTGGAAGACGCGTTGCAGGGTTCAGTGTGGTCGGATCCCCGCGACTTTTGGCGTTTGCAATCACGTGACCGTGTCATTTCGCTTTCATGACTTTAGCGATGGACGCTACAGGTGGATCCCCTAACCAAGCTAGGTACCCCAAGGTACCTACCTACCTCCAAGCTTCCAAAAGTTTATTTCAATGGCTTTGAAGAGATGGGAGCTCTCCGGTACTTTCTCTTGCAAAGCAATCTCCCTCCGTTGATAACGATGTACCCATAGCCCTTACGATGAATACTAGCTGCTTACGATAGGCCTTTCTCATGTTCTCGCCCCGGGTCCTACGGCATGGCCTGACGAGGGCATCGCTGCAGCCCAACGTGCTCCGGCGTGGAATCGTCACAGAAGCCGATGTCGACCAGGCCAGGAGCTACTGCCTCAATCAGCTCCGGTATGATCCCTACAAGAAGCCTGAAATCAAGTGAGCACTGAGCCGATCTAATTGGTTGCATCCAGGAAAGGAGACTACGATGCATACTTGATTCGACAATTTCTTCCCAAGTCTGCTCGTGACGCGTACGATGCGTTGAGAACCCTTAATCTGGAACTAGCCAGGCTGCCAGAGACTGTCTCCAATCCGACCATCGGACGCTTCCGCATGCAGTTCTGGCGCGACGCCGTCAATAGCACCTTTGCTGGGAATCCTCCCCGCGAACCCATATCCATCGTCCTTCACAACGCAATAAGCGGCCTCGCCGAGAGATCCCACAGCGGCAGTGCGAAGTCCCTGAAATTCTGGTTGTTACGACTCATCAACACTCGAGAGCAACACTTGGTCAACCAGCCGTTTCCGTCTCTGACGGCACTTGAGGAGTATGCCGAGAACACATACTCAACGCTCATGTACATGACTTTGGCAGCCATGCCAGTCAGCTCTGTCCACACGGATCACTTAGCAAGCCATATTGGCAAGGCGTGTGGTATTGTTGCAACTTTGCGAGGTATTCCCATTCTGGCGGCTCCGTCCCAGCCGAGCCACTCTGTTTCAGGAGTAAATGTCGGCAGCACAAGAACCCCGGCTCTGTTGCTTCCCCTCGATGTTATGGCCCAAGTTGGACTAAGAGAGGAGGATGTCTTTCGTAAGGGCCCTGACGCCGAAGGCTTGCAAGACGCTGTCTTTAAGGTTGCCACGCGTGCCAACGACCATCTCATAACTGCTCGGGAGATGCTGAAGAATCTTCAAGCCGGAAGAGACCCCGGCCACGATTATGAGTACGAAGGCGAGACAGATCATGTGTATACCAAAGAAGCCAGTGCCGACGTAGGCCCTGTACGGGATATCCGTCGGGGGTTTGGCTCATTATTAGAGGCCGTTCCTGCTGCCGACTATCTGTCGAGGCTAGAAGCTGCGAACTTTGATCCATTCAAGGTAAAGGCAAGCTGGAAGCTTCCATGGAGGATATGGCAAGCCCTTAGCAAGGAGCAAATATAATATTGACCTGAGCACCACGCCACGGCGTTGTTCACGTTGTCTTAACCCGGAAGTACCGATTTGTTGGAGAAGCACTATCGGTATGGCCTGTAGCTGTGACAGTCAACCAAGAATTTGCCAGTTCATAACTACCTTAATCATCCAGCACTCCGGCCAAAGCTTCTGCTAGCTCGGCAACTGGACGATGCCCGGGGTCAAGAAGTCCACCAATGGAGGCCGTGATCACATCCAATTGACATGATGGTCGAATGTGCAGCCGTGACCCAGATCCGCGCGACTAGCATCCTCAACCAGGCAGAGAGTATGGTATAGTGGCAGTGAAGCTGGGGTCCCAGCATCAGTCATCCGCGGAACACCAGTTTTCTTATATGTGCTTAGGAGCATGTTGTCTGTCGACAGCATGAGCGCATACTTCGACATCGTCATCAGGACTCGCAGTATTGTCCCACTGTCCTTCATCTTCCTCGTCAATTGTCCAAGAAAGGCGCGCCCGATCTGGCAGATCATGACGGAACGAGTCGTTTGTGGACTTCGCCAGCGATTCTTAGATAGTAAGCTGTGTCTCTCGAGTCGAATCATTTACCGATAATACAGTCAACAGCTCGTTCGTTCTGAAGCCTTCGTGCATGCGCATTGAGCATTCAACCTCTCGGCACAAACAGGTCGAAGTCCGAACGACAAACACTGTAAACTTAGGATAGCCAACGTATTTCCCTTTCGTCATCAGTCACCCGTATAACATATCGATGGGTCAGGGATACAACCATGCTTTTTCAGTGATGTCGTCCTGTATCGAAATATCAGCAAGCGACACATCGGTCTCACACATTCTCCTGTTCTCCTTTCCGTATCATACATGTCGTCTTTTTCAGAATGCGATGCAATTTGCACGGACGCAGACAAGTAGCGAGCAGCGACGACGAGAGCAAAGATCGCGGTTCAAGAGGCGGCTGAGACTCATATCCAGCTTGCGGGTGGGACGACGTAGGGCACGTCCCGGCGAGAACTAATAACTGAGAGGATGGACATTGCTGGAGACATATGACTGCCTCATCGCGCGCAGATTTCCCGTCCATCATCGGACCGCGAGAACATACCAACGCGTGAGATCAGTTACATCCAATACTACGATAAGTCTTTGCATGTGCCATCTAGCGAAGTTTCCATCCCACGCTGTTCTCAGGCGGCCGACAATATGGGCTGCTACCAAGCGCCGTACAAGACGGATTACTTTCTGGCAAGAGACATAGTGGACTATTTCCACACCGGTGCCTTGGATGAGGACACTGTATGCCACTACGTATACCGAAGTGGCTTAGCAGATCGAGTGTCGCACATTCGAATAGTACGCAGCATGGCGGCCATTAGATCTAGCTGCGCTGGTATCGGTTCTGTGGCACGTCCACTCGTGATGACGAGTATTTTTGTACTGCACGAGCACAATTTAGTTACCGTTCGGGATACAGGGGGGATGAAGTGACGCTGTCTATCATATCTGCTCCAGACACTTTACCGACATCGCGGCAGGATCCTCGGGATTGAAGCGTTAAACGCTTCTGTGGTCCGAACTTGGCCATAGACCTGACGCGAGCAGTTCTTGATACGAGAGCGGGGACATGGGCTTTACATCGAGTCTCCGAGCGGCTCAGTGCTAATGGTTGACGAGCATGTCCAGTCATCGTGCCAACGACCAACAGGGTTCTTTTACACTGACGTACCAAGCTTCAGATGACTGGCTCGTCTAGCGAGTTGACGGGACAACAACTATAGATCAATGGAGTCCGGTCTCGCTCGAAGGCTTCTACGCGGGCCGCTCAGGTTGCGTAGCATCAGACAATCAAGCAATTGATATGGCCGGACTCTTTCAGCTGCTTCAGCCAATTCCATGTCTTTTGTTCCCCGAGCTGTAGCGCATCTCTAGCGGCCCAGACGCTCTTGAGTGTTCCCATAGCTGTCTCAACATATCCCCAGGGACAGATCCACGGAGAAGACTGCCACATTGACCTTAGCCTGAACATACACCATTGTCGTTGTTCCAGGTCATCTGTTTGTGCACCAGCCATGAAGGATGGCCAGACGCTACCCTTGAAAAGCACATGATCGGAGGGGACAAACGAGAGATGTCCAAGGATTTCTGCCACGAAGGTTTCGGTGCTGATCCTCTCACCCCGACAATGGAGGACTGCGACGGGCGAAATCAGAATGATGTAGAGGCACGCTGCGGCGCGGTGGGCCGACGCAAGACGAACACGCGCGTCGCGATCGTCATCAGCAGACAGGTTGGATATACTGCCGACCCAGGCCTGCACGTCAAATGCGAGGGCTTGCAATAGAAGCGACGTAGCAATCCCAGCACGGTCCTGCTGGTGCCGATGCCCCCTCCGCAGGGTGTCTAGATTACCGCAGTGACCTAGCCGACTGGCCCACACGACGATCTGGAGGATTGTTGGTGGACAGCAGTGGTAGCTGTAGGCTTCAGCACGGCGAAGCACAGCAGACACGTCGATATTGTCGTAGATTTTTGCCGTGGGCTCGTCCACTGCAGTGAGCGTTGATCCGAGGATGTGGTAGGTGAGGCAGTCGGCAACAATAACGTCAATGAGTCGGGCCATGGCCTCGTCAAGTCCGAACATCTTCCTAGGCGGCGCAGTCTCATTCGAGCGACCATACAGGGCATTGATTAGTACACCTGCAGCATCAAGATGAGCCTTCCAGGTGCCCTTTCCAGAGTCGACAAGGTCGAAATTGACAAAGAAGACGACGGCTGCAAGGATGGCGGAGCGATTGTCGTCATTGATGTGGGTCATCACTGCTCGTAGCTGTCTTACGGCGTTTTGTCGAGCAGATAGGGCATGGACCAGTTCCGCCCCGATAGGCTGACCATTGCAGCGATGGTGGGTGGCCAAATGCATGGCCGAGGTTGCCAAGACGATGTCTCTGAGATAGGGATATTTGCCCATCAAGGGGATCATGAAGCGGAACGGGTTTTGATCTGGCTGATCAAACGAGACCAAGTCACTGCAGACAGATGTGGCGACTGCGTGCATATGGTATCCGCCTTAGCAAGGTTCCCTGCAAAGGATGTATGGGATAAACGTGACAACATACAGTGATGCGCGTAGAACTGTCCCTGGGACCCGAGTTCGTGGAGTAGTGGATCGAGAAGCGAGGAGGCTACACTGAGGGAGGGACCAGCGCCGCGAGCGCCAACAAGCTCGACATTGTCATCGCCATGTTTCTCGAACGTGGTCCGACCAGCCATCTTGCCGCGACTGGCGACGGCATGGGTCCAGCGGAGCAGTGCGCCATAGCCAAGACACTGCTGACCGTTGGCGGTGCACTTCAGGCACGTGGGACGAGATCGGTCGCAGCGAAGACGGCGCCGGCGGCAGTTGTGGCAAGACCTGCTGGGACCTTGGGCTGCACTCGTCATAAGGTGTAAACAGAACACGCAAGATGCGCCGCGGCGCAATTCTCGTTGGACGGACTGTCTGGGCCAGGCTGAGCAATTGAGCAGGAGCGACGTTCAGGGTTTAGGCGAGTGTCTCCCAGTTATTGTTTTCGTTATGATTGAGAGTATCCATTCTACACCTTTCAGACCAGCAGCTACCATCATCGGCCTTTTGGTGTCCGCCTGGTGTCCGCTGGCGGCCGAAGTTCCGGTTACGTGCCGTGCTGCTGTGGGGCCGCATCGACTTCATGATCGCCTTTCCCTTTTAGGAAGCCAAGACTCATGACGTGCGTGTCGAGTCAGAGAGACCAAAAACTCGACTTCTATTTAAGAGATATACACAGCTCAGTGGGGTTGTGGTAGGAACTACCTAGGATACACATCCTAGAAGCCTTGCATGCGCCAGCCCTCCAGACTGATCTTTATCCTGCCATCTGAATACTGGGACCGAATCTCTTCTTGGGTTAACGTGGAACGTAACAATGGGTGACGAAAGAGGAAGCCAAGGCTCAAGGCCCAAGGCCGACCTCAGCACGGGGTCCATTGGTAATGCTCAAGCTGGGGTGTTCCTCAGCACTTAGATCAGACCGTTCTTCCTGGCTTGCAAACATCAAGTCAGAGCAAGTATAAGAACAGAACGTCTGGATCATGTGGTATCATGCGGCAGATGTCCTGTGTCTCTGCAGAATATCTTCCTCTGGAAGTGTACTTTCCCTTGACTTGCGGCCCATCTCTCATACCATCCGCTTACTTAATTCCAGTATGGCCAAAGGACCAACATCAGAAGACAGGTGGCAGAGTCACCATCGTAATCCCAGCGAGCCAGCTGCCAATAACGGCGAAGAAACGCAGTGTTCTTCCACCCACTATGACCTTGAAAAGCTCGGAAGACAGCGCCCGGAGGTGTTTGTCTCGGCGTTCGCTGAGATCTGCTTCTGCTTCTCCTTGCTAGCCTCCATGCTCATGGCGGTACGTCTTTTCCAAGCTCGGGATGTCATTAGCTAGTCTAAAACTCTCACTTACTCTTCGTGTCCTTAGGAGTTCTTCATTAGTGGCTTCAATATCATCTTGCCAACGGTCTCTGATGCTCTCGACATCCCAGCCGGTGCTCGGACATGGCCATCCAGTGTCTTCTCTCTCGTCACCGGGTCATTCCTTCTACCATTTGGTCGCCTGGCCGACATGCATGGCGGCTATATAGTCTTCGTCTCCGGTCTTGTGTGGTTCTTGGCCTGGTGTCTTATCTCGGGATTCAGCCAGAACTACCAAATGCTCATTGTCACAAGGGCGCTTGCTGGTCTAGGACCCGCGGCCTTTTTGCCAGCCAGCATTATGCTACTGGGAAAGACCTACCGCCCAGGTCCCAGGAAGAATATAGTCTTCGGCCTATATGGAGCTTTTGCACCGTTGGGTTTCTTCTTCGGCATCATAATTGCCGGGGTGGCAGCCGAGTTTATGACATGGCATTGGTACTTCTTCCTCGGAACCATGGTGCTTGCTATCGTCTGTGCCACCTCGTTCGTCACTATTCCGAGAGACAAAGGCGCGGATAGCGAACAGGCTGTGAAAATGGACTACCTGGGCCTGGCGACTATTGTCCCAGGATTGCTACTCGTCGTCTTTGCTATTACAGATGGAGCCCATGCCCCTGATGGGTGGAGGACGTCATACATTATCGTGACGTTCGTGCTTGGGGATTTTCTCCTTGCTACTGCTGTCTACGTCGAGGGCTGGGTTGCATCACAACCTCTGTTGCCGTTTGACCTCTTCGAATCAAGGTATATGACAAGGCTGATTGTCTCACTCTTTTTTGCTTATGGAGCATTCGGAGTGTTTCTGCTATATTCTAGCTTCTAGTAAGCCATGTTCTCTTCCATAATTAGACCTTGAATACATGCGCTAATGTAGAGTTTCAACAGCATTGAGGATGTGATGGGACTGACACCAATCCTGACGGCGGTTTGGTTTGCACCTATGGCCGCTGGAGGCATAGTCCTGGCCACTGTCGGAGGTTTCACCATGCATCTTCTTCCAGGCAGCATACTGCTTATCATATCCGGGCTAGGAAGTCTGATGACGATGCTCTTGTTTGCTTTTATGCCGGAGGACACCAGTCCCAGGACGTTCTTCGCCTTTGTTCTCCCGGCAATGATTGGGGCAACCGTGGGTGTCGATATAGCTTACAACGTGTCGAACGTCTTCATAACCACCAATGTCCCTCGACGCCGTCAGGGTGTGGCGGGCGCAGTGATCAACAGTTTGATCTTCCTGGGCATAAGCTTCTTCCTGGGCTTGGCTGACATTGCAGTAGCTGAGAACCAGTCCCGAGGCTTGAAGGAGAGCTACCGGGTAGCCTTCTGGTTCGGTACTGCTTGTGCTGGTGTATCTTTGCTGAACTTCTGCTTCATAAGGATTGGGAAGGCTAAGAGTCAGCTCTCAATAGAAGAGAGGGAAGAAAGAGGCCATATATTCGCAGAATGAGCTCTGTGACCTAATGTTGCTGCTTACATGAAAATGACTTTCCTACGCACGCTCGACGTGGTGAGAACTTGTGCGCCCCTGAGAGAGAGGTGCTTTTTACGGAGCTTAGGCGAGCTTTCCCGCGAAATTATCGGATAGTGCTGTCAATGACGAAGACAGACCTCTGTATATTTTGTACCATTCACGAGACTGCTTAGGGTATAATCGCATCAATATGTACTGCTTGGGAAAGAGCTGTGAACTCTGTCACGGGATCAATCGATTTCCACAACATTGTCGTCCTTCCTTCAAAGGGGGTTTGGAACGAATAGAGACATAGACTATGGAGGACCTTACTGGCAGCAAGTACTGGCTGTTGCAAACGGCTTTCTCAGTCCCTTAAAGAGGGTCATGCAATACTTCCTGGCATTCGGGCTACACGCGTCGCTTTCCTTTTCCCAGTGGCCGAACCACCGGATCAGCATGAGCTAGGGAGAAGCAGGAGAAGGATTGATATGTCACAAGCAATCAAGTCCTTTGATTATCTGATGTCTCGAGTTGGCTGGTTCGAGCCCGTGGATGCGGATCGAGGATAAATCACATGTATCACTGGCTCAACTCCGATGAATAGCTCAACGTGGTTATTTCTTGTAAGTAATGACTGATTCTATCGTTCAAAGTTCTTGATGTACTATATACTTGAAAGGTCCTAGGATGTATGATGTATTGATGGCAGCCATGTTTTTCTCTTTTCTTCATTCTTTTTTTTTTTTGGGGGGGAGGCGCTCTTTCAAACCGTGTATCTGAACCACGGGACACTATCAGCGAGCTCCCGTTCCTGTTCCTTCTGCTCCACCGTCAACTCATTAATCCCCAATGGTCTTGATATTGAGTCGCGTCGAAAATTCTCATTCCTGCACCAGATGGTCATGAATAGGGTCAGGAAGAAAGCCATGCTAGATGGAAAGACAGTCAGTAATTAACACAACAATGTTCCGAAACAGGTCCTTGCCAAGAGACTACCACTTGCCTCACAAAGCCTATTAATAAACTGTGAACTATTGTCAGCCACTTAGAACTGATATCGTACCTTTTGGGGAATTCAAACTAACCTGTGACCTTTGATATAACGTGGTCCATCGCGGGAAAGATAGACGTAGGACGCTATGATGCCGCCGCAATTACCCCCCATGACTTGCATTGCAATGCCTGTTGCACGCTTCAGACTACCTCCGATATTACCGCTGTTCCAGGCCAATCCGAGGGGAATCTGAGGATATATCCCCACGGCTGCCAGGACAGTTCCGGTATACTGCACGGATGCCTGTGCACTCCCTGCAAGCAACGCAAATCCCAGTATGGCGACAAGCTGGAAACCCAGCAGGAAAACCCCCCTCTTCTGAACCCGATCGGCGGCATAGCTAGCGGCAATGGTGAAAAAACAGGCGCAGACATAGGGTGGCACTGTCATCAGCTGTGCGTTGTTGGCCGTGTAGCCCATGTTCTTGACAATCGTGGGCAAGAACAGGGCGAACGAGTATATGGGACAAAAACCAGCCATACATATGAGCATGTGGATATATATTTTCCAGTCTCTGATAGCCTGCCAGACATATTTGAGATTGAAATCGTCGTTGTCGAGGTGTCCCGAGTCAGCTTTGAGACGGCGCATGACTTCGTCGCGCTGATGCGGCTCAAGGAAACGTGCAGTGTTTGGATAGTCGTAGATGGCCCAGTAGGCACTGAAAGAGACAAGAATGCTCACCAGGCCCTCCAGAATAAAGATCCAGGACCAGGCGGAGAGACTACCAACGCCACGCATTTCAGCGATCCCTCGAGCGAGGATGCCACCGAAAGCTCCGGCGAGTGTAGCGGCAGAGAAGAATAGCGCCATCCTGAACCCACACTCGTGCCGGCAGTACCACCTCGTTATGTAGTAGTTGACGCCGGGAAAGAGACCACCTTCAAACACTCCAAGGAAAGCTCTTGTGGCCAACAGCCCCGAGTAGTTCTTGACAAATCCCTGACCGATCATGGCTGCAGACCAGCATACCATTATGAAGGTCAGCCAAATCGACGGCCTGAATCTCTTTATCATCATGTTAGAGGGAATCTCGGCCGCGATATAGAAAGGGAAAAGAATGGCCAGCGCGTCATTGTATTCGATCCCCTTAAGATGTAGGTCTTGCTCTAGGTTGTCAAGTCTTGCGTTTCCAATGTTCGTTCGGTCGAGAAAGCATAGCCTGGTACATGTGGCATAAGTAACAGCGTATTAGACGATTGAAAACTGAGGCTTGTGCCCAAACTCACAGGTATATCAAAGACATGAATGGTAGGATATGCCAGTCAAGTCTTCGGAGGAGGCGTTTTGTCGCCGAGTCATCCCAGCCCTGGCTCTCTACATAGTCCACGGACTCTGAGGCCGAAGTCTCCTGGCTCTCTTCGACCTGTATTGTTTTTTTCTCCTGTGTATGCATCATTGCTTCTCTCTAGGCTCTTACAAAGTAGGCATTCGTCGTCTGTAGGTCAGAAGCGCCTTTCTGGACTCAGGCCAGAGAAAAATGCCGGAAACTGGAGACTATAAATCACTGATACTGAACTGCCTACCTTTCTAGACATGGTCACCAACTCATTGTTAAATTTTTCACAATGGAGCCCAGACTAGTGGATGTCTCTGGGTCGTTCTCGAGCTGAGGCGAAATCGAAGAGCTGTGCAAGTGCAGCCGCTATAGCCCGTCTCACCACATCTTACCAGCAGGGCATGCATGTAAGACCGGGAGGCTTTGATGACAAGTTGGCCAATTGGGCAAAGACACAGATCCAATATAGCGATAATGCGAGGTAACACTCATGTTGTACGGCAGTTGGTCGCACGGGCTGGTCTAGACTCGACGTTGCGACCTTCCTAAAGCGTGAATGCGCAGGGCATTGGTAGTAATTACAGCACGTCGATCTCACTCTTGATGTAACCCCAGCATTGATGTATGCAAAGTCCTTGCCGTGGAAGAACCGAGGAGGAATCCCCTTCACTACTGATGTATCAAGATAGCCCCTGCGGCCACTATTGGCGGTAGATGCCGAAGATACTCAAGCATGGATGGCCGACGTCGCTTGTGTCAACGTATGGCATGTACCTGTGCACAAATGATGATATCTGGGAATTGTTAGGTCAAAGCTCTCATCTGCTAATAGCTAGATAGCCTAGGTTTGATATGGACTTGCTAAGGCATCCTAAGCTGTGGTGCGGCAGTCCCAGCAAAACGCTGGCAATATCTTGCACGTCGACAACCTCGAGCAATCAAGTCAACTAAGGCGAAACCGGTGTTTGCGGACAATGACATCCATAAGCTCCTCGCCGCTGCGGAGTCCTTTTCGAAGAGAGAGGATTTTACAATAACAGGATGAGATCGAGATATCGGTGGTTGAAGTTCCACCAGGACTCGGCGCGCACGTGTATTTGTATCGCGATCCCAGATCATCAACTTCATATGGCCGTGACAACCTCCGCAGAAATACGAGCCTTTCACTTGGGATTCTATTCTCTCCACGCCAGCCATTACGAAGGCGCAATCACACTCTCGGCGCCAGCCGATCTTGGATCTAAACTCGTCACTCAACAGGCTTGGTATATTGTCTCGAGACACAGAAAGGTGGCGATACTCTAGCTTCAGTAACTTCTAGTGGATTATGCGCTCGACATGCCAGTACAGCAACTGCCATCCGATGTCTCCGAAGGCAATTGTCTGAGGACAGGTCTTCTCGTCCACAGCCCTACCCTTCCGAAGTTGTCTAGCACTGCCACCGACGCTTACTTATCATTCATTCGTATAGGGCTAGTCGCTTGCTTTGCTGCACGACGGAACTTCCATCATTTCAACATGTAAGCCCTGGTCTTGCAATCGACGTCTAGATCTTCATTACCAAGTCCAAAGCAATTTCATAAACCGGCACGCATTTCTACTGCAGGATGTCAAGCCGATCTCAAGGTTTTTGAGTACCGCTGCGGCGGCCCACGCATGCCGCTGGTCCACTTTGGACCATGTATTTCTCCCCTTGAGTGAGGTCGAAGCGGAATCCGCCCCCATCACCTGAACCTGAGTTGCGGCATGTTGCGAGCTTAATGTACGATAACAGCGATCTGTCAAATGCCGAGAGACCGAGCCCCAACACAGAGGCCTCATGTTCTTCTTGATGTCAGTGAGATGTGTGGGGTCCGTCGTTGGTGCCTACTAAAGTGGCTGCAACCCGCTTGGTTCAACCACTTGCCAGAAAAACAGCACAGGGGTAACTTGAAAGGCTCTTGTCGTCCTTCTTCTTGTCTCTTTAAGTCACTCATTTTGTGACAGGGAAGCATTCAATCAGCATCATTATGTCGTGTCCCAGATTGTCGATTCCAGGGATACCAGAACCCTCAGCTTTGGAAGAGAACAGAAACATGGGCAGGCAATATGTCCACACGAAGCAGCGGGACATCCCCCGTAACCATCCTTTGTACCGTAATCACCTCGTAGAAGGGCAGGGGCAGACTGCAGTGTATATACCACCTCTTCGCAGGGCATGGCTTCAGGAGAGGGAAGCCCCAATGGGTGAGAACTTTGGAGAGATCCATTGCCTCGAGCGGGTCCGGCTTCAAGAAGAGATGGCCCGTCTGCGATCAACAGAAACCCAGCATCTGAAATGGAGAGAAGTTCCAATCAACCGCTACCAACGGACCACCAGATTTCCCTCGATATACGGTCCACCGGCACGTTGTCCTACAGAGAATCACGGTGTCCGCCTCGTGCCCCAGCCGACAGTCAGCCCTGAAGATCCTTTGAACTGGTCATGGTGGAAGAAGCACGCAGTTTTGGCAGCTCTCATTCCAGGCTGTCTCCTCAGCGACTGGACATTGACATGGGGAACCACTGTTTTCGAGCTCCAAGCTCCAGAGTGGTTCGTGTCGCTTCAACTTGACAATTACATAACGCAAGGTGCCTAGTTGCCTAACCAGTCACAGGCATATGACAGTTCCCGCTGTCGCTCAATCAGTCAGTCCAGGCATATTCATGCAAGGCCCCGGCGGGCTGTTAGCCGTACCGCTGTGCCAGCGTTACGGAAGGTAAGGCATATGTTGTTCAACACTTGTAGAATGAAGATATCCTAACAGATCAAAGGCTTCCAGTTCTGTTTTGGTCCCAGCTCCTCTCATTGATCGTCACCATCGGGGCAACATTTGCACCGGGTTATGCTAGTTTCACGGCAATGCGAACGCTCCAAGGCTTCTTTGGTGCTGCTCCGCAAGTGATCGGCTTGTCGATAATCCATGACATGTTCTTCTTCCACGAGAGAACGCGCAAGATCAATATCTGGGCAGCATCATTTCTGATCGGACCGTACCTTGGGCCCTTTATCTCAAGCCTGCTCCTCCTCAAACTTGACTGGCGGTCCGACTTCGGCATTCTTGCTGGTTTCTATGGCTTCAGCGTCCTGATGGTCGTTATTTTCGGCGACGAGACGCTTTTCGACCGTAACGGGATCGACAAGCTTCCCGTTGGCCATAGGCAGCCATTTCAACGGCGCCAACCCTTCAGCATGGCTCGGCACCTCACACACCTCTTGGTGGGTGTTCCGGCGCGGCGGCGGAGCGCTAAAGTGCCAACGCTGTTAACTGTTCTCAAGCATCAGTGCTCTCTTCTTACACGGCCATACCTGCTCATCCCCACAGCCCTGTTCGTAACCCCCGTAACGATGTGGACAATAGGGATGGTATCTACCATATCGATGTTTGTGCTGCCACCGTCTCCGATGGGATATGGGTTCAGCTACGTTGCACTGTCGATGCTGTACTTTGCTCCGATGATTGGGACTATGGTGGCCGAGGCCTGGGGACACTGGTTCAACGACGTGCTTGCGCGAAGATATCGGCAACCAGAAGGGCGTCTGGCGGCGGTCTATCCAGCGGCGGTGATTGGTGCCGCTGGCTTGGTAGTCTTCGGACAGACCCTGGAAAACCACTTGTCATGGGTCGGCCTTGCGTTTGGATGGGCCATGCTTTGTTTCTGTACCCTGGCTTGCATGACAGCCATCTCGGCGTACTTGCTAGATTGCTTCCCTGCTCACGCTGCTTTAGCATCGGCCTGGATCAACTGCTGGAGAGTTGTGGGGGGCTTTGCCGTGGTATATTTCCAGATGGAGTGGGTACACAGGAGTGGTCCTGGTACTGCTTTTGGATACCAGGGGGTCATTATTGCAGCGACCACCGTGACAGTTCTTGTCACGCAAGTCTGGGGGAGCTGTTGGAGAGAAAAGTACCCGCCTCCTGTGGCCGGATATTAGTAGTGGCTGGTGACGAGAACGCCGAGATGATCTCTCAAAGAAACCCCGAACTGGTGATCCGGAAGTTTGCTCCTTTTTGCCTGTGCAGGCTCTAGATTGAAATAGAGGCACTAGATTTCTCAGTTTGTTGGTCATTTTGCTCAGACATGTAAACGTATGAAGCGGCCCATGTGACCTGCCAATGTTCAATAAGCTCGTAGGCTCGTTCTTAATTGTCTGAAGGTCTCGCATCCAGTGAAGTTGTCCGCGTGGCGTGAAGCCAAGACTTGCAGTTCCACTTCCGCTGCGGTACCGTAGATCGGCGGGAACCTACCCGCGTGAGACATGCAGTGGGATCTTCCCCGCTTCACCAGCCGAAATGAGTCACCCCGGAGCATACATACATCAAGATTAGAATTTGTAGGTACAACCTGCTTGACAGCAACTGCCTGCTACGCGAATCCAGATATAAGGTAAGGAAGGAAGACATTATCAGTTGCAAACCTTCTCTTTTGGCGTGAAGAGGTAACTAGGGTCACCCTTGGAGAAGGATCGTGCGTAAGCCAACAGGCCGTGTATCTGAAATCATGGTTGATCAGGAACCGCGAGTGCCAATTCGAGTCCGCAAAGGTACTCGAGCAGATATCAGCGATGTCGTGCGTATTAACGTCGACGCCTTCAGTCCGGGCATCATGAACAGGCTCCTGTACCCCAATGGCATGTCTGATGAGGGCAAATCCAAGTTTGCTGCGACCTTGACTAAGATCGTTGAGGATGCTGAGGCTGGGTCAAGCGACGAATCTAAACCGAGGGCCCACGAAAGCTTCCTGGCCGTTGCGGAGACTGTTCCGGATGATGCTCAATCCAGACCGGAGGTCATTGCGTTTGCCTGGTGGGAAATCTGGAGGGTGCCGCGTTCGGAGGGAGAGTGGAATGTGACCGAGCCTGTTTCTGCCTACTCGGCTGAAGGAGCGAATGACGAGATCATGGAGGCATTTATTGGCGGAATTCGTGCCATGAGACGCAGAAACATGAGAGGGGACCCGGGCGTCTGTACGTGGTTTGCTTCATATGTGCCCTCCTGGGTATCTTGAAGGCGAACTCTAACTGACTGACTCATGACAGGCCTCAGAAATCTCTGCTGTACACCCACTCGAAGTCGTCTGGGAGCAGGTTCTGCCCTACTTCGCTGGATCACTCAGCTTGCCGATAAGGAAGGGCTACCCTGTTGGCTTGAAGCTTCACCCCCAGGCTACCCACTCTACAGGAAATTCGGTTTTCACGATGTCGAAGTCCTCGACATGCGCCTTACCGAGCGGTGGGGTGCTGTCAGAAGACTTGACGACAACTGGGGTGTTCACAGTGCTGTTGAACTTGTTGGTGTGGCTGCTGATGGGGTCTACCGAAGCGTTGGCATGCGCAGACTCCCGACAAAGGGCGAGACGCGCGTAGCCCAGTGACATAGATGGAGGATTTGTGTATAATCTTGTGATCAACTCCGAATTATTCTGCAGTTCTACAGAGCCTGCCGTTCTGCGACCCAGGATACCCATCCTCTGTCTGTACCTCCCACGCCTCACCTCCTACCGTCGTAGTCGCCCAAAAAAGGCCCCATGGGTCCCGTGTCTGCTTGATAGCTAGCAGCTTCGGGTAGTTAGCTCCAAAGAAGCTCTGCTGCCAGTTCGGCTCTTCCGGATCCCCTTCATTCATGTACGAGCCGGATGAAGGAGTCAGTTGCCGCCAAACATCCATGTACTTTTGAGCACGATCCTGCTCGGTCTCCGCTTCCGACGGGCTCATGCCCAATGGCTGCTCGCCCACCAACATGCCGTGCATAATGGACTTCCGCCACGCTGGGTTCACTGCGCTGTCACGACCTGGCCAGCCTGCCACATCGTCAGAAGCGACATGACCATTGCCGTGAAATGTATAACCGCCCTCCTCGACAGCCAGACGGATCGCCGCGACAGTGCGGTTCCAGAGGTTGTGGTCATCCCAGTTTGCCCTCGGGAAAAACCTCGAACGATATCTCGTGTTGCTGGGCGATTCGCCAGACTGACCGCGTCGCGAACCAAACAGTGTAGGAAAGAGGAATGCTGGGCTGGTGACGTTTATGCCAATGCTGCGTAGATCGGTGTATAGAGGTTGCATGAAGTCAGAGACCTGTGTGGCGGTCATGCCAGGGAAGGTGTTTGACCCTGTGAAGGTAAAGCTCTTATTCCCCAGCGGGTAGATGTAGCTGAAGGCAATACCACCAGCTTCTGCGATTTTCTTGCTGAACTTATAGTAAACGCTTATTCCTCGCCAGAAAACGTCTGGATCCTTGAGGGCACTTGGTGCAGGCGGAAACGTGGAGATGTTCCCAAAGCCGGTGAAATTGAAAGGAGGCAATGTGTCGTTTCCAAACCCGGTGAAGTTGAATGTGCCATTTACAAACCCGGTGAAGTTGCCCCAGTCAGTAAAGTTGAAAGTTGGGAAGCCGCTGCTGCCAACAGCAAAGCTGACGGACTGTGCTATAGTGTAGATGGGCGGATATGCCTTCATAACGACAGAAGTCACAACGCCAAACGTCCCTACGCTGCTTAGCCCTTCACCATGTCGCTCCTTTGAATCTCGTTGTGCTTGTGCTTACCTGCGCCACCGCCTCTAAGAGCATAGAAGAGATCCGGATTGGTGAATGGGTCAGCCGTCACGAGTCGACCATCAGCCGTCACGACCTCAAGAGACAGTCCTTGGTCAGATCCCAAACCATAGTAAGACGCCAAGTTGCCGTGACCGCCGTAGCCGAACCAGCCGCCGTTAGCACCTACCGTGCCCGGTCCCGCAGCAACAACAGTGATATTATGGAGGGCCATATAGTTGTACAGTTCCTGAGTCTCGAGACCCGAGCCGAATCGTACTGCCTTTCCAGTATAGGGTCCCAGTGTATAGCTGGGCAAGAACTCGAAGCTCTTGAGGTAATGAGTCCAGATGCTAAGTGACCCGGCCCCTACGCTTCTGCCGCCAAAGTCATGCCCGGTGTTTCTACATCCCTAGTTGTCAGCCCATGCTTAATGCAAATCGGCATCGCAGCGGAAGTCCTTGGGGGCGAACAAACTTTATCACCAGTCTAACATTCTTGTTCCGCGCAAAGTTCACCGCAGCCTGAATGTGCTTGACGGTTGTAACATTTGCCACATATACCGGGAACCCCCCTTGAGTGCAATTGCCTAGCGGTTTCAGGGAAGCTAAGCAAGTCGCCCCCTGTGGCCACTGCGTCAGGACGGTGAGGGGATCATCAAGGTAGGCGCGCCTTAGCCCTGACATGGGACTTGTCAGGTACCTGCACCTCGTAGCATCGTAAGCCTGACCTGCATAGCAGGCTGAGCCGATAGGGAGAGGTTTTGAGAGAACTCCGTCCATGGTTTCGTTGAGGGTATCCCATTCTTCTTCAGTCGGCCAGTCTGCAGTGCCAGGAAAGGCTTTGCAGGGCGGGCCAGAGTACTTGGTCGTAAGCGTAGCATTCCCAAAATCGACAGCTCGATTGACCGCAATGTCAGCAGCTGTGAGCTCAATCTCCTCGAAGGGGAAGTTGACTGCGGATATGGATTGTATCAGAAGGCCGACAGCTGCCCAAAACCTTGAACACATCATATCTGAAAGTACCTCTCGTCGAGGATCCCCGTAATATTCCAGCTAGCGAGCAACGCCGCAAGCCAGTGCTCGTCCCTACTTTCGAAGAGAGGCAGATATAGGCGCGGGACTCACCCTCTCTATCACTGAATAACTCCCGGATTAGGAGCTTGAATCGTGTCGGATGAGTCTCCAACAAAAATCCACGCACGGGATTGACATGGTTCGCTCTAGAATTACTCCTGTGAGGCCTGCCGTGCGTATTGTGATGGCTAAACACAGATGCTAAGTCGCACCTGGTCTTGCGTTCAAGGGTGCTGCACAGTTGACGGAATGGTTGAGGCTGAATAGCTACAATCACCGGCAGATGTACAAGTCCGGGTACGTCGGCTTGGCGAACCACTTCGCAGCCGAGTCAGAGACATGGCACGAACTCATATATTTGGACATGATAGTGGTAGTATGTCTTCGATACGACCACGTCCCACATCATGGCTGCCGGAAGACGCGTTCTCGCACGATACTTCTACGGCCGATTGAGCCAAAAATGTGTATGTATAGAAGACAACAAGACCAGGGGAGCGATCTAGCCATGTCATTCTTAGACTGGCAGCCACAGTTCAAAAGTCAGAGGCGAAACGAAGGTTATGATTTGTCGACCTCTTTGGCGTTGTAGGGTAGGTTAGCAGATTTGACGCGTGAAGGCAAGGTCGCGAGTGAACCCACCGACCCCCCACCAACCCCATGTACGTGTTCCTAGAGGTAGGTACCTTAGTAGCTAGGTAGGGTACCTCTAGATAAGGTAACAGGGATCTTAACCCCGCCTCAAGAGTCTTCTTGAGCCCTGGAGTGATGAGTCCAGTCGGGACCGTTAGAGTCTTGGAGACCTCGTCGCGTGTTACGAAAACCCAACTTCAAGTACCGTTCCTGTCTTGAGTGCTGTCCACGGCGAAACCAGGATAATAGGTCCTCATTATGCAAAGTGGAATATTGGTATCACATGTAGGGATTGCATAGGGCGCCGGGACAAATGAAGCTCAACTCGTATACATACCAGCCGTTGTCGGCGCCAGACGCACTTCGCCTCGTCGTTCTCGATCCAGCTGAGGACAGCAATGACCCTCTGTTCGGTACGCTCCTGCACACCACACTGGCTGACTGCGACTACGACCTAGTAGAGCCTTACACCTCGCTGTCCTACGTCTGGGGAGACCCAACCCAGACTGGAACCATTTATATCTCCGGTCAGGTCGTGACCATAACAGCAACACTCGCTTCAGCCCTGCGTCACCTGCGTGATGCCACCCGGCCCCGGCGCGTCTGGGCCGACGCTCTTTGCATAGATCAGTCCAACATTCCAGAGCGTAACAAACAAGTCACGCTCATGGGCGTTATCTACAGCGTTGCTGCTCATACCGTCGTTTATCTCGGTCCCGCGACCAGAGAGTCTGATCTCGTGTTGCAGTCTGCACCGCGCTCATTGCCAGGGACATATCTTTCACTAGATCCGGTCCGGCGAGCTGCCATAGTACAGGCTGCCATAGTGGACATTCTGGCTAGGCCATGGTTTCGCCGTGTGTGGATATTCCAGGAACTCATTCTCTCGCGCGACCCGTGGGTGCAGTGTGGTCAACGTCGAACTCGATGGGCCGATTTCTGTGGCTTGCTGCTGTACAGTGGACTGGGCATCCCGCGAGAGCTTGACGAGAAACTACGGATGCTGGACAGCATGAATCGTTCACGGCAAGGGAGTAACGCCGGCAAGATGCTTTCCCTGCTGCAGGCAAGGCGCGGTTTAGGCGCTACAGATGCGAGAGACTTCGTATACGCCCACATGGGTATCGCCTCTGACCGCCTCAAGGTTGGAGACGCCGTGCCTGTCGACTATGATATGCCCCTTGGCCTCGTCTTCGCCCGCATGTCACTGTACATTGCCAAGAGCGAGAGCATGGACACCCTAGTTTCGCTTCTCGACCAGCAAGCTGAAGGAGCGGGAACACACTGCATGCCAACATGGGCCGTGGACTGGAGTGTTGCACCCTCTCGTTATGCACCGATGTATGTGGACAACTTATTGAATCGGGAAAGGCTGTTCATGGCTCCAGCGATGTGCTTGGAAGAAGATGGCGTTCTTGGTCTCGTCGGCCACTCTGTCGGCCTTATCGAACATCTCAGCGCCTCGCTCCCCATGTCGGCAACTCTCGACCTCGCAGGGATGGCCAGATACCAAGAAACAGTCTCTAAAATAAGCGCTCTATATAACAGCACAGGAGGCGTCTATTACACGGGCGACTCCATGGGCCGGTATGCACGCGTCGGTCTCCGAAATCATGAGCAGGAACACAAGAAGCTGTGCGAGACGCTTTTCAGTGAGTGGTTGCTGTTTCTACAGGCAGTGGAACCAGGAACAACAGATGTGGCAGAACACCATGCGACTTTCCTGCGCTACTTCAAGGCATGGACCCAAGAGCAAGTTGTCAAGTCGCGCATCTTTGTAACGCGAGACAGCACAGATCTGCTCCGCATCATGTGGGAATACCTTCACCCGGGCATTTCAATAAGCAGCCTTGACGGGCGGAGGCTTGCAACGAGTCAAGTAGGAAATATTGGCGTTGTGCCAGCCCAGGCGCAGGAAGGTGACCACGTGGTTGATGTTATAGGCAGCCGGGTGTCTCTTGTTCTGCGACCACTTAATGTCGATCACAGAGAAGCGGAGAGAATCGCAGATGGACTGAGAACTGAACTTCGGTCTATGCGAGTTCGCTCTGCAACAGGTGACGCAGAAGTGAGCCAAGAGACCAGATTCATGTCCGGTATACCGTTGACGACAGATGCCTCACCTGTCAAGCACTACCTGCTAGTTGGGAGCTGCTGTTTCGACGGTCAAGTCCCTTGGACAGTCACTCAACTTCCTGGAGACAAGGATGAGATGACTATCTATGCATTGCATTAAGGGTCTAACTTCGCCTGTCTATGAAGAGCAGACGAGATTCGTTTGCATGTGTCTGTGCCGCGTGGTTAACGAAGCACATGCCATGAAGCACATACCACAACCTCCTCTCTCGTAGATTTTTCATCCCTCGTTTTTCTTCCCGGGCCCTGTTCAACACTCACAAAGATTTAGTTCCCTTGGATTCCCAGCCGAACAGACCGGCATCCTGACCATCCAGCCACTGCTCCATGCACCGGTACATCTTCCACCAGTACTCGTTGCGCGGTGTCGGAAGCCAGAGATCAATCTCGTACCCAAGCCTGGCCTGCGCTGCACCAAGGTACTTGTATCCCTCCGGGTAGTTCTTCATCTCTGCCGTGGAGAAAACGGGAGCAGACTTGCCGTCGGCTGGCACAACCTTGTCCTTGTCATAGTCCAATTTGACGTAATGCGCCTTCCAGGCTCCAGTGGGGTCCTTCTCGCAGAAGAAGATGAAGCGGCAGTCGCAGTCGACGTCGAACTCGACTTCATCGTCGCCATCGTCACTGGCGGGGGTGAGGAGGTGTTTCCCCTGCTGCGCTGGCATGGAAAAGCGCTGTGTGATGGTGGCCTTCATCTTTCCGACAGCGCGAGTGCCCTCCGTGTTCAGCTCAACGAGAGTGCCGCATTCGCGATGCATGATGAAGGCACCTTTCGCCTTGCCGTCTTTGGAGACCTCGATGAAGTCGTCAATCGGGAGAGGACCGCTCCAGGCTTGTTCAGAGAATGGAGAGTCAGTTGCGTGACTGACCGGACAAGTGACTACGAGCGGGACCGGTTTGATGTTAGACTTACTGGTCCAAACGGTGGCCTTCTCGGCGAAGATAGACCGGAAGTTCATCCACTCCGACGCATCGCGATAGACGGGCCAACCTTTGCACAGCTCGGCAACAGCAAGCCGGTCCAGGAGCTGTGACTGGCTGCCATTGATGTGGGAGAAAACCTTGCTGTGAGGCTCGGTGGGAGAAGTCATCGTGGGCTTACTGGTTGTTAGTGGGAGTGCAACTTGGATGCTGGTTCTTGTTGGTTCTGGTCACCGGTGTGAAAGCGAAGTCGTGTGGTGTTCGTTGAAAGAGGGTTCCAACAGTGGTGGAGAGTGATGGGTGCAGGCGTTGAATTAAGGCAGTTCTCGGTTGTTGCCAGGCAAGCGGACTCACGTACTCTGTACGAACGCAAGCCAGGTAGTCTACCTTACTCGGGAGAGAGGAGCACAAGACCTACAAGGACTGCAATATGACAGCTCAGCCCCTTCTCTGGAACTTCATATTGTGGGGCGGCAAGCCGATGTAAGGTCCGTCGCTCATCAGAAGGCACGCAGCCGGTGCGGCCTGATGTCTGAGAAGGTATGCATGATGAGGGTGAAGGGAAAATACTCCAGTGGCCCATGCAGCCATTGTGACCACGTGCCCGTTTTGTCCCAGGTAGGGACAAATACATGTTGTACCTACCTACCTCATGTCCCTTGCCGTTGTGTGCCTTGAAGCGGGGGCACAGGACCAGACAACTAACGAGAAGTCAGAACACATATGATCGTGGATGTGCTCTAAGTTAAGGATCGCCCGACATCAAGAAGGGGCGTGATCACTAGGGTGCGCCCAGGTGGTAGCAAAGCAACGAAGAAGCAGTTTTAAGCATTATGCTCAACCATGTGGAGAAGACGCGCGCCCTGTTTCTCCACGACCGGAAAACATCTGCATGCGGAAGTGCGGTGCAAACCTACACCGGCGTCCAATCGAACAGGCAACTTACCTCATGTTTGCATCTGTTTGGTGGGCAGAGGCATCGAGTTTGTGACTGGTAAGCCCAACACCCACGTCAAGCGCAGACATATACATGCACGAGGCGTCACTAACAACCTTATGCTCATCTCTCACCGCTCACCATCCCAAGAACACATCACCTGACCACGCCACTCTTACTCCTGCATTGCAGCGGTGTGAAACAGCTCTACTAGACTGGAAGAATGGATGCCTTGCCATCATCTGACATGACTCTCGACATTTATGCGTCTTGGTATACGACACTGTGCCCTAGCGCAGACTGCTAGAAGTCTAGATCTTGAAGCCCTTCTCCAGGGTCACCTCCTTGTCGCTACTCACGCCGTCCGACTCAGTCATACCCTCAAGAACAACAGTCGATCCATCTCGAGGGGTGATTCCGAACCTCGCCGCCTCCTCGGGAGTGAATGTGCCATAGATATCGTACTCATCAATCTCGCCAAGCCCAACGGGAGGCCAGAAATGGTTAAAAACATAGAACAAGCTGAATGATATTGCAAAGCCAACGAGGAAGGCAAGGTTGAAGATGTTGGTCCACCCTTTGGAGACAGTGACGGTATACGGAGTAACGTTTTGAGCAAACCCGGGGAGCTGCGACCAGAAACCGAGAATCCAAGCCAGAAACGAACGCCAGTTGAAACCGCGATAGAAGTAGTAAATTCCTTCGGGTCTTGGGTGGTAGAGGTCCGACAACTTGATGCGGCGCCGGCGGATGAACCAATAATCGCACACCTGGATGCCAATCACTGGACCGAGGAACACGCTGTATGCTGAGAGGACGCTGATGAACACACCCGCCGAGGAGAGCAACTCCCAGGGACAAAGTGCAATGCTGAGGACCAGGCCAATGTACGCTCCGCGGCGAATGTTGATGTAGCTTGAGCACAGCTAGAGACACTGCGTTAGCAGACATGGAGGGATGCACCCCTCCGAGGATGGATCTCGGAGGGTAGACGTGGACTTACTGCAGCCATGTCCATTCCAGCCGAGAAGGCATTGTCGACCGTGTTAATGGCAACTTGGCAGATGAGCAAGCCCACGCCGGTGAAGAACGCGCCGGCGCGAGCGCCGCTGCTGTACGAAGTGTCCAGCCACAGTTGAGAAAGGACAGCTGAAGGACCATGTATCAGTGACGAATCAGCGTGGGATTCGAGGAGAGAATCGACTTACGAGGATTCCACACTGCCTCTCCAAAATAGGCTTGGGTGGCCGAAGCAGTCAGACATCCGAACAATGGGAACACTGTACCCATGAAGCTGTTGGGGAGAGGTTAGTGGCTGCGTGTCCCCCTGGGCAATCGTGGCTGTTGCACAACTTACATGATGGCGAACCACTGCCCGAAGATCTGATCGCCGGGACGGCGGGCAAAGCGCGAATAATCAGGCTGGTTGGTAAGCCCGACCGCAATGCTGCCGATTACGGTTGACACACCGCTCGTGATGCCCCAGCCAAGCTCCTCGGAGCTCATCGACTTGTTGCCCTGCGAAAGGAGCTCACCGGCACCCTTTGCCACGGCAAGCGACCAGATCATCATGCTGATAAGTGTGACGGCCGAAATAATATTGAAGGCAAGCAGGGTGCCCTTCATCTTCTCAGGACGGATATAAAGTACCGGAATCAGAACAACATTGAACAAAACCCACCCAACAAACTGCTTGGTTTCGAGATGGGATGATTCTGGGAAGACGTTGCCAATATTCTGGAAGGACGGGAATATGGACCCGAGGATGGCCGATATGCAGATGCCGCCAGTCCAGCTCTGCACAGCAAACCACACGAGGGACAGGATGATCCGTTGAATGAGCAGGATGAATTGGCCGCGCACACCCCAGATGTATCGACTGACAACGGGGAACCCGATGTGCCACTCAGCACCCACGTAGCCATTGAAGATTGCAACGGCAGCAACGATGCATTTGCCGAGGATGATGGAGATCATGGCCTGCCACACGCTCAGACCAGAGGCCACGAGAGCACCACCAAGCTGCCAGTTTGAGACTACCACCATCGTCAGGTCTTGTACGACAAGGTAGGTAGCTGTTTCTAGGGGGAGTGACCTACTGCAGACCTGATTGGTAGTCCAGAAGGAAGTGAAGGTCCAAACTGTCCATGTTCGACGAGATGGCGGCAATGGCCGGATATCTTCGTTAATCCAGATGTTGGAGACAGACTTCTCGTCACTTGGGAGACGTGCCCAACGCTTGACGGCTGCGATGCTCATGATGAAGTTCTTGTTCCGGCCTGCCGCTGCACAAAAGTCGATATAGATGCCCAAAGGGATCAACTCGCAGAGCAATGGAGGAACTGCAAAAGAAGGGCAAGGGCAGACCCGAGGGAACGGAGAGGATGGGTTCACTAATAAAGATCATGCAGATCACCTGTCATGTCGACAGGTGTGACCGAAAACTAATGCGGAGGAGGGTAAGACCGATCTCTGCCGTAGTAGCATCCTAATCCCAGCAATCAGCAATGATAAAGCCACAATGGTGTGTCTGTTTGATCTCTGTCTATCTGATATGCTGGATCTGGCCATGGCTGTTTTCGATATGCTATCTTTCCCTATCCATCATGGCAGATACCGCGACGATATGGCTCCGCGCTTCGCAACCTCCCCTCTCGCCACGGCGGACCATGGATGGCCATGCACAGCTTTAGGGTGGCTGTCGCCTCTTGTCGGCAACCATACCCGTCGATCGCGACGTGAGACTCTGTTGGCGGGGGAATCCCCTCACTGCAACAGTCGCGATCTCGTAGCGTTAGCGGAGTCGCATCCTTAGCTACAGCCAATCTTAGCATGGCCAACGGCTTTGGAATGGGAGCGGCCGCCCGTAGGTGATTGCGACTCTCGGCACTTGCCAGTCATCAAAGCCAGACCACGGCTGTTATCGACAGCATTAGCTGCAGGAGTTCGCCGGTTCGCAGGGACTCGGGATACTCCAATCCATCGGCAGAGATGGTGCCGGCGATGTGGGGAATTTTTCGGGGGGGTTGGCAACGTCCGGGGCCAATGCCGTCGACCGGGGTGGACCTTTGGTGGAGTGGCCCTGAGCTTCGGGTCTCGCTCTACCGCTGGCAGCAACAGTGACGGCGTTCTCCCACCATTTCTTAGCATCCTTGCCAATCAGACAGATAGCACTTATCGAATCACGTACCACCCATCGGCACCTTATCACAGGCCAGACTTGGAGGTCGCTACTATGCACAAGGTCCTTTGCTAGATGTGCGAAGGGTTCTAATCACTGCCGCTTTATCTCCTGCGAGCTATGAACCCAAGAGCTAGTATGTAGTGATGCTGACTCCATGTCTTGTCAGTCCCGAGGCGAACGGCCCTCATCAATTATATCCGGACCAATCCAGATCAACTCTTTCTCAGAGGCCTCATTGGTTGTAAGCCAATGCCGTAACGATTAACGACCCGGGGCCGGCACCGGCTGGCGATGTCGTATCAGAGGTATGAGATCCTTCTCTGGGGTCTGACACAAGCGTGCCGTGTCCACCCTTCATGTCGCTCAAAAAGGTGTACCCATGCCTCGTGTTTGCTGTGTCCTTTTGGTTTCCGGAAGATAACACGCTCCCTACCGCTACTGTAGGACCACCGAGAAGGGACGCCGGGCAAGGAAGATGACCGTGATCGAGAAGACTGTTCGAATAGGTGTTGATGTTGGTGGTAGGTCACATCGTCAGGACCAGGATAGATATAAACACGGCTGACATTTTCAATGTGTTACTAAGGCACAAACACTGATGCGGTGGCAATTGACCTCGCTTTGGCTGCTGCAGGTGACCCCAACCGCGGCATCATCAGCCTCAAGAAGACCCCAACAACGCCAGATGCTACCTCAGGTATCACGACAGCTGTACGGGCTGTGATAGA
Source organism: Coniochaeta sp. PMI_546 (assembly GCA_021432605.1). NCBI lineage: Eukaryota > Fungi > Ascomycota > Sordariomycetes > Coniochaetales > Coniochaetaceae > Coniochaeta > Coniochaeta sp. PMI_546. The sequence continues at coordinate 589,303 of MU271158.1, read as the reverse complement.
GTCCGGAAGTATCAGTCCGTCTCGCATCGCCAGCGTTACCGTCGGGACTACCCATTTCATCAACGCTGTCGTGGAACGCGACGCTAGGCGGCTGCAGAAGGTTGCGGTCATCCGCCTGTCTAGGTCATTCTTGCGCGAGGTTCCGCCCTTCTCTGAGTTTCCGGCTGACCTCGCTGCCATCCTCAACGGCTATACCGGCATCATTGACGGTGGGCTGCACATTGATGGAGCCCAAGAGGCTCCTATTGTTGAGTCCCAAGTCATTGAGCAATGTAAAGCTATCAAAGAGCGCGGAATCACGGCTGTCGTCATCGCTGGCGTTTTCTCGCCCATCGACGAGACCTTCCACCAGGAGACACGCGTCCGCGACATTATGCTGCGGGAGATTCCCGGCGCCGATATCGTGTGCTCGCATGAAGTGGCCAACATTGGCTTCCTCGAGCGCGAGAATGCAAGCATCCTCAACGCTGGCATCCTCGCTTACGCGCGTACAACTGTCCGGCGCTTCAAGCGGGCCACGCGTAGCCTCAACCTGACTTGCCCGTTGTTCATTACTCAGAACGACGGCACAATCCTCGACTCTGCATCTGCGGCACGGATTCCAATCCGTACTTTTTCGTCGGGTGCCACCAACTCCATGCGTGGCGCCGCTTACCTCGCACGCCTCGATGGTGGTGGCTCTTCGGCCATCATCGTCGATATAGGTGGCACAACATCTGACGTCGGCGTCATCTTGCCATCGGGCCTACCACGCCAGGCATCCGCATACGTCACTGTGGCAGGCGTCCGGGTGAACTATTCCATGCCTCAGCTTCATTCTATTGGCCTCGGTGGTGGTTCTCTTGTCCGCACAGGCGAAGACGGCATCGTAAAGGTGGGCCCCGAGTCTGTCGGGCATTTCCTCCCCGAGAAGGCTCTCGTGTTTGGAGGCCCGGTCTGCACTGCCACCGATATCGCTGTTGCAAGCGGCCGCGCTACAATTGGCGACACTAGCAGAGCTAACGCTCTCGATGCTGCTTTTGTGACTGACGCGACGAAACGCATCAAGGCATTATTGGAGCGCGCCATCGAGGTCGTCAAAACATCGCCCGACCCAGTGCCTGTGCTTCTCGTCGGCGGCGGCGCTGTGCTTGCACCCGATCACCTAGATGGAGCCTCTGCCCTAATCAAGCCGCCGTTTCACGACGTGGCCAATGCTGTTGGTGCTGCTATCTGCAAGGTTTGTGGCAGCGTCGACATCGTGCAAGGCACGACCCACCAAACCGAAACGCAAGCCATTGAGCACGCGAAGAAGGTGGCCGTCGAGCGAGCCATCGCTGCTGGAGCAATACCCTCTAGCATTGTCATAGCCGAGGTGGAGAGCATGCCGCTGCAGTACGTTGCCAACCAGATCCGGACTATCGTCAAGGCTATAGGCGAAATCGACTTCCATGCCACCCTGGCTGCTGAGGAGAGCGACTGTGCAAATGAAGGACTGACAGATGACGAAGAAGTCGAAGAGGCTGCCAAGAACTTTGCTGTCAAGGTGACCGAGCAGGAGCGCGTTGATCCGTTCACCTACCGCCCGCTCATCCGGCAAAGCGCTTCGGGGATTGACGAGTGGATGATTTCTGAGGTAGATCTCGCTTGGATTGCCGACGGCTGTTATGTTCTTGGCTGCGCGGGTGGTGGCACGCCACAGCCGTCTTTCATTCAGCTCCGTGACATGCTTCGAAAGGGGTACGAGATTCGCATCATCGACCAGTCTGCACTCAAAGACACGGACGTTATATACTGGGGTGGACACATGGGCAGTCCTGCCGTGTCTGTCGAACGACTGCAGAGCATCGAGACAGTCGAAGCCTTTCGCACATTGATGGAATACCTGGGCCACACCACCTTCGATGCTGTCATGGGACTTGAGATAGGGGGAGCCAACGGCATGGAGCCATTTCTGGTCGGCTCAACTCGCTTCTTCAATGCACCCGTCATCGACGCAGATTGGATGGGAAGAGCTTACCCGACTTACGCCCAGACCACACTGGCCGTGCATAAGCCTGGAGAGCTAGTACCATGTGCCATTGACTCGGGTGACGGCAAGAGTATCCTCATGGTCAAGGCTTCGGACGACGAGATTGTCGACCGGGCGCTGCGAGCATCATGCTCGGAGATGGGTTCTCGCGTTGGGATGGCTGCTCGGCCAACGAAAACCGAGTATGTGCGCAACTACGGTGTGCTGAACACTGTATCACTGGCGTGGCGTATCGGTCGAGCCATCTCCCGCTGCGAGGCCAGCAACTCCCTATCTCTTGTTGCCGAGTCCATCATTGAGGAAGCGGGAGGGCCAGGAGCTGCAAAGGTGATATTCCGTGGCAAGATCGTGGCGGTTGAACGGCGCTTGTTCAAAGGTCACTCCTATGGCGCTGTACACGTCGCAGCCTTCGATCAGGGCGACGAGGAGGACGAGATGGTCGGGGGCGGCTCGGTAAGGCGGGCAACACCGCTCGTGTCGGGAGGTAAAATCAAGATCCCGTTCAAGAACGAAAACATCTTTGTCGAGCACACAGCCGACGACGGTACCGTGAGTTTCGTGGCGGCCGTGCCGGATCTCATTGCCATTCTCGACAATGGCTCCGGCCGAGCACTTGGTGTACCCGAGTTCAAGTATGGGTATCACGTTACCGTCGTCGGCATTACCTGCTCGCCGCGGTGGACAGATACCGAGTTCGGTATTGAGGTCGGTGGGCCACAGGCCTTTGGTTATGACGTGCCCTACAAAGCCTTGGGTACGTATGTGGAGCCTAGGAGTGTGATTGAGGAGTATGCGGTCGCGAAGTGAGATACTGCAGCACGGTCGCTTAAGGTCGGAGCAGTCATATGCGGTGGGGAGCATGACTGTGGTTGATCTTACTGTGCTTTTAGTCAGGGCGACTCGTCTTCGGATGGCTCATAGCTAGTATATAGAGCGGATAGTGCGTTGGGGCATGCCTGTCCACCTCGGTCCAGGTCAGGATATTTAACGATAATATAGACAGACCGGATATAGTTTTATATGTACATATATGCGTGGCCCGTTGTTTCCAATTGGCGAGCGTGTCTTCTCTGTCACTGCATGGCACGGCTCGGAGCTTACGATGAGCGGGCAAGGCATGACTTAACAAGCGAGGTGTCGGTCCAGGAAGAACCACCTCCGGATGGCGTCTCCACCAACTCGTAAGTGTTGTCGAACGAACCGGCACTCCATCCGACGTAGCCGAGATAGACGTCCGCGTTGGCGCTAAATCAGGGTGTTAGCACGTTATGAGCGGCGAGAAGTGATATCAGTTCGCTTACTTAAGATACGCGATCTGCTGGCACATGTATGTCTGGCACGAGGCGGTGTTGCCTCCACCAGTTTCTGTGAGGATCGCTTGCCGGCCGTTCTGCCTCAGCCATGTGGCCAGCGGTGCAAAGGCGCCGTCGATGTTGTTCGTAACACACTCCGTGTGAGTACCAGAGTTGTCAGAATCCAAGTACTTATGAACGTCAAATATCAGGTTCGTTGTCGTGCCATCCGGATTCTTGACGGACGAGAGAGCGGCAGCACTGCCGTCGTTGATGACAGCCCCTGCTGACTGCCAGTCGTTGCCGGGCAGGGAGATGAACTGGCTGGTAGCCCCGGCATTGCGAATGGCAGTGACGACGGCTTGGACGGTGGCTGCCCAAGTTGTGATGCTGGGAACGTCGTGGGGCTCGTTCATGATACCAAACCAGATACGAGACTGACTTGCGTACTTGGTTGCAAGCTGTTTCCAGACACTCACGAACTGGTCGTTCGTGGGGCCACCTTGACCGATGATTGCACCGTTCCACCTGGCATAGTTGTGGATGTCGATGATGCAGTAGGCACCCGTGGATAGACAGCTCTGGACTAGCTGGTCGTAGTAGCCAAGGTTGGTGGAATCAAGGTTCCCGCCGAGGTTGTTGTTAACAAGGTACTGCCAACCCACGGGTAGGCGGAAAATATTCATGTGGTCGTCCTTGTAGAAGTGATTCATCTGACCGGCGCCATCAGGGTTGTTGTAAGAAGGCGGCATGTTCTTGACTGGCGGGTAGATCTTGGAAGTGTTGCAGGTGCCATCAGTGCCGCATCCGAAGTCAAACCCTGCGATGTTCACTCCCGCGAATCTGGTCCGGCTGGTGCTGCTTGGAGATGATGTTGCTTTGGAGGTGGTACTCGTCGTTTTACCTGTTGTCGTCGTCGTCGTCGCTCTAGTTGTCGCGGTTGTCATGGTCGTACCGGCGCCACCGCACCCTGCGCCCGGCGTGCATTGAGCATAATAGTCGTTTTGCGTTTTGCAGCAACTTCCGGCCACGCAGCTGGTCGCGCCCGACCAACCGATGCCACCGCATTGGCCCCAGACACTTTGCTGCGCGAGAGCACCGCCCGCCAAGATGGTAACGAAAAGGAGTGCTGAGGGCATCATGTATGACGTGAAGGAATACTCGCACTGAACGAGATTGAAAGATAGCCAAGCAGAGCGCAGTTTGGGGAAGATATACAAACACTTGTTCCAACCGACAGGACGAACATCGACAAACAGTACGGGACAGGTGCGATTCCCTCCATGGTAGTAGCCGACAAGGCCATTGCGGTGTTTCCAGCTCCGCAAGTACTGCGCAGCTTCATGGCTCCATACGGAACGGCCCCAGCGCTTGGCTTGAGGGGGCCTTGACGACAACGTCGCATGGCCGACAGGCGGACCCGTTACCGTGCGGACGCTACGGTCCGATGAATGAGAGCGGAAGGCGAATCCAGATCCGTGTTGTGTTCAGTCTCAGTCCCATCGGTGGCTTGGAAGATGGCCACTTGACTTGTAGCAACCGTCGAATGCAGTGGAGACGATCCGTGGTGTTTTGCTTCGCTAGGATGGGGCGGCCCGAAGGAAGAGACATGATTCCAGCTTGGTGTGGGCACGCTGTCCCCGCTTGAAGAAGATGCCGGTGATCATCGCTACTACCTGAGAGTCTAGAATCTGGAGTCTACGTGTAAGGTACCATAGGGGGCAAAGGTTTTCGTCGTTCAGAATTGGTTTGCATCCCCTTCCACCCTGTTACAAATAAATTGATGGTTGACTTGTGGAAATTGCCGCAAGGTCTGCAAACCGGGGAGCACCAGGAGCACCTGCTGGGCCAAATGTTGTTTCCCACGGCAGGTCGATTCCAGGTACCCGGTTCCTAAAGAAGCGAATTTGAGGGAAGTGGGACCGGGGAGCGTCCAAATACGGTACTAGTAGTAGCAGTAAGGTACCCTAAGCAAGAGGGGCCCTTGCTCCATTGCGATGTCAACAACAGCCAACCATTGCATCTCTGCTGACCCCGCGTCCAGAAATGGGCGAACGAGCCACGAGGCAAAGGACGGCCATTTCAACCTCACCCACTGATTCCTTTACTTTACCTTAACCTTACCATACTAGCAGCCCTTCAATTCTCCTAGACCCTGTCTGTCCACGGTGCCAGGCAAAGACGCATGTGGAGAAGGCAAAATGACGAGATGGTTGACAATGCAGTTTCTTGCCCCATGCCCGGGCACCTGTTATGGGATTCTCCGCGTTTGCCTGGGGCCAACTCAGACAAGGTACCGGCGCCATGTGCAAGCTCCGTGACAGATTCAGCTAGACCTGCCCTCCATCTAGGGATCCTTGGGCCGGCATCCGTGAAAGATTTGTCTTGATGATGGACTGCCTGGCCACACACATCCATTCACCCTCTACTTCAGGCAGGGTGGATACATGCTCGAGAGAAGAGACAGCCCAGGATGTCACCATAGCCGGTCTCCAAGGATGACAGGGATGTCGGCTGCTTCGTTTGGATATAAAGCAAGTAGAGATCAGGGAAACGATGCAGGAAGGACCGCCGACAAGTGCATCTACGAATCTTTGCATCTATATATACTGATTTACCTCATCGCTGCCAAGGTGACATTCCGTTGCCAGTGCAGCTTCGACCCCACGCCAAGATGCGTCTTCTGCCTGCGGCCACATCGGCTCTTCTCGCCATCTCAGGCACCCAAGCCAACCTTAACCAGCTTGCCAAGGCTGCCGGCAAGCTGTACTTTGGCTCGGCTACCGACAATGGCGAGCTATCCGACTCGGCATATGTCGCTGTCCTGAAAAACGCCGACGAGTTTGGCCAGATCACTCCTGGAAACACACAAAAATGGCAATATACCGAGCCTTCGAACGGTGTCTTCTCATACACACAGGGTGATGTCATCACTAGCTTCGCTCAGGCCAATGGCCAAATTCTGCGCTGTCACAACCTAGTTTGGCACAGTCAGCTTCCATCATGGGGTACGTTCTAAGCCGAATGGCCGCGAAGGATGGCCTTGCCACTGCCAGTTGACTGACTGTGTAAATACGTTAGTCTCCTCTGGCAGCTGGACCGCTGCACAGCTCACAGACATCATCAACGCCCACATTGCTAGCGAGGTAGGACACTACAAGGGCCAATGTTATGCCTGGGATGTTGTCAATGAAGCGCTCAACGACGACGGCACCTACCGCACCGATGTCTTCTACAATGTTCTCGGCACTTCATACATACCAATCGCCTTCAAGGCTGCTGCGACTGCTGATCCAGCTGCGAAACTGTACTACAACGATTACAATATTGAGTACAGCGGGGCCAAAGCTACTGCGGCACTGGGAATTGTCAAGCTAATCCAGAATTCTGGTGCGCGCATCGACGGTGTCGGCTTCCAGGGCCACTTCATCGTCGGTGGCACGCCGAGCCAGTCAGCCCTGACCAGCGTCTTGAACTCATTTGTCGCACTCGGGGTCGAGGTCGCCTACACCGAGGTCGACGTTCGATTTTCCAGCCTGCCTGCCACATCGGCCGGATACGCGCAGCAAGCCAGCGACTACGCTGCTGTGGTTGGCGCCTGCCTGGCCGTTCCCAAATGTGTCGGTATTACCGTGTGGGACTTTGACGACAAGTATTCGTGGATTCCAAGTACCTTCAGCGGCCAAGGGGAAGCGTGCCTGTACTGGCAGAACCTCACTGCTAAGCCGGCATACTACAAGGTCCAGAGCTTGCTTGCCGCAGCCGCCACATCAACGGCTTCCTCAAGCTCGGCATCCTCGACGTCGACTACCAAAGCTTCGACCACCAGCACAACGCTCATCACAACTACCAAGACGTCCTCGACGAGTCTTACACCTACCACGAAGACGACCAGTGCTACCCCTACATCTACTAGCGTAGCAGCCCATTGGGGCCAGTGTGGTGGCAATGGCTGGACAGGGCCGACTGTTTGCGCTTCTCCATACACTTGCAAGGAGCAGAATGCATGGTATTCACAGTGCTTGTAAAGCTGTCTTGTGGGGATGGCTGGCTGTTGCGTGAAAATCTTCAGTTATGCTTGCGCTATTCACCACGCTGGCCATCCGCTCGCCTCCTACGTATGTTACCTCTCCTGATGTTGGCGATCCTGGTCTCCCTTGGAGGGCAAAGGGGCTAAACCAAATGGCTTGGTGGATGCTGGGCAGTATAGAAATCCATACGCGATACAATAGACTCTGATCTCATCCCTATCGCATCTGTTAGACAACCCTGAATTCAGCCCGGAGACAATGGAAATGTCTCCATCGGCCTGTCCCATTGGCATATACATGTAGAACGGTGGATTTCCAGGATGGTCCTCTAGCAAGCGACTGTTTTCTCCCTTTTGCCACTTCGCCATTTCACCATGATCAGTCTTGACAACAAGATACTGCCCCCATACATGCATCCGCATATGCCCCTGCAAGATCCATCATGGCAAACAACCCCTAATAAGCTTGCCTATCTATCCACAGGACGAGCCAAACAACATCTTTTCATCTCTGCTCCCGGCGCAGGAGAAGGGGGTTTTCAGGCAGAGCACAGCACGATTGGAATTTGGCCACTGGTGAACCAAGGAGCTTAAGTTGGCTCAGCCTCGTCTAGATAGCACCGCTCATTCTCACTCTTAATCAGCCGTGTCGTCGTCGTCGTCGTCATGAATCAGGAACCCTCGACCGATCACCAAACCGAACATAAGAGCATTGCACACTCTCGCGGTGTCGGAGCCCAAGTACTGAGATGCTGCCATGGGGATCACCGGGTCGAAGCTATTGCTCGGGCCGTAGTATGTGGCCAAGTCCAACCCGGATGCTCACCAGTCGTTGGGTATCAGTTCAACCATATTATCGGCCCAATTGGGACAACAACAGTCACACAGAGAATATGCCCGAGGTATGAGAGTGTACACTGGCGTGAACTGGCCTGTGAGGAGCGTGCTAGAGCTAGTGGTGCTGCTACGAAAAGGATAGTCTCAGCAAGGCGGCCCGTCGAGAGCTCGATGACGGTTCGAAGTGCCCAACGCGGCCGGCAGGAAACAAAAGGAAGTTCATTCCGATGTGGAATCTGGGTAGTTTTGACAATAGATAACTTTCTTCGAAGCGAAAACGGCGGATGTCGACGGCATATGTAGTCGAGAACTTATGGGAGACGAGACGACTAAGGGACCTGCCTGCGGCGTTTAAAGTGGATTCGACCCTGAGTAGGTCATAATAGTGGTAGACTGCTACTTTGTCGTTCAGCTTCCCTCCTAAAAAAAATCTCATTGTCTCGTGGATTGAAGGTAAACTTTCTATCCATAGATCTAGGTGGGTGTCGTTTTCCACATTTTCCCCTCTCTAGACCCTTCCAATCGCGTCGCGAACCATAACACGAAGTCTGACTGTTACAGTAAACATGGCAGCTATATGTCCCAAACTTCTCTTGCCTCCCAATTATCCTTGCACTGCGCTTGGGCACATCTGCTAAGCTTATCACAGCTCAAGGATGCCAAGAAGTTAACTCAAAAGACAACCTCCTCCGTCGCATCTCTTACTCTTTGCATCCGCTTCTGCAAGTCGCTCTCATCCGATCCCCCAATAACAACATCGGCAATGCTCTGGTCAGTCTTTCGATCGTGATACCAACTCAAAATGCACATTCGACCTGATTCGAAGTCCTCCCTGGACGCCTCGATGAATTCTTCACGACTACCCTTTGCAGTAAGGGAGAAGCTGCTCGCGCACCCAAGACCCATGTTCGTGAAATAGCCTCGCATCACTGGCAAGCACATAGAGCCGGATGTCCGTACATTGAGGTCGACGATGTGGTACGCAGTCTCCTCGCCAGTATGGCTATCTGTCTGTCCCGGGGTCGCGGTCTCAAGAACGTCCATTCCCGCCGGCCCGTAATAGCCCTTTGCGGCCAGCCATGCCGCGGTTCTCTTCACCAGCGGATCGAATTTCTCCCGCAGGGTGTCTTGGTGAGTGTAGTTGATGGTGCTTCCGATCCATGCATTGCAACTGTCCGTCATCTGCTCGGAAGCTCCAAGGAATGCGGCCTCTCCCCTGTCATTTACGAAGAAGGTGACTCCGTAGTCGCCGATTGGGTCCTTAACTATGTCGCTGATGATAATGGTAGCCGGTTTCAAGTGGCGATTCGCCTCCGTTACCTGCGCGAGCATTTTCCTCAGGACACCGTCCTCGCCGGCCAGGATGCCGAGCAGATCCGCCTTGCCCTCCTCTGAGTGGACCACCCAAGTTCCGGCCCCACCAAATGTTTGCTGGTTCTTCATAACGAATGGCACTGGCTTCCTTCGGATGACATCCAGGATTCTCTTCTCACCTGCCTTGATCCAGCTGCCGCGTGCTCCAGAGCAATCGACAGGGACGAAGTGCGTACCCTCTTCGTCCTTAACGCACACTTCGCAGCACCCACTCGCCTTGATGCAGAACCCAGTCACTTCAACGATATCCATTCGCGGTGTCGGAAGCTGGGAGTCGGCAAGCGCAGCCTTGGAGTTCAGGTACCACGTAGTCTCCAATGGAACCGTTAGTGGCAGGCCTAGGAGTCCATCTAGCACGACCTTGCACGCTATCCTGTCGACGTTCAATTCGTTCAGCGGAGGGATATTAGCAGGACCGGGGCAGAACACCAGTTCGGGTTTCTGGGACGGATCAAGGACCGAGATGGTCGCCTCGGCCTCGCGCCGGGAGTGCTCCGGGTCGGAAGCATCGGCTGGAAAGCAGATGACAGCTGCTGATGAGGCCGGGCCGGCAATGAAGGCGTCACGTTGAGCGATCAAAGAAAGGTACTTCGCTGCGAGGGAGCGCTGGAGGGAAGGAGAACTTCTCCTGATGAGCTTCTCGGTCGGAAGGGTGTTGAAAGGGCTGTCTTGGTAAAGAAACTTTTCATTACGCGGAAAGGAATCGGTCAGGTCGAGGGCACTGTTCACGCCCGTGAAGACGAAGCCTATGCGTTGGGTGGAGGCTTTTGAACTGGCGTGCTTGTAGAGGTCTGCCAAGGTCGTGTCCAGTTTGATTGTGGGGAGTTTGACGGCTGTATCCGGCTTAGAGATGGAGCCCATTGTTCTGCGACTGATTGTTATGGAGGTGGGAGTGCAATCCAGACCAAGGGACCAGCTTGCAGAAAACCTGAAGCACGAGCGAAAAAGCAATCTGGACCTTTGATGGCTCATCGCTGCACCTGAATGAAGCTTTTATGCTGAACGGATGACGGATGGCATGGCTTTCACATATATCTTAGGTATCTACCTGAACTCGACCCACGGCATGTTAATACGCGGAACGTGGGGATAAAGTTGATCAGACACAGGGGTAGGACAGACAGGCACCTCGCACTGACGTCATGCCATGATGCTGCGACAATCAGAGCTTCACCTCGGGACTTGGCTTCCACAGAAACCGTTCTTCCATCGCGATTCGAGGTCGGAAGCCACTTGCCTGTTAAATGTCTCAGTCTTGCGACCTTGAACAAAACGCAGGGTTTGCCATGCCATTCATCGTCAAGGTGATAGACACAGAACTTTCAGCGATACTCGCGCAACAAAAAGCAGTCGTATTTCTCTATTTGGCTGGCTGATCCCCGGTCATCTCATAGAATGCCTGCAATGGCTGGTGCAAAGATCGGCTCGCTTGTCCTGGTTGCTCGCTCCCGTTCAGTTCGGCTGCTGGTCTAGAGTGTAAAGGCGCCTGCGAAATCTCCCATCCCTGAGCCGGGGGACCTGCGGTATCCAGCTCGGAAGCGTCTGATACCATTTGACGATGAGCCCGGCCGCGTGCTGGCGCTGACCATCGAGAAACCCTGCCGCTTGCCTGCGATGTCCCACTACCCAGCTCACTCCTCACTGTTTCAGGCCCGGACAAGGCTCTCGTATGACTTTGATGCTGTCCGTACTCGTACGTCGCCTCCGCGTCTGGCATCGGTAGCTCTACCGCACCCGTGATGGCAGACTTGCCACCTTCATACTTCGGCGGCGGTGAATTGCATATTTCTCCGACACTATTATACACGACAGGCTTCCTCGCTACCGTGCCCAGAACAGCTGCTTCGTTGGGAATGGTTGGCTGGCGGAGATCTAGTTCGGCGAGCCCGTGATGCGCTGTCATGCTCCCGAGGTCGCTGAATCGGTTAACTCGATTGCCCGGTGGCCGGTGTTCTACCATTTCCGATGACTGGACAGTCCTTAGATGGAACCTGTTTCGTCTTCTTTTCCTTAATATGACGATCGCGAATATGACGGCAACCAGCAGCACGAAGCCACCCGCTCCAGCCCCTATACCGGCTTTCGCTGCTACCGACAGACCTCCATCCGCAGGAACGGTGACGGCTGGAGTACTCAGCGATGTGGTGGTTGGGGTGGTCGCCGTCGAAATGGTTGGACGTGCAGTCGACGTTATAGTCGTTGCGCCGACTGAGACGGATGTGGAAGTCACTGTCAGCGTCGACTCAACCGTCACCGTCGTGCGGGCACCTGGGTAGACAACACTCGTCACTACCACGTTGATTGTTGTGAGGACCGACGTTTGCTGCACTACCATCTGGGTAAGCGTGATAGTCGAGCCTGATAATTGGGTAACAGCATCGGTAACGGTGACAAAGAACGTGGATCGCTTGGTTAGCCTAGCTGCTGCGGCATTCTCACTAGCCAACCCTCGCCATCTCAAATTAATATCGGCTGCGGTGGTGAACGGAGCTATATTAATGGAGCGCTTGGCATAGGTCGTGAAGGTCACATAGCGAGTGATTGTTGCCGTGTCGAGATTGTTGCTTGTAACGGTGGACGTGATGAAGTTTGTGGAAGAAACAACAATGGTGGATATGCTCGTGGAGACTGTCGTTGTTGCAACCTGTCCAGTATGCTGAGTCGAGGTGACAACCACGGTGACAGTGGTATCTTGGTCTGTCTGTGGTGAGTAAACTGACGTGGAAGTGCTGGAGAATGAGGAGGCTAGGGGAGAAGTCGTACTCGGACTGGTGACCGGAGAGCGCGTATCGGACGATTGTATCGGAGTCGGGGTTGTAACAGTAATGTCAGTAGGGGTTACGCTACTTATCGACTCCGACAACGTGGTCGTTACCGAGGATGCGACGGTTTGTGAGGTGGTCACAATGGCGGAAGTTCCAGCATCTGTTGGTGTGTCGGAAGCCCCTGATGCTGTCTGTCGTCGCTCCAGAGAGCGAGGAAGTGCTGAGGTGAATAGAAGCAACAGTGCCCAAGGCCGGAACATGATGAGATTCTCGATTATGCCACGCACGCTGCGGACGATGATACATGTAAGTCAACAATTACCCAGAAATTGCTGGTGTGACCATGGTGGTATTCTACCAAAGTCTAGAAGCGCTGCAAAGCAGAACACCGAAGTTTGCTCCTTGGTCGCTTGGGAAATGTGGTAACATGAAATATACATTGGATAACAACAACGAAGCCGGCGTGATTCACATATAAGTGTTGACCTTGTGAGAAACGATGCTTCCAAGCCGGAACCTTGCAATTTAGTCTCGAGGCGCAGTCTTTCAGGCCCTAAGCTTTGCCTCCTCGTTCTGCAAGCTTTCGGGCGAAGTCATCGAAGACTGGTCGATGCAATGAACAAACAACCAGCTGGAACACCACATCAGTTCAGCCCTACCGCAGTAACAAATCAGAAACACAGCCACCACCCACCGACCGCGTCAAATCGGCGCTTCTTTGTTCTGTGTGACACAATGCCGCGGGATGGGCTATCATTGTTGTCGGCCCGACATACCTAAAGTAAGTGCGTACTGGATAAGGGACATTTCAGTACGTTCTAACGCTGATTGTCCCTTTTCATACGTTTGTCCCTTTTTCAACAGACCTTAACACCCCCAAGGGTTCATTCTTGAGTGTTTAAACTGACTACGTCTCTCAACTGTCCATGCCTGGAATCTTGTCCAGCCCTGCGGACCTGTTAGCCCGGCGCACTCGCACACAGAACTTGCAGCAACGAGAGTTGACTTACATCCGTCGACATCTTCGGGAATATTCTGTGGTAAAGTGCATTTCTGAGCTTGCTCCGAGGTCTGTGTTCGAAGTTCTTTACAGACTGCATTTCCGCAACGAGCGTCAAGGGCTCTTTGCAGGGAGTCACCTTTCCACCCGAACATGTAATCTCCATGTTGCGAGTAACCATCCCTATCACCGGTACTCCATACGAAGGGCTGCGAGCCGTCCTCTGCCCAGAGCTCCTTCGTATTGAAAGGTGCGGTCTTCAAGCAGAAGTCAGGACATATCTTGTAGAGCAGAAAACCGAAACAGATAAAACTTACATCCCACATAACTTCATACATGACTTGAGGTAACCTCACCGGATGGCTTGCTGGGCATTGACCAGTCGATTCAAAGCTACCTACGCTCGGATAAGCGACGTGGCTCCTGTGGTCAGGGCTATCCAGGTTTACTCCATCCCAACAGGTCGGAAAGGTTATAGTGGTGCGAATATGATCGCAGAAACGGTTCGGTAGAGCCTGGCTGTCACCTCGCCCTGTACAGGGAGCCCCTGGATCATTTCCGCAGCGGTGGCAGAGCTGTCTTTGCTGCCCTTCGGGGGCTTTCAGAGCCGGATCGCCGACTAACATGCGGAAGCCAGGCTTGAAGGCAGTTACTCTGGTCTTTCCGTCGTACGGTGGGATGTAGTAAACCGTGATTCCGCCATCTGTTCGAAGACCGTCGTTAGGAAACTGGCGTACGCGCTTGTATGTGCCATTGCGGGCCCGGAAGTACAAGACCGCGGTCCAGTAGTTGGAGAAATCCTCGGAGAAGGTACAGCTAGTGCAGGTCGAGTCCCTGACTAGATCGTGGCTTGCTGGATCCATGCTAACGTTGAATGAGTTGCCTCCTACGATCTGGTGGACGTGTGGTGACTGGGCTAATCCAGGGTTGACGAGAGGGTCCATTCGTGCGATGACCAGCTGAGAACACCCGAAGCGGATCATTTGCTGGGCCACAACATCCCCTGCGAGAAGCCCTAAGGCTATGCCTTTCTTCAACTGCATGCTGAGTGTTGCTAAGCTGGATCGCAAAGCGACAAAGATCAAACCTGCACCTGACTGAAATATGCGACGCAATGCTTTATGGACATTCCATATCATGGATACTCTGGATACCATGCAACAGTCTATTGGCCAGGGCAGCATGCGATAGGCAGTGCCGTTGCACACCATCCACAGCGCTTCCGTCACATTATCCCGATGTGCAAATATATTTGATCTTGGCTTGACGCGGCAGATGTTCTGCTCCTATGAGTTCTCCAAACGCCGAGATATGCCAGTCTTGCAGCGGAATGTGCTCAAAAAGAGACCTGATCCGAAGGTTGTTCGGCAGTGCGAGCAATATGGCAGAATTTGGGGGTAAACAACAACCTGATATAAGGACCCCGATGTCCCGCATCTTCGCATATTGCATGCCATTCGACAGCAGGAGACATCAATTGCTTGCTCATATTTGATTGATACCCCTCCAGCACACAGAGTCTGGGATGTTGTGACTGTTATTGGATGCGCAAGATTTAAGGTAGGCCGTACCCGCGTTTCATATCGTCTGCGTGTAGGTCTGATACTGATGCATCGCCAACATGTTAAGCAGCCTCGCAATCTTCGTCGCCGCGACGGTGGTTTCATTCTCATCTGAAGTCTTGGCGGCTCGGGTTTGTGGAAGCCTGAACAGCACGTCGCCGAGACAGTATCAATACAACTTGCTTGAACTGAGATGGGACAGTGCAGATCCAAGCCAACAAGACCAGTTCGCCACAGTATCTGCGAGCTTGAGTGATGGCGCATATCCCCTATACGAATGCAATGTGGAGTGGCCAGAGTCATGGGCTGGTTGGTACATGGGCGGAACTAACATTATATGGAGCGACTGCATCTGGACAGGTGCCGGCGCCGGCAAGGACAAGACGGTGTCGTTTGCTGTGGACTGGAAGAGCAAAACCATGTACCTAAGCCACACATTCGCTTGCTCCGATGGATCAGGGTAAGCACTTGCCCGACCTCCACACTGCTCAGACTTCAAAGCAACTGACTCAGTTTCCTTGCTGTAGATCTGACGGGTTGGCGACGGGGTTCCTGGCGCTAGACCTGGACTGCAGAAATAACACGGTCACGGAGGGTACCAGCTACTGCACTCCAAAGACCACGAGCGCCGGAAATCGGCCTAGTTTGTCCTTCAATACAACTCTGGCTCCGGCGCCGTTGGTTGGCACTACAGCATGTACGGACAACAAGAAGAGATATCAGTCATGGCGGCTCGAGAAATGGCTCAGACAATTCGCCATGCCGCCCGCGTCAGAGATACCTGGTTTAACCAGCGCACCAGCGTCTGACACTGGCCCATCGTTCACACTGACAAGCATGGCCAACAACGAGGTGTTTAACTGCACAACCTCAGGCAAGCAGAGCAACGTGTTCAAAGGCGATTGCAAGTCCGCAGTCTCAGGAAGCTCGGCGAGCGCGACCCAAGCCGGCTTTGAGTTTGACCCGGAGTTCAACATACTGACGATTCGCGAATACTTCAACTGCGGTACCGGGTCTTCGTTTGATACTGTTGGCATTGCATACATGCAGGCAGCATGCGGTCGAAATTACAACAGTGATATCTTCACATGTACCTCAGATCCGGTCTGGATCGGGACCGGCACAGTGTAGCTGTCGAGATGCGGAGGTGGGGGTCGTATGTTGAGAGTGTACCATGTGCACGAAAGTTTGCCAGTAAAATTGAACTGGTGTCGGTCAGAAGTACATACTGCGAATGATTAGATGAGCCTCCATTGTTGTATGACGTGAACGTGAACGCGTATGTAGTGAAGCTATGATATCATCTCTCTACCCTGGTCCTCCATGGTATAGAGTCACCTCGCTCTCAGTTTGTATCTCAAGAATCACCAACAACAGGTGGTACTACCGGTAAGCTACGATATCAAGTCTAATGAGCCTGCTGGTTCGATTCCTTACCAATGAGGGTAGTTTTGTCTATCTGATCATGACAGTAGGCAAAATTTACGGGGTCACGTGAGGTCATGACTAGTGTTTCAGATTCCCCGCATCAGCTGAAAGCCTGGATACCAGACTCGATCTGCCCTGATTACGACCTCGCTGACAAGGCAGAAACGTCACACCGTTAGGCACGATTCAAGCTTCCAGGTTCCTCTCTACACCCCAAAGTGAGCTTGAATACAGCAGTCTCTCTGAAGGCACACATAACGCATTTGACTCATCGAGAACGAGACAGTAACCGGGACAGAGTAAAGATGGTATGAGCGCCGACAGAGACACAGTGCGAGAGACCATTGCGACAACGTGCCTTGGCTAACCGCTTGTGTCTGGCAGTCGGCCATAAAACTTACCCAAGAACAGATCGCCCAATATCGGCAAGTCTTTGATCTCTTTGATAAGGATCACACCGGTGAGTACTGCACGGGTTCCAGTGCCAAGTGTCAAATCGCTGACCAAAAGCCTCTCTGTTCGTTAGGCGATATCACAGCAGAGGAGCTGGGTGAGGTGATGAAGGGGCTCGGCCTCAACCCGAGTGACTCGGAGTTGCACGATCTCATCGCCGAAGCCGATGTCAACAAGGACGGAAGCATAGACTTCAACGGTTCGTACCCTCGCTTCTAAGTTTGTGCTGCCTGGGCCCAATATCTAACCACCTATCTAGAGTTTCTTAACATGATGGCTAGGACCGTCAAGGAAGTCGACAACGAGGAAGAGCTCAAGAACGCTTTCAAGGTCTTTGACAAAGACGGCAGCGGCACTATCTCGGCCATTGAGCTGCGAGCAGTACTCCAGCACCTGGGCGAGAACCTGACTGACGACGATCTCGATGAGATGCTGAAGATGGCCGACAAGAACGGAGACGGAAACATCGACTGTAAGCATTGCCAAGTCACTTCCTTAGTCTCTCCACCCTGTCGCATTCCTGAGTTGAGCTAACAAATCACCAGACGAGGAGTTTGTCCATATCATGACTCGGGACTAGAAGATACGACGTCGCTTTGCTAATTGGGGAAGGCAGAAGGCGAGAGGCGTGCACTACGAGTTCATACTTTTTGTTCATTAGCGACCTGACGTGCCGAAACGTGGTGAGTTGGAGAACGTGGTCGGTTGAAAACACCTAGAGCATTTTCGGTGGATATGAATCTCGTCACGGATGACGTGTCAAGCTCTCAAGAGTTAGTAGTTCGCATACCAATCTAGGTAAGAGAATTTAGACTACATACACTACTGGTTCCAAGTTCTTACTCAAAATTGTACCTTCTTCTAAGTTTACACACTCTGCACACAAACTACCTTCCAACATGGATCAGCAATTTTGGTTTCAGAGTCCTAGCACCATAACTTGGCCAGAGATACCTGGACGGCGATATTAGCAGTGTATCTAAGATACAGCTCCCTTTCAGCTCGCGAACCAGCGGCAAGCGGAGAGGGCCGACAATGGTGGTGTGGACTGCTAATACAAAGGTGGAGAGCGGCCGATCCCGACGACGGAAGCACTTAGTGTAGCAACCCAAGACAGCTCGAAAAGGTCTAGTAAGGATTCTGAGACATACATAACGAGCCTATAAGCTACGTGCCGTTACGTTACCATCAAGACCTGCACAGCCATCCCGCACCCGACAACGTGGTCCCAACATACGGCTGCCCCAACAGTAGTACCATTCAGTTCTAAGGAACATGGCAACTAAAACAATCCCGGTGACGGTCCCCGAAGTACCCGTCAAAACGACACAACTCCGCCTAGCCTCAGGTCGAGGCCCAGTAACTCGCACAGTCCTATGTACACCGCTCCGTGATGCCTCTCCGTCAGAGATTCCGATAATCGATGTATCACCTATCTTCTCCTTGTCTCTTTCGGACCGCTGCGACGTGGCCGCTCAAATACGATCAGCCGCGACAAGCAGTGGCTTCTTCTACATTGCCAATCACGGTATACCCTCTGACGTGATCGAGGCTGCGTACCAGGGCTGTCTAGACTTCTTCCGCCAGCCCGAGACCATCAAAGAATTGGCTCATAACCGCAAGAGCTCTTACTTCAACGGCTGGAAGCCCAGCCGAACAACGAGGGTCAACCCGTTTGAGTCCGTCGACAACCGCCAGTCTTTCGCCTGGACTTACGACCCGGAGTACGATCCCTCGGTGACGGACACATCTTCCATACCAGCACATATATCCCAATTTCTCCGCACAGAGAAGAGCGGCTTCCCCTGGAAACCCACAGATAACATACCACATTTCCAGACGAATGTGTTGACGTACTGGCGGGCTTCGCTCGCGCTGGCAAGGAAGCTGGTGAGGGTCTTTGCTCTCTCACTGGATTTACCAGAGGAATTCTTCGACGACAAGTTCGCGTACCCGGACGCGTCCCTGGCCCTGAACTACTACCCTCCTCTGCCCCTGTCTGCTACGAAAGAGGCCGCGGACGAGGTCTCGATAGGCTCACACACAGACTTTCAACTCTTTACGATCCTGTGGCAAGACACCAGCGGCGGACTGCAGGTGTTAAACCGTCAGGGGCAGTGGATCAATGCGAGACCGGTGCCGGGGACGTTCGTGGTCAATATCGGAGATTATCTCCAGCGGATCACTAATGATAGGTATGTGAGCACCATACATCGGGCGCAGAACTGTAGCGGGAAGGAGAGGATTAGCATGCCATTCTTTTTTGGCTTTGGGATGCATGAGAGCTGTGGTGTGCTGGACACCTGTGTTGCTGAGGGTGAGGCAAAAAAGTATGAGGAGATCAGCTGTCGAGAGTGGGTTGCTAGAAGGCTGAAGGCGACTCATGAGACTAAATCGGAGATGGCAGAGGAAGATTGATCTCGTACACTAGGGTGAGCTGGAATTTTGAAGTCACTCTGCTCCCTAACGGGACCAGTAAGGACTTGGACTGTTGGGGCGACGGAATACAAACTAGGAAGATTATAGCGGTCTGATTGTATTTGAGTAGAATCTGATTTTCAGACGTGCTACCGCCGTGGGCAGGCGTCAGCCGTTCGTGCCCGTTGTCTCGTGTGGAACAGCGCATTCCTACGCAGTACTGTGATGGCGGATGGCCGCCGCTGGTATTGGCATCGTCTGCAGACCTATTCTCTGGATCGTCGTTGCGTCTCGACCGCGCCATTGTGTCACCTAGCAAATTTGTCTCGCTTTCCTGCAACAGTGGCTAGATCGCAGAGGCAGGGGCGGGTGCACTGCCAGGTATGAGGCAGGCCTTCATGTGACGACGATAGCCACGTGCGATACTCCACAAAGATTGCTCTGCAGGAGGATGATACGGTCGATCGTATGCTCGCAAGGCCAAAATACTGGGTGACAAGACATATGCCAACTGTGTCTGCACATTTATAATAGCCAACTGCCATGCATCATCGCAAGTTTCCAACACCAAACTTTTACTGTTGGTTGGGACGGCAGTGACGTCAGTAAGATATCAAGCGATACTAGGCCGACTATTCCAATATGTTCATAACTTCCATGTGTGGCACAGAACGACAATGCGATTGAAGGTTGCAGTGTTCTGTGGTAGTTAATTCCTCCTGAAGGAGGCCTAACTTTACTCCGGCGAACCCAGTGCCCATAACTTGTCAAACCAGCCGACAGCAGTATATGTGGATGGAGAGGCACCCGGTGCCTGTGTAGGAGTATGCAGGGCTGGTTGCCATTGCAAGCGACGTTGTCTATGCGCAGGGCCAAACAACTATGTTCACTGGGGGCATGAATTGGGTATCTTAGCCAGGATGTCTTACCTAGATTACCTTCGGAACGGCATGCGGTAGCTTCTGTCATTGGCCTTTCTGACGTTGGCGATCCTAAATCCAATCCAGAACCGGATCTAGAGACGTGATGCACCTTTCAAAAGGTCTACCAGCGTGCGTGGCAGGACCCTCCTCTTCAACTCTTTTTTGACAGGGCTATGCCTGGCTGGTGGAGGGAGCATTACGGCTAAACATAAGTCAAGAATATGCACTGAAGCTATCACCCATGACAGCCCGAGATATATCATGCTTTCAGAGAATTCCAAATTCTGAAGAAATCGTTGGAGAGCTGTGGTTGCGTCGGGTGATAGAGGTGCCCTTGTCTTCTTGTCTGTGAATCCTGAACAGTCGTTGAAAGAAGCGAGTCCCGTGACTATGCCGCGTGGATTCGAGCCCCATATTTGCGGACCGGCAATCACCCGTTTTGCTCCGGTTTCCGGGCGGAGCATGTCAATTTTCACAAAATGCGCCCTTGGATTACAAGCTGACTCGCCGAAGTCATCGCGTCCACCGTCGTCACCTCAGTCAGCCCCGTGTGGACACTTTACTCTCCTCTTGTGCATTTGATATAAAGATCAGGGCGGATTCCCACTCATTTGGAAGTCAAACTAAGCTGGTGGTTACCCCTCTTACAGCGTATTCATTCCTTGCCATACTTTCCGCTTCTCTTTCTGTTTATTGTATGCCCGCGGGCTGACTCATCGACACCTGTTTGATCCAAGAATCCAACCGTCACCTCCCAAAACCACCACAGAAAACAATGGGCTCTCAATCAGTATCTCTCGCCTTCCGCGCGGCAACGTCAGAAGACATCCCCCTTCTCCTTCCACTCATCAAGCGCGCCTACCGGGGCGACTCAAGTCGCGCCGGCTGGACGACAGAAGCAGACCTTGTCGCCGACGACCGGATCGACGCTGCTGGCCTACTGACCAAGATTTCGCAACCTACCGGCGCAGTCCTGGTCGCAACCGACACGTCGTCCGGCTCGTTCGTTTCCTGCTGCGAAGTGTTGCACCAGCCTGGTAGCAATGCAGCATACTTTGGTCTCTTTGCCGTCGACCCCTTGCTACAAGGCGGCGGAATAGGCAAGACGGTCCTCGCATTTGCGGAAAGTTATGCGAGGGAGAAGTGGGGAGTTGCGAAGATGGAGATGACAGTTATCTGGACGAGAGGAGAGCTGATTGCGTGGTATGGGAGAAGAGGGTATGCGAAGACGGGCGAGAGGAGGGAATTCCCGTATGCGGAGCTTGTGAATGGGAAGGCATTGAGGGATGATCTCTGGTTTGAGGTTCTGGAAAAGGATTTGTTGGCTCCAGCGTGACGGTAGGCGTCTTACAAGGTCCTTTTGGTCTCAGATGGGGGTTTGGATATGTAGGAGGAGTTAGATGAGGAATAGACATGGGAGGATTTGTGGTAGCCTTGGGTACAAATGTTGTTTAGAAGGAACGAGTTTTGCATATACACCACGATATATATATGTATATATGTACACCATTGAGCTACGAATGGTATTTAGTCTCAGGATCTTGACAGTACAGTAGTAAATGTGCGTCCAAATACTCAATGTCTGAAATGACAGCTGATGCTTATGAATAAATGTAACAAAGATGCCCGTACTGAATATCCCCGACATCGTTATCCTTTGATGGTGTCAGAAATAAGCCCATAGTTGAGTGGTGTCTAAAGAGTGATGTCCTCGTATGACATATCTCCAAGTAGTTATAAATGGTGTTCTGTCCGCCAATCTCAGTCTCACGTTGCTCCGTATGTCCCTTCTATGTTTCTGGTTTTGCAGAACCCATTCATGTCATCTGAAGCTCCTTACATATTTCTGTTCATTCCGATTTCAGTCGCACTTGTTCTAATGTATTCCAACACTGCGTCTCTGGCATGGGAGAAATGGCTACCATCGGAGTCCGGACTGATCTCGAAGGCCACGTCGGCGTTTTATGCGGCTGCTTCTCCACCCTGCAGCCCATCCTCCGTATTGTCTCCTATCAACTCGGCCCCTGCAAGTCGTTGACGGCAATTGGACATCAAACAAATACGGCGGCAGATGCGGCGGACGCATCGGACCGGTCTCAAATCAGGTACAAGAGATGCACGCAACGGATACGTCAAGAATGGCAACGGTGTGGAGGAGATGGACATTTTCAGCGGGCGGGCTATTATCGTTAAGAAGGGGAGCAATGTTGAGCTGAACGATATGAATTGCGTCATGGGGATACAAAAGACCATTGCGGTGCCATATCAGTCAAGTACGTCTGATGATATCGGGCTATGGTTGTACAGTGTACACAATATCATCAAGACCTCAGGGTATATGAGGCTTGACGTCTCAGGTTTAGCTGGGATCGTGCTGCTAAATAAAGAATTGCTTTTTCCGAGTCTTCATCCCTGAGTCCAGATCCCTTGAAATCAACCCTGCAATGCTGTGGTTGCCGATCAGCCATAGTGGCAGTGACACTCGCATTGAGGCTGATTCAAGCCCAGATAAGTGCACTGGATGCATCGGTTAGAGGTCTAGAAGATGTTCCGAAGCCGACCGTCGGCCGTCGGCATAACTTGCGAGACAGACTACATACCTTAGAGGCACCGCAATTGAGGAAGCTACATCCACCCGCCTGTTTACAACACACGGCCACGCATCCCTCTAGCCTCAGAGTCTGCTGTCAGTTGCTTCTTATGGGCGTGGATGGTGCTAGGCGAGGCGAGATAGCTTACGTGGGAATTCAACTGCGCAGCTGGCCCTTTTCTAGATAAATCGTGTCAGAAGATGCGACTTGAGTGATGCTAAGCTGGAGAACTGACGGCCACAAAGTGTTGCTCCCCTTGCGGCTCTGTCGGTATAGCAGACACAGCGGAGGACAGTAAAAGTAGGAAACTTTGAAGACGCATGGTAACAGGAATGCGTTGGCTTTACTTCGTTATGGCATGGGACCTTTCTTTCGATCAATATTTAGCATCAGGAGCTTTTGCAGTGACAGGTATTTATATTCGGTGAGCGCGGGTCGGCCAAGAGGAGAAAATGTTACATCGTTCAGAGAAGAGGAGCTCATGACCGTAAGCCGGGCATTTGTGCTCTCCGTCGGGTCGAAAAGCAATATCTATAGTGTAATTTCAATGAGACGCTGACAAAATCTACTTCATAATTACCATCCAAACACCATTTATCCATGATCGTGTCAGAGCGCGACGTCCAGTTTCCAATTCGTAGGTCTCACGTCTGACCACTGTAGGCTCTAGTCCTTGACAACAATTGGAGCGGTCCTTGCGGGATGCACCTGTTTCTCCTTATTCTCGGTTCTAGAGATGATGTTTAGGACGATGTAGTAGTAACGGAAGAGCAGCTCATGAAGCGAGCAGTTACACGGCTCATGCCGCGGGATTTTCTGGGCCGTTCACACAGATTTCTACACCTGAAGGCGCACCTCTGACCGCTAGCGGTCCAACGATTACTGACCCTCTAATTTGCAACTAAAGCGCACATGCTCCGGTCAGTCCCGCTTAGTCTCTCAACTCTGCTAGGTTTTTCTTGGGGAGTGGCAAGCACATTCGAGCCATTCTGTCATTATCACAGACCTCGGGAATGGTCGCCAGGACATGCTATAAATAGCTTCCGTCCCTAAGACACTGCACCGGAAGGAACAGAAACAAGAGGATCGAGCGCATGTTAACCCAATAGGTTGACATGGAACACGGCTGAGTGAGTACTGGGTTGTTAGGGCGTCGTATCACGCATCCCCAATGCGGGCGAAGGTTGATGTAAAGCCTCGTATTTTGCAGTTTAGTTCACGACAGACTTGGCCGGTTCGGGGGGAGTTCCCGGGGACGAAAAAACGTAATCTTATATGGTAATATAGGTCCGCAAGACTGATTCTGGGCAGTGGTTGCACAGATATATAACAGGAGCTGGTGATGGACTACCTCAGACAGCAATGATCCTCAAAACTGAAGCCTGTATCGCAAGCAGAGTTACACAAAATCATGACGCCATTAAAGCAATATGCTTGAGCTCACTAAGTCTCGTCAGTAAGTGCCCGCGCAGTGAGATTGTTCCAGATAGCAAACTCACCTTTGAACCTGGTGTCCAACCTTCATGGGCGGGTACTCCACGTCTCTCCCCTCGTCCTTCCCAAGATTGAATTGTTCCGCCCTCAGCGCCTTGGCCTCATCAGCCAATTTCGGTATCGGCACCAGATCGAAGTCAGACGACAGATGCCAGAAGAAAGTAGACGATATCCTGACCAGCGGCCGGTCCGGAAAAGAAGCCTTGCGCTTTTCGATCGTGTCGAGCGTCGCCTGGTTGACGACGACTTCGTGGTAGCCGGCCTTGATAAGCCCCCCGGTCAAATGCTCGAGCTGCTTGCCGGCCTGGACGAGGAGGTAGTTGCCAGGCGGGATCTTGACGGCGATGCGCTTGCCCGTGTTGCGGGCCCAGATGTTCAGGCCCGGGTAGCGCGAGCGGCCGTGGATGGTCAGGAAGTTTAGGTCTGTATGGAAACCGGCAAGTATGGTGTCCTTTTTGCCGTATTTGGTGAGGTCAGATGCCGTTGGTGCGAGCAGGTGCGGCCTGGTACAAGGTTAGGGTAGGGATGACTCGTCAAGTCTGGAGTCCCAAACTCACCCGTATCGACCGGCGTCCTTGAAGGTCTCGGCAGGTAAACCGAGACCAACAGCAGCCATCTCGGCAAGACTGGAAACTCTGTATAAGAGAGTTAGTCACATTGCTCATTCGCACATTGAAGGAACCTGAACTGACGCATTCTTCATAGACGAACCCCACTGATCCATGACAGGCGTCCACCTCTCTTTGATACCGGGTGCCTCAGGCGTCACATTAGGCGCATTTAGACCCGGAAACTGGGTCTCATAGGGCGGCTTCTCGACCATCCTCCAAAAGAATCTGCATTTAGGATCTGGCGCATGTCCGGCAATATCAAGCGGCCGCTCTGCGGGCTCCAGTCGTTGGATCACGTCCAGACATGGTTCATCAACAGCACACTTTGGCTTCTCGGTGTTTTCCAGCGTGACGCCAATCTGGTAGCTCAGTTCCGGCCGCTCGTCCTTCTTGAGCTCCTCCTCGGGCTGGGCGAAGTAGTCCTCCAGCAGGTCGAGGAAGGTGGAGTTGTCCTCTTCCGACACGCGCGAGTCGTGCAGGACCAGAGCGCCGTATGTTATAAGCGCCTGGGCAGCACGTTTGCATTCGGCTTGGACCTCGGGCGAGTCTTGAGGATTGTTGAGGAAGATGTCCAGGTCGATGACCGGGAGGTCCATCGGGACAGAGTCGCTGACCGTCATGGTGATTTAGAGTCAACTACTGAACCCTACTTAGACGTATCCTGGGGATTAGTTTCAGAGATTCTGTTCCAAAGCAAAAGTTCTCAGGAAGCACTTTTATTACAGTAAACATAGAATTATCTTGACATCTGATCTCGAGCTTTGGCAGTTCCAGGCTGCCAGGTCAGCACACCCGGCTTTATCAAGTAAAGTTGGAAACACCTGCACTGCCAGGCTGGGCCCATCCAAAGCCGAGACCCACCTGCAAATCGGTTTTGGAGGTTGAAGGGCCAATCATGTGGCCGATATGTGTACAGGCTTGGCATCATGTGCTTAGCGCCTGCCTTTTCGGTCCAGGCACTCAAAAGTATCTCCTGCGATAACCACCGGCGATATCATTCCAAGGGGCGAATACTATAGTAAATCCAATATCCTCGGACCAAACACGCCAAGAATACAAAACTCGCCATGTGTTAAAGGACTTTTTGCTCAAGGGGTGTGGACCGGGAGCTACGGTGAAAGTGGCAGGGAAAGCCAATACCAGCCAGGTTTGGGCTCTAGTCGCTCCTGCCATTCGCTTCAGATGGAGTCAGCGGACGAAACCACGGGCTCTAAAACGCATATCATATGTCATGGTCTATCTGACACTATCTTCGGCTGCAATA
This sequence comes from Coniochaeta sp. PMI_546, assembly GCA_021432605.1. NCBI lineage: Eukaryota > Fungi > Ascomycota > Sordariomycetes > Coniochaetales > Coniochaetaceae > Coniochaeta > Coniochaeta sp. PMI_546. The sequence goes on along the minus strand of MU271158.1, from coordinate 563,250 downwards.
ACTGTCTTAATCCAATGCGCTGAGAGTTCTGCCGGTTTCGTGGATATGTTGCCTGCAGTCCTACCTGAGGTACCTTGAGTAGTCAAGAGTGAAACACGCGAACGGCACTGCCTGGCCTCTCAAGTGACGTTCACGCCTGCTCTGAAGTGTGATCACGACCAGACCTTCGAAGCTCTTTCACAGAAGCAAGCGTTGGATAACCGACGAGGCTGCACATAACGTCAAATTCTATCTCTGTACCTTGAGCTAGTGACTAACCCCTACCGTCAACCATGTCATCACGGCACGGTCGCCAGCAGCGACGCACCCTCGCTGAACCTCCAAACATCCGGCTGACCGACCGTCATGGCAAGTAGAGACCTCTCCCAGTAACCCACCATAGGCTCCTCGGGCAGCGCTGTCTCCTGCGGTACTCTGTCATCGCCCTCGCCTTCGGATCGACCAACAAACACCCACCTCCACCGGTTGTCCTCCACTGTGACCGGATAGAGGTTCGATATAGGGTACTCGCCATCCTCAAGAGCCAACTCAGGCGGCTTCGTAGTTCTCAGTCTCTCGTCTTCCTCGGGAGGGAACCCGGATCCTCGTTCCAATCTCCAGAGCGGCCCCGTGCCGTGGTCACCGTTCAGAAGCGCGTCGCATTTCCAGACCTCGCCATCGTCAAGCCCCAAGCCGTGGCAGGCCAGCCTAACACGGACGCAAGAATGGATCCTCTCGCTGGTCCGGAGTAAAGGCTCCTCGAGCGACTCGTTGGTGTCCGGATCAACTCTCATCCCCAATCCCGGGCGCCGGACGGTCGTGCCGGCAAGCATCTGCACCGTGCTGGTAGGGCGACAGATCTGCCCGAGCCCCCACGGTCGCGCAGTCCTCCAAAGGTCACTCTGGCTGCCGTCGGGATGGTGGTCTGTCCCGTCGCAGGGGTGCTCGTCACGCACAGGTAGCGTTGTCGGCGGGGTGTGGTAGACTTCTGGTCTGGCCCATGGCAGGGGAGATGAGTGCGGACGGAAGAAGGAGAGCAGCTGTGACGGCGAGAAGGGCACGGAGACGGAGGGAAACGGGTGCGCGGCTGAGTAACGCAGCCCGGCGGCGAAAGTTGCAGTCAGGCGCTTGTGGGAGAACTCTACCCCTACTGTGGACAGCTGGTCACACATCCCTATGGTTTTTGTCTGTCAGCAACGCGACATTGCACGAGGAGTAATGGCATGCCATACAAGCGAGCGTGATGCTGGCTATCTGCTGGTCCGGCCAGCCACCGCCGATATTACTGTGACTGCCCGGAAACCAGACCTGCTTCAGGTTTGTCTTGTTTGCGTCGATTCGTTCCCACAGAGCCGGGCGGAAAGCGTATCGTGGCTCGTCCAGGGCCAGTGCCTGAAAGGCGTTTTCCACCTTGTCCGAGATCTGGGTGTTGGTGAACCTCCACTGATCTGCAGAGCCACGGACTCCAACAACGGGAGCGGGAGGGATGCCTAGGGTCCCGACCGTGTCCCACACGCCCAAGGCTTTGATGGTGATTTCCGTGACGCCGTCCTGGTACGTGTCACGCGTGTATCCCAACTGATCGAGCATTAGTCCCCCGTTACACGGTCATGAGGGAGCAGCGTTCACCAACACTCTTCAGGCCTAGCTTATACTGACGCATCCGCCGGTTCTCCCACATGATCTTCTCTTCGCCTTCCTGGCCGCCATACTCCGGCAGAGCAGGCACCAGGAACTCTTCCGCACGACGATGCTTATCGCCCATGTTCTCGTAATCCTCAAAGACGGCATAGAAATGGTCGAGCCCATCGGGCGTGAGCAAGCCCAACGAGGCGACCATGTCAGCAACGGAGCGAGCCGTGAAGGCTCCCCTCGAGAAGCCGATGAGGATGACGGAGTCGCCGTCGACGTAGTTGGCGCAAATGAAGTTGTAAACCTCACGGATATCCTGCTTGGTGCGTCAGAACTACGTGGTTACGACACGAACAGAATAGATGTCGAGGGTCGGAGGGGGATTACCCGGTCAAGACCCATACCGAATGCGCCCCCGGTGAACTTGTCAAGGGCGTTCGCCGTGCCGACTCCGGGGAAGTAGGAAATTATCTGCGGAGTGCCATCAGAGCAGGTCCGGCGGAGAACTCGCGATAGCCGCGTCACGTTGGACGCTGGCTCGTTCCTGTGCTGCATGTTTAGATCACTGCACCGTTGCACACATGCATGTGTGTTTCGCTGTGGGTTGGGCTTGCTTACCCCGTCTTGCCCAGCTGGTCCATCCACGTTCCATCACAGCACATAACGAGGCGCTTCGGCCTCCCACGATCTCGTTGCATATTGCTATCTTGTATGCCTGCCATTTCCTTGTCGTGCAGTTCTCTCTCTCTCTCTCTCACACAACTCTGGTGAGTTCCAGGCGAGCTTTAAGCTTGAGGGCTGGGCGGGGAGCGCCTGTCCAGCTGATGCACTGGGTCACGGCGCCTGGAATTCGGAGGCTGGGCAGCTGAATGCTAGGGTGTTCAACGCTAAGCTTGAATCCACCTTTTATGTCTAGTGTCTAAGACACAGATGCTCTCGAATTGGACACAATCCAAGCCATGTTCGTGATTGATAAAATGCTATTGGCTTCACAGCATCACAAGGCCCAAGTAACGACTTGCCTCGCTACTTTCGATATCGAGTTGGCTCACGTCGAACGGGGAGGATTGGCAAGTCATACGGCAGCTCGGCAACTAAACCACCCTCGAGTATCGGTGGGCGAGCTTGCATGCTTCAAAGTTTTCATTTCGTATGCCAATCAATGCCAATGCACCGCCGGCCAAATGCATGTACTGCATATATATATATCGTCTCACACACACAAAAAAAGCTTGCAAACAATATGCCACCCATGCGGACCCGACCAATGTACTCCCCCTAAGCAAGCAGCGCAGTAAAGACAACAGCCAGTACGGCGCTAGCCACCAGAAACCCAGCACACGCCCGATCACTAGTCAAGCCCGCGCCCGACTTGCCGACACTGGTCGACGTCGTGGTAGGTGCCCCGCCGCTCTGAGTCGAGTTCGCGCCACCACTCCCGGTCCCGCTGGCACCGCCACCGCTGCCTCCCCCGGACGAAGTGCCATTGCCGGCGGGCCCCGCCAGAATCTCGTACTGGATGGATAGCGCAGTCAGCGCGTTCATCTGCTCGCCTGCTCCGTGCAGCCCGTCGTCCTTGCCGGTCGTCCACACGAAGCCGCACTGGGCGCCCTTGTCGCCGGCGTCGTCGCAGGAAGCTGCGGCCGCCGTGGCGGCGCCCTTGAACACGCAGGACAGCTTGGATTCGGTGAAGGGTGCCAGCTGTGCGCTGGCCGCCAGGCCGCGGAGGAAGATGCCCTTGAAGGCGAGCATGTCGGTCGTGCACGTGTTATGGGTCTCGCACGCCCGCTCGACGGGAACGCAGTTGTCGCCGGTGAAGGTCGAGGTGGCGTTGACGAGGGTCGAGAGGCGGTCGCGCCAGGCCGCGTCGGCGTTGGTAGAGTTGTACATGTGCGCGGCGCCCTGGATGAAGACGCCGAGCGTGTAGGAGAACTGCACCTTGTTGATGTCGGTGCAGTTCTTCTCGACGTGGGCGCCGTCGTAGATGGCGCCGTGGTCGAGGTAGCCGACGCTCTCCATCCAGGTCCAGGCCTTGTCGGCCCAGTCGGCGTAGGTGGTGTTGCCGGTTAGGTGGCTCAGGCGGGCGGCGACATTGAACAGCACGCCGGTGGAGATGCTGTTCTTGTAGTCGTAGCCGTTGTTGGACAGGGGGATCTGCCAGCGCAGGCCGCCTCCGCACTGATCCTCGCTCTCGTCCCAGCGGGCTGCCTGGGTCTCGAAGACGTTCTTGGCCAGGGCGAGCCACTGCGTGTCAGGGCTGGTGGAAGGGTTGGTGAAGTTGGTCTCGGCGGCAGTCGTGGCGGCCATGGCCCAGAAGCCTTGATCCTCGTTGCCAAGGGAGGCGGTCACGTTGGGCGGCATGAAGTTGTTGCCGGGCCCGACCTGCCAGAGGATGCCCTGGGTGACGAGATCGTTGTAGCTGCTGTCGCCGGTGGCGCGCCAGTAATCGATCAGGGTGTTCCACATCGCGGCCGCCTCCCACCAGTAGTAGTCTCCGGTGGGTGGTGGTCCTGGCAGGATGCCCGGCGTCTCGCCCGGCTCGTTGCCATTATAGTATGAGATGAGATTCTTGGCGACCGACTTTGCGGCATCCTTGATCGAGTCTGTTATTGCGTTAGATGGTGCAGCAAAAGAAAGGACGAGACCGTAGAATGGAGCTCATCGCTTACTGGCGTCGTCGAGATTGACATTGATTGCAGCCAGCGCAGCACCCCAGAAGAGGGCCGAAGCAGCTGAAGACTTCATGACGGTATTTACAACAAACAACAAGACTTGAACGAGTGTAGTAACGAGCGTAAAGACTTTTTTTTTTAAGAAAAAGGGACAAGAAGCAGCAGTCAAAACAACATTCCACGACAGAGCATGATCTAATGACGGGAATGATCAAGCTTAAAACCCCAGGAAATTGGATGACCAGTGGGATTAAGCACCGCCTCGCGATCCATCATCAGAGGATCCGCATCGCCGGCTACGTTACCGTTTGCAATAAATACCTTGACTTCGGGTCGCCGTCAAGTTTAATAATCCCGGCAACGACGTCAGTACTATGTACCCTTCTTGACAGAAGAGCGTGCTGTCGCCAATCGAATGCGTGCCACGAGCTGTCACTGCTCTGCACTGCGGCACGAAGAAGCACCTGTTTGTCTTACGTTGTACTCCAGGTTGTCTCGGAGGTTGCTGCTACTGACGGGGATAAATCTCCCATTTTTTTTCTTTCTTCTGATTCTTTTTTTTCCTACGGTAGTAGGATTCGCTCGTTCGTACATCAACAGAGAAGAATCGGACAAATAACCAGTCGATGCCCAAAACTGACCACTGTGCTGCCTAGAAATCTCGTATTGGCGGGGTAACCCCTGTGGTTCTTGCCGGCTTCCGTAGCATCTTACCGTATTCTGACAGAGAAGGTACAGTACCTTACCTTGCCAAGCTCGGCCCAGACTCAAAGACTCCATTCTTCGTTTTTACCCTGCGTGTTTTTAGCTCGCGCTTGATTGCTTACTACCTTACTAGCGTCTTATCCACAGTGTGTTCTCAGATTCTCTCTAGCAGATCTCAACGGTCTCAAGTTATCAATTTCGTTGTAGGTAATGACACCAAGGTAAGTAAGTACACGGCAGTATCTACCTTAGCCAACCAGAGGCGACGCTCCCTTCCCGAGCGTGACCCTGAAGACGAGCACCTGGTTGTCGAGGCTCAATCCCGACGCGTCCTTGTACGCGAGCTGACCAAAGTCGGCATGTCCTTGTCAATCAAAGCGTCAGTCAGTGCACTGGCTTTGTTCACGAACACGAAAGAGTGAATGGGAGACTTACCGTCCTGGGTAATGAAATCATTGTCCGACGAGACAAACATGAAATACTCCGGCCCGGTCTTGCATTTGGAGTTCGTCGCCGGAACCAGCGCGATGCCCTCCCACTTCTCGTTCAGCAGTCCTTTGTCCTGCGGCCCGCCGTTGTGCAAGCCAAACCGGTTCAGCTGCGCATTGACATTGACGTCGAGGAACGGACACACCGTTGCCGGCGTGATGTCAGCGTTTAGCACCCCCGCTGCGCTGGCGATGCTCGTGTTGAAGGAATCGTGCGCCGCTCCAGCCACGTTCGTCGCTCCCGCTATGTCAAAGACATCGATGTGGCGGTATACTGACTTCGTGTCGGCAAACGTCTGCCCTACGCTGGAGTCGCGCGGCAGGAAGAAGAACTGCGTGCCGCCGGCGTAGTGCAGCTCCGACTGGGCAGCCACACGCTGCTGCCCGGCGGCGTTGGTAAATGTCGGGAGCGGAACGACGTACTCGGCCTCATACACTGGTGTGGCCTTGTCGCTGTGCAGCCCGTACTGCAGCAGGCGCGTGTATCGGCGGGTGGCTGAGCTGGAGCCGCCCTCCTGCCGGGCGGCAGACTGGAGCAGGGTGTACAGCTTCGTTCCGTCGCTGCTGATGGTCAAGCCTTCGAAGCCCTGGTTGTTTTGTCTGCCCTGAGTCGGGTTGCTAGGGCTTGGATGCTTGTTGGGGTCGTACATGGGCGGACTGTCAGCCGAGAAGCTTCGACTTGTGTCAGTACACACCGTGACAGACTGTTCGTGCGGGAGTGGTCTTACCTCACAGCACCCTGTCTCAGCGGCAGGATGGCATCAGGAGGAGCAATCGCAAGCGTCATCGTGCCGGTCTTGTCGAACCTATAGACGTACGGACCATACTCGTCGCTGACCCAGAACGAGCCGTCATCGCCGACGATCAGGCCCTCAGCATCGATCGACACGGCCTTACCACCGGCGCCGGCGCCGCCAAACCCATCACCTACATACGTGGCAGTTGGCAGAACCGGAAAACCGGGAAACTGCAGGCCCCCGCTCTGGTCCGGATCAAGACCGCTGGTATATGTGCCGCTGGGGTCCTTGAAGAGAACAGTGTCTTGGTACGTCAGCTTGAGGTTCGGGGCCAGCGGCTCCTCCGCAGTCCCGCCGGATGTCGGGGTGAGCGATATCTTGAACTTGTGCACGCGGGAAACGAAACCGTTGGTGCCGTTCGTGTTCCAGCCGCGATCCGGAAGGCCGTAGAGCGTTCCGCTGAAGACTCCGTCCTTCTTGGACCACTCGGTGATTGCGAGTGACGAGCCGATGCTGATGGTGTCACCGTACTTGTCCACCGCGTTGCCCGGGACAAAACCGTAGCCGGCAAGCTCGTTGTAGACATATGGCTTGCCATTACAGCTGGTGGAGAAGACTGGCGCCGGAGACGAGGTGCTATCGGGGGCTGCACTGCATAGCCGTGAGGTTGCAATGGCAACAAGACCTGCAGCGAACAGGCGGAGACCCATTGTGGGGATGGTGTAGGGCAGAGGCGGAGTGCTTGGATCCTGGTTGACCTGGTCAACCTGGTTGACGAAGGCCCTGAATCGAGCCCTTTATGTGCTCTCGTGCGCATCGTGTCCGTCACAGTATTGCGCGACTTCCTGCTTCCAACCTTGCATCCATTTAGAGGCAGTAGGTAATTTTAGGTCGCGAAGCTCGACTATCTATGCAGGGTCGCACGTGGTAACCATGTTGTAGACTTAGACTAAGCCCACACGTGCGGCGTGGGATGCTTTCGATTGGGGTACCTCGATTTGGCGCCTCAGCACTTCGAACCCTTGCCTGCATCGACCTGGCGACCGGGGTAGGTAGCCCTAAACGCGCATGTTGTCGGTGAACGGACTCAGGAAGTACTATTGATTGCTATCTTTTCGAGAACAATAGAGCAGACACGTGGTGAAACATTTCTGGATGGTAAAGCCGAGCGCTGGCGAGGGCGGGGGAAAAGGGCACAGTGGTCGATGTCGAGACGCAATGTAACTCGCTTCCAAATTCAGAGGTTAATTGGTATCACAAAGCATATATCAACGTCGCCCAATTTACCATTTCATCTACTTCGTTTCATAAGCTCTTAGTATGAGAACGACATAACACTCCCTTTGGGAGGCTCTCGGATTTGCTCATGGTTACTCAAATCGCCAAGCCAGCCACAACCTATCGATAATATGGCGAGCAACTGAGATGGCTTTCTACAACGTCCTTAGGCTTGTTGAGGTCGGAACATTGCAACCCCAGTCCCATTCGAGGGCTCTCATAATCCAATTGATGCCATTCAGAGTCTAGGTCTAGATAAAATGAGGTCAGCATATCATGATAGTGGCATGGCACAATAATAACAATGGAACAGGCATTGGGGCTTCAATCAGACCGATCGCACGTATGACATGTGAGTGTAGTTGTAGGCAATCGCAGATCTAACTACTACTTCAACTTCCGCCGAAGGGAGTCCATGTTTTTGTTTCTTCAAATCTCCAAACGGGGAGTTATACATGTGCTCCATTGCCGATGCAATGCACCGTACGTACTCTCCAATATGCTGTAAGTCATTCGCTAAACTTCATGATCCAAGCAGGTACCTGGCGCGCGGTCTAGAAGAAGGCTCTTTTGGAGCTACTTGGTACACATGCTTCATCCTATGCGCCCGAGTTGTCACTCTCAATGGGTAGAACAAGGACCGCACAAAGCTCTTAGACTCGATGACTGGCAAGGAAAGAGTACTGCCGATTCGCGCTCGAAAAGAGTCCAGGTCATTGCTATTGTTCTGCTCCAAGTCTTCTTAGAATGACCTTGGTCAAGCCCCCCTCACAGTGACATTGATTATACTGAAACGGGACTCAATGGCTCTGCGGTGGTCATTGCTGTTGTTGAGCCAGCCCATGAGCCTTCAGGCCTGGGTAGAGCATTACATCAAGTGCGATTGCAGTATTTGTTGCTGGTCTAGGATGGGCACTGGCGGTCACCCTAGCAATTGACAACCCCTATTTCATTCACCACGACATAAACGAATACTCACATAGCACCTAGACAACATATGCACAATCGCACGCCACTGTGATTGACATCGTATCACGATACAACAGACCCGCTGTGAGTTCGTCAACTATGGCGCCGGCTTCGTCTGATGATGGCCATGCCATCTTCGGGACGAAGCTAACAGAATTCTGCCGCCAGATTCCGAGCGCTCACCGAGAGCTCAAGGAGATTGTAGCTCGGAACCAGGAGGACATACAGAAGAGATGGGAGACGAAGGTAAAGCAGAAGAACAAGGCGAGGAAGGTCCTCAAGACTGTCTGGTCGGATATGCCGAAGGAACATTATGTCGTCCGGACATGGGCCCGGACAACGAGGATCCTACGACAAACCAGGCTCCGAGACGGCACTTATACTTATGGCCACATTTGAACGAGACGGAGCTTTTGGAGGGAGCCACGACGTTGCTTTGCCTTATTCATCACCGCGCCCTCCGGTCTTGGTTGGATTACGCCGACATTGAACTGGACTCCACCAGGGGAGGTTGGGTATTCACAAAGGTGAGACTTGCGCTTCCCTGGCGCGAGGACCACCTGACGGATGTGAAGGCGGATTGCGTCGATTACCGGATTACTTTTCGGGAGCCTGAGAAGCACGATGTTGGATCATTGTGTTTTACAGTGCGGAAAATGACAACAGACGCAGAGCGAAACGAACTTCTTCCTTACACTTTCAATTTCGCGGAAGCACTGTTAATTGCCGAGATACAAGCTCATTTCTACAATTTCTTGGTCGGCGTTTGCGGGGAGCTGCTTCTCCCCAGGAAAGATCAATGGACGGATGAAGCATACGCCGCTAAATTCGACGACGACGTCATCAAAAGCAAGCCATATCCCGACCTGCTACCCGGTCCCCCGGAGCTTGCTGCCTCGGAGCAGGCATCATCCGACGATGTCGTCAAGAATCTCTCAGAGATGAGAATGTACTCGTGGTACGGAAGTCCAGGGGACCTGGACCTCCAGACCGTTGGTGGCTTGATCAGGGCCAGAGTGGCGGACGCTGAGGATGGATCTTCGTTCCTCCCCAGACATTTTCGAGGAGTCAGTGAAGCAATGGAAGAAGGTATACAACCAAGCGAATCGAGTCGGAAAGGCAGGCGGTGATAGAGAATTTGCCAATGACCAACTGCCTGGATGGAGATGTGCGATACAGAAAACCATCAATGAACCCCTAAAAGCCCACTCTCGCTGGTCTGCGCTCCATGATTCACTTTTATCTCTGGAAACAGTATATCGAGGGAATGAGGACCTGCTTTCACTCAGCAACAAGTCAACGGAGGCCGTCATAGCCCAAGGAGATTTTGAACGGTCGTTGATATCCTTTCAGAACATGTCATTCACGCTCGCCGAAACTATCATAGCGGAGCTCAAGGCAGAGATCGAGGATAAAGTTCCTTTCAACCATTACTTTGACTTCCGTCCTCAGGCGAACGACCCTAACGGTTTAAGGATCCCAAGGCGCACCCAGATCCTGCGGACTGAAATCTCGACCGGCCAAAGAGTCGGGTGTATTTTCGAAAAGTTTCGATCGATCCTCGAAGACTACCACCGAATGTAATTTGGACTGTCCCAATTGTTAGGCGAACTAGACCTGGTCCTTGATGCTGAACTGAAGCGGGCCATTGATGACGACGATGCGGAGAAGCACGTGAGTATCCTGCCTTTCCATATGAGTCTTGCACTCCAAGATCTTGGAATTTTTGCCGAGTGTATCATCCAGGTCGACAACTTTAGGTCGTGGTCATCCGTGATCCTGGCAGCTCTAGAGGACAGGCACAAAATGTCAGGTGCTGTTTCTCATCTTGAGTTGCTTGAGTGACCGCTGAAGCGGCTGTACAGCCGCAGTGACACTAATACGACAGAATATTCCAGCTGGCAGTGCCGCACAAAGGCCGGTTCGAGTACCCTTCACCAGACGAGGAGATGCCTAGGGAGCTGGTTCAGCTTCTCAAGTCATCCGAGGAGAATTTAAAAGCTGCTTGTCAAGCTAAGGCAGGAGAAAGTATTGTCTGTGAGACTGCGCACATTGCTAGAGAACCGCCCAAGATGGACACCGCCGTGGACAAAGCCGGAAAGGAATTCAGTTCCATGAGAGAGGAACCATCACAGACGCTAGAGTCTGAAAGCAGCATGGCCGGCCAATCTCTATATGACGAAATGCAAGCCAAATTGAAAAGTTTGGCGGTAGCCGATGGCTCAGAAGCCAAATTGACTGCAACACAGGGAAACTCTGCACAGGATGCCCCAAGCCCACCAGTTGCCGCCACGGCTGCACCAGATGGTAAGATTCGGGTGAAGGCGTCCACGCTAGAAACCCTCCGTATGATGATGTTTGAAGTCCAGAGGACAGGACCACCCCCCGGAGAACTAGCTTGGACTGACTTGAGGTCTGCTACGGTCGACATCGGTTTCTGGATAAGCAAGGGTGCAGCAGGCTCAGCGTGGGATTTCCACCCGAACAGCTCTCTGGAGCTCAAGCCTAACATTCCCGTCACCTTTCATGACCCCCATCCTCGAAGGAAGCTGAGGGCACATATCGCCCGTAAGTACGGTAGACGACTCCACAGACGCTACGACTGGACTTTGGATTCTTTCACACAAAGGTAAGTTGGAAGGCGGATTGCAAATATTCTGACTAGACCCGATCCTCGGATGCTCTACAAAGGTAAGATAGAGAGTAGAGCCACGGAGATGTAGGCCGCGTGACAGACCCACCAGCTATTGTACCACTCTTGTCTTTTCTTTCGTCTAGTCCTCGTGTTTTGTATTCTCTTGCCCTGTTATTCGTTAGATTGTGAGCTAAATGTATTGATCGATTGAACCACGGGCAATTTCTCCCTCTTGGGTTCAGCGCTTCCGGATCTGTGAGCCCACGGACCTATACATTGATGTGTAAAGCTTGTATTCAACTCCTTCGATGGAACGTCAAAGAATATATGACATCTTTGTGACAACTGCAACTTCTGCGTACAAGGATGACAGTGGGAATAATTCCGAATGAGAATTGCCAAGGAGTAATAGTCCATGTCACAATACAAGGTGCCCCAAGCCGCTCTGCACGTTCTACGGTACGCCACTCCGGGATGTATGGGATAACAAAGAGGCTACCTTTGCTGTGTACACCTGGTTGTCCACCCCTAGAATTTGACCTACATGGTGCTATATTTGTCGTGTCGAGTCCTTTGATGTAAGTCTTTGATGTACCCGAAAGAGACCCGACATCCTGCAAACTTGTGGCAGCGTCCGGAAACGGTGACCTACGACACCAGGCTAGAAGCCTTTGTGCTTATTGACCACCATATGGAAGTAACACCAAGCCTTGGATAGACAGAGCAGTCATATTGACATGGTGGAAGGAAACTATATAGGGGTAATAGGGTGCAATCTGCACACTCTCGACGTGGATACTGCCACGGAATCCCGAGGCCCCTGACTTCAATTGTCATACAGAGGCAAACGAGCATAGAAGCTGTAACCACACCTTATACTACTATCATGGCTACTTCACGCGGGGCGCCCCCTAAAGGCAGCCACGAGTATTTCAAGAATGTACTTCGTGACACCTGTGAGGCGACGGCCCAGAATTGGGTCACACTTAAGAAAATCTTCGACCGCGATTACGACTTGATAAAGGATTTTTGGAAGAAGGACGAAAATTCTGCCTACGAGAGAGGGTTGATCATTGACCGCGCCAAGGGAGGGAGCCGTCTCGCCGACAGACGCCGTCCCGATATCAATGGCTTTGTCGAGGGAGATAAGATCGACCAAAATGAGTTGATAGGATTCTTGTTTCCTCACCTGAGCAAGGAGGACCTTATCCAAGGCAAAATTATACTCATCTTTTTTTACCACCGAAGCAATCATCACTGGACTGAATATTGCCATACCGACCTATTCTCGACTCGTGCAGCGCAGAAAAGAGCGGACGCACACGGGTTTTATGTCGACAACAATGCGGTGGATCCGCCTCCCGGTATCGAAAAGTACCTTGTATCATTCAAGAAAAGACAGCTCGCAGATATCAACAGTGATAAACCTGGTCGATTCGAAGATTATTGTGAGGAACACCTCGCGGAAATACGGACCCAGCGTATTAGAAAGAGCGTCGCAAAGGGCAGAGATGTATTGGATAAGTTCAGTTACTCACAAGCCCTGATGGTCTCGAAGATCCAGGGGCGTGTCTACCAGCTGTTAGTGGCAATTTGCCTGGATATTGTAATAATGTCCAGGAGGAAGGATAAGGAAAAGCTAGAGAAAAGGGATAATAAGAAAAAGAAAAGAAACAAGAAGAAGAAGAAGGAAGGGGAGGAGGAGAGGGAGGATGAGGAGGAAGAGGATCCTGCCGGTGGGAATCCAGGTATCGATGTCTTAGCAAACTTCCAGGCATACCATGAGGAAAAGCTGGATCTTTTGAAAGAATATGCAGAATACAAGATTCAAGACAAGCAATATACCGCCCCGAAGGTACGCTCCGACTCGAAGGAAGCTAAAATATATAAGGCCACTCTACCGTTGCTTACCGAGGCGCGCTTGCAAGCAAGCTACGGTCCACCAGATGTCCTTGCTTGGGATGTTCTCGAGAGGCATCTTGTGTCAAGGGTGACTGACACTAGAATCGCCCTCCTTCAACTACGAAAGGACCCGGATATCTTCGAAGAGTCGGTCCGGCGCGAGCGATGGAAGAGAGACTTCAACAATGACCCTAGCCACCCCGCAGAAATAGAGCCAACGAAGGGAGAATTTGCGGAAATCGGCTCATGGCGAGACGCGATGAAGTTCTGCATCGGTAATGCCATCAAGGACTTTGACCGGTGGTCCTCGGTGTATGAAGCCTTCAATGACTTGAAAGCAACCTACGAAGAACATCAGGCTACGCTGAAACTCAGGGACAATTCAGAGGTGTTCTGGGCAGCCGCTAGGCGGCTCGACACGGCCTTGTATGGATTTTATTATCGCGCTCGTGAATTCTCGGAAAGCCTCGTCCAGGAACTCAGATCGAGGATATCCAGTACGCATTTCTATGACGACTACATCCGCCTTGATACAAACGAGATTGGAATCAAGAAGGCATCGGAAAAAGTGATGAATATATTCGCGAAGTTGGCAAGTCTTCTGAGTGCTGACAGGAGGGTGCAATTCGGCTTGTCTGCCTTACTTGACGACCTCGAAAGAGAGATTAACGACACTTTTGACCCGAAGCAGAGCGAGATAGAGAAAGATTCCAAGACTGAGGTCGCTGGAGAGAATGACCCCGAGCGGGACGAAGACTCCATGGAGGAAGAGCCTGCACAGGATGCCCGACAAGAAGCCCCCAAACATAGTATTCAAGAAGACCTTCCGGAACAGGAAGAGGAAGAAGAAGGTCCAGAGAAAAGTACTACCGGGAAGAAGAAAAAGAAGAAGAAGAAGAAGAAGAACAAGAAGAGCAAGGCCGCAAACCAGAACTACAAGGCGTACTTGACCCGTGACGTACTGGAATTGCTGGGTGATCTTGCGGTATTTGCAGAATGCCTGAGTCAGGTGGAACACTTCCAGCCTTGGGCCATGCTGTTCTTCGCTGACTGGAACGACGACGCTGAGAAGGAGACCGTTAGACTATCGGTCAAGACGCTGAACCAGCACTTTAAGGAGCTGACCGAAAGCAACAGAGCGTGGAAAACATCACACCGGCGTGGCCTCCCGAAACCGGGCAGATTCCACTATCCGATCCACGAAGAGCGGACACAGCATAACATAGATCTGCTGCAGTTAGCTGAGAGCAACCTGGACGATTTCTGGGAGGAGCTTCTTCGCGAACTGGATCGAGAGAGACAAGACGGTCTGTCTCAGAGGGCGAGACAATTGCTCAGCGAGAAGCCAGCACGCGTCTCTTGGGAGGTTCAGCCTGCTGGAGATGATAGCAAGGAGAAGGAACCAAAAGAGAAAGAACAGCAGGAGCAGCAGGAGGAGGAGCGGAAGGAGGAAGTCGAGACGGTAGCTGTCCCCGAAGTGGCGGTTAAACCACAAGACAGTCCACCAAAAACCCCAAGCCCTGGCAAGAGACATAGAGAGGAGGACGAGCAGCCGCTGGAGGAATCACCGGGCAAGAAGAGGAAAGTAGGCAACGTGACAAGCCAGGCGACAAAGAAAGATGAGGAAGAGAAGCACAGTTATATCAGCGAGTCCGGCAAGATCCTGTTGCCTCGAAAAGTCTATCCGGATATATTCTATCTCTTCCACAAGCCCGGCGCAAGACAAGGGAAAGGGGTACTGCCATGGAAGAGACTGATGAAGTTGATGGTCGCCCTTGGCTTCAGTGCGAGTTCACATTCGGGATCCCAGTGGCATTTCTCACCGGTCGCAGACCACCTGAAGCCTAAAAAGCAAGGTGACAAAGCCGGGCCAATCAGGATTGATGAGCCGCATCCGGAGACATACAAAACTTTCGCGCAACTCCGTATGCTTGGTGACAATCTGCACAACAGATATCAGTGGACATACCATTCGTTTGAAGAGATCTGAAAGGAAAGAAGGGTTCGGCGTATACTTTCCCCCAAGTGGCGGATGTGGTACAATTTTGCTTCGTATTTATGTTCAATTTCCCGCAAAGTCTCTGGAGATCTAGTTGCTGGCTAGGCACGATTATACATTTTGATGGCAGAGGTTCCATAGGTATCATTCATGAAAGTTTCTATAGTCAAAAGGTGTATAGGCGTTCCATGGCTAAACGTCGTATGATGCGCATATGAGCGACTTCTCAGCAGACATTCCGCTCTGTCGTGGAATTACCCGGACGTCAGACTTCTAACTCTCTTGACGTTCTCTCCTAAGCTTTGGCCCCGAACTGCACGGCCGGGCTGTTCTGCACAAAGCCTAGATCCACCTTGTGACCGAGGAGCTCGCGAATATTCGAGATGCCGTACTTGATCATGGTTGGCCGTTCCAGGGACAGGCCGAACCCGAACACACGCATGTCTCTCCTGCAACAAGGGTTAGCATTGCTCAAACAACACAAAGAAAGTCTTGAAGGAGATAGCGGTTGAACCGAAATGGGGGGAACAAACGTACGGCAGACCTAGTGTCTCGAGGACCTCAGGACGGAACATGCCGCTGTTTCCAATCTCCACGAGCTTGCCGAGCCCCTCGTCTGTTATGACCGTTAGTTATGTATACTGGCGGTAAACGAACAAGGAAGGACGCACGATAGGAGAAAATTTCCATGCTAGGCTCAGTGTCTGGAATAGATATTGTCAGTTATTGCTAGTCGTAGCATATTGGCACACTTTGAAGCGGTGGAATGTACTAACAAGGGTTGTATGCCGGCTTGTACTTGAGATTAGTGATGCCCATTTTGCCGAAGAAAATGTTCATGAACTATGACTGTTAGCCCAGGAGCCAGGCAAGAACGGGACCAATGGAAGAATATTTACCTCCAAAAGTTCACCCATGGAGAGGTTGTAGTCGGCAATCACACCTTCCACCTGATGAAACTCTGCCAGATGTGTTGCGTCGACACTCTCATTTCGGAAGACGCGGTCGATGGAAAAGTACCGCGCTGCTGGTGGCCGGCCATCAGGACCTCGAACGCCTGCCAATTTATGTAGCATGTTGGCGCTGACGGCCGTTGTATGTGTCCGTAGCACCAGTCGAAGTGCCTCGTCACCTGACCAGGGGTAGCGGTATCCTATGGAACCATACTTGCCATCCTGATGCACCGCTTGGGTGTTCTTCCAATAAGCATCATAGTCATTCTTGTCCTCAGCTGACTCTGGACGGGGCTTGTCAGCAGCTGGGGGATCAGCTATGTAGAACTGGCGGTTGGCGGTGGTTGTTAGTTGATCTGCAAGTAGGTCAGAGGAACTTTGCAACTTACAGTATCTTGGAGATCGCGGGCGGGGTGTTGCTGAGGGACGAAGAGAGCATCGAAGTTCCAGAAACCAGACTCAACAAACCTGCAGTCCTCAGTGTTGGGGTCGCTGCTCAGACACACAGTATACGTGGTGCTCACCTGTTGGTCGACATCTCCTCGAAACCCATCTCGAAAAAGATCTGTCTCAGCTCGGTGCGGACTTTGTTGAGTGGATGCAGCGCACCAGCCGGTTGGGTCGCCCCAAGAGCCTTGAAATTGTAGGGCTTGAAAGTTGCTGTCTTCCACGAGCCAGAGGCGATCATCTCAGCCGTTAAGTCGGTTGCCTCATCGGGAAGCTCAAGCGCGAACTTGGCACCTTTGTAGATCTTGAAGCTAATGACTTTTTGCATCCGAATAAGCTTGCGCTTCTTGAGATCGGCCAGCACCTTGGCGTCTGGAAAGGTCCGAGTCTTCTTGATAGTTGATAGTTGATCCCTCGTAACATCGTGTATGGACTCCGCCTACGTGAATGTTAGCGTCCACATAACTCGAAGCGTGTCAGAAAAACGCCTTCAGACTCTAGGTCGAAGGGAATACGCACAATGGCGGTGAGCTTGCCGTCTGCGACAGAGCCTGTTAGTTACTTCGATATTGCTTATAAGGGAGAGGCTGGCATCGTACCTTTGGCCTTTGATATCCACTTCTCCTTGAACGCCTTGCCTTGTCCAATCTTGACCACGTTCTTGTCTCCGATGGCTTTTTCCAGATCTTGCACAGAGAGTCCCTCCATGGCAGTCCGTACAGCCTCGAAAACGCGGGCCTCGTGGCTACCATTCGCCGCAATTTCTTCACCTTCGGGCTCTAGAAGTGCTTCTTGTCGTTCTATCGTGTCATACCGTACCATGTCGCGAGACATAAGCCTGTCCAAGGCCGCCTTGACCTCGACGAACGTTGCGGCAGGGAAAGCCTCGGTGGAGATGATGGGTTCGGATTTGTCGAGAGCCTGAAGGATCTGTGTTATCAGGTCCCCGGACGGGGCTGTCGTTGAATGCGCCATGGTCAGCCGGATGTGCAGCGCAGCGCAATTGCAATGTTGTTGACGAGGATGCTCAAGCAAAATTGTCGGCGAAGCTATCGCGGGGTTGAGTCACAAAATCTGAGGCTGTCCCGCCTGAAACAGCCTTGCGGCAATGTGGGGGTCGGCTGAAGTGCACCGTGCACAGCTGCTTGGAGGTCATACCTTACCAGCCTCAATCAACCCTAACCCAAGTCTCCAGAATTTTGGAATACACTGCTTTAAAGTATTGGTAGAGTTTTATTCTGCTGCCCAATGTTCGATCAGCAAGCACCACTACGTCGCTGCCGGCTGCTTCTCAATCGTCGGAGATCACGGTACTAAGATCGAGATCATCTGGACTGTACTATTCATATTCATAATCAGGCCTACAGGACGCGCGACTTGGGCCTGAATGGTTAGCGGACAAATAGTTTCACATTATTGGCTGTGGACAATCCAGGAACAGCGCTGCCATTCGAGGAAGCGGGCATCGTCAATGATCCGTTAAAAGACCAGGTCCAAAATGCTTTTAGTGGTGTAGGCTCGCTGTCTGCCCCGAAAGCCTTTCACAGCAACAGTTAGACGGAAGCAGGGTAGCAGCTGCGGACACATCTTCGCATTCTGATTTTCTCTGATCTTCTCAATCTTTCAAGATGATCATTGTCCCAGTTGCAACTCTGGAGAACCTTCGGGAGTGAGTTTGGAGCTGAGTTTCCGACACGTCGCGCCAGGGCGCAAAATAATCGAGGGTGTGTGTACTGTGGCAGTACGGAGTCTGAAGCACTTGGCATATTATATCCTGAAATGAAGTAAAATGGTCAGAGTCTCTTCATTGCTATGATATTTCAGTAGAGTTCTGAGTTTATACCACAAGTGCTCTTTTGGTTTAAGGTGTAGCTTCGTGGTTGGGAAAGTACGTAATGCGCCATTCGACCCTCGAGGTTGGCCCTCGTGCAACCGAGTTGCGGCGTTGTCCTTCAAATTGTGGGGAAATGCAAAAAGTGAGCGGGGTGACGTCAATAGTCAACGGCCACTACCTACACGTGTACACGTGTAAACATGGAAGCGATGGGCTTGCCGAGAATGCCGATTACGGACTGGATCCCACGTATGTACGTGTTCACTTACAATGGCCACTGTGGGAAGGAAGGTACCTGATCCATGTGTCTGAAACCGACCGATCGTCTTCACTAGCATACACGCACGCCAAGACAAGATCGCGAGGGACATCTTACACATTCGAACAACGCAACGAATTCTGCGTAGGGCATCTGTTGAAGATGGTCTCAGATACAGGTTGTGTGCGGTATACCACCTACAGCCAGCCTATACGATGTATGCACTGACCGGTTCACTGGTCACTCCCCTCTGAATACTGGTTATCCTCGCCTTAATAAGTGCCACCGGGATCCTCGGCCTGCAAGAAGTCCGTAGTCACTGATGATGGAGTAATTAGTATTCAAAATGTGAGCTCAAAGCCCGGACAGCCCCGACCTTGGAGAAGAGTACAGCAAATGATATGATGACTCTACCGGGAGGCGGTCATGTCCGTAAGGACCTCGAAAAGGGCAGGTACCTTATTTGTGGAGCGTCAGGAACGTTGGATGATCAGCATATCATCGCCACACGTTCAGACGTTCAGTGATGTTCAAGCTTTACGCAGCTTCGCACTAGTGATAAGTGCCGGTAACTGCCAGACTCCATCACGACCACATAAGGTAAGGTACTTTAAGCGTACGTGTATGTGTACATAAGGTAAGGTAAGGTAGGTAAGCAGGAAATGTTATCTTCGTGGATGGCCTGAAAACCAACACCAAACGACCAGGTAGAACCTACACTACCTGCCTGCCAGGCGCAAGTGCCATCTTTGGCATGGCATTATAACTCCAGAAAATGAGGTACGAGAGGGCGTGCAGTGCACCTGTACGTTTCCTACATCAGTCTCATTTGAAAGGCCACGCAAAACTCTGAGCCCCGGCGGGGCTGATAATGCTCTTGATACTTGGAACAGACGGCAGTGCCGAATGACGGCTTGAAGACACGCGCCTTGCTTTGCCAGAGACAGGTTTAAGACGGTTTCAATCTTGCATTCTGGGACGAAATAATGGCTGAACCTTGATTTAAGGCCCAAGGCCCTGGTGCCGCATGCGTTGCAGTGCCTGGTGGCGCTAGACAAGCAAGGACAAGTCAAGTGCCCCGCATCCCACCCTTGGAAGGTCATGGATCGCACTACATTATAAGGTACTTACACTACGCTACTGTGGTAGGGCCCGATATTAGGATGCAGGGCTTGTGCTGTCTCGAATACATCATCATGTTGCTGTGTGGGTTCCCCCGCAGATCATCTGGTCAGTCTTGGTCTTTTCTCGTTTGAGATCGTCACGGGCAATCCATCCCCCCCTTGCACATCTTCAAACCTTTTAATCTTCATCCTTCGATATTGTGCCATGTGTGTTTGTGTACTTGTACGTGTACACATACATTGTCGCACTGTCGACATGCGCGTTGCTGCTTTCTCTTAACTTCCGATCTATCGCCGCCAACACGGCAGCTTCGGCTTAGGGTAGCTGAGAGAGAGCAGACACTGCGAGTCAATCCGAGATCGACCCGGGTCGTTCGGAACGCTTTTGGAAGTTTCCTTGCCGAAAAAGAGACTTCGGGTCATCTGTCTCACGCCGAGTAAGGTACCTATTTCGACTTCTGATATCCAACAACACCGAACAGGATTGCGCAATTGCGATATAATACCGAGGGTCATTCGCTACTCACTTACTCGCACGTCGTGCAGTCACGCATGTCTGCTGTAAAAGCACCGCCCAACCAGGAAGTTACCTATACCTCCTCTACGCCCGCCGCGTCTCCCAGGTTGATTCATCTTTGGCTCGACTGTCGACACCACCCCGAGGCAACAATAGGGTTAGTTTCCAGAGCGGAGAGCCAGGTGTCATTGTTGATGACCTGTGCGACATCTCGCTGCATGGTGGTTTAATCTTATCTGAAGGTGCTATGAGCCAGGAAGCAACTTCTGATAGCCCCACGAAGATTGAAGTGTTGAAGGTACGGTACGTGGCATTCCTTTCCGTCCCTGCGTGTTGGTGCCCTGCTTTTTTGTCCTTTTCCTGTTTTACTTGCCTCGTCTCCCAGGAAGCCGCTCTTTGGTGCTGTGCTGTTGTGCTGTTGTGCTCCTTCATCTTTCTTCTCTTTCCATCTTCCTCACCACCGTGTGAATGTCGGCCGAGTGAGTTGTCCTTGTCTCCAGTGTCACATGTCCTTCTCAAAGAGCTGTCCCTAAACTGTGCGGGTCTATCCTAAATGTCCTAGACCTCGACTCTTGAGTGACTGCATTCGAACCTGAGTCGTGCCTTCACGGTCTGCGGGTGTCAGGACTCAGCGCACCACCCCACTCGGGCATCTCGCCGACCTCTCCTAGAATGGGAAACCTCGAGCATCCCTAATGACCCTTTAACATATGTCTTCCCACCACATTACCCATCAGCACCTCTGCCACCATGGCTCGTGTGCATATCACGCCTATCCTCCTTATCGCCCCTTGGTACCTATGACCCAACCTCCTCTCGGAGATACACTCCATCACGTAGCTCGACATCACCACACGGCAACAACTCAGGCACTTTTACCCTTCTCACCTGTGGATACCAGCGGTGCCGGCATGTCCTTTGAGCCGGGCATCTATCCCAGTGTCCCCGTCGGCGCCGTCAGCCTCTGTTCGTCTTTGCATCTTGTCGCTCTTCTTCCCTCTTTTTATATGAAAGTCCTCTCTACTAGCGTTGTCTTCTAATCAATTCATCATGGACATTATAGGCCCTGGAGTAAGGCAACGCCCTGAACAAATCTGCTCTTCCGCTCAGGGACACGTCTTTTACACGCCGAGGAGCCCCTTTGATAGGAGGCTTCGTGCTGCCGCTCCTCCCAGCTTTCCAGTGCCGAGGATCAGGCCCCGTCAACGCCGGCCTCAATCCATCCATATTGTGACGTACCCGCCTGGCTACGTTCCAACAGACCTCCGTCCACAGAATCTACCATCTAAGCCCAGCAAATCTGGACTGAGACACCGAAAGAAAGAGGGAAAACGAGGAGACAGTGAAAGGGCTCACCTGCTGGACCTGTCCTTAGGCCAAAATAGCAGGAGGCCATTACCTGTGATAGGTACCTGCCCGACCAACGCCATCGCGAAGCTCTTGACGCTTCTCTCCATACGCCCAAGATCAAGCACCCGCTTAATTACTGAATCAGGGCTAGGTGTCGTCCAAGACCGGACTCGACCACCAATATCTAGATCTACCTCCTCAACTTTGACGGAATACGAGCAACGCCCGCCTGCGGTCGAGGGTCTCATTCAGGACGACGAAAACTCAATGGTTCGCGTTCCCGCAATGGCCGACCACCTTAGGCCTCAACTGGTCACCACGACAGCGCCGTATCGCAGCAGCATCATGTCAGTCCGGTCTGCCAAGAGCATCGTCAGCTCTTCTGTCACAGAGGTTGACAAGCCTGTTGCCTCCGGTAGCGGAGTATCCTGTTCGATATTGCTTGCTGAGCCCAATGTCTTCCTGACCGGCTTCGACCATGACGGCCACGAACGTCGAGAATCCCAAAACGCAACGGCTCTACTCCGGGGAAAACTGCATCTGTCCGTGTCAAAGAACGTCAAGATCAAGGCCATAACCCTCAAGTTGACTGGAAAGGCAAGAACAGAGTGGCCCGAAGGGATACCTCCTCTCAAGGTCGACATGTTCGAGGAGGAGACGTTGCGGGCACAGTCTTTGGTATTCTTCCATGCCATGCACGAAGGCATATGGGCCACAGAGTTTGGAAATCAGTGCTCTGTCCAGCTGAAGGGCAACAGCAGCGCCGGCACAAATCTAAGGAATTCGGTATCGCCCAATGAGTCGGTCACCTCGCTACACCGCGGAACAAGACCTCGGAATTCCAGCCACCTTTCGGCCAGGGAAATCAAGCGTCTATCACTGCAGTCAGTGAATTCTCGCAGTTTTGGAAAGGGCGACAATCCTGCCGCCAATCATGTTCAGGCGAAGGGCTATAAGGTCTTCTATCCAGGAACATACGACTACTCCTTCGAGCTGCCGATAGACCATCATCAACTGGAAACAACCAAACTGCAGTACGGTCACGTCAAGTGGGAGCTGGAGGCCACGGTGGAACGAGCTGGAGCGTTCAAGCCCAACCTGCACGGCACCAAGGAGGTGGCTGTTGTTCGCATCCCCGACCAGCTTTCGCTGGAGATGAGCGAGCCAATTTCAATATCAAGGCAGTGGGAGGACCAGATGCATTACGACATTATGATCTCTGGAAAGAGTTTTCCTATTGGGGCTAAGATACCCATTGCATTCAAGCTCACACCGTTAGCCAAGGTGCAGATCCACAAACTCAAGGTGTTTGTGACGGAAAGCATCGAATACTGGACGAACGACCGACGGGTGACGCGCAAGGACCCGGGTAGGAAGATCCTACTTCTCGAGAAGACCGCCGGCAAGCCACTAGATCCCCAGTATGCAGCCAGCGAAGTCAGAGTGCTGAGCGGCGGCGAGCTTTCCCCAGAACAACGAGAGGAGGCGAGGCGCATTGCGGAGAGGAGAAGATTAGTAGAGGCAGCCAGAACGAATAGGCCACCCGAACCTCTGCCCGAACCGTCCGAAAACTTACTGGGCGATCTCGATCTCGGTCTGGAGACCTTTTGGGGAAGCACAGAAATGGAGATGAATGTCCAGATTCCTACCTGCGAGATGATGGCAAAAGACAAGACTTTGAAGCTCCATCCCGATTGCAGTTGGAAGAACGTCAATGTCTATCACTGGATCAAGGTAAGAAGCACCAAACAACCTGTTGGCGATGAAGCGCTTCAGATGCTTACACGCAATGTTTTAGCTTGTAATGCGGATCTCCCGCGCTGACCCTGAGGACCCAACCGGAAAGCGTCGTCGCCATTTCGAAATCAGTATAGACAGCCCGTTCACCGTCCTTGACTGCCGCGCGACCCAGGCAAACACTGCGCTCCCACAGTACTGCGGGCGCGACAGGTTTCTTGGCGGCCAACAGCTTCAGACAACGTGTGGTTGTCCCGACGCTCATTTCATTCCGAGAGACGCAAGTCCTTCAAGTTCGACGGGGACGCTGGCCATGAATGTCAGCCAGGAGAGCCTGGGTATGATCGATCCGCGCTCCTCCCTTGACCGCGTCAACTCCTCCGCATTGCCTATGGCTCCTCAGGCTGCGCATCTACAACCGGGCACACCCACCAGCTCTGCGTCGCCATTGCAGCGGGTGCTGAACCAAGCGGGCGTTGGCGGCCGGCCCCAGAGCCCAGTGATACAGCACCGTCCCATGGAGCTCATCCGGTATCCGTCGTACAACCCGCCTCCCTTCGACGCTGACGAGCCTCCGCCACCATTACCGCCAGACATGGCTACGCCGCCACCGAACTACGACGTTATTATCGGCACGCCCAGCGTGGATGGCCTGGCGGACTATTTCTCGCGCTTGGCGGATTATGAGGATCCGGATCACGTGAATGACGTCCACCCTGCGGTGCTCGGGCATGCGAACGATCTCGGTATCGTGGATCAGGCCGAGAATGTCCTCCTGCAGGAGAGTCCCGGCACCGACGGCGCTGAGACCGAGACCGAGGACGGAGACTACCTGAACAGGGCGAGAGGACCGCCCGCCAACGCCGGGGAAGAGGACTCCGACACGGACAGTGGCGATGACGGCCCGGCGCGGATACATCGCGGCGGCAGGGTGAATGTTGCGAATCCCAGGACGCCTGGTGGCAGGCGCGTGACGAGCCGTAGCTTGGACTTGGAAAGACCTGTCATGCAGCTGAGTCTAGCGGGAGTCTTGAGACGGGGCGAAAGGAATTGAAGTGATGGCCATGGGCTAGAGGTATGCGTTTGGTTCTGCGTTTTTACTTTCGTGGTCCTAGATTAGCGTTGGAGGGGGCGTTTATGGTGGAGTTTGGATCCTGGCTGCCGCAGACACAGGATACAGTTCTTGATACCACAGGAGACATTTCTGGAGACTGAAGGGTGGCATCTCGTGGCTTTAGCATTTGCTCAATTCAAGTCCAGGCTGTTATACACGTTATGTGATCTCTCGCGAGACTGATGTGTGACCTTACAATGAAAAGCAAAGCAAAGCAACAGCATGTGCACTTTGTTGACAGCAGTGGGCCAAGCTGGACTCGTCGAATCAAGGCGGTGGGCACAGAGTCGACGAGTGAAGCAGCTGAGGGACCCTGACAAAGGTGACTCTGCCTGAGTCCGAAGGAATGTTGGCGGGGAACTCTCCTTTCCTCGCTGTCGAGTGATTTGTGGACGTCTTTTGGCATGCATGGTCTTGACTTCCCTGTGCAGGAGTCCGTCGTAATGGCTTGTCACGCTGTTAGCTCGGGGTATGACTTACCATGCGACAGGCTTTGATAGATTTCTCTGCCTTGATTTCAGGCAGAGAGACACGACTTCGTGATCCCACTTCGATGAACACAGGGGGTCCAGACTTGCCCCTACACTAGGCAAAGGCTCAGCCTAGCACACTTCACATCAGTACCCGCATGCTGGTTGTTAATGTCTCGCATCTGGTCGACATTTGATACCGGCAATGACGGAGTGTTTGGGTCTGCCCTGGGCCTCACAGCAGACAAACTCTCCGGAGCATCCCCCGTGGTCCAGGATTCGCAATGTGGAGCTCCGCCCTCCCTGTTCTCACCACATCGGGACGGCGCCGAGCAGCTTCACACGGCCCCGTATTTCCTGCAGTCACACGGTCGACGGGGGTCCGGAGCCGACCACTCACGCGGTCCGAAAGGGACAGGCAACGACAGGTTCTCTCACCAGTCTTTCAGAAAGCCATTTCTTCGTGAAATCCCCCTCGTTTTGTTTTCTTCCTTCTTCATTCCCTTCCTTCCTCACGGCCTCGAGATACCATTCAGTCTTTCTTTTGCGCATCAAGTCGTTCGTGGTGCATACTGCAAGAGAGATTTACCCCTGAAGACAAGCAGCCATTGTTTCGAGAAACCGCAAACCTCCTTACACAGCCATCATAAAGCCTCCCTGCCTCTTCTTGTCCGTCTGATCGAGAAAGCCAAACCGCCTTCACAATGGACTCCGTTCCCAGCGCCGCAAACGCGACCTCAGCCATGAAGCGACCCCTGCTGCGCCGCAAGCCAGCCTTCCGCTGCCTGAAGACGGTGGCCAACATTCAGCGCCAGGACATACCCTCAGAGCAGACTCAAGGTAAGTCCTCAATATCCCTCAACGAGACAAAAAAGCGAGAGAGAATGACGAATGCGGCGCTGACGAAGATAGACTCGGGCACCACAGCTGCAGCCGAGGACACTACCAACCATCAGTCCACTCATCCTCCCCAGCCAGCGACGACCAGCATCCCGGGCTGGTACTTCGGAGTCGCGTATCACGGACACGCGATCATTTGGTCGAATGGTATCGTCACTGCTTGTCCCGCGGCGATGTTCCAACCATATTCCATGTACCACCACCATCATGTCTATCACGGATATGGGTATTTCTACCGGGCATATTAGCTATTCATCCTGCACAATATGGGGTCTTTTTTTGTTTGTTTTTTCCTGTGGTTTTTACCTTTTGGGGTCGCAATATCGGGAAAGATTGAGGGGGGAAACACTAGCTTCAAGACATGTACATTGACCATGGGATCATCTGGCTACAGACAGGAACAGGAACAAGGGTAACGCAGGAGCCGTAATAATCAGGGGCACTGCTTTGGGTTGTGTACTAGTAGTACATACAGGCCTTGCCAATCCCTCAAGGGAGAGGTAACATCTCAATTTCAAGAGAATAAACCTCAAAAGGCGTAATGAGGCAGCAGAAATGGAAAACCGCTTCGTCTCGTGCCCTTCCGTTCCATGCCTTCCCTTCTAAGAAGAAGCCTTTCAGAAAAGCCATAATTGCCCCTCACAAACGCCCAGCAATGCATTGCTACTCAGACCAATGCAAGAAAAAAGAGGAGGAGTGAACAAAACCAACGCTGCTGAAACAACTGTCCTGGTATCCCCGAAGGTGGATACGATTTTACGCCAACATGACGACGCACCGACGAATCGTTGATGCGAAAAGGGAAGCCACGGCTGGGACCCATAACGGAGATCACAAGAAGATGCCAACCCAGGCGGTCTTGGTGGAGACATCCGAAGAGCACTCGTCGACGGCACAGAGAATCCTCTTGTCCACAACCTGGAAGTGAGCCATGCCCGCGTTGCGGGTGGTGGGACGGCGATTCTCGAAGCACGACCGGCAGTAGACCTAACAGACAGACCGGAGTTAGCAGGTGAAGCTCGGGTACTGGATTGGGGCGGGTCGGGGTGAAACGGCGGTGATACTCACATGACCACAAGCCTTGACAGCCCAGAAGTGGTGCTCTTCCCTGTCCTTCTTGGTCGTGCGGACCTTCTTTGCGGGTGGAGGCTGGGCGCCCTTCTCGTCCGGGTCATACTTGAGCTCTTCCTCGCAGCTGGGGCAGATGACGACCGTGTCTTCGCCGGTGCTGCGGGTGAAACCCTCGCGAGGCTCGGGCGGGGCGATGTGAGCAGGTTTTGGTCGTGCGGCTTCCTGGTTCAGACCGTTGGCGCCATAATTGAAGTCGACGGGGTTGTCGGCGAGAGGGTTTTCCATGATGGGGAAATTTGCCAGTGGGCCGTTCATGTGGTTGTGGTCCGGTCGTATGTTCTCGCCAATGAATTCCACTTCGTAGTCTACTTGGCCGCCACCGAGCGCTACTCGCATGTGTTGTAGAAAGTCGGCACCTACTCGGGGAATGCCCATCTGCCTGAAAATGGCGTTCATGTTGGCGGCTCCCCAGGCGTTAGCGCGGACACGGTCAACTAGTCCGTCGTTATTCTGCACTTCGCGCCGTCTTCGTGGTGTACCAAGACGTGCAGGAAGGTCTGCCTCGGGTGCGTCGTTTGTAAGATCGATTATCGGAGCGCCGCCAGGGCCCAGAAAACTACCATCACTGCGTGCAAATGAAGGTGCTCGGCGAACCGGGTTGTTCCTGCGAGGGTTACTTCGGGTTTGGTCACGGGGGGTGAATGGGTTAGCGTCACGGCCAGCGAAGCGCGGTGCGTCAGGTAGAGCGAGGACTTCGGGCGGAGGACTCTCTGAGTCTCCAGTCAAGTCAATGAATGCCGGCTCTCTTTGTTGTGGTTGTTGCTGTTGTTGTTGAGTCCTTGGCGGGGCTCGAATGGGTGAAGGCGCAGCCCGGCGCCTTTGTTGCCTACCGCGTTCCAAATCCATTTCCATTTGCGCGATCAAGCCGTGGGCGTCTCTCTGCGGGGCGGGAAGTCGGTCCAGTAAGTAATCAACGCCGTTCGGCACGTTCGCTCGCCGCACCGGGTGTGGAATCCCAAAGTGGGCGTCGCGTAATTGGCGAAGGTCCTCTTGGAGTCTTTGACGCTCTCGTTGTAAATTGTCGAGGTCGCGAAGGGCGTCAAACCCTCGGGGATGATGTGCGAGGAAAGCCCGATGATGCGAGGGCAGGGCAATTGAACCCTCAGAGGGTGAAGTGGACGATGTGGATCTGCGGCTGTTGGCAGCGGAGGCCTGGTCTTCGTCGTCGTCGTTATCGTCGTATTGATTGTTCGAACGTTGTTCTTCGGAAGAACTGCTCAGTTCTACGTCGTAATGCCTGGCAAGCGCTTCGTCGTCAGAAGAATCGTCACTGTCCTGGTCTTCTGAGAAGACGTCGATCTCGTGGATGGCCTCCAGATCGGCGAGTATTTCGTCGTCCGATAGAGCGGCGACCTCGGCTAAGGGGTCCCACTGCACACTAGGAGGATGCACCTCGTCGTCCTCAGAGGTCTGGTAATCTCCTTCGTCTGGGGAGGAATCCTCGGCTTGCTCGTTTTCAGAGTAGTCGTGAACCTGATCGACGTCGAAAGACGGTAGACTACCGTCGTCGCTCTCCTCGGATTCGTCGTCCGAAATGTGTCGGCGGCCTGGGAAAGGTATGCCGTAGTGGCCTCGTACTTGTTCCTCCTCCTCCTCCTCACTGTCGTCGTCACTGATATGGTAGTGGTGTTGATGTACGTCCTCGCTGCCTGAATCGCTCGAGCTTGGCGCCCCAATGCTCTCCGACACACTACTCTCGTAGCGGTGACGATACTGAAGTCCGCCACTTCCCTCGGGGTCTACACTCCGCTCGTCCAGATTAACACCAGCAAAACCGCCGCCCTGGTCAGACCTGGCGTAGTATTCTATGTGATAGTCGTCGTGATCGTAGTGGGGGAGCAAATCGACCTCGTCTGCCAAAGCGGCGAAAGGACCGTCGTCGTGGTTATTTCCAAGTTCGAGTTCTAGGTCCCGGTGGAGATCGTGGTCGTAGTTGTGGTCGTATTCGAGTCCTCCTTCAATATAACCGAGAATAAAGTCATCCATTGCGTATGCAAGGCAGGTAGAGGTTCACCACATTTCGCAGGCGCCGGACAGTTGCGGACCAAGTGCCCTATTTCCGGTGGAGAATGTTCCAGATCCACGCTCCCAGTGTCCGCTTTTCCCCTCCATGACAGGTCAGTTCAACTCTAGAGTCCACGTGTAGGCACTCGTCGGGATGGTAAAAGGCTTTTCGCAGCGGTGGCGGAACCACGAGTGAGAGCCAACGTTTGATTGATAATAACACTCGCGGCTGTTGCGTCTCAAGCCGGGATACCAACCAGAGACAGGGGTAGATCCATGAGACTTTAAACTCACCTAGATTGACCAAGGAACAGGCTCACAGGACCCAGAGGCGACAGACAGGGCGCAGCAGTGGGTTTTAAGGAGTATGTTTAACAAGGGAGATGCTATTCCAGGTTGCCTTCACATCACGTACACTAGAGGCGACATGGAAGAAATGACGGCAAACACATCGGAGTTTATTCTCTAGTCTCCGCGTTTGGCTGCTGCATGTTTTGCCGCCCGGAATTGGGCTAAGCGCGGAATTCGCCGCCCATCCACGCCCGCCCACGCCGACGCCGCCTGCATCAGGGATGAGCTGAAGAGCCTGACACAGCTTGTTTTGCACCTCTTCACACATTATCCGGTCGTGGCGTCCTCGGACTGGGCCTGTTGGCGCCAGCTGGCAGACCCGTTTCTTTGCGTTCCGTCTATCCTATAGTACCTTATTCTCGTCACTCTCGCGAGTGGCCATCGAGGATTGCATCAGAAGGTACGTGCAGAAAACAAAGGCGTGTGCAACAGCCCTGCAAAAAGTGTATGCATTGATGTACTGTACTCGACATACAAGAATGCAACTTCCTGTAAACGGTATGGTTTCGGTGTAGGAGCAAGTATAAATAAAACAGAAGACGATGGGTGGGATTCCTTTATTTTTGTCGCCTCGTCAATCTATGCTCCTCTTCATCCTGCTGCAAAGGTATAGTATTACACGGACGATGCCAGTCCCACCAATACAGGTAACCATTATTGAGATGCGCCGTAGACAATCACCTTCCCTTCCTCCCCGAGGATATGTAGAGTCTTCGCCTGGTCTCCCCACGTCGCCTGGATCGCAGGTTCACCGATCTCGCGAAGCACCGTCCACGACTTGGAGCTCTTGATGTAGTGATGCACGGAGACTCCGCCAGGCCCAGCCACCGCCAAAAACTGTGCCGAATAGTCCCAGTCCAGAGAACGCACAGTGCCTGTGGTCGTCAACTCCTTGGCTTTCGCCGCGTCGCCTTCCTTGCGCAGATCGAAGATGGTAACGTTGGGGCCCTCGTCACTACCGGCCGCGAACCAGTATCCATTCTCAGAGAAGACAAGTGAGGACACGGAAGCGCCTAGGCTGAAGACGGCCATCGAGTCGCCGGTTTTGGTAGAGAAAACGTTGATGGTGCCTTCTGGTGTACCGGCGGCAAACAGGTGGCCGTCCGGGTGGAACGCACAGGTGCTCAAAGCTGTGTCATACGGTCAGCCAGTCTTCCAAAATACCGGCTGTTATCATGTAAAAAAAGGTCAACTTACAAGAAGCAGTATATTTCCGGAACACTGTACGGAAAGCCTTTACATCGTAGTATGCAAAGCTCTTGTCTGCGCCAACTGACAGAAGGATTACGCCGCCCGGGTGGAGTGCTAGACCTGTCACGGCACCAGCATGCTCGGAGAAAGATGCGAGCTCGACGCCCGCGGTGGTGTAGATCTTGACCTCTCCCTTGGAGGTGCCGAAGACGATATTGGGCTCTGCGTAGACCGTTTCCGTGATAGGGCTGCCGATATTGAATGAACGCACAAGCTGGATCTTGTCGCCGTCGTGCGAGTATACTGCAACATCCCCTCCCTTTCCGCTGACAACCGACAACTCGTGGCCTACAGCTAGAGAAGTGCTGTCGGGTGCGGCCGAATCTGTGTCCTGTATCTGTTGGGCAGAGGAGACGTCCTCGGTGCTAGCCCATCCATCTGGTACAGGACGCTTCTTTCGGCTCTTTGAGAGTCTGTAGGTTTAACAGGTCAGCGGGGATATCCACAAAGTAAAACAGAACGGTGCAAAGCAATACTCACTTCGCCTGGGTTTCGTCAACAAGCTCGGCAAGGTAATCTGGTAGAGTATCGTTGTCCACGGCCATTGCGTCGCCATTAGCAGCCGCTGGGCCAGAAACAGTGACCTTGGACAAGGCATCTCGCGCCTCGTCGCGCTCCTTGGTCAATCGCGCAATCACGCGCACGGCAGCATCGTGTTGGTAGAGGGCGGTCGCGAGCTCTTCACGTGTCCGCGCAAGCTGTTCTCTGAGGTTGTATGTCTCTATCGCGAGCGAATCCCACTCGTTCTGGAATTGTGAGAGGAGGGCAGGAATAGATGTGAGCGTAGGAGGCCGTGGCCTGACGATGCGGGCTGATTTGATCGGGATGAGGTCCTCAAGGTCTAGCTCTTCGCCCGAGACTGGATCCTTCCCGTTCTCTTCGATGTACTTCTCGATGAGTCGCTTCTCGAACACGGCGCCCGACTTCTTGGACACGACTGGCTCCTCTGGAGCCTCGCCGGAGATTGCGCACAGCATGGCTGTTGCTTTAGATGATGTGTTTTGTCGGATAGATGGGCTGGGCGGTTCGTGCCGGAGGGTGTTTTGCTCGCGATTATTCTCATAACTTTTCGCAGCCGCATCCAGAAGGCTGAGACGCTAGCGGGATCTAACCGACAGCATCACGTGATACTGTCTGTTTCGTCTTTGACATGGGAATACACAGTATGCGCATTGGTCAATCTGCATTACATGCAACCAGCCGTCTGTTTGTTGCATCCAGGCATCTGTGTTTCTGTCTTGTGACATAAACCAGTCCTTACCCAGCCATTCAATGTTCAATAGTTAATGCACGAATATGCCGTAAGTGATCATTCCCTTCACGACGCGGAGAGTGACATGATCTTGCAAGCTCGAGGCTACTCTATGCCCGTTCACAATTCTCAGGAACTCTCTCACCTGCTACGCTCATGATGCAGCAATGGCTACATTGTCGGACTGACAGATCACTTCCTCCCACGTATCATGCCCGACCAAAAACAGTTCTGAGTCATAACTATGATTTGAGCCGAAGGCTTTATATTGCTGCTGTCTCTGCAAAGTTCACCAGCACAGCGCGCCCGCGACGTCCTATGTCTAGTGAATCGCATTTCTCGCATCAGTAGACTCATTGGACGGCCTACTTACGTCCTCTCTTGCCCATATGTCTCCTCTACCTAGAACCCAACGACCCTCAACAGCCAGGGGATAACATTGTAGCCCCTTTGCCCCGACCTGCGCCGGCGATGTCGGCGACCGTGGCGTCCACGACCTCGTCGGTACCTGTCGCGTCTACGATATCCGCCGTACGGGAAACCTGCGTCTTTTCTTAGCCTCAAGCTTCAAACTTCTGACAAGGCCCTCTGTTGTGTATGCTTGACAGTGCTCCCCTCTGTATCCTCTGAGCTCACCATCGTTTGATCGAGCAGCCGTTTCCCTTCACGTGAAACCAAGACCGGGTCCACTCACCTCCTAGACCACCAGGAAACATCTCCCCAAGCAGTGGCGGCCGGATCTCACTCCCCGCCTCACTCGGCGGGTCGGTTATGGGTAACCCTGCATGCGGATAGGGGTCGAACCATGGTGGACCAGGACCCATTCCTGCTGCCAACGGGTCCAATCCTCCCGGAAAGTGATCGAACCATCCGGGGAGACGGTCAAAGCCTCCAGCTCGGGGCCTACGGCGGTAGAGGAACCCAGACGAATCCGATGTGGAGGCGGAACGGTCGCGGCGGTGGCGGCGACGGCGGCGACGTCTCGGTGGTGGAGATGGCGAAACCGTCGGGGTGTATGTCCAGGAGGTACCGGGGGAGACCGATGGAGAGGCCCCTCCGTGATGACCAAGAGGCACTTCTCGCTCGTAGTAGAATCTGCCTCGGCTGTCGCGGACGAGGCGCAGGCCATCTGCGTCTTCCCAGAATCTGTGTCTGTGGCTGAACATGGTCATCAGCCTCTGGGTGATGTTAGTGACGCTTTCGAAGGACTTCTCGTCCTGTAAGCCGTGGACGCTTTGCTTTCATCTCTAACTGGAAAGATAAAGGGAGAGGGAGAGAGCTCAGCATTGCCTACGAACTTTATGTAGAGGAATGAGCCATCAGGTAAGCCATTGTTTGCAATCACTTATAGGTGCGATTCGAACACAACAAGGGTGGCGTCACTCTGATATCCAGGCTGGGGGTTTGTGTAGTTCAAAAGTCTCGGAAGAGCATCATAGCAGCCTGTCAAACCCGGTTTGTAATGGTTTGCGGATCCATCTGAAACGGTGAAGATAGTGTGTATATTGTGTTGCAAACAAGGATCGAGACACGGATTCAATCCAGCCTCTTCTAACCGGTTCCCGCCCTTGAGAAATGAGGGGAGCTACATCATCTCAACTCAGAGTCTGCCCAGAAACCCTTTTGCCGTATACACTGGCTGTTGTTTTCCAGAAATGTTGCTAGAGAAGCCGGTTGCTGAATACGGTCCCGACAGACTAGAAGAAGAGGTAGCAGGTGGCGTAGAAGCGCGCGTACGTGATTGATCTTTGCGATTAGGAAAGGTTTCGGGATCTTTGGCCTCTGGGACGTTGCCTTCGAATGAGGTCGTGTGTTGGGCGTTGGGATCTTCAAAACCGCGAGCTGAGTATCCTGACATGATGACAGTGAGCTTGGAGGAAGTCAGCCATATTAGCTTGATCGACGAGGTGAGCTCTTCAGTGATGGTAATACCTGGAGTGGGTATGGTGACAGGATTATACTGAGCGATGGTACAGGTCGTGATCATTGACTGTTTCTCAGGAATAGGTAAGAGGCTGCAGATCATAGCGATGCGGTATCAACAGTAACCAGTATTTATTTGTTTGGAGCACAAAATTGAGGAGGTTTGTCCGGTTTTTGGGAAATGGTCTAGGACTTAGAGAAGTGATGGACGGGTGCTAGTGGAGACGGGAGACTGTAAGTCCACGGAACTTTACGTTTGTAGTTGCGTTAGAAGGTCAATGTCTGTGTGTCGTAGGACGGCGCGACCAGCCCCTTCTTGTGACGCGCAAGACGAGCAATGAGAGTGCTCCTTCCGCCGTGGAAAGGGAGATCGCAATTAGTTGCCAACGCCCAGAGTAGCGACGTGGCACCGAGCAGCGCTCAGGAGCTCAACAACCAGGGAACTAGGAAGTGAAGAGTCCAGGCAATCGGTGCCGATTGCCCCAACATAGGTCCGCATGCAACAAACGGTCCTCTTGTTCATCAAGGCAGGCAAGCAAACCAGAGTGACCACACACCCATGATTCAGTCTGTTTTCCACTTATCACACACCCTCTCACCTCCCCAATGCAGCAGCCGGGCCAGCAGCAAGTAGCTTCCGCGCCCTGTCCTTGGCAATGGCACACATAGCTTCGATAGCCTCTCTCTCCTCCGCAGCATAGTCGGCTCTCGCAATCCGCCTTCTCATGTCCTCCATAATCTCGCCTCTGCCCCGTCCGTTGACAAAGACGACGTACCTCAGACCCGGGAAGGTATCTTCGTACTCCTTGTTCAGCGCCGCTAGCTGGGCAAGCACCTCTTCGCTGTCCCCTCCGGAGCGGAGGTTCGCCTGCTCTGCTCTACTTAGCGCGCTGTCGACTTTATTCTCGCCTAGCCGTGGGTGAGCGGAGAGTATGCGGAGCAGGGGTTCTTTTGCTTCTTGGTCCCTGTTTTCTGTATTGCGGTCTTGGTTGGAAGGATCGGACAGGGCTCCGGCAGCTGCGAGAAGGACGTCGCGGATGGTGGATATTAGCTCGTCGTAAGAGTCGAAGGACATTGTGTGCATAGTTGGCAAGGCGAGGTTGTGAAGGTCGGATGACGGCTCGAAGAGCAGGTCCAAAGTGGACGTTAGGGCGGCATCTGACAGCGTTGGGAGAGAAGTTATTGCTGGAAGGAAGGGAGGGGCAGCTGGGTTGAGGGGTGAAGAGGTCGGCATGGCGGACGTTGAGAGTCTGTTGGACGGAAGATGCAATGGATGTCGACAGTAAAAAAGTGTGGGAAGGTTGCTGCCAAAAAAAAACACAGAGATTCGGTAATGGAAAGTTGAGAGATTAGATCCCTCCTTATCAGATCGGACCGTCCTGTCTCTGTTGTAGTCTCAACCCGTGCATGGAGCTATCTTGGAGCCCGGATAGTGGAGCACAGATTAGGTAGCTTCCTGCCCCTGATCCCGCTCCCCCAGGGGTTGTTCTGCAGTCTCTTGGCGGGGCACTGCGGGGGTTGACGTGAGGCTCAATCTGCGTGGACCCGAGACAGAGGAAACCACGGGCGATAAGGTTTTGGTCGATCGGGAAGGCACAAGTTTTATCTCGACTTCATCTGAGCCCGGTGCGCAATTGTGTTTGAGCTTATTTTTGAGAAGTGTTTGCGTCAATATAACCGACAAGTCAATCTCTCATGTCATTCATGCAATGTAGCCGAATACAAACTCCTACCTTATGCAGTAGTATGATAAGTAAGGTACCTTATATATACAGCCCCCACCTGGGTTTTTTACCCACTGCAGGAACCGGCCAAGATCGGCCGGAGCCGTGCGGTGGTGCAATTCTTCGGATGTCGGTCATCTCCAAGTCGCACAAGCAACACTAAGTGTGTAGTGTGCCAGCCTTACCACCCATCCCAACTGACCAGCCCCTTTTTTGCAGCTCAGAAAATGCTTTTTTGATTTCGGCGAAGTGGCTTGCCTCGCCTCCGAGGACATGCTGTAGTAGATCGACATGCCATTGTTCTCCCGTACGAACGCCTTCCTTATCCATATCACCCTTGGCGGCATGAATCAGGCATCATCATTCTCACTTCATAAGAGAGGATATGATTGTCCAGGAGTCGTCGCTCTTGTGAACCAAAATATCATCACGGTACCCGTGTAGAAACGATCAAGAAACATGGCGCCCTCATAGTAGATCGTCTTCGTCCAGGTTTGCTGTGGCATCTGAGTGCCCGTCCGTGGTCTGTTTGAATTTTTTGATCGAGATTCGAAGAAGTGCCACCGGACGATGTTCATATAATAGCACGGGGACACACGATCCCACAAGATCTACCCCGTTATCACCTCGCGGTCCAAGGTATGCCGTCCAGGTCGTCCATGTAATCCTCAAAGTGATCTTCCTCCTCCTCTTCACCCTCGTCCTCGGTGCTTCCACCACCAAATATCATGCCAAAGTCAGCATACACATCGTCTGGCTCGTCACTGGACTCGTATCGACTCTCGTGCTCGGAAGTCGGGAACGCAACTCCTTGGTCGTCCAATCCTTCCACGTCATCGAGATCAGCAAGATTAGCAGAGCGGGTGCTACTAAGTTCCGGTGATCGAACAGGCCTTATTCTCGGTGAAGGTGGAAGCCTGAGACGCGGTGACGTCGGCCTGGGCCTTGCATCTACTGCTGCCAACGATAGTTGGAATGGGAGCACGCTCTGCTGCGCATCTCGAGGCCCAGACGACCCCGAGCCAGCAAGAAGCGGGGCAAAGGACGAGGTGACAGGGAAACGAGCCCCGACGACGAATCCGACGCCGTGATTCTGCTGCAATAAAGCTGCATTGGTGGCCAGATCCGCGACATCGTCGTCACCTCGCTCCGTCGCCCGGTTTTTCACATTGAGTCTGAATCGGTTTATCACAGCTGCCCTTCGAAGCAGACTCGAGGGGCTAGGATGACTGGTCCGATGTAGCGGTGTCGAGGCTGCACTGCTCATCCGTCTCGCCGACATGATAGCAGCCAACTTGAGGAACTGCCTGTCACCACTTGCAATAAATTCTCGGTTGATGATGTGTGTTGCTGGCTCGGAAAACGGTCGTGATAGTCGCGACGTAACCAATTCTCTCCGTAGACGCCGTTTCTTACACCCTTGCAAGCCGGTGTTCGGCCCATCTACATCAGAGACGGCTCGGCGTCTTTTGACTGACGTTTGGGGCTGGCCGAACTCGTGCATGGTAGAGAAGTCAAAGACTTTCTGGACGGGGGCTATGGTCTGCGTAAACGAGAATGCAGATGGGAGTTCAGGAGTTTCGGTAGACAACCATGAGATGCCGCTGGGCGGCATTGTTGTTGCTGCCGATGGTCCAGAGCTGAGCGACGGAGAGTCCGCAGATACCGTTGACAGGCAATCCGGTAGACACTGCTCATCCGCGTGCGCAGGGTCAGGTATTCCCGGGGCTTGAGGCCTCGGGTGCCTGGTGTCCATATTCAGAAAGTCCGCATTGAGAACTGCCACTGCCGGTGCCACTTGCAGGAGAGTCTTGCCGAATTCCAGGCGTCCACCCTCAGTGTACCGTTGATCTCGAAAATGCCATGGCCCGTACTGCTTGAACGAGCTCTGAGCAACAGGCTCGGGTTGGAGGACCATGGCATCCATAGCTGAGCACCTAGATCGTCCCTGCACCTCCTAACCAGCGGCTTAGACCATAAGTGCTTGATCCAGAGGAACAGGAGGGACGAGCGTAATAGAAACCCAGAGCAAGTGATTGTGGCGAACTGTCAGAGGGGATACGCCGAAAGAGCGGTGTTATGTAATGTGGTAGTCAAAGGTAGCCGTGGCAGTCGGTCAACTTGTCCCTATCCTATGCACTGCCGTTCATCGACGGGAGACCCATCCAAGCTCGAGTCTGAAGAAGCGCCGATCAAAGTAGAAGCGCTCCGTTACATACAGTAGGGAGGATAATGGAAGACAAAGGTGTGGAGGAGTGGGTTCTTGCTGCAAGAGGCACGCGATGTATTTAAAGGGACGTAGAAGCTGAGGGGACAACCAGGCAGTCGGTTCAAGGTGGGGACAGTGGAGTTGCCCTCATAGCTGGTAACTCCGTAGGGGTCCGTGGAAGGTGTGCTTCCCGGTCATAGACTTGGGTCAGATGCGTTCGAATGTAGATGGAGTTAGCACCCTTTGCCCGTTTTGTATATACAGTCAGTCACCCATGCAGATTGTCTGAAAGATGAGCGAACAAGCTTTGGAGACACTTTTCGTGAGGAGGGAGTGAACCAGAGTGTGAAGAGAAGATTGAGACCGATCGGTCGGGTGGCGTCTCCTTGATGGCCTGGTGCTGATTCGTGGGCCGCAAGCAACTGCCCAAGGGGGGGGTTGAAAGGTCGGGGAAGAAGCAGCCAGGGCAGCGTTCCGTCAAATGAGGGCTTCCGGCAGGGGTGATCAGTGTGGAGGCGGAGAACCCGGGGGAATTGGCGTGACTGGTCAGTCTGGTATGAACCAGTCAGGATCAGTGAGGATCACGCAGATGACCAGCAAAATTCCACGGTGGCTTCCTGGCTGACGTTTGAGTACACAGCCGGAATTCAGAGGCACGCTTCTCAGGGCTCCTGTACTATGCTAACAGCGTGAGGAGTCAACCTGGGTACAAGCTCCTTTTTGCAGTAGCGAGGTAGCAGGCAATGCTACGTAGTAACGTAGCTCGGAGGAAGCCAGGTAGCGGAAGCAGATGCTTTCCTGGTTACGGACCAACAGTAGCGAGCGTATGTAGTTCTCAAAACAACTGGCCAACTTCGCCTTGCTGATGATGATCCATGGATCCAGGGTAGCGGGCTTGGGAGTTGGATCCGAGGTTGGGTAGAAGCAGCGAAAGCCAAGGCTCTCAAGAAGCGAGATCCGCGTGGACAGAAAGTCAGGCGACACTTCGTTGTGGCCGAGGGGTCCGGCAAATGAGCTGCAAACGAGAACGAAAAGAGTGCTTCGCAGCTACACGTGTCAACGCTGGCCAAGGACGTGTTTTCATAGCGTAATCGAATTGAAGAAAAATGAAAGTAGAATTCATTGCGCAGAATGGATGGTTCGTTTCCTTGTCGAGACAAGACGAGAAACCCCTCTTTCCAGCATGGATTCCGCAGATCTGGCTGCTGGCTGAAGTTCGAGGTGCATCTGCAGGTTCCGTCCCAGTGTGCGTCCCCCCAGCACCCCCCAGCAGCCCCAGGTTTTCTGCTGCATGAATGTTCCAATGTTCCCTTTCTTCACCCCTGCAACCGCAAATGAGGTGACTGCCAAGGGAGCCCACTCTGCTTGATTGATCCACTTCCAGCGATCTGTGAGACTGTGAGACCGTGACGGTATGATCTCGTGTCAGCCCTCTTCTGAAATTCTCCGCGCCAAAGAGACAACGCAGGAGTCAGACAGACATGTCGAGTTGTACAGCAGTCTATTGCTGCCACAACGGCTGGCTTTTCGCCGAAAAAAACGTTATTTTCCCTCATCTCAGCTTACCGACTTGACTGAGGCTATTGTCAGTAGTGCTGATGGTGCGGAAGAAAGCTGATGTGTCTGTTTGCTTGTGGCTGCAACTCCTGTCGGACCCTTTTTATTAGCGCCATGTTTGGGCGCAGACCAGGCCTCTGGGTCCCCAGCAGATCAGCGGACCTGATGGGGCCGCTCCGACGGGAGGGTCCGGCCCTGGAAGGCTAGATCCGTCCTCAACAGCCAAGACAGGACAGCAGCCGGCGATGGATCCGATGATTGAAGAGCCATCTTTTTCCCACTTATCGCTCGGTAAGTCGCTCTTCACCAAGCATGGTCGAGACGAGAGGCGTGATGGAAGCTACACGTGTATACTGTACGATCGGCTTCAATTATCTCGCCATGCATCTCAAACCTCGGCCTGGCTATTATGTAAGGTCGTCATGATACATGATACCAAGCTCACTGTCCTTAAAAAGCCCAAAAGGAGTGGTGATCTTGTCTTTGGACTATAAGCACCTCACCAAAAGTCTACCAATTACCATTACTAGGCTTTCTGATACTGTCTCGTCAATGAGTTTACACGTGTAAGAAGCCACAAGTCGGATGCTGATGTTCAAGCGGGTGTTGTTCAGCGTGCCGGTACCTGCCGGTTATCGGCCACACCATACTAAGGAAGGGTCGGTACCTTATACGCATTTGACCAACAGTGTCACGTGGCACTCTATTCTGCTGCACCCACAGTCCACTCCAGCAAAGTTCAACCCCACCAAGAACGGACTAAGGTACCTTACCTTACCATTGCCCAAATTGGGTCATTACCTACCCTAGGTATTCAATATCGTCTTCAACGAAAACACCGAATTTCACTCGCAAATGGAGGTGGTTGACACGTTATCTTGATTGATTCTTTTTTACTTGTCGGCTCCTCTAGCTGAGAGCCATGATGAAGAAAATCGGATGGGCAGCGCTCTGTCCTTTCCAGTTTGCTACTATGTGACGACTGTAAGGATGATAGCTGCTCCGATGATGCATATTCAACGCTCCGTGGTAGCCTGGAAACACCAAACCCCAGGAAGTACGAGACAGCGTGTTATTCATTGGGTAGCGGGATTGATGCTCTCTTACCACATGTGAAGTATACCGGCAGTGCAGGGGAAGGGATGTGCACACATGTATGCTCGCCCCGGTTCGACGTCCAAGATACGGTAAGCGTGTTCAGCATGGAGACCGGAAACTGTTCTGGTCCACAGACATCAGAGTGCGGAGTCGCCATTTCTGTCCAGGAGCACCTTCCGGTACACTGTTAGAACTGTGTACTAGTATCGGCCATGCTGATCCCATAACCTGGTCCACCGATGGCGAATACAATGACCAGAGACCCCGGCCATGACCGGCCTCCCTTCTTGTTTCTTGTCAAAGAATCAGCTCTGAGAGCCAACGCATAGCCAACGACTGGG
This sequence comes from Coniochaeta sp. PMI_546, assembly GCA_021432605.1. NCBI lineage: Eukaryota > Fungi > Ascomycota > Sordariomycetes > Coniochaetales > Coniochaetaceae > Coniochaeta > Coniochaeta sp. PMI_546. Next base: position 522,708 of record MU271158.1, on the reverse strand, counting down.
CAAGTGACAGAGTAAGCGATCCACTAGCCTTCCTGAAGGCGATAGTCGATGCTCCTGATCGACAGAGATCGATGGGCCTTCCTCGAGCCACCCCAACAAGCGGCTCATGTCGGACTGGCTGACGAGAGTCTCAGCGGTTGGCGGCATGACTGTGAACTCAAATTTAAGGCCAGTAATGCTTAAAACAATCAGGAGTGTGAGACTAGTTCTGGTGTTCTATCATCTTGTATTGTAGACATGAGTGATTAACATTGTCTGGCGCATGTCCTTTCCGCAGTCTGACCTCAAAATATAGACTATACAGTTGGCCAACTGACACTGGACAGGGGCATTTCCTTACAGCCCTCCGGCCTAGAGATGTTATGTTCCACGCTTGCTCCCGATAGGCAGCATGACTTCCGGCAATTTGAAGCCGTGCAGCATTCTATTCAGGCCCAGGCGATAGCCTAGTGAGCAGATGGGCACTTCAGAAAAACATAAACTATAGATGGTCGACCCCCGGATATTCGACGAGGACCGAACTTCAGGATCAGCGATGTCTACTCTATTCTCCTTAAGTTGACCAACCGCTCAAATCTCCTTTGCGCCTTCCGAACAGTTCTGGACCAGGAGTAGCAATCGGTTCCCCGCCACATTCAAAAGTCAGAAGGCCGTTGTGAGCGCCGAAAGTTTAGATCAAATTGAGGTCTACAAACGGGTTCGCGTTCCTATTCGACACTTGCCAACCATTGCCGAAGTCACCTCCGGTCAGGTCACAGCTTACGACACTTCCACAGTCTGATAGGAGGGTTACTTCACAGCATTCAGAGGTCGTGCTCAGCGATCCCACTCTCGCCGTCTCCTCTTAATTGTCAGGAACTCCATAAAGACCACTAGGATACGTGAAAGGAAGTCAGAATTTCGATCGTCTTTGCTGCGAACGTCCAACAAATATCGAGGACTACGTCTCTTGAGGCCCTATGGCATATCAACGTTAGTTAGCTGGTTGCCAGAGAAGGAGAAAGGAGGAAAGAAGAAGAGATAGAACGCGAAAAGCCTTCTCTTCTATCCTAGTCATGCAAGCATCTTTGTCGCTCAGTCGGCCCAGGTACATTGCGAAGTCGACTGGCACTCGAATTCCGTCAGTGTCTTGGGAGATAAGTACCTGCATGGATCGGCTCCTGGCGGGTCGAACCTAGTACTTTATTTTGTGGAGCTCACAGATACAGAAGTGGGACGCCGGTCCAGGGCCGCTGGACCTCGGCATTGCCAATGCCTCTCGGGGCAGGTATCACTTTGCTAGAGGTAGTTGAAGCACTTGGAAGTTGCGAACGTGAGCTCCATCTGGGTTGGTACCTCTATCTTTATGATCGGTTTCTTCCACAATTACCAGGCAATCTGCAATGGGTACCATACCTTAGGTGCTCGGTCGACCTTAGTTTCTTGACCCTTGTTCAAGTACCATTAGACTCTTTAGATTGTGGCACAGTCCTTCCCCGGCAAGTTGAGAGAGAAAGATCAAAAGCCTGTACGACGACTGCATAGCAATGACTTCTCAGCAAGCAGGTCACGATGCTCGCCTGTCGTTCCAGGAGACTATGGCTCTTGTGGAATTGCCAGCGGACGGCGACAGCAGCATTGGATCCGTCAAGCGTTACATGGGAACCAGAGCTGCTTGGTTACCGGGCTCTGATCTCTCGGTCAACGTCCAGTCTGTCCGGGAGGGCAAGCCAGTCCTGCCAGCCCACAAGGCGGCATATGGAGGTCAAGTGTACGCTCAGGCTGCGCTGGCGATGTGTCGCGCTCTACAAGATTCTCGGCAAAAAAAGGGCGCTAAGGTGTCTGCGAAGCTTGGTCTTCATGTACGTTTGATCTCGCGCCCGCGATTGAGACAGTAAGCTGATAGAGACCGTCCACAAGACAATACACGGATATTTCACGGCAGCCGGCCTCATTGACCGCCCGTTCATATACACAGTCACCCCAATAACCACAGCTCGGACCTTCAGCACTTCATCCGTAACCGCTTATCAGCCGCTCACGCCGAGCAACAACCCAGCGCAGGACCACTTCCCAGTCGCAGACTCCACATTACCTCCAGGACCGACGTGCTTTACCGCCATCGCTTCATTCAAGTCTGCAGAGCCTCACACAGCAGGCGGCACCATCACAGCAGCTGAGCCGCCACCACAAGAGCGCTTCGCGTCTGTCCTGTCGTCCCGTCCTCCCGAGAAGTGGCCACCTTCTCCACCAGTGGACATCGACATGCTCACAGAAATCGTCGGGACTGATATCGTGGGCTCGTTCCCGGCGGTGGACATGAAAAAGGTCGATATGAAGTCATACAACGAAGGGAAACCGTTGCATGAGCAGCGGGAGCTGATTCTCTACCGCCTTCTGAGACCGCTGCCGAGTGATGGAACCGATGGATGGGATGCTAATGCGCACATCTGCGCGCATGCCTATGCTATCGACCGCAATGGACTTCTCATGCTGGGGAATCTGCTGGGGCTTGGGCATGCCTTCGGGCGAGCGGCAAGTCTCTGCTATAGTTTTGTCGTGCATGTCAATGCTGACGAGGCGGTCATGGAGGGGGATGGGTGGTGGATTATGGAGGCTTGCTTCCCGAGGGCTGCGGCCGGGAGGGGAATCATCATGAGCAAGATCTGGAGTCCCGAGGGGTTGCACGTTGCAACCGAGTATCAGGATGGCTTGTGTCAGGCTTTTGAGGAGAAAAGAGTTCGGCCTGCTGAGAAGCTGTGAGGGCTTGTGCGATGTAGATGGATTCGGCATGGGTTGCATGAGTGGTCTCTCACGAGAACACGCACTTGGTATCATGGGATAGACGTAAACATACAACTGGAATATATTGTTTAATGCAAGCTAGCATTACCTCTGTTCGGTCTCGGTTGCTTTCAGCTACTTCAATGTCAGGCATCCGTGAGTCTTCTACTCTACGCGAAGAGATGTAGTTTCTGATAAACAGACGGGCAAGGTCCTCACATCTCCCTGCTTGAAGTTGTAGCTACCATAATCTCGATGTACAGGGTTTGAAATGCCAACAGCTTGTCTTTTCTGCCTCTGTGTTATAATGTTGGTCATGTCATTTTCTATTCGCCCAGGCTGATCATAGGACGATCATAGGTTGGCTTCCATCCAGCCTTTACACTCACATCCGAATTGATACAATGAGATCAACCTCGGGGCAATCGGTACCTGAAGTATGTTTTGACTCTAAGTCACATTCAAGCCTCGCGCAGTGGGCAATGGCAGCCAGGTAAGTCGCGCGCAGTCACATTCTCTACCTGTTCTAGTCCAGGGAGCGAATCGAGCAACACGGTGTCTAGGAATCACCAGCTTATGTCTCTCTTTAACTACTAACAGTGGTTAATTTGCTGCGTCACCACAGCTCCGGCAGTTGAGTGTTGGATATAAGCGCTTCTGCACTTTATTCCACTTCTTCAGATCAGATGTTGACTTGGCTTTCTGGCTATAGACTGCAGAGTTTCGAAGAGCGTAGGGGAGCATCCTGTACCTGACGGGTAGGCCTCCCTGTTTCAGCAAGTCATCATTTCGATCAGCCGTATCCCGATATCACTTAAGCTTGTGCTAGAGGCACTAGAAGGCTATCCGATCTCTTAGACAAAGGGAGGATTCGGCTTGTCCTGCCAGTCATAAGGGAGTCACGAGACCGTTAAAACGTCAGAAGCCCCTCCCAGGAAACCGAGAAGAAGCTCACACTGGAGCTAGGTAATGCAGCGAGAGGTCTGTAGAACGAAGCCGGCACTGGGTCCGACGCAAAGTCGGCTAAGGCCACAGTGCTCCCCAACATGACGAGGAGGATGTCCTATTCGCTAAGTGTGGAGTAGTGTAGCAGGTGTATGCCACGTCTCTCAAGATGCTCCGCGGCATCGAAAGTGTCGCTCGAGCTTCCTAATTGGAGATGCAGTGATTAAAAGAACTAGTTCGAGTCCGCTATGATGCCTCGTTGCCATGTGACCATATTGTGGTGTGCATGGCATATGCGATGAACCTGCGTTGTGATAGTAACAGTACTGCCAGTCTGGCCTCCATATTCCTCATGATCGTGATCGAAGCATCAGCTAACCAGACCCCAGAGCTTGCATCTACCATCAGAAACTGCCCAACATGTCGGAGCTACATGGCATTGCAACTTGCAAGCACCTGATAGCAAGCATGGTGATGAAAGGAGGCGACACGTGGGTTTGCACGTGACTCCCTCGGTTAGCTATCCCAATTGGGTAAGCACCTCTGGCTGCTCGGCTCGTCAAATCAGACCATCGTCAAATCGTCAAATCCCGAATTCCCTCTGCGTCACCTTTCAATCCAACAAACACCGACGACGATACCTCTCCACTCCAAACCGCGATTGAATCCCGCACAAAATGTTCTTGCAGCGATCTGCCGTCTCCGTCGCCCGCCGGGCTGCCGCCTCCTCGTCGCCGGTCCTCCGTCGCAGCATCGCGACCACTGTCGTCCGCCGTAAGAGAGCTGCCTCCTTATCACAAAGCTCATGGAACATGCCCTGCTCCCCGGGCGCTGGCCATTGAGCATTGAGAGCTCTCTTTGCTGACTTTACACGTGTAACTAGGCGACGCCGTCAGCGAACACAAGACGCCTCAGCAGAAGATTCAGACTCTTGCCGGTATGAAGATACCCAACAAAATCAAACAGTCGCCCGGCTTGGTTGGCCAATTGACCTCGAGGAATGGATGGATATTCAAAGGAGTGCAACGGCGAGGTTTAGGATGGAAGCTGACATATTATCCTGGTCCTAGACATCAAGACTATCGATGACCTCGTCGGCCCTGGTGCTGCCCCCGGCACCGTCCCCACCGATCTCGAGCAGGCTACCGGTATCGAGCGTCTCGAAATCCTCGGGAAGATGGAAGGCGTCGACATTTTCGATATGAGGCCTCTGGACGCTTCTCGCAGGGGCACCCTCGATAACCCCATCATCGTTCGCTCCGCTGGCGACGAGCAGTATGCCGGCTGCACCGGCTCGCCTGCCGACTCTCACATTGTTCACTGGCTCGGCGTATGTGTGCTCCTCCTGCCGCCAATAACTGCTCTGCAGCTGGCTATCTTACGTCCATGATACTGATCCGCTTCTAGATGTCCCGCAAGCGCCCTATCGAGCGATGCCCCGAGTGCGGCAGCGTCTACAAGATGGAGTACGTTGGACCTGCGGAGGACCACCACGATCACGGACACGGCGATCACCACGGCCACGAGGACCCCAAGACCTTTGCCGACTACGTTAAGCCTCAGTACTGGTAGATGTGGATCCGGTTGGAGAATAATGGGAGAGGAGGGTGGAACGGTGTTTCGTAGGAGCGGACGGGGGGAGAGACCTGTAGAATTACGTCGAGAAGCAATGCCTGGTGTATAGAAATCTTACGTTGTCGACCTCGCATGGCTATGCGTTACTTTGCCCGATTGTGTGATATCATCAGCCATGCTTTGCAGCTCAATGGGCTGGCAACCGGCTTCACTGCACTGATTTAGAGTTGAGAAACTCCCACTCCAGATCAGAACGACCCGTAGTCAAGCCAAAGAGGCATAAACAGAAGTAACAGCGTAGCTTATTGGGTTCATGAGTGATTCCAGTATTTTATGTACCCACTTGGGGGTGGCATAGCTTCCGGGGCCCTATGGTTTTGGAGGGACGGCTTTAGCCGCTCGCGACGTCAGACTTCTTAGCCTGGACTTTTAACTGCGGCCACCATCTTGACTCGAGGAACGACCTCTTTTCACAACCATCTGTGCTTGACATCAAATGCGTACGAAGCACAGATTGACGTTCCTTTACAAATAGATTTGCGTAGGAACAGAAATAGTCTGTGTTTCACCATGTCACAAAAGATCTCCGGCAAGAACCTGCACTACGACACCACTCTGCCGCCCTTCCTAGCACGGCTCCGCGGCGAGGCAGCATCGAACAACGACGGTCCCGACCCTCTCCTAGTCCGCAATCGACGGCACGCCAAACCGCGATCCGGCTCTGCAGAGGCCGAGGACGCGCCGCTCGTCGTCGACGATGACGGCAACGTAGTGCAGGGTCTGAGTGTCGGCGCAGATGGCGTGGTCACGGAGAGGGAGACAGACCAGAGCAAAACAGCCGGGGACGCAGACGGGGAGCAGGCTGACGGAGAGAAGCTCGCAGCGGGCAAGGATAAGGAGGCCATGAAGGAGAGGGAGAAGCTTGCTGGCATCGGAGCGGGGAAGAAGAGGAAGGTCGGGAAAGTGGTCGGGTCAGACGATGGCGAAGGTGAAAAGACAGAGGGGAAGGCCGGCACGAGCAAGAATGGCGACAGCGATGTCAAGGCTGCTACGCCAGCTAAGAAGAAGAAGGCTAAGAAGATCAAGCTTAGCTTTGGAGACGACGATGGCTGATGGCCTGCGAAGCAGGTGGACAGACAACAACTTCTCGCGACTCTCGCGAATCCCACGCTTTCTGGGGATCGGTATCCGACTACCTCGACTTGGCGGCAAGCTTGTCTGCATGGACTTCGTCTACAATTTTGCCTCCTTCTAATCTCTGTCCGCCTGATAGGCCCTCCGGGTATCAGTCACCGAACCATAGCTCAAGCGACCGAAGATTCGGTGATATGCACGCGTCCCCCAGGTAGCGCGCAGAAGGATTATTGTCCATCGAAAGGAGTCTTGTCATTGAGGTATTCGAGTTCCGCTCTCGACTCCACGATCACCCTCCATGATTCGGGAGACTCTACACGTGGCAGCAGGCCTGATCCTAAAGACGGCCAGCACGAGGAACCATATGGATGGGCGATCGAGTCTCCCGGATGCCCCGTCATGGTGACTAGACGGACTGTTGTGCTTCGAAACTGATCGGCACTGATGCCGCAGCCACTGGCCTGTAAGGTATAGGAGGTGATGGTTGTCCTAGCGGTGGTAGAGCTTCTGCACCGTTCAGTGATTATCTACCGGTGGATCGCACCGCATAGCAACCCACAAGAACGGCCTTAATTAAGGGAGAAGACTGCAGGATGTTTCTCGACATTCTCGCTTCGTAGATATCCCTTAGACACATCCGGCGCCGGCCACGATAGAGCTGCCGACCACGCTTAGATGTAACCTTGTGGAATACTGATTCTCAGCCTACCTAACATGTCTTTCTGCATTGGAAACTTCTCAAAGCTCTGGAGCAGCTTTCGTGCTGTATTCGGATTCGTACAGAATATGTCCTGTTTAGTAGGTCAAAGCATCCATTTAATGTACGCCCCTTGCATCATTGATGCCGTCAATGCCATGTCACCGTAACATGCCAACCGAAGCAAGCCTAGCGCGGAGATTGGAGTCCGGTTCCTGTCTCTCTGCCTTAATGTTGCCGAAATCCCGGTATGTCATCACATATATTGAATCTTGTTTTGTATTCCAAGACAAACATCGTCTGGCATCAGGAGAAACCGTAAACAATTCATCATGGCAAACTCAATTCCGAATCCTTCGCAGTTCCTTCGACCGCTCGGCCAATGGTGGACCACCTCATCGGCCCCCACAGCCATTCTGACTGCGCTTGGCTTCCTCACGGCCGCCAAAGCTGCTTACAGCATCCTTGACTTCACCTACTTTTACCTCAAACCATCAAAGCTCCACCGCTACCTCCACCCTTCTCCTGACGGGAAGGAGCCATGGGCTCTTGTGACAGGCGCCACAGACGGCATCGGTAAGGCCTTCGCTCACGAGCTGGCCAGCCGCGGCTTCAACATCGTCGTCCATGGACGGAACCCGACCAAGCTGGCGGCAGTCGAGAGTGAGCTGCGGGCTGCGCATCCGGGGCGCCACTTCCGCACTCTCAGGGTCGACGCTGGACGTGTGGCGTGCGTGAACTGTCTGGAGCAGAAGGACAGCGGTCTGCCATCCGGTGCCGTGGACTTCGACTCCATCGTCGAGTCGCTGTCCGACATACACCTGACGGTCCTGGTGTCCAATGCCGGCGGTGCTCCGTACCCGGTCTACCGGACCTTGGACGAGATACCCACTGCAGACATAACGGCAAACGTCTCCCTCAACGCCCTCTTCCCACTACACCTCCTCTCCCACCTCATCCCAACCCTGGCGCGCAGCTCGCCCGCACTGGTCATCGCCATCGGCTCCCTGGCCGACAACGGTCTCCCCTTCCTGTCCTCCTATGGCCCCTCCAAGAGTTTCGTCATGAGCTTGGCCGGGTGCGTGGCGCGGGACATGAGGCTTGAGGGCCGCGACGTCGAGGTCATTGGCATGCGGACCGGGAGGGTGACGGATGTCTCGCACCAGAAGACGGAGCCGAGCTTGCTGGTGCCGGATGCGAGGACGTTTGCGCACGCTGCGCTGGGGAGGGTCGGTTGTGGACGGCCCGAGTGCGTGCCGTACTGGGGACATGCGTTGCAGCAGGTCCTGGGCGTGGAGCTGATGCCTGCCTGGATCAGGGAGAGGCTGTTCTTGAAGATTATGAGTGGGCTGAGGGAGGAGGAGAGGGAGCAGCTGAAGAAGTCGGGCAAGAATGAGTAAGTAGTTGTGTAGGATGAGATGGAATATCGCCTTCGTTGTTGCTGGGCTGAAGTGACAACGGGTGCTATGTGCATACTCCGTACGGTGTATGCCATGCATCTCCAGCCATCGCGCCATGTAGTGGAACCGTAGCACGTACAATGCTAGTGGACTAGTTGAGTAATGCTCCAAATCAGCGCTGTTATTATATACTCGCTACGACGTTACACCTGATCTACGATGCCTGATTCAACGGCCCACGCCGCCGTTCATATTTGCGCGACAACACCAGCCGGATACACTATCCACCCCCCCTCTCCACCCAAGTGTGCCCTACCACCTTACCTATCTCTAGCAACGCTCTTCATTACACGACTTGTGTCTGCCTTTGTAGGAATGCCAGAACTGTCCGGCTTCTCCACGGGCGTTGAACTTTCAGATTATCCTGACCATGTTCTTCTACCCTCTCTTCCTCTACTTCTTTGATTTGCCGCTGCCGGTCATCTTCCGCGGATTGATCGCTCTCGTCCATCATGTCCGCCCATGACAGCTTGGTTTCGGCTGTGGGCTGACAATCTCCCTCTTTACACTCTTTAATCGCTTTGGTTTCAGCGTCGAGACCCTTCTCCTCGCGCTTCTCCTCTTCCTCAACGTCTTCCTGCCGGCGATCTCCCTCCTGAACAGTATTTCCTTCCTCGTTGCCATTCTCCTCATTCTGCTCCTGGTGCTCATCTTGATCGTGCCTCCGGTGAGCTTCCTCCTGAACTGTATTCTCTTCCTCGTATCCATTTACTCCTTTCTCCTCCCGGTGATCATCTGGGTCGCGCCTCTGGTCTCCATCCAATAGGGGGCATACTTTGGATAGATATGCACGCTCCTGTACAGAAGCTAATCTCGCCATCCATTCCGCGCAAGTACCGACTTGCAGTGGTGCACCATCCATGGTGAGATCGAAAGTCGTTACCAAGCCCGTCGCCAGCATACACGCGCGCCATATGGGGTCTGACTCCACTCTTCCAGGCCAGCTAGGAACTTGCTGATTGAAACGAACTTGTTGGTTGTAATACCGTTGATGCTGGAACGGAATCTCTTGCTGGAAAGGGCAATGCTCTTGTTTGCTCACGGTGGGCAGTGGATCCTCTGTCTGGAATTGTTGGAACTCTCGTTCTTTAACTGCCATGTACTGCGAGAGCAACTCGGCAAGTTCACTCTGAACATCGTCCCGGCTCCAGACTTCAACGAGATCCTCGATTGAATTCTCCATGAACTTTGATCCTTCGTATCGACCTGGTTGGAGCAGGACGCGACGTACACGCTGAGAGACGCAGTGCTCCAACACTATCCGAACGACAGTGTTATAAATCCATGGCAAGCCGCCATCCTCGTGGTTCTGGTCGTACTCGTAGACGTTCTCGTACATGACTCTCATGAGCGGACAATGACATGGCCCGCCTGGAACGTGCTGGAGATAATTGTCCAGCACGTTCTTCATGGTGTACAAGAACTGCCGTATATTCTTCCCGCCAAGGAGGTCCCTCTCACCGTAGCCGAGGCCGTTGAGAGCAAACCAAAGCATTGATTGGGTTATTGTGAGTCTGTCTTGAGGAACCGAAGGGCAGCATTGTGGCAGACCACGGACTAGGTCAAGGAGCATCTCCATCATGTCCTCGTAATCCCGGCGTCGGTGCCAGAACCGTACGAGGCCTCCATTGCTGATGTCTCTCCCTTGTTCGGGTGATGATGTTGTGGTGACGAAGTTTCTTCTGTACCACTTGGGACGGTGTTCCTTGAAAACGGACTCGACGCGCGACAAGCAGGACGGTCTGGTGTCGTCCAGCAAGCCCAGGGACCGTACTGTGTCCTCTAAGGGGATCGCCGGCGGGTGCTATCTGCCGTAGAGGATTAACCGAAGGATGTGCTGCTTGTGCTCGTGACAGATCATCGGGGTAGAGTGGACGACATCCAGGGCATACAAGACAGCGAAGAACTTGGTGTCCAATGCCGGATCATCGTAAGGGAGATGTCGTTCTTCCATGGCACGGGCGTGATACGAATACTGAAAACAGGCGATACTGGATGCCGATACGAAGAGAAAGCTGCTGTGGACCGTGGATGCTTTGCCGCGAAGCTAGGGTTTTGATGTTCGCGAGGTTCTTACATTGCGCGACAACAAGAGGTAAATTTCGGGGGCCAACTACCGTGTCATCCTTCCTCAGTTCAGCCTTAGAAATAGTTAATAAATTCTTCTGTGTATCTTTCTGCGCGTGAGGCAGAGACAAGCACTGATCGCAGTTGCCTCGCCTCGCACCGAGACTTTGGCTGCATCACGAGCAGGGGCAGCCTCGGGGCGGAGTATATCTATTTCTTCGAGAGAGCGATAGCCAACTCTTTCCGGTGTCTATCGTAGGAATCTATCTAGAGTCTGAGCCTTGGCATCTCTGTGTGCAAGAGTCGCCACAACCTGAAGATTCCCTACGAAGTCGCGTCATTGCACATCGCACTTACCCAAGGTAGAGTCACGCTCCGGGAGTTCCAAGACGCCAGAGGATGAGTGCAGTAGCTATGGCCTTGTGTAGGCCATGATACACTCTTGTCTGTACATAAGAACGGGTAAACGAAATGATGGCTACCTACCACTCTCACATGAAGTTTGTTGGTCGAGACCCTTGAGTCAGGTACCAGGCACCGCAAACGTTGAAAGGGGGTTGTATGTTGGGACCAGCGACGAATCTTGATTTAGCATGAACAGTACCGAACTCTAATTGGCGACTCTCTTCGGCAATCAAGGATAAGAGCATACCATTGGTCCAAACAGTCAGCCACAGTGGTCCACTGAATACGTACCACTGTACCCTCTCCGGTCGATGTGGGGCTGTGGCTCCTCAATCTCACCTAACAATTTCTGCAAGCGATTCGACAGTGTGGCCACGACGCTCCCGGGGCCAAGAAGCTCCTTTCCAACGCACCTGGAGGGCAGTACCTACGTATCCTGAATGTCGACATTACTCAGGAACCACCATCCCATCTTCCTCAACCTAATTCCTCCGTCCCTCTGGCCCGCAAAGACGAAAAGTCCGGGTTCGATATACACATCCGTTACCCAATCTCATCAGATCAGTCACAGTTAACCGCAGGAACGACATCAATCCCGTCGTCCCACCTTGCCGGTTTCCACAATAGCGTGCTGGTCCTGCTTTGATGTCTCCGGCCGTAGGTGTCGTCTACCGACTGCACTGACTGTACGAACTGCACGCACTTTCCGCCATTGCTGCTCCTCCCCGAGCATATCTCTGCTGCAACAGCGCGGCCGATCAACTGCATCGCTGCACCTCTGACGCGGCCCGTTGCAATATCCGGCTGAAGGACAGGTGAAGGACAGGCGAGCCGCCGGCCCTCATCCAACCCTTTTCGTCCAACATCGAGTTTCATCAGAGCCGAGCCCCGGCAACGCCTTCCTCCACGACTCGACGACTCTGGGAGACATATTCCCTGCCACTCGTTAGTTGCCCTGGCTCTGGATACGGACCACTCGGCGATCTGAGACTAGCATCGGCACTCGTTCCTTGCCCAGCATACTCAGTACCTTAATACTATTCGGCTACTGTTCGGCGACTGATAATCTGCGACAACTTGAGTCGTACATCTACGCTACCTGTATCCCTTACCCCCTTTCTGATATCCTCGAAGCTTCACAGGTGTGCGTGACTTTCGTCATCGACACCAGGCGCCCTCGTCGATCACAACCACGCACTAGGACCACCAAAGATGGATCTGTTCCACAGAGCCAGAAGGCTCGTCGCAAAAGGGACTGCCCAACTTCCAACAGCAGACGAGAAGCGTCGAGATGTAAAACCACGGCCAAACACACTAGCCTCACGCCTGGCATTTTTCCGGAGGCCGTTGAGGTTAAGAGGGAACTCCAGCATCTCTGTTCCGCTGGGTGTTGTCATTCTCTTTCCCTGCATTGTCATCATCCTCATCCTGGTGTTGTTTGTCAGACATCCTTCCTCGCCAGGCAGGATACTAATGCCCGCTGGTGCGCCGCCTGCCATAAGGTATGCATATCAACCACATCCCCTTGGATGTTCTGTCTAGTGGCTGATAAGAGCTAACCTCATGCCCTTCAAACAGAAAAATCAGCGAAGAGCACGACAAGGTATTCGTGTCAGGATGCCTCGAACCGGACACCAGCAGACCACGGGCCAATGGTGCGTTCGTTGTCCTCGCACGAAACAAGGAGTTGGACGGTGTTATCCAGTCGATCAAGTCCATCGAGCGACACTTCAACCGCTGGTACCACTACCCGTACGTCTTCCTCAACGACGGGGAGTTCAACTCGACCTTCAAGGAGACTGTGCAAAACTATACGTCTGGCACGGTGGAGTTTGGCAAAGTCGATCATGACATGTGGGGATACCCCGACTGGCTTGACCCTAAGGTGTGGAAGGAGGGCATTGCCAAGCAAGGCGATGCTGCCGTCATGTACGGCGGACTGGAAAGCTACCATGCCATGTGCCGCTTCTATTCTGGGTATGTCGTCTCCTTCTCAAATCTCTTGCGCATGAATAGCGTACTAACGGGTTGTAGTTTTTTCTACAAGCACCCCCTGCTTGCGAAGTACGAGTGGTACTGGCGTCTGGAGCCCGAGATCAAGTACTTCTGCGACATCACCTAGTACGTCCTCGTCCCACCGCACTGACTTGGCAAACTTTGTTAACCTACCTCTGTCTAGTGATCCATTCCTGGCCATGATCGACAATAACAAGACATACGGCTTCACCATCGCTGTCAAGGAACTCAAGGAGACAGTGCCCAACATCTTCCGCTACGCCTCGGCATACAAGCGTCTGAACAACATCACCTCACAAGGTCTGTGGGAGATGTTTACCGAGCCGCAGCCGGAGAAGGAGGAGGAGCTGCCCGAGGACGATCCCAACTACAAGCCGCCTCTTCCGGAGGAGATTCTGCGCAGCGAACCGGGCCGCACCAACCTGCCCGAGATCGACTCCGACGCGATGGAGGGGGAGAAGTACAACATGTGCCATTTCTGGTCCAACTTTGAGATTGCGCGCCTGAGCTTCTTCCGGAGCAAGGAGTATGAGGATTTCTTCCAGATGATGGACAAGAGCGGCGGTTTCTGGATGGAGCGGGTATGTTTTCCGATTTCCTGGTCGATCTCGTCTGTATTTGCAAAAATCAAGCTAACCAATCGTCCTTTCCAACAGTGGGGTGACGCACCAATCCACTCCCTCGCGGCCGGCATCCTCCTCGCGCCGCGCGACATCCACTACTTCCGCGACTTCGGCTACAGGCACACGACCATCCAGCACTGCCCCGCCAACGCGCCGGCGCGCCAGCTGCCACGCGATCCGTACCTAGAAAAGACCACGGCGGACGAGCGCAAAAGACTGGAGGAGGACCGCTACTGGGACGAGTGGGACGCGCCCAAGGAGAACGGCGTGGGCTGCCGGTGCCGCTGCGACACGGACATTGTCGACGTCGAGGGTAAGGAGGGCTCCTGCCTGGCCGAGTGGGTCGATGTTGCGGGCGGCTGGGCCAGTCCGTAGAAGGCGTGGACGACACGTGATTGGCCTTTTGTATGGTTTTGTGAAGAGTACATCATATGAGTTCATGCCTGGGAGTTGCCTCTTATGGTCTAGACGCTTTTATGTTCCGTCCCGGGGAAGATCCGGTCCGGTCTGGTCTAGAAGGTTTTTCTGTGTGACTGGTCCGAAATGGGCTGGAACAAGGAGTAATACTGCATCTCGGGTGTCTTTCTGTTTTGGGCTATAACCGGGGTTGAGTTATGTTGATAATACTGTTGCGTCCTGGGCTTCAGACCGGCTGGATGGCTTTTGTTGTCGTCTGTACCTGCGGAGCTGCCAGCGTCACTTGAACATAGAAGAGGGGGGTCTTTGGCGAGCAGCGGACCCGGGACTGAGGAGGACGGACAAAAGGCTGGAAGGACTTACGGGACAAGAAAGAAGAATCTGAAACAGGCTGTGAGCATAGATATGTTTTTTTAACGGAGTTTCTGAGAGCCGTCGGTATATAATTGATGCATTCATCGAATATAAACCTGGTTGGCACTGATCTGGACACCCAGCTATCTGGGCGTGACTTGGGGCAATCAACGAGAAGAGATAAGTGTCACTTCCGTCGCAAGTTGGTCAGCGACGTTTGAGTGTGTGTGTGGTGATTTTGATAGCTAGCACAGTCTACTACTGCTGTGTAATGGTATGGTCCCTGGTTCCTTCAACCCTTTTTTTTTTTTTTGTGCGCAGATGACCTTCTCCCATCATTCTTCTCTGCTGCCTGTCTAGATGCCAAATTGGTTTCTGCGGAATCCAGACCCCCAAAATGCAGGTTACTCCCCCATCTGCTTGTTGTCCGTTACTTCCCTTAAATCATCAACCCCCCTCACCAAGCCGGGTCGGCCTGGTCCGTCACGGCACCGTGGCTGGCGTCGCCCACCAGCCGGGCATACTTACCCAGCACGCCGCGCAGGGGCTTGATCTTGGGCGCCTTCCACTCGGCCTTGCGGCGCGCGAACTCGGCGTCGATGTCGTCCACGCCGTCGATGGCCACGACGTCGATGCGGTTGCTAACGGCGTCGATGGTCACCGTGTCACCCGTCCTGACGAGGGCGATGGGCCCGCCGTTGGCCGCCTCGGGGACGACGTGGCCGACGATGAAGCCGTGGCTGGCGCCCGAGTACCGCCCGTCCGTCACCAGGGCGACGTTGGTCAGGCCCGCGCCCAGGATGGCGGCGCTGGCGCGCAGCTGCTCCGGCATGCCCGGCCCTCCCTTAGGACCCTCGTAGCGCACGATCAGGACCAGGTTGCCGTCGTCGACCGAGATCTCGCTGTTGGCCAGGGCGGCGTCGAGCTCGTGCTCCTTGTTGAAGACGCGCGCCTTGCCGGTGAAGGAGAGGCCTTCCTTGCCGGTGATCTTGGCCACGGCGCCGCCGGGGGCGAGGTTGCCCTTGAGCACGCGCAGGTGGCCTGTGGCCTTGATGGGATTGTCGAGCGGGCGGATGATGGTCTGGCCCGGGTCGAGCGAGGGCCAGTCCGCCACGTTCTCAGCGAGTGTCTTGCCGGTGACGGTCGGGATGGAGCCGTCGATCAGCCCCGCGGCGACGAGCATCTTGAGCACCGAGGGGGTGCCGCCGATGTCGTAGAGGTCCTCCATGTAGTGCTTGCCCGAGGGGGCGAGGTCGGCGAGGTAAGGGACCCGGTTGGAGGTGCGATCGATGTCGTCGAGCGTCAGCGGGACGTCGGCCGTGTTGGCCATGGCGAGGAAGTGCAGGACGCCGTTGGTGCTGCCGCCCAGGACCATGGTCAGGACGAGCGCATTCTCCAGAGACCTGCGCGTGATGAGGTCGCGGGGCCGGATGTCTTTCTCCATGCAGACCTTGACGGCTTCCGCGGCGCGCTCACACTCTCGCATTTTCTCCGGCGAGGTGGCGGGGTATGAGGATGAACCCGGCAGGGTCAGGCCCATGGCCTCGATGGCGGTGGCCATGGTGTTGGCGGTGTACATGCCGCCGCAGGCGCCGGCGCCGGGACAGGCATGGGTCTCGATGTCGTCCATCACGTCCGAGGGTGTGGCGTCGGAGCCGTCGGTCTTCTTGCACTTGGCGTTTAGGCGGCCGTAGATGTACGCTCCGGAAGCCTCGTAGCAGGTGCTGATGTTGACGTCCTTGTCGAGGAGCTGCGAGCGGCCCTTCCTTATGGTGCCGCCGTAGATCATGACGAAGGGGCGGTTGTGGCGGGCCGCGGCCATGACGACGCCCGGCATGTTCTTGTCGCAGCCGGGAATGCTGATGTTGGCATCGTGGTGCTGGGCGCAGGTAACGGTCTCGATGCTGTCGGCGATGATCTCGCGGCTCTGCAGCGAGTAGCGCATACCTTGTTACAGTTGTGAGCAGAGATTGTGTGTGGAAAGTGATGATGTGAGAGTGTGGAACTCACCCTCGCCTCCCATGGTGATAGCATCGGAGACTCCAATGGTATTGAATTGCCATGCCAGCATGTTTTGTCTCTCGACAGCCTTCTTGACAATCTTGCCAAAGTCCATAACTGATAGCTTGTTAGCTCCATTGCGATTTGTTAGATCGTCTCTAGCTGGCTGAGCTTACGATGAGTACTGTCGAAAAGGTCAGCTGCATTGTTCAATATCAAAAGCTCACCACATGATTCGGAGCCATTGACACTTACTTGCAAGGGTTCCCCTCCCACCAGACAGTCGCGATGCCGACATGCGGAGCATTCTTCATCATATCACGGTTGGGAACACCGGCGCCATAGAGCATAGCCTTGTAAGTGAAGCCATGTTAGTCAGCCTTGTCTTGAACCGAGTGGGTACGTAGGTACATTGCACAAGAGTAATCGAAACTTTAAACATTGGTCCAGCGGCAGTTGGGCAAGGGGCGCCGGTTGTCTAACCCCGCCGAGCTACCCCTCACCAACTCCGCAGCGAACCTCTCCAAGCGGAGTTGTGCCCGTAGCAACATTTTTCTGACTTTCTCCCTTGTTTTTGCGGGGAAGTTACAGAAGGTGGGATGGATGGCCGGAGGTTGGGGAGAGATGAGATGGAAAGGATGCCCGGGAAGAAAAAGGAGGACTCACTTGGGCGCCTGGAAAGTCATGTTCCCTCGTGATAGTATGCGACCATCGGTTCAGAGGTCCTCCGGGAGGAAGGGACTGCCATTGGACGTAGTCTCCGGGACGAGGCTCGTTCCGCGTGGGAGCCGCGTTGCTTGTGTGACCATTGGTGCCATTGGCCGGCTTGTCAGCCCCGTTGGAAGCCATGTCGCTTGGTGTTATGTGGCTTTCAGCTGGAGGATGATGGCCGTTGGTTGATTTGGAGTGACTTCCGTTGACGGCAGGGGCCGAGAAGTCCGGGGTCTAAGGTGAGAGTTAGTGGTAGGAGGGAGGGACGAGGAAGTGAAAATGGAGTGAGGGAAGAGGTAGGAGGAAGCAAGCGGCAGAACTCCGGCTGTCTTGCGCGAAGAAGGTGAGGAAGTGATGTGCAAGCTTGAAAGCCAGCTGAGGCTGTTAAAGGAGAGACGGTTGCTATTATGGGAATCACGGAGTTTTGACCCTCTTAGCGACTGGCAGGATCGTCCTATCTTCCACTCCCAACCATGGCACTCTGAAGCAAGCGAACCTCGGACCATGCTATTGCTGCATGGCCGGTTGATGGAGCCGGGCTTCTTACCTGGATCGGAGTGGAGTCCATGTTGGGCGGAATCCACGCTAAGAATGAAAGCCGCGATGAATGTGTGACACCCTCTTGCGACTAAGGAGGACCCTGTGGAGCCGCTTTGTGAGCTAAGATGCGGCAGTCTGTCGTGCTCCTGCAACCTGTTAAGGTTAAGGGTACAATGACAAGCCCTAGGCGGTGCAATGTGAGATAAGTACTGTGGTAAGTGATGCTGGCTCACGCAGTTGTGTGGTCGACAGCTCCTATCACCGGTACCGGTCCGAAAAGAACCAGCTAATATCTTGCAGTAGGAAAGAGCGACGGTCAACCACAGCTCATAGGAGGTGCCTATCTGCAAGCACGCAAGAGAACGGCCGAGAGATAGGGAACCTTTGAAGGGAACCTTGAGCAGGGGCGAATCGGCCTCCTGAACAGTTGTCGTTGTCGTTCCAGAAAGAGCAAGGCCGACGCAGCAAGAAAACAGATGCAGGGCCAATAAGCTCAGGTTCGGAACAACGTGGTTCGACAACGCGCGAGCGCCGACACAAGACGACCGACGTGCAGTCAAAGGTAATGGTGGGTAAGGTGAGATAGCCAAGGAGCTGTAGAGCAGCGTGGAACATACCGAGACAACCTAAGCTTTCTAGCCGATGCTAGACCAGTAAGTAGAAAAGACAGGTTGCCAAGCACCGTCTTCCCAAGGTGAAGCATGGAATTGAAGGAAGAGAAGAGAGAATCGACAAGAGAGCCAGACTGGAAGTAAGCAGTTCATATGCCCAATGGCATCATAGATCAAACCAAAGAGGTGGCTGTCTGGATGCAGTTGGTACGGAAATAGCAGTAAGGGAGACTTCGACAGCACATGGTGCAATGCTCGAAGTAAACAGGCCCATGGTAGAGTCAAACAGTGGTTACTTAGGTAGACACTACCTAGGTACGCCGAGGGTATGAGAAGCCAAAGTACATTTGAGAAACGAGAGCCGGAGACTGCCTCTACCTGACCTGTCCTGTGTAGACAAGGGACTCCCATGCGGACGTCGGATCCACACAGCCATCCCACAAAAACGCCTCTATAGGGTTGTGCATGGCTGCGCTGTGACCAAGGGGAGCCGAGAGTGGCGGCGTACCTACCGTAGACTAAGGGAGTCGTCCGTTATCGACGGCGAGCCGGACGGGAGCTGTGGGAAGTTTTCAGGTTGCCCTGCATGGGAGCGACTGACTGACGGCTTAACGGAGGTACTCACAGAGAGCGGCCGACTGACCGGACTTCGACGGACAGGATTGGAATAGTGTATCCATGCCTAGCGGCTTCAGTAACGTCCACTGGGTGCTATATGGTAAGTTAAGCACTGAAGCACTGAACTGTAACTCTTCAGCCTCTTGCCCATGACCTTCTCGGTCTTCTCCCCGTCATATATGAGGTACGGCTTCAAAACTGGAATAAATGAGGGTCATTGGATCAATGGGGTTGACGGACCTGGACAACCTAACCATTCCGCAAATGCATTCATCAGACGGAATATCCGGCCAAATGTACCTTAGTTACCTTAGTCTTCCCCAGTCTCTCCAAGTCCGAGTACTAGTCTCCACCCCAGGGCTCCGCTCGGGAAGAGGAGACAAGAGAAGGAGCGAGCGCCATGAGAATCAATCAGAATTTTCCCATTGCAAAGGAGGAGGAGCACGCTACAGGTAATTAAGCCCTGTCAGGGATGGTTTGTCGTTGACAATGGAGAAGCGCGGGCTGCCAATCAGAGCCACCGTTGGGGCCCAACCAAAAGCCCCGCATGTGAACATGGCATTTTTGGAGGCTCGTAATCCAGACAAGCCCTCAGACCTCAGACCTCGTGATGGGGGAAGGATTGAAGAAGGCTTCTGGTGGACCAATAGGTTGCTTCTCGCTCTTGCGCCAATGGGTTTCTTATGCAGAAGAAGCGAGACATGTCGAGACTGCACATATGTGTCCCTCATTGTGTCATCGTTAACTTTTTAAAGGTCCGTCCTTGCAGGAAAGGAAGGAACGACTTGTGCGTCCGATGTTCGGCATTGCACTTAAGGTATCTCGGTAGTGCCTTAGGTAAGCACCTATACCGATCGCCTAACTGCATATCTCGATAAGCTAACCTGTGACTCCCCGCAGGCCCCGCATTGTCAAACCTCGACCTCGAATAAGGTACTTTGTCCAGTAGGGCGGTCATCCCAAGGAACCACCTAGGAGAATTTCTGACAACACACTTTGAGGAGTAAACGAGCCTCCGCGCAGATCAAGTACCGACAGCAGGCTATGACCTTGTAAGTCAGTCAGAGCTTCACTGCAGAGTACAGATCAGCGTGTCCCTCAGTGGAGAGCGCTAGTGGTCCCGAGTGCGGTTGAAGTCGCGGGTAAAAAGGCAGCAGGCAGTGGGGAGCCAAAGTACCACAGTACGCTTGAGTCCGTCAAACTCTCATGGCATCTTCTCTGACACATCTGGCACCGAGTCTGCTGCTCGGCTTTCCCGGGAGGGAAAAAGAACACCTACAAGAGGATCGTGCTGCCGTGAAGGGTCGGCATGATATATGACGGATGGAGTGGTGGTGGTGGTGGTAGGTAGGCCCTGGTCCTCCACCTGTGGAATTGTTTGTCGTCCTGTCGTAGTTCTGACTGACTTACACCCGTCTTCCTTGTCTCGGTCATCATCATGCCGAACTTTCCCCCAGCACCGGCAGCAGTCGAACATCGTTGCTCCCACGCGTTACCCCACGCTCGGTGTAGTCCGGGCATGCCCTGCATACTGCATGCATATATTCAAGTACCATCCCGCGGGAGAGCAGAGACTTTATGTGTAATTGAGCTCACCTGTACGAGTAAGAAATCGTAGAAGCAAGTAAGTTGCATGAGCACATGACTACGAGGGGAGTGACGGGCGCCTTCTGCAGTAGCAAGTGTCGGCTGTTGTGGCTCTACGGTCTTGGACAAAACGCTGGCTTTATATGGGCATAGAAACGCACTCTACGGTAGTATTGGGTTGTCGAGACACATATGCCGAGTGAGGCAGCATCAAGACAATGGCGTCATTCACAGCCCGAAGGACAGAACCTCGTCTGCGTGGATAGGGACCAGAAGGATATTTATGACCAGATCATGGCAGAGCCTGTGATGTATTGGAGACACCAAAATTGTTCAAAGCATTAAAACTCCTCGTTCGCCTATGGAAAGAAGATCCAGATATACCAGAACTCTCAGTCCAAGAAACATGTCATAGCATCTCATCTCTCATCTCACAACATACATCTTCCCCCTGATCTTCTCGTTCTCCGGGGTTCTCATTCAAAGCAGCATGTTCCAATGGCCGAGCCCACAAACGCATCGAGATCGAAGCAGCCCAAAGAAGCTAATAATGTACAAGTAGCTGTAGGATTGGGCCAGACGAGTGTGAGAACCCCCACACTTCTGATCGGCATCCCACCCCACAAAGTAACCCCGTCTCCCGTCCCGAGTGCATACCTTGTTCTTGCCCGTCTCGTCATCGACTTGACCCCCACTCCCACCCAGCCGTACCACCCGGATTCTTCATCGAAAGCATCATTCCGCAACACGCACACACAAGAAAGGAGCCAACAAGCGTATCCAGGTAGGCTTACAGATGTAGCCCAGAAGTCATCGTGGAAACCAATTGGCCGTCCAAGCCCCCTTTTCCACCAAAAGACAACATCCACTCAAGACATCAAACCGCCAGGCCAAAAAAAGGGGGGGATTGTCGAAGAAGAAGAATAAGTAAATGGCGAAGATGAACAGTAAGAAAAACACACTCAAACATCAGCAAGAAGAAGCGAACCAGCATAAACCGCACCAAAAGTGAAGCACGCACTCAAGCCCCAACAACAGCAACGGAGCATCTCTCCTCCTCCAGTCTTCGGACCATCTCCCTCTCGCGAGGACTCCTGGGGTTGGCATCAATGCCCAGTATGGCGCTGATCCGCGTCTTGTCCTGGCCTTGACCCTTCCCGGGGTACATGTGCTCGTCAGGGCTGCCAACAGGCGTGATCGGAGTGTGCGCGGCCACACCACCCGGCGCAGCCATGCTACCTGCCTTGCTGGAGGCGGAAGATCCCCCGCGCCAGGCTTGTTCTAGAACGAGAGGGTTGGCACAGGCGCCGTAGTCTGCGGCGACGGCTGCCCAGAATGAGGCCCGGTGTGCAGCGTAGATGGCTGCGAGACGCGACATGTCGACTGGGTGCGAGGTGCTGGCCGAGTGCGTCATGCTGCCGTATGAGCCGCCCGCTGTGGGTGGTCCGGAGCTCAGTCCCGCGCTGCTTTGCGGTGGCGGGAGGGCGGAGCAATCGAGGCGGAGAGGGCCGGGGAGATGGGGGTGGTGAGGGTGGTGCTGGTGATGAGGTCTTGCTGAGTGAGGCGGTACCGGCATGCTGGCGCTGGTGGGTGTCATGGAACCTCGGTACGGGGCTGATGCCATCAGAGGAGCGCTGTGAGGGTGATGCTCCGTTAGTGGAGTGGGGTAGCCACGAGATGCGGTGGGAGAGCCTGCGATGGTGGCCGAGGCCAGAGCAAGGGTCATGGATGCCGGCTTGGGTAGGATCGTGGGCAGACGCGGTGAGGCGTCAGTCGAGGCGCCAGCATGCATGATGCTGGGCAGCTGTACGCTGTTTGGAGAGGTAGGGGCATATGAGCCCGCACTACCGGGCGGAGACGTGGATCGTGATGGTGTACCGATCCCATCATGCTCGTGGATAGGCGACGGGATTGATGCAAGCATGGTCGGTGAGTGGCCGCCCGTCGACGACCCAGAAGATATCGACGTGGTCCGTTTTCGTCGGTTGCTGCCGTGGCTCAGCTGGTGGTAATGCAGACGGCAAGCAAGCTCAGTCTTCTTCAAGTGCGCCGCGATATGTTTGTAGGGCATTTTCTGAAGTCGAGTCTGGAGCAGGTATACCTCCTATGTGTCGACATACACTGGTTAGCCTTGGAGCCCTGCTCATAATGCCCTGCAAGTTCGTAGCCAAAGGCGGTATATCCAAGAGCCGCTGGGTTTCCACATACCTCATCCTCGCTCCAAGCCCGCCCGCCTCCTGTCGAAGCCATCTTCCGGTTCTTCGTGATACCGTATTCGTGACGATCCATAGCATCGGAGGTGGGGGTGTAGGGCACTGTTGGCGCGGGCATCTGCATAGTCGGAGACATCATGATCCAACTTTCAGAACAAGCTTCTTTCCCAAACAGTTCCAATAGATTCCAACAAGAAAATTGTCCGGTTTTGCTGTTTAAACCAGGCGGTGTGTCCCAAGAAGCGAAAACGGTAACAAAAGCCGTCTAGGCGTGTAGTATAAGCAATGGCAGAACTTGCTGCTTCAAGAATCGAAGTCGGTAATTGTTCGAGGAGTCGTGACTCGGAGGCCTTCAAAGAGCAGCTCGTGCAACTGAGCCTGACGAAATGGGGAGAAATAAGTCGTTATGAAGGTGAGCCCACGGAACCACACAAGTCGCAATCCAAAAAGAGTAGGAAAAAAAGGTCGGTCGTTGATATAATCGTAGAAGAAGTATAATAATCCAGCTTATACCGTCTGAAGGAGGATCATAGATCGTTTTCCCAGGAAAAGAATGAAAGCAGCCAACTAGTTGGAGAAATAAAAGAGTGTAAATGTTCAACTGCGAGAAGAGAAAGAATGGAATGGGACACACACGCAACAGCGTCGTGAATGGCAAGCACAAAGGATACTCGTGTGAGAGAGCCTTGGATAAAAGAAGATAAACAAGAAGAGAAGTTCGGGAAGGGAAGTAGAGGGTAATAATGCAGCATTATTCCTCTAGGGACCCGAGGTATCGTGCATGATGTCCGGCCGAAAGCACATCCACTTAGATGGACTGGGGTGCTAAGACATGCACAACCTAAACTCTAGCCCTGTTACAGACCAGCTGTGAAGACCCTGGAGGGAGGGTGAGCCAGGGACAGGACAAGGGAGGGTAGCCACCGGTCAGAGCCAACCCGATGCGTGGTGACCGGGCGTGGACCTAGTATGGATGTTATATACAACGTACTGTAGTAGGAGATGGCAGCAGATGAGCGAATGAGGAAAGCATAACGTTGAGAGGCGGATCCGCCAGATGGGCCTGGATATGTCGTCCCATCCAAATGTTACCTTGAACCCCAGATGGTCCATGCTGAGTCTGATATCGAGTCTGCAAAATGGACGTGCGCGAGAGATAGAAGTCGAGGTGCTGCAAGTCGTGCAACGTCGTGATTCTGATGGAAAGATTGTCCACACCTCAATTGTCCTGAGGGAGAGATGACCCTACAGAATGATAGCGGCCTATCTTGTGCTGGCCTGTTTCGACTTGCCGAGGACAACACAGTAAGTGTGAAGCAAAACATAGATATCTCATGTTTGTCGGGAAATGCACAGGGCTCAACGCCACCAGGCGCGCGGGTCCATGTCCCAGCATTCCTCTAGACTCCGGGGCAACCATTGGCGGCAGCAAATACTAGTATAGAGGTTTGTGGCACCGAGCATGTGTCTCTTGGCCGGTCTTCGGGCTGCAGGGCGGAGACCTACCCATCAGTTGAGATGGCGGTAACGTGGGCCGTGTCAGATAGCGGAGAAGAGGGACAGACGACAGAGACTTCAGAGTAACAACTGGATTCTCAGAATACCGCTCTCCCACAGGTGTCCGTCTGTGTCGTTGAGTCGTATCGTGAGATGTTTCGTCTCGGACGTTGAGAGGCAGGGATTCTGGTTTGGTCGTGTGTTACAGAATTAAGCTCGTCCTCAAGCGTCTCCACAGAGTCTGTCTGATTGGTTGAATGACGGGAGGAGGCTCTTTTCAGGGGCGGCGCCACAGCGGGAGGCAAGTACGTACCCTCAAGCCCCGCTGCAAGGCTTGGTGTAAACCGAGGGAAGGAGCTGGACAGCCCGTCCATTTCGTTTTGTTTTGACATCCAGCGATGTTGAAACACCAGGCCATTCTGTGGACCAGCCGGCCGAGACTAACAATGATTCCAAGTCTAGACTCTAGCGGTGTGCTTAGTAGCAGGATGGCTAGGCGTCATTGGCTCTAGGGGGCGGTCTTTCTGTCCGCTTATACAGAGGGGGAAACACGCTTATTCACGATGAGTATGATGAAATCGAGCTCGGATCTCAACGTTCGCGAAAGGGCAGCAAGTGTCTTTTTTCCCCAGAGC
This sequence comes from Coniochaeta sp. PMI_546, assembly GCA_021432605.1. Classification (NCBI taxonomy): domain Eukaryota; kingdom Fungi; phylum Ascomycota; class Sordariomycetes; order Coniochaetales; family Coniochaetaceae; genus Coniochaeta; species Coniochaeta sp. PMI_546. Next base: position 497,839 of record MU271158.1, on the reverse strand, counting down.
TTTCTCCGGGATTTACGACTTCTGTACCTCACCCCGCAAGATCACGACCCGCGTCTATCCGAGCTCCTAGGGTACCTGAACATGTGCACCATCACCAGTTGCATTTTCCCTCCCTTTTGGGTGACTAGCAGCATCTCACTGGCATACAGTACAATGCATCTAGCACAATCCCCTTGCCTGGGACTCTTGGATTCCGGACGTGGATGTCCTGGTTCATAGGCCCTTGAAACTCGCTAAGCAGGTGGGCCAATTTCAACTAGGTGTCAGCCTTTCCCAATTTGGACACACCTGTCTCCAACCCCTGCCCGGGAAGGAACGACGTCAAGTGGTCTCCAACCGCCGACAGTCTTTTTCATCCTTCTGGCCCCTTCAAAGTCACCACGACACATGTTCATACCACAGTAGGTAGACCACAGCAGATGCCAGATGGATCCCACATGCTGTCTCGCAGCCTGAGAGCAGAAACAAATCCTATTGAAATGGCCAATGAGCGCATTCTGGCCTTGCCTTGTTTCCTGCAGTCGCTCGGCCGCCAGCTTATCCGACAAAGCCATCTCGCAGGTCAGTCTGTCCCATATGACTCGAATATGTCGAACTTACTACGAGTCCCTACGACCTCGAGGCCTGCAGGCAACGCTCATTGGCTTATGATGACGCTCCAATGAATCGTACGCCAAAGATAGCACCCAGCCGCCTGTTAGCCTGCCGATTAGAAACCAAACACCATATATCAGGAGCGATAGAGAGTGTCACCAGCCGCCCGTGTTGTTATCAGACAAGAGAAACAGCGATCTCGAAACTGCCGTATCTCACCCAAGACTCTATCAGCCCGTGTTGGCTTTGACAGCGGTACATCGGTGTGGACGGAGAAGCAGGCACATAAAACCAGACGACGGTTTCGACATGTTTGGCATTGTTTGGTTGCTCAATCAGTACGGTCCACTCGTTGCATGCTTAAGACACGCCATATCGGCATCAATGCAGGACAGAGTCCAGAAAACCTGTCGCTCCGGACATCTTTCGACTGTCCGTACCTACCTCTCTACGTACTGTGGGCTCTGCATGGTCTTTAGAAGTATACGTCCTTCTGATACCGACCAATGTGACGACCAGGCGTGACGTCCATTTCAAGTCTCTCTCGTACATAGTCTGTCAGCAGTTGACAAGTACCATCGTCGAGGGAAACATTGATCATCAGATCACATTTTGCCCGGGCCGCTTGACCGGTGGGTCTTAGTCGATATTCCGACGACACTTACCACCCATCAAAACCCATGCGTGGATACAGCTGCTGCCAAGTGCTCAGTTTGTCTCGGCAGATTGTATTATGCTCGTCAAGAGCTAATTCCGCACTTACATGTCTTTGTTTAATTTTCAGACTTGTTCATCATAGGGTCGAAGCTCTTCATGGACCATTGTGGAACGTACCATGGCCGAGATGACTTTCTTCGTACTCACCGGTGGTTTGCATCAAGCCGCAGATCCATCTCGGACTCACCGGATCTAGCTGTGCTTGGTTTAGCACACTTACTCAAGGCCACAAGGGATGAATTAGATCGTCCTTGCCGTCATGACAGAACTTCCCGTCGTGTAGATCGACAGTCGTTGCTCCCAAAACGTACCTGGAAGGGATTATTCATCATCAGGTGCTGAAAAGGGGTTGCCGTAGTTCTTGTGCCGTCACGGTGCAATATAGATATTATGTGCTCGGGAGCAAGCCAATCGAAGTCATTCCTCGAGGACTGAGCTATACTGGCTGCGTTATCACCAGCTTCGATGACTAGATCATCATCGAAAGCATCGTTGAACAAGGGCAAGAGTTCCTCGCCATGTCACTGTCATTGCGACATTGCTGATTGGGCATCACCAGACGTCCATGCTCGCGGGGAAAAGGAGCAGAATTACCTGTTCAGAAGACAGGGTCCTTAGTGTACTGGAGGATAATTATGCGTGATGATGATCTGCGAGAAGGCGATACCAGGATTGTGGCCTTGTAGCTTGCGTAGCTGACTCTAGCGCAACATTGACTGACGAAGCCGTGAAGTGCCGGATTCTAATTTCTTTCTTAAGTGTCTACATGTGCGCGTACAGCTAACGCAAACCCAACCATTCTGACTACCAAGTTGGATCGTGGAAAGAAGCCTCAACAGTATCAAGGAGCCAGCAAAGACCCTCGCTTCAGGCGATTCTGAATGGGTCAGCAAAGCATACAGGTTGTCTAAGATCGACATGTCGATATGCGCCTTCCCAAGTCGGGGAGATGCTATGACTTCGCACCCCGCCGCTCATCAACCGTCATATCTGGTGGAACGGGTCGGAGGTTTCTGGAAGACGATTCATCTAAGGGAACGCGACGATTTCAATGCACATCCAGCTATCCATAGTCTCGAGCGTGTTCCCCGTATGAGATTCTCGTTCAATCCTTGGTTATCCGCCCACGATCGTCTCAGGATAGTCACCGCGCTTTGCCAGGGCACCTGCTACATCGATATCAAAGGGCAAAGTGCCAATCGTGAGTGGGAATCGTCCTGGTTGACATACCCATCTGAAATACGCAGCGATAGAGTTGCATCTGTCCCACTGACCTCTCGTTCCTCTACGTGAGGTGGTGGTAGGAATCCAAAGCCTCCAGTGTGAGATACAGAATACAAGGTTAAGCAGTTGTGGGGAACTTTAGACAGGGTTCGTTGACCGGGATCATGTCCGTTCCGCTGCAGTGGGAGAGAGACCCAATCCTGTGCACTTTGGAGTCGATAAGCGAAGAGCCTCACGCTATGTCAGTTGCCCCACCCTCGCCGAAACCGACACCCTCAAACGTCTCCCGTCATGGGTGCTAACACACTGCGACTCGACTGGTTTCACCTCAAATCAGCTCATTGCTCTGAAAGCATGAACAACTCTCTCTCGCTCTACTCTATGGCCTGTCGTATTCTCTCCCGCCGACTGTGCATATTCAGTCTCATTCGAGGGATGGCGGCGCTGACACAACTGCTAATGACGAGAAGCGAGAGCTTGGCGGATTGTATGCAATGAACCAGACCTGTGTTCTACTTTGACTTCATCTCGTTTGAATAACCGTGAGACGAGATGAAGACCTTTTTGATCTTGGCAATGGTAGGGCACTGTCGTCTGATGAGGCTTCTGACGGATAGTCAGCTTGTCAAAGCGTCCCATTTGTTTCCAGTCGCAGGTTTAGGCAATGTTTCGGCTTGAGGTTAGTCCCGCTTCCTTTCGACTCGTCCGTCAGTGATTCTATCAGGGAGCTGGGAGATGTTGTTCCTTCTGAGAAGCTAATGTGTTTTTCTGCAAAGACTTCCTCATGAAGGCCCCATTGGAAGAAGACTAGCACGCCTGTCTCTCCGAACTTGCGCAGTTAGTGATGCTTCGAACTCTGAACAGGTGAATTGATACCAAAAGTTTGGTCTCACGCGGCCGCTGAGAAGGCAGATTGCCAGATCGTCCCTCTCTCCACAAACAAGAACCATGATTTCCACCTCTTATGGCGAAATACCGCATGGTCAGACCTAGTGGTCGAGCCCCGCGAGCCGCGCGCGATACACCACGCCCACCAGGGGGTGAAGATATCACACCGTACCCTTGCCCGCCGGGGCATAGATGCGACAAGGTTCCCCGGTTGGCAATGCGCACGTAACGAGCGATGAGGATCTTACCTAAGCCGAAGATGACGTCCTAGTACGGTCGCTGGGGCCCCTGGCGGACGCAGCCCTGGGCTAGGTGCCCGTCATTTCTCGGCTCGGATGACTGCCGACCTGACCGGTGAGGTGCGGCTCGTTCGGCAGACAGGGCTGGTGCCTTCACCGATGTCGTATGCGAGCGATCATCATCCACCCTCACGGCTTGTGCTGGGACGGATTCATCTCGACTCGACTGATGTTGGATGGATGGGACCCGGTATGCTATCATGGGAAGAATGGAGACATCAGACGAACATGGAGCCATCCATCCGTTAACCGCACTTGTACAATCATAGCCAGGGAATTTGATGCGGTGTTCTGGAATGCCTTTTCTAGCGATGTTGGATGCAACTTTAACAGGTTGTGGCGCTTCACCTTTGAGCCAAAGGCATGTTGTCACGATGCGAAGCCTCCGAAGCGCTAGATCCTGCCCAGCAATGAGACAGCAATGTGGAAGGCACATCATCTCAGCACAGACTTGGCCATGAGATCTTGTGTTGAAGCTGAGAGATCTCCGAATAAGCTGCAGTAAGATCTCGACGTGCTGTGAAAAATCACTACCTTCTCTCCTCTTCAACAGGGCCGTTCACACATCCGCCGCCTTAGCAAAGACTTTTGATACTTGGGCCAGGGAAAAGCCACGGTAATGCCCACATAACAACGACCGTGATAGCAAACGATGCGGTCACTGTCTCGCCACAGGCAGTTCTTCAAGTGCATCTTGTGGTATGCGAAGCTGTTTCCGAAACCACAAAGCCCATGTCCACTTTCCGGGGCTGTGTAGGTGTTGCTCGAGGTAGAATTGTGTCGTCGATGACTCGTTGGGAAGACGTACCAGTTGCTATATCAAGTATCTACATATTAGTTTAGTGTGCGACTTCTTCGCAGTCACCTACCCTAAGCTGCAGCAAATCTCTGTCCCTGTATACATCAGCCATCTGTATCGGCACTACCCGCAAGTACCGTGTCAAATCCCCGCTTTGCAGGCCACACCCATCATTGTGCTGCTCGCTTTTGGAGGCGAGCGAGGCTATCCCATCCTGCAGGTGGGGAGCTTGGATACAGTCGAGGGTAGTATAGGACATCGGGGACGCTATACACGTACTTTGTCCTGTACACCTCAGTTACGCAGGAATTGTCCCCAGTATTGGGCGGGGAGGAAAATATGTGGCTGGTGGCTGCACAAACCTCACGTCACTCTTGGCGTTAGATTCTACATTGAGTCGGGAGTTCTTCGGCTGAAAACGAACGTGTTTTGATTGGTCACTGCGTACACTTGCTCCATCCTCGAGCAGGGGGAGGTGAAATCGCGCCCAAACCCAAAACAGACAAGCTTGCTTCAGTCCCATTTTCGAAGCAGAGGACAAGTGAGTGACCTGAGGCGCAAGTACCCCGCTAAGCCTGTGCTTTCAGGTTCTTCTGTCGTCCACGATAGAAAGCCCGCTATATGAGCGAATATAGGGAGCAGTCAAGTTTTCTTGACCTTGTTGAGCACTGGTGGAATTCACTCAAGATGTTGATGATAATCGTTAGCTCTAAATAGCGTAAGATACCTGACTACAATGGAATATACGCACCTTGCTGGAAAATCGAGATGGCTAGCGACGTGTTATCCGCTAGCGTCAAGTAGGTCGATCAAAAACAAAGTCGACACTAGCCGGGCACCAAGCAACGGAGGGGCCAGGTCTCACTTGCACCACGCGGAGAGAACGAGATCGCACAGCGCAACGCCGGTCTACCCGAAACGAAGAGTGCACAAACATACCAGACCGAATTGAAGACTGATAGATCGAGCAACCTCAAGGGAAATGGATGCCTGAAGTTGGACGACAGAATTGGACTTTGAGGGTTTCGACAAGTTTGTTCGACTCGGCAATCGCGATATAGCACAGCCTTCAACAAGCGTCATTGATAACAGTGTGACCCTGGCTAGGCGGTACTTCGAGGTTCGAGCCGATACTTACTTTTGAGAACCTTGCCGCACTGCCACTCTGAATAGATGTACCTTTCTTCCAGGATACATGATCCTGCCACTCTGGTATGAGACAGCATTCAATCGAGATCCTCTGCCCTGCGAAGAAACTCGACAACAGAGAAGAGACGACGATACAGACATCACCACATCTCTGATCTGACCAGTTGCGGATCTCTGACTTGCACGAAATTAATCGCAAGCAAGCAGATGTTGAAGGGCTGCCAACAATCGAGGACAGACGGCCTCGCCTGTTTGTAGAGAGCGACCTCCAAGCTTTCCAGCTTGGCTGTTGTGGGCCCCACCACCCATCCAATTGGAGCGCGTTCGCACCTTCACCTCGACTCGCGTCCGCAAATTTTCGATCTGCCAGTCACCGAAAACCTTGATTACTGAGACCGATGAGATACTTTCGTGAATTCAGGCATTTCGTCACGTTGTTCTCTCGCTTCACGATCCTGTCCATCAGCGATTATTCTCGCTGGAGGGTTTTGCCATCCACGCTCTCAAGTTGGTGAAGTCGCTTCCCAGTTGCCACGCGTTACACACCTGTATAATTTTGGCCGCGCTGTACCCCCTCTACTTTCTACCTTACCCTTGACGGTTGAAGGCTGCCATCGTCAGCAGGTCAGCCCAAGTCAGATCGGAAAGGAACATTCTACAAACCTTCCCACCTTTTTTGACGGCCCGGACAATCATCTCTCACCAGCCCCCCCCCAGCCCACACAGTACAGTACTTTACCCCAGCCATCAAACCCCTCTTAACCTTCGCGGTACCTTCGACAAACCAACATTTTAGACCGGAGTTTCAGGTTCCTTTCATCTTCAGAGTGTGTCCCTGGGAATTCGGTACTTCTCGTCAACACCACACGACGCGCAACATAGGTCACCTGTACCAAGCTCAATCCACTATTGTCATCGTCCAGTATTTTTATGCACTTGAGTGTGCCATCAATACTCGCCCGTAAGTACCCTTTTTTTTCAATTCATCAAGATGACGTCCCCCAAACTCCAATGGCCCTGTCGCGAAATACTCCAAGGCAACGTGTGTGAGGTGTTGCTGCCGCTGTCACTGTCGAGCCTCGACGCGCAAACCGTGAACTGCTCCGCACATCCAGCAAAATCCAATGCTGGTCGGCCATGTCTACGGCAACCGCAATCGATCGCTTGCTCAATCAATCGACGCGCCAAACTGGTTCGACATCAGGCGCTTGCTCGCCTCGATTGATGTCGACCACGCGCAGTCTATCACAGCTCATTCGCGACTACCAATTGCTCGCCAAATATCGCACGAATGGATAAGGATTTCAGCGCAGCACAGCAGCAGCAGCAGCGCAACACCATGCACCATGACTTGGGCAGCAGCGCAACAGCATCAAGGAGTGCAACATCCTTCCTTCTTTCTTGTCGCTCGCCTCTCTTCCATGTTACAGCAGCCAGATCGGAACCAGGGCCAGCAGCAGCAAGCACCGCAGCATGTCGACGACATTCCGTTTCAGTTTTTGTGCTTGTCGTCAGCAACAGCATCAGGTGCTGCTACAGGAGCCAAGCGACAAGCAGCTTGGACAGCTTGGAGCTCCAGGGAGCTTTCGAACTGACAGGGCCCCCTGGACGCGCGACAAGAGGTCTGGAGCAGTAGCTAACGATTGGTGCCACCACTCTCTAGGTCATGCAACAGTGGCAGGTCGGCCCTGTGCCAGACTGGTACCCCAACCCCAACGCGCAGCCCAACCACCCAAATGATATGCAGCAGTAAGTAGTACCCCCTCTTCTTGTACCTTTCCCGTATCTTGGGGCATACAAGACGCGCTCCTCATCCCCCTCCTTTGCCCACATGTTACTCATCTCCTCTCCCCCGTCATTTCTTCATTCCACTTGTACCTCATGTACAGTACTCTTGCTCCCTTGACCTCGACCTGCCGACATGGGAGAGCTCATGAGCTACTAAAGAGTACCGTATACTGCACCGACCGAAAATCCACCCCAAGTACCATTCCTCTCCCGCCTTGCAAGCGCGACGCACGTACACGCGGTCGAACCTTGGGCAAGCTTCCCTTGGATCCCGAATATAGCTGCCTCGCTCATATATCCCTTCCTCGTCCCAATAACATTGGACCATTTCCGCAACAACCGAGCCATTGCTTCTCGTCATCAATCCGCCCCTTCCCTGGTCGCGGTCTGCCTAGGTGCTGGTGGTTGCTAGTCACCTAGGCCTCTCCCGACCTGTTTTCCTCTTCACGTCGCTATCTGCGATGAAGAAGGGTGCGCGGGCCAGTGACGTGCAAGCATGGCAACGCCAACAACAGGCGGCGGCGATGCCATCGTTGCAACAGCAACAGGCACCGCCGCAGCAGCAACAACAACAACCGCAAGCACAATTCGCTAATCATGCCAACTGGTATAGCGCACCGCATTATCCTCAGCCTGACATGGCTAGGCGCCAGCAGGAACAACAAGGGCATTTTGCCCCGTATGGCGCCCCACCTCCGGCGCAATCCGGCCAGCAGCAGCATCATGCGGCTCCCGTCCAGCCTTCGATGGCTCATGTCCAACAGCCACAGGCGACGGCACAACCCCAGCAGCAGCAGCAGCCGACTCCAACCCCCGCTCCGGCACCTACTCCGCGCCAGCGCAAGCGCCCGGCACCTTCTCAACAGGTCGCGCATCCTCCCGCTGCCCACCCCCAGCAGCATCCTCAGCAGCAGCATCCCCAGCAACACCAGCAGCAAGTTCAGCAACATCCACAGCATCCGCAACACCCCCAGCAGCAGCACCCCCAGCATCTTCAGCAGCAGCAGCAACAGCAGCACCAAGGTGTGCCGCCACCTGCTCAACCTCATTCCGGCGCCGCGGTCGCTGCACCTCCGCCAGTGATCCAGACGCCCATTCAGCCGCCTTCTGCAGGTGCGCCGGCGCCTCCTGTTCCTGCTGGGGGTTCTGCCGCACCAGCACCGACGGACGATAACTCCGCAGCCAATCCGCCGCCAGCCAAGAAGAGTCGCACAAATACACCTTGGAGTCCGGCTGAGGAGCTTCGCTTGAAGCAGATGCGCGACGCTGGCAACAGCTGGGCTGAGATTGCTAAGGTATGTTGACGACGGGTAAAATAGTACCTCGAGTGTTCTGCCAGCTTAGCTAACATGTCGTTAGACTTTCCCGACCCGTACAGAGGGCAGCGTGAAGAAGCACTGGTACAAGGACATGCATTATGCTGAGTTCGCCGAAGATGAGGTATGATCTCCTGCCCCAACCTAGTCTACCATCTCATGGTGGAAGGCACACCTGTGACAGACACTAACGAGCCCTGTTTGTTCTAGAGCCAGGCTCTCCTCAATGCAATCAAGGAGTACGAGAACAATAAGTGGAAGACGATTGGCCAGAAGGTTGGGAAGCCGGCCAAGGTAAGCATAGTTGTTGTTGTTCTCAAACATGGGCATTGCTCTGCCCAGCTGTCATCGCATGCTAACCCTGTGGGATCAGGCATGTGAACAATACGCCAAAGAGCATTTCCCCGACCTCTTTTCGACTCCGAAGCCTAGATAGGATCAGGCGCCCCAATAAGTTTCAGAAGTACGCCAAGTCTTCGACGATGCCGAAGACCACTTAGGAAGAGAAGAACCAGCAACCTGGGAAGACACGCCAGGTCTTCCTCTCGCAACGGCGGAAAGTTGAAAGAGTCTTGATATCTGGCCATAGTGACGGCACTTCCGCTGAGGGAGCATTGCGGCGCTTCCTTGTTGTTCGTTTTGCGGCTGCGAGTTTAGGGAAGGCGTCGGCACGGAAAACAATTCTGCACTACACTTCTCAGTTTGCTCCCATTAAGTCGATATCCTTTAATAATGAGTGGGCGGGCTTGACGACTTTGCACTACGTTGGCCAGATACGTTTGTGTGGTTTTGATCCTGTAAGGGCGTGCGTTGCTTTCTTCTCTTGCAGGTTGACTTACTTTTCTTTCCTTTTGGCGGAATTTTCGTGTTTGAGCTAGGACGAGATGGACGACATGCGGTCTGGCCTGGAAAGTCTTGCTCGCAAACTATATGGTTCAACGTTTGATGGTGGCCATATGGAATGCTTGTCAGGGTCTCGATACTACGGAAAGGATGTCACCGACGTCTGTCTCAAGGTGGTGACGTCGGCGTGTTACGACTAGTAAATGCTTTTCATACTACCACAGAGATCCTCGGCCGTGTAGGAGTCTCGACTATCTTCGCTGTTTTTTCCAGAGCGTCGCTTTTCTAGTCTCCCTCGGAGGAAGTGTTCAGCCGTCCAGGGTGGAGGGGTGAAGGATCGATTGAGTTGTATCAGGGAGACTGAATAGTTCGGTTGCTAGGTAGCTAGGTAGCTTTCAAGAGAGAGTGCAATACCCTCATCAGTCATCAGTCATCCGTCACCGCTCGTAATGGATATAGGTTTAGGTTGTTGTTATCCTGCCTATTTGCTACGTCCCCGACACTGGTCATGACCTTCTCGCGTTTCCGTTCGGAAAAGAGTCGGCTCGACGACCATGGACAAGTACCTTTCTTATCTCGAGGAGAATTTACCTTTCCAGCTGGCTTTGGTACTCCAACTTACAATAACCAGTGTTTTACCCCCGCATGGAAGTAAGGCTGCGTGAGTGACCAAGTGATTGTAAACATGGCTGATCAGACATTTTACATCACAAAGCTACCATGTGATCCGCAAGCACTGCTGGGAGCACAGCCTCTCAATTCGTCCGCCTGGACTCTAGTTGTAGCTCGGCCAACGGTTATGCACGGCATAGCATAGCGTTGCATGGCATGGAATGAATAACAGACGCGTGTCTTCTCTCGTTGTCTTGTCCAAGGTGTCGCGTCAACGAGAACAAAGGATAGGATATTCACATAGTTATTTCTACCGAGGAAATAAAGAGAAGTCCGACATGGAATATTCTCCTACGATGAGTATTGTGCCCGTCCTGTGTACCTCATGTATACTATATAGGGGTCGAAACGGCAGTTGATGTAGCTTTTCTTGGCTGTGGCGTCACTTCCTGCGGCCAGAATGCGAACCCCCTGCACTTAGCTTTGTTGGTGCCTGACGCCATCCAAGCTTGAATCTGGGGAAAGATGGCCAAATTTTGTTCGGGAAGGGTATGACAGGGTCACTTGCGCATGTGTTGTTTTGTCCCCATACGAATTGATTTCTGACATCTGTTATCCGACTATCTTGCAGGTATAAGTGTACACGTGTAGGCATGCAGGATTGCGCGTTCAAGTGTTACTTTTAAAGATGCTTGATAATTTCAGAGTCTCCTTCACACATGAGAGCCGGCAGTGACGGCATTTGGTGGTGGTGGAAGGGACTTTTCTACATTCATTGCTCCGAGGCCAAACCAATACGAGGTCTGAATTTAGCTGCCCTGGCTGCACTACCAATGCAACCCCTGGTTCATGACATGTCAGCCATACGGCTCATACCACGCAGCACACACCGAACACAGGTATTCAGGGCGTCCAGCATTCCCGAAAGGGAACAGCGCCAACGGTGGCCCTTTTGACCCTCTGTTTGCCTCTCGTATCGTCGATGAAAGAATTGGAGCCATCGATCTCTCGATCCATCAACAATTCCATTCCGTCTCTCCACCTTCGCTTCTCTTCCATCAACGGTATCTGTGTGCTATGTAGGCCTCCTGTTGATCTTTTTTGCGTACTAGTTCTTCCACTCGCTGCGACATTTCCAGAGTCTGTCGTTTCCAGCAAAGTCTACACTACGTGGACAGCATCTTGAGCGATCCAATCTTCGATCTCCATCTCGCTTCTTGATTCCTTCTCCACGGTCCCCCTTCCTAGTCGCAATTTTGCTCCCCCTTGATCCCTTGGTTCCCCACCGAGACAAGTCATCATCAAGTCAACAACCAACAAACACACTCGCTCGTCGTATACACGGTCCCTCATCTCTTGCTTCAGTCAAACGAAGCTGTATCGACTGTAGACTCGACTACACACGGTGCTGTATACCTGAACCAGCGACTCTCTCTCTCGGCCAATCAATTGCCGGTTTCCATCGTTTTCTCGACGTGCCGTGTCCGGCTACCTGACCATCCACTCTTCTATCGTTGGTCTTCCCGGTTGAACGCATAAACCACGTTCTATTCCACGACCAGGCCTCGCCCGGGAAAGGTGAATCAAACCGGATTTACTTGGCTGGAGCGTCGTAACCACCTTCGATCGCTTGTTTGCATTTCAACGCGCGCGTCGTTTGTTGCTAGGCCTCACTCCGACGAGAGCTCTAGGTCATACCACCCTCTGGTTACAAGCTTTTGATCATACTCCCACCTTGAACACGCTTGAACAAACGCGTACCTCAATTACGTTTCCAAAATGGTTCGGTCACTTCTCCCGCTGGGCGCTGCCCTCCTGGGAGCGTACACAGTCGCTGCCCAGGACATACCAACCTGCTCTCTAGAGAAGAAATGCCCCAAGGAAACGCCCTGCTGCTCTCGTAAGTTCACCGTTCCTGCCATGTCGGATGCCAAAGTCCCCTGTCAAGCATGTCGTGTTGCACAACTGCAGACCATCCGGAGCAAGCCGAGACGCTAACCACGGCAACCCGCATCTTAGAATACGGCCAATGCGGAGTCGGCGCCTACTGCCTCGGAGGCTGCGACCCCCGGATGAGCTTCTCCCTCGACGCCTGTGTGCCGGCACCCGTCTGCGAGAGCAAGGTCTACCCCATGAACAGCCTGGACGGCGTCGTCGATGTCGGCAAGTACCTCGGCGACCCGAGCAAGGCCGACTGGGTCTCGCAGGGCGAGCCGCTGCTCTACAACGGAAACGTCCTGCTCACCATGCCCCCGCACTCGGTCGGAACCGTCCTCGCGTCGACGTCGTATATGTGGTACGGAAACGTCAAGGCGAAGGTCAAGACGTCGCGGGGCGCCGGTGTTGTCACGGCTTTCATTCTGCTTAGCGATGTCAAGGACGAGATTGACTACGAGTGGGTAGGCACAGACCTGACCGTCGCTCAGACAAACTACTACTTCCAGGGCATTCCAGACTGTATGGTTTCTGCCAACACCCCCTCTCCCAAAGCCAGTATGCTAACCTTTTGACCACCCAGACCAAAACAGCGGCAACATCACCGGCTTGTCTGACACCTACAACAACTTCCACGACTACGAGATCCGCTGGACCCCAGACGACATCACCTGGCTGGTGGACGGCAAGGTAGGGCGCACAAAGAAGCGCTCGGAGACGTGGAACGCGACGGCCAACCAGTGGAACTTCCCGCAGTCGCCCGCCAGAGTCCAGCTGTCCATCTGGCCCGGCGGCGCCGACACCAACGCCCAGGGCACCATCGACTGGGCCGGCGGTCCGATCGACTGGAACTCGCCCGACATCCAGAGCTACGGGTACGACTTCGCCACCTTCGGACAGGTCGAGGTCGAGTGCTACAACGCCACCTCCGGGCCGGGCACGAACAAACACACGAGCTACACCTACAACAACGCCAGGGGCACCAACGACACCATCGTCGACGGCGACAAGGGGACCATACTCAAGTCCTTCGCGGGCACGGGCCTGAACATGGACGCCGGCGGCAGCAGCGCCTCGGCCAGCGGATCCTCGACCCAGACCTCGTCCTCCGCGCCCGTCGCGAGCGTGCCGGGCGGCACGGCGTCCGGGCCCGGCTCGTCGCCGGGTGAGGCGGGCAGCGGGACGAGCGGCGACGGAAGCAGCAGCGGGAGCTCCTCGGCCAGCAGCGCCGCCTGCCAGGCCACGGGCTTCTCGCAGGACTGCAGCGGGTCGAGCTCGTCCGGCTCCGGGACCAGCGGCAAGAGCGCCGGCGTCAGGGTCGAGCGGACGCTGGGGGCCAGCGCCTTGGCGGTCGTGGTTGCTGTTGCTGGGTTGTTGCTGCTCTGAGCCATGCTGCTTCGAGGGCGTTTGACATGTTTTCTTGTACCTGATTAATTTATATATCGAAATCCCTTTGTTTTTCACTCTCTTGACCTGGATCCGGGCTGGGTTTGTGCGTGGGAGCACAGGGTTTCCTATCTCTGTCTTGGGAATACTCAGCACTGTACGGGGACCTCAAAAATGTTCTAATGGGGGAGGAGATCTTGGGTTGTTATCTGCATGTGGAGGTTGGTAATGGCTTCGGCCGTCCGCTCTTTAGTATAGGCATCGAGAGGCGGGGATGCAAAAGATCCAACGGGAGTAGGACTTGCAGATGTACGAAACATCGGACCTGTGCGCTGTACATATAATGGGGGGGGGCTGAGAGCAGTACCTGCATAGCGAGGTGCTTCAATCCAGAATGTTCAAAGTGTATCTTCTGCAGTCTGTGTGACTTCCTTTCCACCGCTCTCTCCTTCTCGCCTGCTCCGTTCGCTTCGGCTGTTCCATCAGGCACGTACTGCCTCCAGCCACCCAGCTGCAGAGTACAGACCGGCCAACGTGAAGTCCTGTAAAGACACACATGTCCGTAGGGGAGCAAAAGCAAAAGGCAAGGGCCGAACCGGGATTCGAACCCGGGACCTCTTCCATAAGAGTCATATCGCTACGACCGAGAGCAATCCCGAAGGAAGCATCATACCACTTGACGATCCAGCCCTCCGAATTGGATGTGGATACGGGGACCGTTCAGTCGAGCTATGAGGGCCGTGGGTTGGGGGTAATGATTACGAGTCATGCTGATATTGGATTCGGAGCCCACATCGTGGCAGATGTGACCCGGCCCGAGACCTTACTTCCAGGTGGATTTGGGCGGTGAGTCCTTTACTCCATGTCTCGAGTTATAGAGCAGACAGTTAATTGGACATGTTTGTTTGACGTGCTGTGACAAATGCCCGCTCCCAATGTTATCACTGAAGCTGATGAAGTAGGACCTCGTATATTGAAGGAGACTGGTATCTTGCTCTACCGTTCTGGTCACTATAACATCACCCAAAAGCCAGACCGTCGCGCCAAAGCCAACCTCCCCCAGACTCCAGTAAACTCCCCAATGCATGTATATATAAAAGAGCACACTCACTGCAACCACCCCATCTTTGCCCGCCTGGCCAGCTCCGCAAACGTGCTGGGGAACCCACTAAGCGGCACCAGGTGCTCGCACCGGCGCAGCCTGACCCCCAGCACCTGCAGCGCGGCGCTCCCCTTCCTCACGCCAAAGGTGTACGGCAGCCTGAACTTCTGCACCGTGCTGCCCCCGCCGACGTTCTCCGCCACCAGCATCTCGCCCGGCCGCGCGTCCCGTCCCCGAATCTTGAAGGAGATCTTCTCCCACCTCGCCTCGGGCACCCGCGCGACCTCCTTGAGCACGTCGACGGCCGTCGAGCTGGGGCTGGGCGGCAGCTGGACGTAGTAGAAGGAGTCGACGATCTCGCCCAGCAGCCTCTTCAGTTCTGGCGTCCCGTGCCCCAGGCGGCACCGGATCGACCCCGGGAGGGTGTCTAGCGTCGGGTCGGACAGGCCTTTCGCTGCTCCTGCCGCCGATGATGATGTGGCGGAGCGCACGCCGTCGGGCTCGAAGAAGAACAGGTTCGCTAGTAGCGTGTTGGCGATCTCCTCCACCTCGGCGGCGGCCTCGTCGGCCGTCCACCTCGACACGGCGACCTTCAGCTCCTCGATCTTGCGGTGGTCGTACAGCTCCACGTAGTCGTCCCGGCCCAGCGGGGGGTCGAGCCTGCGCAGCCGGCACCGCACGGCGGCCGGGGCGCTGGTGTCGCGGAACGCGGCCCAGGAGCTCTTGCTGTCGAGCTGCCGCTGGAACATGGCGCGCAGGCTGACGAAGAAGCCCATGTTGACCAGGCCCGGCACGTCGTCGGCGGGCCGGCGCCGCTGCAGGCCCGTGCCGAGGGACACGAGCGTGTCGAGCGGGGCGCCGCTGTCGGGCCAGATGCGCTCCATCTCCGAGTAGGCCACCTGCGCGGGGCAGTTGGCGTACACGGCGCCGTCGACGTACTTTGTGTTTGTCTCGGGCTTCTCGAAGGCGGGCAGGTAGAACGGCGCCGCCGATGTGGCCAGCGCGGCCTCCCAGATCTTCATGTCCTTGTCTGTGTTCTCCTCCCGCTCGACCAGGAGGCTGCTGCTGCCGCCGGTGGTGGTGGTGGTGGTGCTGCTGCTGCCCGGGCCGGAGGGGTGGTTGTAGCTCGTGATCAGACACGCCGTCTGGCCCATGTCCCGCGCCGAGGTGACGGCCACCCGAGTCCCGGAGGACATGATGCCCGTGTGCATGGCCGGGGCGAAGAGGGCGGTCTCCTGCGGGTTGAAGTGCTCCTGCAGACCTCTCCTCAGGCTGTCGGCGCTGAAGACGCTGTCGGCTATGCGGAGCACCATGAAGGCGTAGTTGGTGATCTTCTTGAGGACGCTGGTGGAGAAGGTCTTACGCGAGATGTCGGCGAAGAAGTCCATCATCCTGGGGATGGAGTCGGACTCGTTGGACATGGCTAGGGCGAGGGCGATGATGCCGCCTGTTATCTTGTTAGTGTCTGTTGTCCCATCTGAGCGGGCGGGTGTCTTACCTGTCGATGTCCCCACGATGAGGTCGAACATGTCCTTCGGCAGCAGTTTCAAGCCGACCGACCTGTGCAGAGCGTTCAGGACCACCAGCTCCACGATACCCCGGATTCCACCCCCGTCGAGAGTTAGGATCCGCACTCCCGCGCACCTCGGCCTCAGCTGCACGATGTGCAGGTTACTGCCCTTGGCCTCCCAGCAGAGCCTGCACTTCATCGTCCAAGCGCACTCTGAGCTCTGCGACACTTCTCCCAGCTCCTGCACACAGCGAGGGCAGTACGAGTGTCCACAGGTCAGCACGTGGTCCGGCACGGCCTGCAGACATGACAGACAGGTCTTGTTGCTCTTGATGTTCCTCCAGATCGTCGAGTAGGTGCTATGGCCACACTCTCGCCGCGAGGTCAATCGCTGCTCAGGGGTAGCAGCACGGTCGGGATCATCCTTGTGGATAAAAATAGCCTCGTAGGACTCGACGAACCGCTGCCGGATCTCCCCGATCCACTCGCGCTTGTCGCCGGACCTCCATTGCCGCTGGTGAACGAACAGTCCTGGCTCAAACTGCCCTTTGCCGGCAGTGTGCTCGGTGTGTAGCTTCGCTGGACGAGACGTACACGCCTGCCCGTCTGAAAAGCGGAAGCAGCACATCTCGTACTGCGAGATGTACAGCTCGATCGCCCGGCTGCAGATCTTCTCGAGCTCGCGCTCGAATATCTCCTCCGGTCTCGCACCCAGGCCCTCGCTGAACTCCCTGTAAGTGTACGTCAGCAGTGCGACCGAGATGACGTCCTTGACCATGACGTCCATCGCCTTCCTTTCTCCATTGGACTCGAAGGCGTGTCGTAGAAAGTTGGCGACGTGCTCGGTCATCGACTGCGGATTAGGATTGTCCTTCCGCGCGGCCAGGTAGAAGTCGAAGGGCTGTTCCGACGTCGTGAAGTGCTCAAATGCCCTGTTTAGGATATGTGTCAAGGCCGGCACGTTGTACTGCATGACGCTCTCGGCGCGGAGTGTCAGGCCCTCCCGGACGGAAGCCTCAATCGTATCCCGCAGGCTCTGGTACTGGCGGAACAGCTCCTGCGGACGACCCTTGATGCTCTTCTTGTTGGGGATGTAGCAGCACACAATGTTGTTGAAGAGCGCCTTGTAGAGCCTCTCGTTGGTGGTGATGCGATAGACAAACGGCCGGTCGGGCTTGCTGTTGTAGTCCTTGACGAACTCGCGCAGGATTTCCGAGTCCTCCCACAGTTTCGGATGTCCGCTGAGGTACAGATTCTTGAGCCTCTCATTGTCGTAGAATTCCGGATCGTGGAAGTTGGCCATGTTGCGCACGATGATGAGTGTCTTGCGCGAGGGGTGGTTGACGGACTTGTGCACTGCCTTGGACGCCCACTCGAGCACCCGCGTCAGTTCCATTTGGATCTTGGTGTCATCTTTGGTCACGAAGATGATCACGTCACTGATGGCGTAGAGGAAGCGGGCGTAGAAAAGGTCGATGCCGTCCTTCCCGCGGCTGTTGTAACAGCTCGCCGTCACTGGTAGTTGTTGTGCCATGTCCCGCCTCCGAGAAGGGGACCTGCTCCGGGGATCTGTGAACTCGCGACCACGGGACGGCTCCGGCTCGTCGGTCTCAAGCCTCTCTGCGTTAGTCATGGCCTCGCCAGCATTGAAGCCCTCGCAGTCAGCGAAGAGGATTGGGTATTTGTCGAGTCTCTGAGGAGTAGCGGCGAGAGTCGAGTTCTGGTTGGTGTTCGGGACCATTGTGATACCTTCATCTTTGTACAGGTGCACGCCACATGTAGTGGGATACTTCTGATGGTCGAATATCTCCGATCTAGTAACCGGACCGTCCTTTGTCCGCTGGTCCATGGCAGCAACCAGATTCTTCAGTGCCGCCTCGTCATAGGGGTCCAAGTCATCGCTGGGCGCTATGTACCGCGTTGGATTTGCAATACCCATCAGAAGCATTGACCTAACGAGTGTCGACTTGCCCACCGAAGTGTCACCCACAAACGACACAAAACTGGGGTAGTGCCTCTTCGTGTCCGTGTTCCCTGACTTGGTTGGGTCGCACAGCTGTATAAACCGGTCGTAGATGAACAAGTCGGGCCTGCCGTGGAAATGGTCCCGGCGAATATTGAACCAGCGAGCCTGCTCGTCTCTCTGGTGCATCTGCTTCTGCTTGTGGCGGTCTCCCTCCGAGTGCGTCACGACATCGACGAATAGTTGCGGGAGGGGATCTATCCGCTTGTGGAAGGGACTCTGCTTGATGGATCGGGGCAGGTGAGTGTCCCAGCACGTCTGGTGGTTCATACAGAACCGCTTCATGCAGCCCTCTTCCGTACACGTGATACAGTAGAAGGGGTCCTTGTGTCCGCCGCAGAAAGAACACTGCCGGCCGGTCAGGATGGTGAGCTCCTTCTCGCATTCGTGACACTTGAATCCTTCGATCAGTCGGCGCATGCCCTTCCCGCGAGATGCACCTCGCGAGGAGAAATCCTCATCAGAACTTGGGACTTCTGGTGAGCTTTCGGTAGACGAGTCCTGCTGGAAGTGACCTTGTGTATCGGACATACTGAATGTAGGAGAGTATGGATGAGCGTCAGAAATGCTAAAAGTCGGAGAGTGGGCATGAGCGTATGCACCGCCGACCTGAGCCATCTCCAAGGGATGGAGGGTAGCTCGAGCTTTCCCCATGATGATGTATGGTGTTGACGTTAGTAGGTAATCGCAAGTATCACAAAAGCGATCCACTGCTCTCCTCTGGACGTAATCCCAACTGAGCCCATCATGGTAAGAAGAGCAGGATTGTATGGGACAGCTGTGTCCATATGTACCCAAAAGTCAAGCCTCGCTGTCAAGATGCGAGTGGCCAAGAAGCACAGGCCTGTTAGGTGCCGGCCTCTCATGCAGTAGTACCTGGCTGACGATAAGGCATCCTTCTCTGAGTGGCAGCCTCGGGCGAAAGAGCGGCAGCTGAAACCCGCACGACCCTATTCGGAAATCTTCTAGAAGAAATCTTCAAGCCACGGGATTCGGTTGCTAGGCCCCGAGCATGAAGCTCGTTGACTTAGTTGCTCTATTATGTCAGAGGCTGATGACAACTGTAGGGGGCCGGCGCATGTTATTGGTTGTTCGACGCGGAACCTGCGCGAGGCATTCTGGTAGGCATCGGCACTCAGGGGGTGTTCACTGGTGAGGCTAAGTCCATGACCAGGGACACTGGCGCAAAATCCTTCGCATGCTACACACCATCCCGATAATCTGTCCATGGTTGTGGGTGTGCAGAAGGCAAATATTCTAGATAGAGAGACTTGCTACAGGCACCATGGGTCTGTACAATATTGATATTACAATTACTTTCGTGAATCTATGACACCACTGTTGGCAGTGTTGCCGGCACTTGCTGTACATGTGCATGTACAGGCGTTGCAGTTGTGTCTGCAGCCGTGACTGTGTCTTCCTGTCTCCGAGATGTCACACCTCCTACCCACTCGTGTAGAGGGACTGCTTCGAGCCTCATTCTGCCCGATTTCTGGGGTTTCTCAAATCCTGAACTCCATTTTCCACGGAGCAAGGATCGGACCGCCTTGAGTCCGTAAAGGATGAGCATGGTCATGCAGAACGTGTAGGCAAATCCTGCAAGTGCATCTGCGAGCTGGTATCTGTGACTATGTTAGCCTTGTATTCTCGAGCAGGAGCACATATTCAGTCATACCCAACGCGTCTAGCTCGCGATCGATCCGGGATGGTAGAATATCCATCTAAGCCTACGACATCTGGACTGGAAGCGGCGTGCATATTAGCGCACAGTTCATAACATCTCGTGCGAGTCGCACTCACTCAGCAAAGCCTCCGGTGAGGATCATTCCGACCATGCCGCCGCCAGCGTGGATAGCAAAGACGTAAAGTGGCTCATCATAGAGCCATTTCGCCGTGAACCACTTAAAAAAGAACACGACAATAGTCGACACGATTCCGAAGATACCGGAACTCCAAACAGGGACCTGAACTGACGTGAGTAAACTGCATAAATCGGTTCTTCAATGTCGCGGACTTACGAAGCCAGCTCCAGGTGTGATGGCAACGAGTGCAATGACGACACCATCGCAGAAATGCGTGACGGAAGGGTTGCGCGCGTCACTTTCATCGGTGCCTTTTGTCTTCTTCTTCAGGAGCCGATCTACATAGTTGGAACCCCAGAACAGAAGCAGCATAGATGTGCCTCCAGCGCAAGCCGCCACATGAGTTGAGACGCAGGCCGATGCAGCGCGCAGATTCCCACCTAGCGCCGACCCTCCGTTGAAGCCGAACCAACCGATCCAGAGTAACGCAGTCCCTAGCACTATGTTATTGACGTTATGCGGTGCCTTATCGGCTGCTGGTGAGGTGCCTGTGCCCGTCTCCAGATCTAGCGTGTTGCCGGTTGGGGTGTTGTCTATAGGAAGATCGTCGTGGTTCGAATGGTCGCTGCCAATGATACTATTGCTTCGACTGGCATGTGTGTCTCCGTTCACAGTCTGTGGCTTGATTGCGTCGACGGTAGGCGCTTGATGAGTGACAGCAAGGGAAGGGTGGCCATCGCTGGAAGCTGCCACTTCAGGTCTAGGTTTGAAGAATCGAAGCCGGCCTGTCTGTAAGGCGTAGAAGATGTAGAAGGCCAGCACTGTCGTGCCTGACGTGATATGGACTGCTGTCCCACCGGCAAAGTCCATGACACCTAGCTGATTAGACCAGCCGGCCCAATGCCAGGTCCACCGAGCAACAGGATTGTACACCAGGAGTGACCAAAGACTGATGAATATCAGGAATCGGCCGGCAGGGATGTCGCTTGACGGAAACTTGTTCTCGGGATCATCTCGGACCGCTCCTCCGCAAACTAGTGCAGCTCTTCCGAAGGTCAGCGCTGCAGGAGGGTGGATTGATAAGGTTGCCTTACGTGAAAGAAGCGAACATGGATTCGTAGAACTCAAATACCACCTCCGGGATCCTGGGGCCCACAGAGCCGACCGGGCGGGTTATGCTGTCGTGTAGTGCCACACCTCGCGCATCCCACCCGTACCACGATGGACCGGGCAGCGAGCCTGGTGTCACTGCTGGCGTGAATGCCAGGGTGTAGCCCCAGAGATACCACTTTGATCATATTAGATCATGAACGACATCAACGCGTGTCGTAGTGACAAACCTGGAAGCCAACAACAGCGGCTGTCAACAGTGGAAGACGGAACAGTTTCAGTGACGCGAGTCGAGAAGTCGCCCCGGAATAGAATAGGCACATCGCTGGGACCATCTGGAATACTAGTGCAGACGATATCAACATCCACACAATGTCAGCACCCTGCGCGGCGTTAATTAGTCTCACGTCCAAATAGCATTGAATTTTCAGGGCGGCGGACTTGGTAGTAGAGTTCTGCATGTTTGAGGAGATCGTCCAGTGTCGCGCTCACGTCGGTCAACGGCTTCGGCGGCGCAACGTCAATGACGAACTTCTCCATGTCGTTCACGAGCACGGCCATAGCACTGTCAACAACAGAGAGCGGGACTGGTCGCGGGGAGCGAAAGTAAGAGACACGGAAGCAAGAGATCAAACTTGTCCGGAGCGCAATGGAGGTGCGCTGCAGCCTGACAGCCTCGCCCACAGAATCATCAGAGAGACAAAATGATTGTGACGGGCCGCTCTTTCATGTGAAGAGAGGCATTTTAGCACTTTTGTATGGACCAGTCATCGTTCAAGGCCCAAACCGATGAAGGCCATGCTGCCGATAATGACTCGAAATTGCGCGCAAGCCACCATCACGTTTTCTTTTCCGTTGGGCGTTTAGACTCCTGTGGGCGGGAGAAGTCAAGGAGTGGTGCACAGCCCTCTGTTTCCAATAGTGTCCAGCTGCCGCGTGCTGCCAAGGCGTCAAATCGGTGAACCGAATACCAGTGCGCCTAGGACAAGGTCCAAGCTTATCTCGACCCGTCCCACCGGTGGTGAAAGCCCGATGTACAGGCGCCGGGACCATTGCCTGTTGCGTGCGGCTGAGAATGACATCTCGTTTGCAGTGAATTGCAGAGAAATTGTCAAGCCGAAAGTGGCCAAGCACTTAAGTTGGTCGAGTTTCCGCTCCAGTAAAAGGGCCTCGCTGACAGTTCCCTGCAACAAAACGCGGGGGTTCGAACCACGGCGCTCGGGCGTTGCGTGTCGTGCTTGATACAGAGCCTTGTGCATGCTGCATTTGGATCTCGCAGTAACTTGGCTTTAGCGTACTCGCCTCATTGGCTGCTCCCTATCGGCCTTATCAAGGGTGGTCGGGTGGGATGCCTGGATGATTTGAGGCGCTGCTGCGCATACATCAGTGGACTGGGGGAGGGGAGGCAGCTTGCCACGCCGTCCTAGGCGGCTCGATGACCGAATGTGTTGGTATCCGTCCTGCCAGCCTTGCTCATGACGCGAAATACCAAAAATCGTGAGCCGGACTAAACGTAGTGCCTTCCATGGAGGTGAGGTGCTAATTACAGAAAGTGCAGTGATGATTCGCGCATTGCCGGAAATGAATCTGACATCTTCGCGATTGTAGGGCCGTCAATTTCCGTCGAGCCATGGCCATCGTCTTTCGCATCGAGCCCGGCGGCGAGGAAATCAAGGTCACGAGACCTGAGAAGCTAGCGGAAGCATCAGTTGTCCTCCGCGACGAGCTTCACGGCGTAAGCGACGGCGGCACCGTGGTTTTGACAGCACACGAGCGAGCGACCAACGCGGCGATCATCAGGTACGTCGTCGAGTACCTGGAGTACGGGTTCGCAGACGCACATGGCGGGGGCTACGACGCAAAATCTGTCGCAGAGGTCTGCAACGTCCTCGTCGAGTACGAATGCGACCCGGAACAATTTCAGGGGCTCTGGGACAGAATGACACAAAAGTCAAGCTTGGACCAAGGCGGACAAAGGAGATGTTGGCGTACAAAAATACCGCCACGGGAGACCTTGACAGCTGCCCAGCTCGCCATCAGCGCACTTGTGCTTGGGAAACAGGAAGAGCTCGGCAAAGAACTTGGCGTCATAGTTTGGGCCCTGGACACCGAACTTGACACTACCGTGCCTGAGCTGCAAAAGTTACAAGGTAAGGGAACGAAAGTTGTTGCTGACAGACCTTGCTCTGCTGACATCCATCAGCAATGAGGCACGAAGAACAGAAACACATTTTCGACGAGCTCAAGCACCAGCTACTGAGACTGTATGCGGATCGAAACGATCAACGTGCAAAAAGACTGGCGGATAAGATACTACAAGATGTTAGGGATAGCAATCTGGGGGAGCTCACCGATACCTGGGAACAAAATTGCATTGCGCATCCTGAGCTGAAGGAGTTCAACCCGTATAAGCTCATTCGAAGGTTTGAAGACGCTATCAAACCGCCAGATCCTAAACCATCATCTACGCCAACCAGGTCAATGACTGCGACTGAACAGTACCAGCCGGCAGGGTCCAGATCTTTCCCCATTGACCTAAGAGAATTGCGCCATGTAGTCGGGCAAGGACTCCACAGCCTCGCCAAACGCAAAAGCATGGCGGACAATAGTCTTGCTACGATTGACGGGATCTTCAACGCTGTGGAAGAGATGGTCAAAACAAGGCAGAGGCACAGGGCCATCAGTCTGATCATGCAAAGGAAGGCCACGATAGCTGAATGGAAGCGCGAATTGGCGAATCCCGGTTCAACGCGTCGCCCGAGTCCGAAAGGCAAGGGGCACAAGAGAGCCGATTCCGGTCTGTCCGTGTCCCAGTACCGGTCCGTGCCACGGCTGACGAACGGGTCTCGATCATCCGACAATGGAGAAGGAAGCTCCAGGAGGCAGGAGGTAGAACGCCCACAAGGGAGGCCACAAGCGTCAAGTTCGAGTCCCGGCCAGCAGGTCGACAAACGAGATGGAGGATCCAAGGGAAAGGGAAAAGGTAAGGAAAGGGTGCAGCCAGCTGAGCTCTCATCTGTGTCCACTCGTCGCCAGCGGGCCGACAACACTGCGGCGAGCACGTCTACTCCGGCAAGGCAGATAATACCATCAGCCGCCACCAGGGCAGGGATATCCAATCACAAGAGCAGTCAAAACGGCGTTGACGGCGTCAATGGCATCAACGGGCTAGGCAGCCTGCAGGTTGATTTCGGCAATGGCGAGGATAGCTGGCGTCATGGCGACGATAGCTGGCGTCTTGGAGGACCTTGAAGGTGATCGGGGGGAACCATGGGAGGCGTGCATACTAGCAGCACACCAGGGGAGAGGCGAGAGTAAACCCGCAGCATGGTGTTGAAGGAGTCAACACCTCGGTGTCTAAAGAATTAAGTTGTTAATGGGAGTCGAAATAAGGTTGTGGGACAAAATGCGACAGCGGCAGGGAACATGGAAGACAAAAAGGAAGGCGCCAGGGAAGTCAAACGGAGTTCTTGGGGCACCTTCCGGATTTAACATTCTGTTGAAGGAGAGGTACTATGTACGAAGGGCTCCACAGGGTAGTGGCCTGATGGCTCTGTAATCCGGTTGTGTTAGTGCAAGCACAGGCTGTTGTTCAGCGCCCTGGCCTCTGTGCGTCACCTGTCATGAAGATCTTCAACCCCTCTATCAAGAACGGCATTACGATTACGTACGAGATACATGGCAACTGGTGATATTCTGTTTCTCTTACACATCACCACGAGGACGAGGTTTGTGGTACACCTGTAAGAAGACGTCAAGCTTGCAAAGGTATCCAACTCACTATAACGTCGCTGTCATTGCATCCTCCAATATGATATTGCAGTCTTCTCGATGTTTTCTGTGCGAGGTGCCAATGAACATCGACGAGTCTCCCACTTTTGTAAGAAGCAGGTTTTTTTTGCGACTTCTTAGGAATGCTGGATAAGCTCAGTGAACTCGAGCTGCATCTGGCCTGCGTCGTCATCTACGTGGCTCAAATCGCCGATGCTGTACAGACGGTGAGATGTCGCGAGGGGCGCTCGTAAACCCTTCCGAATCTTTCAGATGAAAGGTGTAATGATGCAAGCGGCTCTGAGGCAGTCAGCGTGCAATGCTTTCGAGTGACAGGGCGGAAACTGTCAAACAGAGTCTTGATCCTGTACAATAGACTGATACACCTGCCACCAGGGATCGTGCAGGTCTCAGCAGCTCTGCAATCGCGTCGCTATGCTGTCTTGCTCACCTGCTTCTAAAATCAGAGAATATGTCCTCCAATTTCTGGCACCTTGAAACTGTTGCGTTGGGTTCTCAAACAGTCCGGAAGAGGGAGCGGCCGAGATGGCGCAATGGCGCTTGCTGGTCCGTGCCAATGAGACAAGAAGGCTTGGTGGTGGTTGGGTGCCAGAAGGAAGGCTTTTGCTCTTCAAACATGCGAGGACACTAGTCGATGAAGGGCATGTTGTAGTCACACAATGTTGTTGATACTTCTACTGCTATTCATCAATTGTCTGGCCTATCGAGTGACTGCATTGAAATTCTACTCACACAACTAACTGGGCTTATAGCTCATCACTGACGCTTAACGAGTCATGACCGACTATTTCCCCTTCCGAGGATCCAATGGCTCTATATCGGTAGGCCGCAAATATTCACTTTAGGTAGTCTATGTACAGGAAGTTTTGATCATGTGTGATGTTCCGTTGTGGGCAATATGTACATCTTGGAATGGAAATGACCCCAATCGAAGAAGGGCCAGCACGGGCGCAGGTATTTACGGTGTGCCAGAAACGCTTCGTTTTTGCTGAATAAGGGCATTCGTTCCCTCTTTACAAGCATTGAGAGTAGTATTGGTTAGAGAACGTGCAGGTTGATCCGGCAACACAGGCGGTTGGTCCCGTCCAGCCGGTTCCACCGCATTGTCCCCATTTCCTGTAGAGATGTGTCAATTTACAATTGCAACCAGTTCTGTAGCATCAGAGAACTTACGTCTGGAGAGCACCGGTAGATGAGGTGGTGGTCGTGCTGGTGGATTTGGTGGTGGTGGTAGGCTTGGTGGTTGTGGTCGAAAGAGTGGTCACAACACGGGTCGAGACACTCGAAGTGGATGTCTGGGCCGATGAAGTTGATCGTGTCGAGGAGGCCGGTCCTGTCGTGCCAGTCGAACCACTGCTACCGCATCCTACACGGCTGGAGCTGACGGATACATCGTCATACCACATGGTGTTCACATCACCGCCGTAGGATTCCCAGCCAAAGTAGATGCCCGTCACCTTCGGCTTGTAGGCGGTGCCCCATTGAGAAGCATATGGGTTGGAGGCTTTTGGTCCAGCTTGAAGCCCGCTGATCGCGTTGCCATTCAGCCAGGTCTCGATGGTGCCGTCGGTTCCGAGGTGGTACTCGAAGCACTGGAATGCGCCTGTTGGCAGGGGAGTGGAAGCTGCAATGCCCGACGGGGAAAGGTCGGGCAGCGTAGCATCGTCGGATTCGCGGTTGTACATGAGGATCTGGCTTTGTCCGCCGATACGGAGATGTTTTCCCGTGGTCGTGTCTGGCATCGTGATGAAGCTCACATGGTTACCCGTAAGGGCCACTGATGCTTTGCTGCATAGTAGTCATACAGTATTAGCTTATTGCTTTAAGGTATTGTGACCTGCCACTGCATAATACTTACACCCATACCCTCACATATACATCGCCGCTGGGTACAGCAGTTGTACCGAAGAAAATATGTCCACAGTAGCCACCGGGACTGGTAACCTTGATAGAGTTCTTGCCGCTATGAGCGGTAGTGGTATCAAGGGTGACAGCGCCTCCTTGGTTGCAATCATTCGCATAGATTGGCCATTTTGTTTGGTCCCATCCGCTCTCGAAGTCGTCGGATACTTGGGCAAGGCAGAATGGGAGTGTCGCGGCAGCGAGAAGAGCTGTTCTGCGAACCATGATGAAGGAGAACCTGGCGAAAGTCCTTGGCAAAGTTTTGAAGGCGTTTAGATTGGATGTAAGTGTGGTTATGCCGGTACTGCAACGAACGACAGCAAACAAAGTGCTAACACATAGATCTATATACGGTTCAACCTGGTTCAGCAGCTCTTAACCTGAATCAAGATCTAAGTTTGCAGATCTCTGCAACGGTTGCATTGAATGGTTCACGCCGGAGGACTAACGTCCACGCTGCAAACACCAGCAGCTGGAGCAAGGCCCCTTTGCTACACAATTCGGAGCATCGGTTCCTGCGCTAGGAAAGTCGGTTTGCTTTCCCTTCGTGGTTACATTGAGAAGCTTGAATTTTCTTGGTTGTAACTCCGGATCGGTGCTGCCCCCGCAGAGCCGGGCGTTTCGGAACGACTGAGCCAGGGGTACATCCGAAAACAGGCCAGGAACGGAGTCACTGTCTCCGGCTGATGAGTTTGGCGGAGCAGTAGGGTATCGCGGTCCATTGCACAATTCGCAGCTACGCGTGCGTAAAACCTTTGTTCCTTGATGGTAAGAAGCATCCATTTTAAGTCTAAGTCTGACGTCTAGACTTAGACTTCAGTGAGTTGCTCAGCCGGAGTCTTACCAGTAAAAGAGCGATCACCTCAAAGTATCAGACCGTCCTGTTTTATGGACTAGTATGTTACAAGAAGGCGCTCGAACTGTGTAGTTTTCACAATTTCGAGTCCATATGGTGTACCTAGTTTGACGTTGTTGTGTCACGGAAACACAAGTGACTCGGGCTCGACAGGTAGAGCCCCAAATCGAGCCCTTTGGTGTATTTCATCCTCGTGATTTCTTATCCAGAATGGATTCGGACCTGGCACGAGGAACGTAAAGATGTAGAGTAGATTTATGATTCGCACATGAGAGTCTTTCGGACCTCCTCTCCGGTATAATTTCGACTGAGGAACTGTACTTCACGCTTTCGCACGTGGTGACTATTTTGCTATCAACACAGCTTGCCGTTCGCATTTCTCATCAGCTCTATTAGACCTGACATATTATGACGTTATCACTCAACTCTTACAATTTCATTGCAGCTACCTGTCCCCCTTGCTGGAGAATCTTGTCAGCGGCTCATTGTCCGATCGTAACTCTCACATCGCGTGGATAGAAGAGAAGGAAGGACAGGAAGACAACAGAGAATAAGGCCAGGACAAGGCTGTCCGTATTTACGCGCACCTGTGAATAGGACAGCCAGCGCACCCGTATGACACAGGCAAGCCAGAATGCTGCAAGCCTAGCAAACTGTAGGGTCAAAGCCGACACAACAAATTCAAAGTCGTGGCCAACCCAGCCCTTCTCGCTGAGTCTCGCCTCGATCAGTTTGCACTTCTGCGAGTTGACACTTGCTCGACGAAGCCCGATGCCGGAAAAGACGAGACTGGCGCCGCAGGTTGCCATGGTCCCGGCCCCGCCAGCGACGATCTGGGCGCTGGTGCCGGCCATCTTGCGCTGGATCAGCTTGTGGCAGGCTCGGAGCTACTCGCTAAACACGTAAGTGCGGATTCATTGTGCATCGGATAACAAGATATGGGAAGATTAATGGTACTTGGTTGGTCTCATGGCAGGTCAGCGTTGTGACTCCGAGCCGTTCCTGAGATGCCCAGACTTAGTACCGTCGCTTCAGTCGGTCAATACGAAGAGGTTGCCATACTGCCGGGATAGATACTGGCACACGCTGAGGCTCCGTACCACAAGATTTCCTGTTGAGAACGATTTGTAACTTTAAATATCCACTATCTGGCCCTAGCACGGCCTAAGGAGATAATACATCACCGAATGCTTCAAGCATCACCTTTTAACGCCAACACCAATGCCCAACCTCAACGCCAGATACAGGAAGACCCCAACAAACCCACCTCCTACTGAATCTGCTGCACAAACTGCGGCCCAAACCCATCAAGACCAAACACACTCACCGGCAACGAAGCAGCCGGGTTAGGATCAAGACTCCCGTCCGCATTGCGCCTAAACGCCACCAGTCCCAGAGCACCAGCCTGGTTGGTGACAAACACGAACCTCTCCGCACCCAGCGCAAGACTGAACATCCTCGGCACCGACCCTCCACTGGACACGGCCTCCCTGAACCCGAGGCTCACGTCCCCGGCCCCGCTGACCTCGACTCCGAAATGCGAAATGCTATCCGTCGCGTTCCCCGTCAGCCGGTTGCTGACGTAGACGTCCTTCCCGTCAACGGAGACCTGGATCTCGCCCGCGGCCGCGGTCGTGGCGTTGGCGGGCGGGAAGTCCTCGCCGAAGGTCGACAGGGTCTGCACCTGGGTGAACTGGATCGTGCTGCCGGCGTAGTCGAGCTCGAAGACCACGACGAGGCTGAGCACCTCGCACACGAGGAAGTAGTGCGTCGCCTCCGCGGGGGCAGCGCCAGGGGCGACGGGGGGCCAGAAGACGCCGTGCCGCGGACCGCAGCCGGGCGGCTGCACTCGGACGCGGTTGGTTACGTCGAAGACGTCGGCGGCGGAGTCGATCACTAGCAGGGTGTCGGTGCCGAGGTCCGGGACGACGAAGAAGCGGCCCGATGTGTCTAGGAGGGACTGGTGCGGGTGCGGGGCGTTCTGGCGCGCGGCGTTGGGGCCGAGAGCATCGTTGGAGACGAGCTGGTCGTTCAGGGTCAGGAGTCCGGTGTCCGGCGCTAGGTCCCAGACGTCGACTGTGCCCTGCCCGAAGGATGCGCCGAGTAGGTTGGTCCTGTCGGCGGTGAACTCGAGGAAGACGACGCCGGAGGAGCCGGTCGCATTCTGCACGAGGGTCAGGGTGTTGGTCGCGATGTCAAAGTTGAAAAGCCGCGTGGTGTTGCTGTTCTCGTCGACGGCGTAGAGCTGGTTGGTGCCTTCTTTAAACAGCAGCCAGGAGGCCGAGGTGCCGGCTATGGTGTTGTTGGCCACGATCTTGAAGGAGGAGCCATCGAAGTCGGCGGCTAAGACGCTGCCTGAGGGGCCGCCGCCGATGAAGAGCTTGGAAACTGCGGCAGCAGTGTCTTGGCGCGCTGTGAGCGGTATGGCGGAGGTGAGGGTACTCAGGCCCAGCCCGAGAAGAAAATTGAGTGAGGTGCGCATCGTGAGGTCAGGATGCGGTTCTGACACGGAAATGTGACAATGAGGCTAAGAAATATAGGGAGACAAGACAAAATAAGAGGAAAAGGGAAAAGACCAGATATAGGAAACTAAGGAAATCTGAAGATCTGTGTTTTGGGATGCTGATATGGACAGAACGGGTCAATGATCGGAGGCCAGGCCGCCTTCTTATAAGACCGGTCCTGATACTCACGGCCGAGTCACAACATAGAGATCGTCTACTCGCCAAGTCGTTACAGACAACGTCAGTCTGATGTTGGCGCGCTTGCGCGGCTATTGAGACTCAGCCGGCTAACGGCTCACGGTTCACGGCTCACGGCTACGCAATTGAGGCCAGGGGTCGCAACCCGGCGGAAGGTCTCTTCCGGATGCGAGAAGAGCCATTTTGCTCCCAGTTAGCTATGTGGTCGAAATAAGAGCAGAACAGGAGCTCAGACCCGACATTGAGGTCATCAGTGTCAGAATCTGCGGTTGCTCTAAACGAGCCGTCCAGTGGTTGTGGGGGTTTTGTGCTACTTGCGAAGGCTGTATTGGCGGTGCTCGCATGCGGAGAATGTCAGATTGAGGTTGTCTGAAAGCCAAAGGTCAGAAGCTGTCAGGGGTAGCTGCAGGTGCCGGTCGGCCTGATTGATCGACACGGCGTCATCCATCGCCGGAGACGCAGGGTCTATTTTAATGCGCTCCACATCTTGGCATCTTACATCATGAAGTACCGCTGTACGACGACTGCATGCTTGGCTCTTATCTAGTGTACAAGGCTGTCATTAAAAACCTTACACGTGTAGACCCAACATTCGAATGATCAGAAAGATCAGATAATCTTCGCCATGTCCCCGGTCGGACTCCCCTGCAGGGGCCAACTTCCGCACCCAGAGTCTCATCCGATCATCATCAGTTAGTGGTACAGACGGTGATCAAGGGAAGCTGGATATCGTACTCAGAGTTGGCGAACAGGCAGAGTCTATTGAAAATCTATGGGAATCCGCGTCTAAACCAGATAAGTCAGAACATGAGAAACAAGCGCCAGCGACCATTACATCTTCATCGTCCCCTCCGCATTATCACGACCCCCTTCCAACTCCTCTGCCAATCTAATAAGCAAGACTAGCAGCCTTGTGCACCCATGTGGCATCCCGCTCCTGCACCAGATTCTCAAACATCCACTTGCCGACGTCCTCGCGCGAGATGGTGTACCCAATCTCCTTCTTCTCGAATGTGTGAGTGGTAAGATCCTCCATGCCAGCCCTGACGTTCCCGACCGCTTGGCCGTCCGTGAGCCAGGCAGGGCGGACAATAGTCCACTGCTCTCCGCTCCCGGCAAGAAGCTCCTCCAGCATCTTCTTGTCCTTGTGCGGGATCGCGAGCAGGCCCTTGTACAGCGGGATCATGAGCAGCGGGATATCGCGCCCCGCGTCCGAGATACCTGTCGATGACACCCCGATAATCCTCGGGCTACCCGTCGCACCATTCTTGCGTACGAGTGCTAGCGCCTCGAGCAGTGCCCTTGCGCCCTTCTCGCACACGTGAGCGTCGTCGATGCCGGTCTTCAGGCTGAAGGCACCGCCGATGGAGGAGAAGACCATGTCCACGACGCGACTCGGGTTGGAAGGGTTGACGAGGCAGCGGGCTACGGCTGCCACGTCGTGGGCGTTGCCTTGCTCTAGTTTGAGCTTGTTTTGGAGCTCTGCGGGCAGTTTCGCGGAAAGCTTGGAGGGGGTGCGGCAGAGAGCTATGCAGATGTGGCCTGCTTCCAGGCTGCGGCGGAGGGTGGAGAAGCCACAACCGCCGGTTGCGCCGAGGAAGAGGATTGCCTTGGGAGTTGTAGTGTTGGACATTTTGTGTGTATTCGGTGATGTGATTGCCAGTGTTGGTTTTTTTTGGCAGGTGTCTAGAGGCTCAGTGATGTGGCTGGCTTGAGCTGCGGGAGTGTCTGGTAGGGCGAGCTGGTATGTGAAGTATAGCTAGAAAGTTGTTGGTGGTAGAACTTGACAAGACTTTGAGTTGGCGAGTCGTAGATTATCTGTTGTATGTAGATGTGTGATTCTGTGAATCTGTGATGTGAGGATGAAGTGTTTGAGGTGCTAATGTCTGTCTGTTCTTTCAATCCATCGCAGAAGAGGACGAAAGCATCTCTTATATCCTCCTCCATGAACAGGGCCGCAATGGTGGATGCGCATGCGAGTGCGTAAGCACCGCGACGCCATTTTGCGATGATTCACAGATATTCCACCCCTTTGCGGCGTGGTGTTGACCCGACTTTCTCGAAATGCAGCCAGGACGCAACGGTCAAGGCGGTGCCTCCGCGATTTGGTTCACCAAGTGGGCCGTGGCGCTTTTAGCGCTTCCCAATGTTCGTCCGACTGCCCCACGAGGCGTTTTCTCTTTGATCCTGTTGGCCACTTACAGCCCTGTTAACTCCACAAGTTTTCAACTCAATCGACCCGAGGTCGGGAGATCGGTGCCGGACCCACCGACCCTGCGAGTGGCCCTTGTCCTCGACCTGGAGAGATTACGGAGGTACATAGACAATCAGTGCGACACGGTGCAATCATTCGTACTGCACTAACAGAAGTCTGAAGCCACGCAAACCCACAACCCGCAGTTGACATACATTGGGCGTCTTCATCTCGACTTACACGGTTTGCAATCTCAACCTTGCTCATTTCTTCGTTGTGTGTATTCTTAAGCGCTAACAATATGGTGGTACATGTCAGAATTACCACTAGTTGCTACAGCTCGGATGAACGATGGGAATCTCAGTTGCCGGTTCGTTTAACCCAGCTCGACCAAGGTCACATTCAGTCAGACTCTACA
Source organism: Coniochaeta sp. PMI_546 (assembly GCA_021432605.1). Taxonomy (NCBI): domain Eukaryota; kingdom Fungi; phylum Ascomycota; class Sordariomycetes; order Coniochaetales; family Coniochaetaceae; genus Coniochaeta; species Coniochaeta sp. PMI_546. Next base: position 464,878 of record MU271158.1, on the reverse strand, counting down.
TACTATAGTACTCTCTGGGTCGAGATGCCGACCATAAGCCAGAAACAACAGTCCCTGACTTCCTCGATACGCGCGCAAGCCATCACCAGTCTATGCTGCTAAAGGGCACCGTTTGTGTCTCCTTGAACTGGGCAAGTGAGGTGCTTCGTAAAGCAAATCTAGCACTGGTGATTCGACAGTCCGCGTCACCCGTTCAATAGGACCGTATCTGCGGCGAGCTTCTAAAATGAGAGGAGGCTGCGACAGCTCCGTTCTTGAAGAGAGGAAGTTAACTGAGAGCTCGCATTTTCTAGCATTATTTCGGCGTGTAGAGTGACGCAGAGGGTTGCTGCAGCTATGAGGGAAACGAGGAGACAGATCTCCAGATCAACTCTGTGGTAGGCTTGATGATCGGTCGACCAAGTTTCCTAGCCTCCGTGTGATACTCAAATGCATAAGCATACTTTATCAGTTTCTCCTCGGAATACAAGTCTCCAATAAAGCTGAGCCCAAAGCTATATAGGAGCGCTCGAGTGTTAGTACTTATCTACTCGGCACTGCTGGCAGTAGTTTCAACTCACGGTAGGTTTGGACCTCGTTCTGTCATATCTCCTCGTGGGCACATCTTCAGCTCCGTGTCTTCTGGATAGAATCCCAGTGAGACGCTAATGATCGGGTATCCTCCCAAATGCGGCACGAGTGGAGAGACGCAGGTTGGAAGGATGGGGGCGTCTAGATTATGTCGTTCAAGGGCGCCACGAATGCCGCCTTCGTTGGCCAGCCACTGCATGAATTCGAGCGCGGCCTTGAACTCCACACTGTCTCGGTCGTTCAAGCTGGCCCAGGCATTCTCGAAACCCTTGGTGTCACGACACGGGTACTCTTCTCGGGGATCATTTTGCGTCCAGCGGATCACGTCGCCAAGCGTGCGGATGTCGTTGGGGTTGTGCTCAAGCTTCTCAAAGTACTTTGCCAGGTCAAGTTTGAAATCGGTGCGCTTGACCACAGCTGGAGATTTGCTCGTGAGCGCCTCGTCGAATCCCTCAAAGTGTGTGTCCACGACTTGGGCCCCGACTCGACGCATCAGCTCGATGTACCGCTCGAAAGCCTCGGACACGGTCGGGGTGAGCTCTACCTGTGGAGGGTTGCCTTTGAGCGCATTCCGAGGCACGCCTATCCTTGCGCCGTCGAGTCCGTCCGAGATACAGAACTTAGTGTAGTCTGGCATTGTGTCGAATGGGATCGACGCGGTGCCGGGGTCGCCGACGCGTTTGCCGGCGATGACGCTGAGGATCGCTGCGGCATCTTTGACGCACCTGGTAATGTGGCCAACTGAGCCAATTCGTTTCGACAACATGACCAAGTCACGGGATACCAAGCCCGCGGTTGGCTTGAAGCCCACCAAATTGCTCCTCTCGGCCACGCAGGTGAGGCTGCCCTCGACCTCGGTGCCGAGTCCTGCGAAAGCGAGACCCAGGGCGGTCGCTATGGCGGAGCCGGTACTACTTCCCCAGGGATCCTGGTTTTCGAGAAATACTCCAACCGCCTGCCCGCCATCTGCGCTCCAGCCGTTTCCGGCGGTCGGAGGGTTTCGATTGTTGCCCCACTGTGTGAGGTTGGCGATGCCCAAGATGATGACACCGGCATCGCGCAGTTTCTTCACAACGGAAGCATCCCTGCCCGTCCTCGCACCTTTCAGTGCTGTCGATCCCGAGGTATTATCCAAGTTGTAGGTAGCAAACTGATTCTTAAGGACCATGGGAAGTCCGTGTAATGGGCTGAGTCTTATGTCAGCTCCTATGAAAGAATCACTGGGCAGAAGAATGCGGTCCTTGACCTTCGTATCTCGCCGTCTGCACGCTCTTCATCGAGAAGCCTTGCTTGAGCCAGCGCCGTAGGGTCAACTTCTGTGATCGCTCGGACCCTGGTGTTCACTTCTTCGATCCGTCTCAGATACGTCTCTACTAGATCGACAGAGGTGAAGAAATGGCCCTGCAAGCCCGCTCGAAAGTCGTCCAGAGTCATGTCCATTAAACCTGGACGAGATGTGTTGTCAAGCTTCATGCTTGCTTCCACGCGGTCAAGATACCAGACACTAACTCTGGCTGCAGAAGTTGATGTGTCTCGGTGCCCGGTGATAGAACATTGACGACCACCATCACTGCAGTCGGTGTGATGATGCTCTAATTAGGAAAGACCAATCGACCCGAGAGGCTTCCTTCGTTACCGGCTACCACTGCTCTCGCACTGTGCTTCGGAATCCTACAGGAGGACATGCATGCCCATGCAAAGCCTGTCCACTCACACATCGACTCCGCCCGTGCGAAAAGACAAGGACACGCCATAGAGGTAGGACTTAGCTACCTGTACCTTAAGCTATATATGCATTGATGTAGTATCACTGGGATTTGACATGTCTATCTCGTCTGAGCAGACCGACGTGGACACAGAGGACATCATATTGGAAGGGCAGTTGTGTGTCACAGATGGCACAGAAGCGGGGAAGCCGCATCAAGCTGTCAGGAAACGAGCGACAACCTGGAAGTTATTTCTGTCTGGTATGTAAAGTAGTTAGGTACCTAGACTGACTTCCTGGGTTATTTTCAACTGCAGCAAACCATCCACCTCCCATGCCGAAAGCCTGACTGCCCGTACTAGCACTCTTTCCATTTCTACACAGCAGTTGAAACCTCCACAAAACCAACAATCTAGCCGCCCCCGCCGCCAATAGGGCACTGCTCAAAGCGGACCCTCAGCAGCCCAGACAGGGTCGGGTCAATGGGCTTGACCTTGGGTACCGCGTGGAATTTCTTCCAGGTCTGCTTCGGCTCGCCAACGGATTCAGCATCCGACTGCGAGTCAGACTCCTCATCCTGGTGACGAGGCTCCTCATGCGGAGCACGCAGCTCAGTCTGCTCAGTCTGCTCAGTTGCAGGCATGTTCAAGGTTGTTGCTGAAAGTGATCCTTCGCTTATGTGTGAGAGACTGTTTGGTCGGATCTGGAGAGCTCTGAATAGTCTTACCTCGTTCGAGATGTGTGAAAGGTGCCGGAACTTGAAGTTTCTTGTTCTCAACTTCTTGTCGAAAGGATTCTTAAAAGGGCTGCCTGGAACACGTTGGATAGAACCGGGTCTAAATATACGACAGGTGGCAGGTCGCTGAGAGCCATCACAAGACTACATTGGCGTTCAAGGAGACCACGACGCCGCTCTGGACATTTCTTGCCTGGTTATCGCCTGCAGCTCTTAGCCACTTAAGATCCTATCCCCCACGATAACTCATGTTTGAAGCATGTCGAATAGAGACCGACAAATCATGGTCTCATTCTCATCACCATTTCGTTACGAAGAAAAGAAGCATTTGTGACGTGTCCCAGCCTGAGACGATAGCATCCAACGCCGGCGAGGTGACCTCATTTCTTTAGTCATGGGTTCAGCTTGTCAGAGGTCGACGTCCACAATCCTTCCGACAAGGATGGCTGGCGATCTATCGTAAACTGCACTTCTCTTCCTACATGTCCTCCTATCTCGCCTCTGCGTCTCAAATTCGGGGTATCCATGACCCCCGCCCCCTTGGAGCTCCTACTTGTTCAACTGCATCCACTCGAGTAGGTCTCTATTACGAAGCTGTGAGGTCTAGCTGCACTACGGAATAGCCGATCATGGACCCTAGCAAAGTTAACGCTGGGGTGATGGCCCATGCCGACCTGTGTTTTATACTCGACACCGAGGAATGGGTAGAAGAGAAGCCTTATCGAATTGTCGGGCCGCTTCCGGAAGATCAAGAAACTGCGAGGACAAACATTAAGACCGAAATTCGAAGCAGTGTGCCAATCTATGACAGCCGGCCGCGAAAAGCCGACTTCTCTCTCGACGTTCACGGCTTCGAGTACGTTCCCTACGAACCTCAGGGCCAGATATCCTCCGCTACTGATGTGGACACCCACCTGCGTAACGTTGCTGGTTTCTTGAAGAACAAGTTCCAGACTCAACACGTATACCCATATGACCTCCGGGTGTGTAGGAGATTGGCCCGCTATTGCGACTTGCAACATGAGGATGCTGACCCTGGAGCAGGTTCGGTCCGCACAAGGGGCCGACACTGAACGGACAGATATCCGGAACCAAGCTATAGACGTTGTGAATCTCATACACGCTGGTAAGAATAGAGAAGAACTGTCTGCGTGCATACTCGTCGCTCAATGTGAGACCTAACCGTGAAAATCGAGCAGATTTGTCGCGCAACGGTGCTCAAACACGGTTTAAATTGCATCTACAACCTCAAGAGCTCGAGGAGCTTTTCACCCCGCGCTGGAGGGCACGAGTGATCAAGTTTGTACTTAGAGCTGGCCAGAATGGACGAAGTCTGACACTTGACAATCAGCACCTGGATTCCGATCGCCAATCCTGCCGTCGACTATCCACTAATCCTGGGAGACCGCAGGACCTTTACCGAGGAAGACCTCATCGCAACCGATCAAGTGATGCCCGACTTTGTGGGCGAGTTTCTGCACCCCAAGTTCTCGAAAACCCAAGTTTGGTACTCGCTTCCTGAGCAACGCACTGATGAGATGGTACTATTCGCGAGTTTCGACTCAGCCGTACCCGGCAACAGAGGAGGTAGGTCTATGTGATGGGAACAGGCACCACTCTCTATGTCTCCTCTTGAAACTGATTTGAATGCCACTCAAGCATGCGCACACGGGACGTTTCGGAATCCTCTGGCAGCGCCAGACGTGCCCAGGCGGAAGAGTGTGGAGACGCGATCGCTGGTATTCACGAGGCAAGAATGAATGTGCAGGCGTCGGTGAATGGAAAGCGGCAGCTCTCAGGCTATGCGATGCCTAAGCATTCCCTGCATGTTACTGGCGTAGACTATGTTTATAGCAAGCAAGATGCCGAACAAAATGGTCCAAAGGCAACATCACAACAGTGACATCAAGCCGATTACGAAGCGATACCTGGTATTATAAGCCATAATTAGTCAATCAGTACACCTCGTATTGTCAACATCACATGTGTTTTGTTTTGTCGTAATTCAATCTCATAGACATGTGCCCCAGATTGTTCCAAATAGCCCGTGAGCAATACATAGGCCAATGTTAATCCCAACTCCTCAGATCCGCTCCACTCCAGTAGTCGCAACAAATTACCAAGGCATGTCCTCTCCTTTGGCATTGACATACAAGCCCGTCTCGTCAGGCCGGAATCGCTCAATTGTCTCAACCATGAGCCCCGTTTGGACATCCATGTCGTCCGGGCCTGTGAAACTGGAGATTGCGGTTGGAAGCCATCCTGGATGGATTGTATTGACCGTCACCTTACTGTCGTGAGAGCGAAACTCCCTACCCAAGCTAACAGTGAGCTGGTTGAGGGCAGTCTTGCTGAGGCGATAGCCGAGCGATCTTCCCCGCCGGTTTTCTAAAAAGAAAGGGAATGACCTAGTTAGCCCAAACACACGACTCGCGGCGTACGGTATGAAATGCGGCTCCACGAACCGATGAGTGAAGACATAGAAGCCATGTTGGAGGATATGTTGATGATATTGGCCTGCCGGCTACGCTGTAGCGCGGGGTAAAAGTGCTTGATCGCCAGGAATGGTCCCTTGCAGAGTCGAGTTAGTTGATATCCCGGGCAATCTGGTCACGGCAAGCGATCTCATCGTACAACGACATTCACGCGGAACTTGTCCATGAGGTCGTCGGCACTGTGATCATCCCAGTCGAAAGGTTTCGGTCCGAGCCCTGTGCCGGCAATCAGTGGCTATGCCATAGACCCAACAAAGGATAAGCCAGCCACTACCAGCAGAGTTGACGAGCAGATCGAGCGGCCTGTCGCCCCATGTCTCGGCTGCTGACTTCACCATTTCCTCCTGTGTCAGGTCGATCGAATAGATCTCGGTCGCGATTTCCTTGAGCTAACAGTGCCCATGTCAGTTTTGGGTTCTCTTGGTGAGGAAACCAGACTAAATAGTCAATAGTTACCGGGCCAAGCTCATCGCTATCATTGTCTACAGATCGGACAGACCCATAAACGTTGTATCCTTTAACCTTAAACTTCTTCACAAGCTCTAGACCGATACCATGCTTGGCTTCTCAGTGACGAGATCCATTAGTCAAGTCATATATCACAGAAACTTGGGGCTTCCGTTATAGACTCAGCTGCCTATGATCAGAACATTCTTAGCTGCCATGTCGCTCGACGACGTTACGACTATGTCTTCGGATTGTGGGATGGTCGACATGAATGAAAGATAGATTCGGCCCAGCACGGCCAAGAACAAAAAGGCAACGAACAGTCTGAGTTGAGGCGGCTGGCACATAAGATAGCTCGGAAATCGCACCTGAGTACTGAGGGCAGAGCAGACTACCTCACCTTCACCTCGACATCGAGACGGGAACTCTGTATTTGTTCCAGTATCCCAGCTACTGTCTTGCAAGCATTCCTGTAGCAGCGACATCCAATAATGCCAACGGGTCTGACCTGTGTGATCGATCAATATTGCAAAGGTAAGACAGGCATTATCTTGAATAAATGACATGATCTCTGTCCCTCTCTTAGTTACCACCGTCCGTAATCTGACATCAACGATATTTGCAGTTGTTGTCTGGATACTTGCGATGCCCACTGGATGCAGGAGTGGCAAGTATTTGACTATCTAGACGAGGTGTTGCTGTCGTATCGCCTACTGTTCGGACAGGACAAAGCATCCCGGGATCGGTTCCGGAGGTTATATAGCCAGCAGATGAGGGATCCGTTGCTGTTCAACCTTTGTCAGGCAGCCAAATCAAGCATTGGCAATCGACTCCCGGATTGAGACATGTACAGGCTGTAATCAACCTTTCCTTTTCTCCGAGACCGCATTATGCGTGTCAAGGGCCATCTTGATGACAGGAAGCCCCGAGGTTGGAGAGAAATATGGCACGACAAGAGAAACTCGGCTGACTGGATGACATTTTGGATTATCCTACTCATTGGTCTCACAGGCTTGATTCTCAACTTCTTTGCCTTCGTTGTATCAATACTGCAGCTTTGGCGTCAGTGGTAACCTGATAGAAAGACCGAGAAGACCAGTTCTAGGCTTATAGCTGGCTGACATTGTAACACGAAAATGGATCTACAATGCTTCTTGAAGGGCCATAGTCTCATCACAGATAGCAGCACTGGGATCTTCGAACATGGGTATGACGTATACAGGAGCAAGTTGTGTTGTGTGTTCAACCTGGGTTGAAGTCCTAACATAGGGATAATTAGACTCTTGACCGTTTCGGCGGCACGATGCTCCTAGATATCTTGCAAAACGTGCTTTTGACAGAACCGGACATGAAGCCTATGAAACCTGTGTACTACTAGTTCTCATACTAGACCGCAGATGCACAAGGCCGAGTCGTGCGACTCGGCCGGTCAGCCAAAATCATGACAGGCCGACAGATAACCCGATTGGATTGACGGTCGGAGGCCAGAAGTGCATCTTTCTGCGCGTATGCATGTAAAAGCAGGGCACACCTGAGCAGGACGCACCTCTTCTCTGCCTCTCTGACTTTTGCAATACCCCTTCAACTATGACACCATTGACCGCAGCATGCGAGGAATCCATACCAGACCCGACTTTGGACCGGTTGATGGCAACTGTTGCAGCAGTCTATCCAGATGGCACCAACTCTGCAGAATACATTTGCGAGCTACAAGAGCAAGCTAGAGCGCTTTGGTCCTGACGAGGATCTTGCCGCGTTGCGGGAAGTGAAAGATGCCGATATCATAATACGTCTTGTCGACAAGCTTGCGCTGCCGGATGTCGTCACTCGACTCCTAGATCCTCTAGTGAAGTATCTTCATACATTAGTGGAGTCTGTGGCCCAGACATGCGAAGATAAAGATGCCACTGGATATCATGTTTGGGGATCTATATACCTCCTATGCAAAGTAACAGAGAACTCTCGATCCTCCTTCTCACCCATATAAGAGTGTAGGCTTATGTCTGTAAATAGATCACGACGGAGAGCATACCTCGACAGAAATCCGCCGGCTTAATACCGTCAAGCTTATATACGAGTGCGGGGCGGAACTCTCGACCGTTGGTTCTGTCTCGCACTATCGTTCGCCGCAGTCCGTGCCATGGTACTTATATGAGGAGATGTATGCAATCCTTGTTCGATTCTGCGGTGAAGTTATATCCTTCCTTCGTGATCATCAGCATGGTAAGCAGGAACGAACCCACTCTGTCACGTGTCAGGTCGACTGAACCGTCGATTGTGGTCACTACCTTAGCCACGTTGATTAAGGCACATTGGCACGATATCCAGGCGGCATCAGACAAGACAGCTCTCTCATTACGAAGCTTAGCAAGCAAGGCAAGAGACTCGTTGGAAGAGGCTCGGCACTCCAGGAACCTCGTCGAGCTCTCAGATCTCAAGGATTTAATTCAGAAACTCAGCATGTCTCCCACCAAGTCTCGGAGGAGTGACTATTACCATCTTCCGACCATTCTAAATAGGTTCTTCCAAGGCCGAGATGAAGCATTGCAACAGCTGACAGAGCATTTCGCTTCAGCCAAATGCGACGATCGTTTCGTAACTATTGCATTATATGGCTACCCCGGCTCTGGGAAAACCCAGCTCGCGTTACAACTAGCTCACTCGAAAAAGAGAGCTGGAACCTTTTCGGCAGTCTTGTGGCTCGTAGCCGCAAATCGGGAGAAGATTGCAGGAGACGCTTGCACCATCGCTGAACGGCTTGGTCTGCTGCCGGCAAACGTCAGCCCTGGAGAGAAGATACCTTTGGCAAGACAGCGGCTGCTGGACTGGCTGAATGAATTTGGTAAGCAGAGAGTTCGCATTCGACATCGCTGCAGGACTTCTTACTGACCTGTTCTTGATTTCAGAAGGAACATGGTTGGTGGTTCTGGATAATGTCAACAGCTTCGATGATATACGCGACTATTACCCAGCTGATCGAGCTGGCTGCGGAGTCATCATCACCTCCCGAGACCATGCCATCGGAGCTACAGCTGTGTCTCTACGCCTGAGAGTTTCAGACCTATCGGTCGAGCACACAGCCAACCTCATAATGTCTATCCTCGGCGAAGTGCCTCGAACAGACGAGAATGTCGAGACGGCTTGTGAAATTGGCCGGGCGTTGGGCGGTCTCCCGCTGTTGATCAACCAGGTCGGGGCTTATACCCAAAAGTATGGCTGTGGACTAAGAAACTTCCTGCCTTTCTACAGGCGAAGTTGGCAGAATGTGCACAGAGCCAAGGTCAATCTGCCAGATTACCCAGCCACAATCTCCAGTCTTTGGCAACTGAGTCTCCAGGGACTGGATCCTGCCCATAGAGCGCTAATCGAGATTTTTGCGCTTCTACAACCAGACCGTATACCCTCATCAATGTTCACGGACGTTGACCCCGTACATTGCAACAGGGAGCGCCTGCAGCCGATCTTTGACGGGTTTATGTGAGACAATCAATAACCCCTGATGTAGAAGGCATGGCCGTGACAGCTAACCAACATGGGAAGGGAGATGAAACATTCGCTAGAGCAAGCTTGGCTCATACAAACTGAGACTGACTCTGGCGACATGAGTATCCACCGCCTCACGCAGAGCGTAGTCCTCGATGCCATACCGCAGCTTACACGATCGAACCGCTTTGAAGATGCGGTAGTGGTAGTTGCGGCCGCTTTCCCAACAGGACTATCCGCGGCGACACCAGATGACTTCAAGGCTGAGAAGTGGAATCTTGCTCAGGAGTGCCTACCCCATGTATGTAACCTCGCCGAATCGTTCGAAAGATTGAAGATCCCACTTGAACCCGACTCGGCGTTCCCAAAGCTCCTATCTGATACATGCTGGTAAGCAACCTCATTCCCCTTCCATCTACGGCAGCTACCGACGCCTGACTCCGACCAGGTACCTGTTCGAAATTTCACAATTTCAGCACGCCTTAGACCTCCTTCCACTCGCAGAACGCATTTGCGAGGATCGCAGGCTACGAGCTTCCACGCGAAGCATCAGAGCAGTCATTATGGCACAAAACCCCAGAAAAGTCGAAGACGCAGTACGTATCTGGCACGAGAACTTGGAACTCCGTCAAGAGCTAGACGGCGAGGCACACTGGCTCGTGGGCAACAACTATCTCAACCTATCACTGGGTCACGGAAGTCTCGGCAACATGGAGCTGAGCCGCTACTACTACGACCAGGTTCGGGAGCACGAGAAAAAGTACAACCCGCCCAACAAGATCAATATCGCACGGTTTTTGGCGAGATACTCCGCCTTCTCTATAGCCGCCGCCGATTTCGACTTGGCGGAGACGGTGATAAACGAAGCCATCTCGCGGTTACAAGGGTTGGAGAGTGAGGACGATTTTAATCATAGCGAGTACGTCATACCCTTTTCCCCCCCTCTCCAGCCAACGACCCAGATAGATAGCCAGAGAATAACTAACCGGATAAAACAACGATGATACAGAGCCCTGTACATGCTCGCTCAGCTGCGCGTTGCCCAGAACAGGTTTGCAGAGGCGCTAGGCCTCCACACCAAGATCCTACGTGGCCGACTGAAGAACATGCCGTTTCACACGGCCACCTGTTGTTCATTCTATAACACGGCCCATGTAGCGGATCTGCTTCAGGACCACGAAACCGCCATGTAAGTGGGATGGGGAACATCAATGCAATTTCTTCCTCGTGGACTGACGAACATGTCCAGAAGCCTTTTGCAACAGAGCATCGATTCTTTCTCGCCCTTGCCCGATGCCAGGCCACATGTTGCGAGAGCCTTTTTCCGGGGCTCGATGATATATTTGGACGGTCTAAAGGACCAAGCTAAAGCCGACGAGTGGCGGAGCAAGGCTAAGGTAATGCTCGCGTGAATTGGTTCTGACAAGTGCGGGGATGTTCTGGAAGACTACGAGGAGCAACTTATCCTTCGCTATAGGTAAAGAGTCCCCTCTGGATTCGGAGAACAAGGTCCTAGGGGGTGGCATACTCGACTTTTCTCAGGAATCGTGACTCACTTGCCGCTCATTATCGGTGGATTGGCTATCGCTGTCGGGGAGTGTCTGCGCAACTCATCTGATAAGGTTTCCGGAACGTAGGATTGTTGCGGAAGAGCAGATGATGGCATTCAATAATCTCATCGAAGAAGGCTTCGGCGAAGAACTTGGCTGGTCGAGTATAGTCATTGTGAGACGATCCACGATTCTATGTAAAAGGAAGACAACGACACCATTGTCAACGTCCACCAGCTTTCCAGATGAGGGAGGCTGGAAAGACTCCCTTACCGCGTTACAGGACCCGTATATTCTTCTCGAAAGGAGGGCATAGATGACATACAAAAGATTTGATCACGATACATTTGACTCAGCTTGCAGGTATGCCGAGGCCATGTACATGGTGACCATTACGTCAATATTGTTTTGAAGCTGTCCCACCAGATGCTTCGTTCCATGTTGCAGCACCAACGAATGGTTATTGAAAGAAAGAGAGCGTGAAGATCCTCCTTAAGTTATCCAAGAGGCGATTATGAGCATAAACAAATTTGGAAGATACGGATGTCGAGGGTCTTCTGGCATCTAACAGTCTAGTAGCACAGTTCGGCAGATATTATCCTATCTCAGTAGCCAAGGGTGAGCAACTGAATGATCCATTGAGACCTGTACTTGGTTCTGACTCCAGTATATGACGGGCAAGACACTTCTGTTATCGCTGATGTAAGACATTCGTCACTGGGAGATCGCTACGATTGCAGTTTAAGGAGTGGCGTCGAGGCTCGAGCGCAACATCAATTTGGTGCTGAAGTAGAGTGAAAGCAATCTCTAAGTTAGAATGAAAATGGATCTAGGGGCAAGCCTACGCCATCTATACGCAACCAACCGCTCTTAAAATTTGTCATCGAGCTCTTCAAGAAGTTCTCTATTGTCTCTCTCACGTCTCGTCTCATCCGCGACGTCGAGATTCTGTACGCGACTCTCAGTGACACTGGTGAAACCCTTCCAGGCAGCCGATCAATGGGGATCCCACTCGTCGCGAGAAAGAATATTTATGAATTAAAGCAAGCTTGCCATTACCATCTCCGAGTACTTGCCAAGCCTAACCCGGAACTCCCACAGCCTGCGGTCCATGGAAGACCTCATCGACTACACCAAGATGGTCCCTGAGGGAAGTTGTCCCGTCCCTGGCGTTTCCAATTTTGAGCTGTCACTGAACCACGAACACTACGCCTCTCGAAAACATCAATTGATGTTGGCCATGTATCTACACGACACCACACTACAAATCGATCCAGTTACAAGCACCATTTATAGTGTCTTCAAGATAGGTCCAAAGGGCAGACAAACTCCCCAGGGCAAGTGAATGTCGAGTGAAAGTGCCTGTTCTGGACAACATTGTCTTCTAGTTCGCATGCCCTTACTTTCGGTACAAGAAGTCAATCTTCGACAGAATGAGGGTGAACCCCAAGGCAACATGTCAACGCCGATCCTGTTCACTCGTCGCATTGTACAACAAATGTATTTCTCCAGTCGCCATTGGCGAAGAGTGTAGATTGCCAAGGGTTTTAATATTTGTTGAACTGACCTTCTTGAGTTTCCACACGTGCGTGACCAGCCGAAGTGTCTAGGGCGAACATGACGGATACCAGGAGTAAAGTGAATGAGAGACTTGGGTTATCAGGATGTTTTAGTGGCACGATCCATTACCAGCAGCTCACCGTCAATCGACGCTTTGATCGTTAATCCGCATTCGATTCTTCCACAGAATTGGCCCAAACCACCGAAGATGTGAGATGATCCTGACTGAATCACTTTCCTCCCCGACGTCTTTGAGACCTCTTCACGCATTGAACTAGTCCAGCATCCTGCCTTCTTCAATAAAGTTGGGATAGGAAGTCCAGCGAGATGTTGCCGTATTCGAGACCAGACCAAGGGTACGGAGAACGTTCGCAGGTGCAACAACCGCACTCATATCCAGACCCGCGAGATACAGCATATCCGGCCTCTGCCCGACCACCGGCAGGCAGTGATAACATGCTGTCAATTGACGGTTTTGGCGAGCGGTACTTTCCTGTAAGTATACAGCTGCCTATATGTTTGGATTTAATTACTTCTCGTGACTAACATTCACATCGCGTAGGCAGTGAACGCACCTGTCGATGCTGCCAACCATGTCAGTTATAGAAATAACTCTCCTGAATATGTCACTTACCAGGGCGACAATGCACAAACTGTCCCTAGCGGGTCCGTCCATCCTTTTCAGATGCCTCATTCCGATATACCTCGCCTTATGTCATCCGAAGACTCTCCGCAGATGGCTTCAAACGTGCATCAACAGATGGCTCAGGAGGTTTTTTCGCACGTACCTCAGCCCATGTCGCAGCAAATGGATACCTCTACGTATCTTGCTCGCTCAAGTCACGCCGGTGCTCCACCCTATATTAACGAGACACTGGCAGCGCAAAGTGCTGCTTCCTTTCAAGCGCCTCAACTTCAGCCGCGGCCACCACATCTCGCCGCCTTTGCCGTCGCCTCATCATCAACACCAGATAGGGCATTCTCGTGCAAGAAATGTCCCGAGAAGTTCCCAGACAAGGCAGCACTGAGAATTCATGACAACGCAGCACATTTGGGCTTGGTCTGCACATACCCCGGGTGCAAGAGACCTAAGGGCCAGGTGTTCTGCCGCGAAAGCAATCTCCGCCGGCATATGCGCGAGATCCACGGTGTCGACATGGAGAGCGACACAGAGAAGCGACGGAGGGAGGCGAACAGCTCAAATGGGCTTGATCAGGGCGAAATGGATGCTATGCTGGAGTATCTTACAGGCGCAGGCAGCCGACTTCCATCCGATGTGCGGCTTGAGGTGCGCAACCGGTCACGGGGTTATGGTCCCGCTGACCAGGAGTTGCGTGATGACGACCGCCTTTCGATGCTTGAGGACGAGAATAAGCGTCTGGGCAGTCTGGTGGACAAGCTAGTGGAGGAGCTGAGGGTCCAGAGAGCTGTGACAGAGGTCGGGCTACAAGAGGCCGAGGAGAGAAGAGTCAAGGAACTATGGGAGTTGTGGCACAGCCATCAGCAAGAACTGAAGACGATGCGAGGGGGTGCAGATGAGAGCTTCGACAGCTATCAGCAGCAAGTGAAGGTCTTGACCGAAGAGCTGAAGGCGAATTACGACAAGGAGATGAGGGCCGTGCGAAATCGTCACCAGAAGAATGAGAGGCGCCTATGGAACTTGTTGAGCAAGTAAAGAGGGTGTCACTAATTGTTGTCGAAGTATCTTGTTTTTAGGGTCGATCAGGGTGATCGTATTCTCGAGTCGCAGGTTCAGCGGTAAAGGTGCAGCAAGGAAGCAATTGAGGTGGACATGTATCGTCAAGTGTACCATACAATTAGTGGCCAAAGCAACCTACCCCTGAGTACCTTGACTTGAGGTATAAATCATTAAGGAGCAATTTGCGCATCGCTGGGTTCTCGGTTGATGAGGCCTAGAAGGATCCGTTTCCAAACGAACAGTAACGATAATTGAGCTACCCAAAGCATCGCATATCATATATTTAGATCCGACCCTCGCATACGCACGTCAATTGTCCGAATATATGGTAATCACGCCCTGAAGATGACATGCAGCAATTTTGTATTTTTCGCAACCTCAAAATGTGACCTATCGACTCTCTCGTCTAGAACATCACTAAAGGTCATGCTAACCTCGATTGTACAGACAACTTACAACACCACTATAAACCGATTATGGCGTCCAATCCAAGCCTACTCATTCCTAAAGCCCTCAAACAGGGCGACACAATAGCGTTCATCTCTCCCTCTGCACGCTTGAACGATCGCTTTCCTGCACCACTCTCACGTGCCGTGTCATTCTTCCAATCTCTCGGTCATCCCGTAAAAGTGATATACACACAACTCCCTACTGTTCCTTTGTCACCCACGATTTCCCTCTATGTTACCAAGACCTCTCACATCGTCCGAGAGCTCCACGAGGCCTTTCTCGACCCCCAGGTCGCATGTATCATATCGACCGTTGGTGGTACGACCAGTAACGAACTTCTGCGTTTCATCGATTATGACATCGTGAGGAGCAACCCAAAGATCTTCGTTGGCTACTCAGACATCACCCACCTCATCTACGCATTCTACACCCAGGCTGGTTTGCGCTCCTTCACAGGCCCCTGCGCCTTGACGGAATTCGCCGAATCTCCAAGCCCAGATCCCTTCACGGTCTCACATTTCTTCCAGGTCCTCCGTGGTGATGATCCCGTCACTGGTACGACAACACCAGGAATCACAGGAAAACAGATTCCTAGGTCAAAGTCTTTCGCCGGAGGGGATTTACCGTTCTTCTCGGCTGGCGCGAAGGAGGATACGGAAGCAGTGAGAGAGAAGGTCCCAACACCACCGGCGGTTTGGTTACGTCCTGGAACGGCCTCGGGACCTATCATGGGCGGCACTTTGCGCAAACTCGTCTCACTCTGTGGAACTCCGTATCTTCCACCAAAGATGCACAAGGGGGCGATCTTCTTCTTTGAGATTTTGCAAGGCGAGTATGATACCGCCATGCCCCTGTTCAGAGTGCGATCTGATCTCGTGGACCTGATCAACACGGGGCTCTTTGATGATATTGTTGGCCTTGTGGTGGGGAGGACGTACCTGTATGATGAGAAGATGAATCAGGAGTTGAAGGAGATCATTGTCGAGTTGGTTGAGGGCGGGGGATGGCAGTGGCCCGTCTTGTTTGGTGTTGATATTGGGCATACTAGCCCCATGCTTACGGTACCGTTCGGGGCAATGACGAGACTAGATAGTGCGAAGGACGAGTTTTGCTTCTTGGAGGAGGGGGTTGCGTGAGGTGGGAAGACAAATGTTGACAGATGTTAAATTGTTGCAAGAGCTACCTTACTCTGGGTTATATCACGACCCGTTTGAGCAAGTTCCGTCTCCAGTCGACGTGGAACATGAGGATGGAAAGGGACGTAAGATGGTCAGTACAAACCTGCTACATGCGCACACAATGTCCGACCTCAAGACAAACTAGACGTCTACCAATGAGGCCCAGCTCTGGAGGCTTCATAGTCATGGCGACTTTGTGGTCAGTACTTTGAGTGACTGAACAAGACTGTACAGCTTTACACGACTCCAGACGTCACTCGCCTGTATTAATTTGCCATATAAACGGTGACTGGGCACTCATGAATCATGATCAATCAACATTCATTCTCCTCCTCGGTATCTATACGTATGAGAGAGCTTTTCCTTTTACTTGTTTTGTCTCAATCGACATCATGCCAAGGTTCCAGAACCCAACCAGATAAGATCCCGGAGACTCAGATAAGATAAAAGGTACCTCTCCACTGGAACGAATTTCTGCCTCAGGCCACTAAAATAATTTAGACTCTCTTGGCTCGGTTCAAGTTTGGCTTCTTCAAGCCTATATTCCACAGCTGTGAAGCGTAAAACCACCGCAGCTCCATGCGCGTCAATTGAAGCGACCATGCCGCCCAGGTTACCTCTCTCCGCAGCAGCGCGATGCTGTAGGATATCACTCGACTCGCAGACGGCATCATTGCCTCTAACCTCACTGTTCGCCGCCCTAGCCATCCAAACTCGCAACGCATCCATCCTCGCCAACCTCTCCGAGAACAAGGGTGCACATCAGAAGCGCATCCGCGTAGGTCGCGGTCCTTCTTCGGGCTACGGAAAGACGTCTGGCCGCGGCCACAAGGGTCAGAAGCAGCATGGCTCAGTCAGTCCGCGGTTCCAGGGTGGTCAGACGCCGCTGGCTGTGAGCCATGGCCGAAAGGGTTTCGTGAACCTGTGAGTAGCTGGTTCTGACGAATGGTAGTATCGCAAGTATGAAGAATGTGTTTCCTGATTACCTGAGTCTCCAGTCGCGCCCCAGAAATGGCCATCGTCAACCTCGACCGTCTCCAAGCCTGGATCGACGCCGGCCGCCTCGACCCGACCAAGAAGATCACGCCCAGAGAACTCATCAAGTCCGGCATAATGGGACGCAGTCTAAAAGACGGCATTACACTCCTCGCACGCGGCAAAACCGCCCTTAAAACACCCCTCGACATCATCGTTTCCCGAGCATCAGAGAGCGCAATAGAAGCGGTCGAAGCGGCAGGCGGCAAGATCGTCACACGCTACTTTACCAAGGAGTCGCTCAAGAGGCTAGCGAAGGGCGAGAGCATCATCACAGACAAGCCGCTGCCCGTCGGACCGGAGCACGTCGACGCTGTGCTGGAGCAGGCAAAGAACAGTCCGCATTATTACAGGTTGCCGGACCCTACGAGCCGTTGGGACATCGAGTACTACAGGGATCCGGCGCACAGGGGATACTTGAGCCACCAGCTGGCGCCCGGCGAGTCGCCCAGTTTGTACTTCAAGGTGCCGGGTGAGACAAAGAAGATCTTTGCCAGCAAGGCCAAGCAGCAGGAGCAGTTGGAGGGCGACAAGCTGTTCTAGACATCAGGTGCCGTCCGGACAGACAACTGTATGTGTATATCTGTATCAATAATAGAGCTTAGAAGGCCCAACATCTTCAAATACGCACCATCGAGCTCTCAATATTTCGCGTTGTCTAGCCTTCTGTGGCTGTGTATCTTGCATGATGTGGCTGGTGATGCGTACCCTTGTCCTCGTCTCTACGACCTCGAACCTGATTCGGCCGATAAGTGCGCGGGCTGAGTGGAAGCTCTCCACTTCCCCAGCCTCGGGGATACAGGAAGCTCCTTGGACTGATCACTTCGTCTCGCCTTCGTTTCCCCGTCACTTATCTCGTCATTGCACGACAGGGGCTTCATTCTGCAATTGACCTCTTTACTGTAGCGTTGCTTGTTCGCATGTCAGTACTCTCGTCACTTGCTCTTTCATTGTCAATTGCCGCTGAGTTGGATTGCAGCTTGCATCTGCGATTACGCACACGCCATTACGCAATCGAGTTGTCGACGACGCACTCTATCTCTCTTGCGACAACGGATCGTCAAGATCTTCGAAATTTGGAATACTCACGATATATCCTCTCTTGTTGAGAAAACGCGGTGTATATAGCAGCATATAATCAGCATTCGAACTCATATCCTCCCAGCCTAACCACGCATCTTCCCTCTACGCATCCACTTCACCATGTCGCTCTTCGGCAGCTCTCCACCTGACGAGGCGCCTACGACAGCGGCATCCACCTTCGGTCGGTCTACCTCGTCACTCTTCGAAGATGAACCCGCCATGACCAAATCGACGTCGAGCGCTCTCTTTCAAGACGACGATGCCAGCGGTGCGAACTCTCCCTGGGACCTGCCAACACCTCGCAAACAGAAGAGCCGCGCCGATCTGCTCAAGACACTTTTGCCAGCCTCGGAC
Source organism: Coniochaeta sp. PMI_546 (assembly GCA_021432605.1). Lineage (NCBI taxonomy): Eukaryota > Fungi > Ascomycota > Sordariomycetes > Coniochaetales > Coniochaetaceae > Coniochaeta > Coniochaeta sp. PMI_546. The sequence goes on along the minus strand of MU271158.1, from coordinate 446,533 downwards.
GTACCCGAGAGCTACATCGAGATCTTTGACGCTGTGGTCCGGGACAGCGGCGTCTCCGGCAAGGTCACGGCCGGAGGCGTGGCGCGCACATTGGCCGCTGCCCATATCAGCGCCGATGAGCAAGCCCGTATCATGGCTATCGTTGCGCCGAGTGGAGGTACAGGTAGCGGAGAGGTCGCTCTGGGAAGGAGCGAGTTCAATGCTCTGCTGGCTCTGATCGGACTGGCACAGGATGGTGAAGTGCCTAATCTTGACGGCGTGGATGAGCGTCGGAGAAGTCAGTTCCCCCTGCGTCTTTTACATCTCTCACCCTACGAACGTGTTGCTGTCCTTATCTTATCTGCCATTGCTCCTTCGACGAAGAAGCTCGTGCTCGGTTGACCGATGCAATTTCCGTTGCTATCTGGTGGATCGCCAAAAGCTACAGCTCTAGTGGGTCTGCCTGTCACCAGTACCTTGACTAACAAGCCTGTGAACGTCCAGATCTGCCACAACCAAAGCTGCCAGGCCTTGTCGACGAGAACAAGCCCATTCTACCAAACCTCAGCGAACTCGGTGCCAAGCCCCCACAGCGACCAGTCACGCCGACGAGAGCTCCGACCAAGCCATCCGCTCCTGCCAGCCACACCCGTGCATTGCCGAAGGCTTCGATGGACTACCCGGAAGACCCATGGGGCACACCAGACCTTCACAAGAACCACAACCATCCCCCTTTCGAGCAGCAACGGCCGAATGGGGCGGATGCGCGGCTGCCAAGCATACCCGTGAATGGCAATGGTAGTTATGGCGCGACGCCTGAGGCTACGTTGCGAGGTCGGACGACATCAACTTTCACGACAAGCACTGTGCATTCGATAGCCGATACCACACAGCAGAGCACATTACCGGCCGGAACTAGCCCCTCAGCCGGCGGTGCCTGGGGATACTTTGACGGCAACACAGCGGCACCTGGTGGCTTCGGCGAGCAACCACCAGCGGCCAGCAATCCGGTCCTAGACCCATTTGGCGCCGGTAGCGGAGGCAGCGGCGGAAATCCGGGCGAGCAACCTGACCGCGCACCTAACCGGTCCATTGGAGGGCTCGGCAGGACAGGGAGCTCGATCGAGGAGACCATTGTAGTGACGCTTATGCCCGAGAAGGAGGGACTGCTGTTCTTCCAGCACCACAACTACGAGGTGACGAATCCGAGAAGAGGGAGCAAAGTTGTGCGGAGGTATAGCGACTTTGTGTGGCTGCTGGACTGCTTACACAAACGATACCCTTTCCGTGTTCTGCCTCTGCTTCCTCCGAAGCGTGTAGCTGGTACGTATTGCTAGACCTGTCCTGTTCGTACACCTGTCCGCAACTGACACAGCAAGTCAACGGAAACCACCTCTCCAACGACGGAGCCTTCATCGAGAAGCGCCGGCGCGGCCTCGCACGCTTCCTCAACGCCCTGGTCCGCCACCCGGTCCTGAGCCAGGAGCAGCTGGTGATCATGTTCCTGACTGTGCCCACGGTACGATCCAACCACCAAGACCCCTCCTCCGCCGAGCCAGGCCCAAAAGGCGTCTCATCGTTACTGACGTCTGTGAAGGAACTTGCTGTCTGGCGGAAACAGGCCAATCTCTCGGTCCAGGACGAGTTCGCCGGAAAGCCGCTGCCGCCGGGACTGGAAGACTCGCTTAGCCCGGCGATCAACGACCTCTTCGAGCGCACGCGGGCTGGTGTGCGGCGGAGCGCGGAGCTGTACATCACCATTTGCAACTTGATGGACAGGCTCGTCAAGCGGTCTGAGGGCGTAGCGGCTGATCATTCGCGGATCGCGCTGAGCCTTACTTCGCTGACAGAGGTGAACGCCGATACGTACGCGACGGACACCAACGACGTGCCGCTGCTGAACGATGGCTTGGTGGCGATGAGCAAGCACCTGCGCACCGGACAGAGCCTTATGGAGGACGAGGCCAAGGCGTGGGACCAGGGTGTGCTGGAGGATTTGAAGAGGCAGCGCGACGCGCTTGTCTCGCTGCGCGATCTGTTTGACCGCCGGGAGAGGCTCGACAAAGATAATATACCCTACCTGGAGAGGAGGATACAGACCAATGAGACGAAGCTGGCTGGTCTGAGGGCCAAGCCGGAGGGGCTGGTCAAGCCCGGGGAGATTGATCGAGTTGTTGAGAGTATTATCAAGGTACGTCGTTACTCTACCCACATACCGCTCGGAACAGGATACTGACTTCGTGGCTTAGGACAAGGAGTCCATCGTGACGCAGCACAACCGCTCCGTGTTTGTCAAGGAGTGCTTGCGCGACGAGCTGGTGTACTTCCAGACGACGCAGTACCATGTTACGCGCTGGAACCAGGACTGGGCGCAGGAGCGCGTCAAGTACAGCGAGATGCTGGCTGATAACTGGAGGCGGCTGCTGGACGAGCTGGAGGGCATGCCTACGGGCGACTAGGGGCCGCCTTCGAGCAGCAACAGCAGCATGAGAGGTAGCAGATCCAAGAAAGAGGATCTTGGGGGTGAGAGAGGGGAGCCAGGAAGGTTTATCAGTAAAGGTGGACACTCTGAGAGGAGTCTCGGCAAGGCTGTGAGAAGAATGCAGAGGCCTTTTGAAACAGCGACGAGGAGTGGTGAAGGGTCGAGGGATAGCTGTAGGAGTCGGAGGACGGGGCACTGCCATTGAGTGATGCCCGTGGATTTATGTGTGGTGATTGCTAGTATGTTCATATAAGGGGGATGCACTGACCATACATACATCAGACGGACGTGGGAGCTGCCATCATACCCCTTTATTGTACGGTCGTTTCGAAAGGAGAGAGAGAGGCCTTGCTGACATTTTCAGTTGGCTACAGTTGGCTTTTACTAGCATAAGGTATTCATAGCAGGGAGTTCTTCTTCTTGGTAACCGTATTCTACAATTCTACATTCATCGATTATGCTGAGCAGCACAGAGAGGGATGAATGAATTTGCATTAATTACATTATGTGAATATGTTTGGGCCATGGTTTGGAAGGCGCGACTGGTTAGACTAGACAACAAGCTGAATTTAGAGGCTGGAGGGAACCCCGCCTCTGAAGTGTGCTTTGGCAGGTAAGGCGGCGCTATAAATGACGTCCGCCTCAGCCTTGCGCCATTCTCCAAAATCCGCAACCATCAGATCGTCACTTTTCCAGCTTCACACAAGCTCTATCTTGACTTCACCACCACTGCCTGACACTCGACGAACCCCACGAAAACCCACGCATCTAGCTGCAGCTGACCGTTTACCGTTCACTGAGGCAGTTTCCCACCTTTCCTCAGCTACAGACCTCCGAAACGAGGGCGGGCAACTCTTACCACGTCACAACCCGCGTACCGGCTCGGCGGTACGCGAAGACAGCCGCAATCCGCATACGCACTCCCTGCCTCGCCGACCTAGCCGCAGCTGCCCGCAGGCAAGACATACCACGACTCGAATCAACATTGACACTCGAGCTGAGCTGACAGCTCGTGCTGCTGCTGCAGTCCCGCGTTCGACACTCCTCGACACCCCGCATCCACCCACTTCGACACAGTTACGACCCCGCCACACACGCGCCGAAATGCCGTTGACCGCTTCACAGAAGACGGCGGTGCAGACCTTCGTGACGACGACTGGCGCGTCCGAAAAGACTGCTCAGAGAGTGAGTAGCCGCCGACACCTCTTATATATGATGATCGGCATGGATTCCTTTGCATGGTCACGCGAGCTGACCAGCTGTTCCCTCCCGGCAGTTCCTCAAGAACTCAGGTTATAGGCTTGACGCTGCCGTTAACCAGTACGTTGACTTTTCTGTTTTCTTGGTTTCTCGTGTTTACATGTCTTGTTTGAAACCATCGACACGGCGGACCACGTCTGGAAGACATGCTGTGGAATAGTTTCCAACTGCCGACTGATATGACACAACGGGTGGTCCAGTGCTTACACAGCATGTGGGGTCCCGGCCGTCCGTGAACTTCGGTGTCGATCGCGAGCAACAGCGAACTCAAAACTAGTCTTGGCTGGAGTATCATGAACGTTACCTCTTTGCCATATTAGGACTCCTTCCCGATACAGTCCCAATTGGTACCAAAGAACTACTGCGCGCAGACCAAAACCGCATAAAGGTTGGAGTCCAAGAACCGGCACCGTCCCTATATCCCATTCCCGTCCGGGCCTACTAAATTTCACCGAGAGTCCTTCCGACGGGAGAGGTGCTTGTCACTTCTCTGGTGGAGCCCCCAATTATGCGCCGTCACACTTATCTACCGGTCCGAAAAGACAGCGACACCACCTGCAGGATACCTGCTGTTTCCTTATTTGGCTTTTTGGTCTTAGCGATTGCTGTCTGTTTCCTCTCCGGTTCACTCTTGTGCACCTCTCATTACGCACACACACACACCTCTCGCTCGAATTATGTCTTTGAGCGGGATCTTCTCCATCCTGTCAATAAAAAAAGGGAAGTCCCGCCGGAAAAAGGGCCAGGATACGTCATCGGACGACGACGCTAGTCCAAGTCCCGGATCGTCCGACAGAACAGAGAGCAAACAAAGCAGGGGAACATCCAACAGCATATTCGGGTCGTCGTCGACGAAGCAGCAGGAGTCTGCTGGGTCGTCCAGTACGGGAGGGAGGGTGGAAGTGCCGCCGGACAAACCCGAGAGGACGACGCCGTGGGGGAAGTCAGCCGCCAAGAAGGATTCGGGGACTAAGAAGGGGAAAAAGGGCACTGGGTAGGGCCGGATGCGTTTTCACTTGGGCCTAGCTCAGCCCTACGAAACCACCTGGCATGCATTACTGGCCCCGTTCTAGTCGAGTGACTTCTTGGTTGTAGAGAGAACGAGAGCAAATATCTGCTAGCCGCCTGTTAGGACTTGGTTGACTGACGTTGCGGGTACAGATACTTTGAGAGCAATGGCATCAGCATATCCAGTCCGCAGTCGTCGACGGGCAGCAAGCGCGATGACGTGAAACTCGACCAGATGTTTGACGATCTGCGGGGTAAGGCATCTCCTTCGCTACACTGGCTGTTCGGCAGGGCACTGATGCTGCGGTAGACCCGGAGAAAGACGCAAAAGACGAGATAGGCGTCGAGTCCTTGATGAAGTACTTCGCCGTCCTAGGCGTCAACCCGGAAACGTGCGAGATTTTTGTCGTGCTCGATATCGTGCAGGCCACGTCCTTCGGGCTGATCACGCGGAAGGGCTTCGTCGAGGGCTGGAGGGCGACCGGGTAGGGTTTTCGCACTCTTGCCACACGCCACACCCAAACACTGCATACTGACTTAAGCGTTCCCCCTAGTGTACCAACCTCCATAACCGCGCACAAGAAGCACATCAAGGAGCTCACCAAGTCCCTGTCCACCGACGTGTCGTACTTTAAGAAGGTCTACCGCGCCGCCTTCACGGCGGGGAAGGAACCGGACCAGAAGGCGCTGAGCCTGGACCACGCCATCGTCTACTGGGACATGGTCTTCAGCCCGCCCGGCATGCCCTGGGAGACGGCGACGACGGACTGGCTGGCGGAGTGGAAGGAGTTCCTGGGCCAGAAGTGGACCCGGTCCGTCAACAAGGACATGTGGAACCAGACGCTCGAGTTCGCGCTCAGGAGCATGGAGGACGAGACGCTCGGGTTCTGGAGCGAGGATGCCGCTTGGCCCGGGGTGATTGACGAGTTTGTTCTCTGGTGTCGGGAGAATAAACGCGGGGGTGTCATGGAGGTTGATTCGTGATGATCCCGGGGGTGTGTGGTGGTGAGCGGTGCATATAGGGTGGGAAAGGAGAGGGTTGTGGGGGTGCGTTGATCAGCGGCGGGGACGTAGGCTGGAGAACTTACCCCGAATTCTGAGGATAGGGATTCTCTCGCGCCGGGTCCTTGGCGGCATCAAGAGTGACTAGAGGTGGTCTGTGGACGTGGAATACCTCGTCTTAGATGCAGATTGGGCAGAACATAGCCGCTAGATGGGCAGACTCGTGCTAACGAGTATACTGAATAATGAACAGCCTTGCTTATCCAAACGGTGATTATGGTTGGCTGTGGTGTTGACTCTCTGCTGGCCAGAAGGGAACCAGGTTTCAAGCTCACTGACGGCCCCTTCAAAACTGGAATACAATACTGCAAGAGTATGCACGCGGAGATAATCAATTGGTCCAATCAGCTGCCACATAGAGCGATGGCCAGTAATTTCCTGGTATGTTTGAAGTGACCTTTTATACACCGTCTATCGGGCTCAGGTCTGTCCCGTGTATCATACATGTTATACATGCTCTCCGCCAAAACTGAGTGTAGCGCTCCATCCTCCAGCCAGATTCTTCCCTTGCCGGTATGTTGTGGAAGCCTCTAGAGCCTGTGTATGCATCCTCATCTCGCCGGCATTTTCAGTGCTCGTCCCGTAAAGTCGACTCGGTTTATCATCCTTTCCATTCCCAGTCAAGTCCATCCCACTATTCATCCTTATGAGCTCCCCTCATCCTCAAACCTCCTTCTTGCTCCACTCAATAGACCCAAACTTGCTCAACCGCTCCAGCTTCCCGTCGCCCAGCTTGACGCTCGTGCTCCGCACGACGCGCGGGTCGAGGCCGAGCGTCTGCCGCACCTGCTCCTGCGTCCGGACCGAGGCGTCGTACCGCATAACGAAGTAGTGGCCGTTGTAGTGCCTCATCTGGTTGCGCGACACGGCGCGCGGGAGGGCGAAGACGCCCCAGTTCGAGAGGGAGCGGATCACGCCCCCTTGCTGCAGGATCAGGGAGCCGGCCGTCAGGACGATCTCTTTTACTTCGGTTAGGTTGGGGGCGCCTTTGGGACCGGTGCGGACCTGTTTTGTTGCGGTTAGTTGGTTTGTTGGAGAGGAATGAGAGAGGGCTGGTCCGGAGGGTGGAATGAGGAAGAGGATGGGGTAAGAGAGGGTTTGGAACTAGGAAAATGAGGAGGGGGGGGACATACGATGCCAATCATCTCGTACAACATCTTGTCTGGCCTGGGGTGGCTGTCATTGACAGCGCGAGCGGGTTGCGTCGATACCGAGTTGGAAAGGCTGAGATTCGAGATGTCGACGGTCGAGCTAAGAAGTCTAGAGTCTTGTCGCCGCGGAACTTTCGGAGTTCCGGTACGCCCGAAGTTTTACCGGGTTGCCGCCCACATTTGGATGGAGCCACCTCCGTCGTGCAAGCGCAGGGACTTTGGACAGGTGCCCTTTTGGGAAGAGCTCGTACTTATACATGTAACCGCGGTAGTTGCACGAGGATTCTTTTGGGTGAGTATGCACCTTAATGACACCATTGGGGGATGCTTCTGCGAAATGATGTATCTTACAACGATTAAATTACTACTAGCTACCGGTTCTGTAACGCTGTCTCGTACACTGCTAGAAAGCCACTGTGGCGCCCGACCTGCTATATAGACACACGCAGAAAAAAAAGAAAAAGGTTGGCGATGCGCCTTGGGTCTTTGAGACTGATCTCGAACTCATACAATCTAGTACACCAGCCTGGTCTCGGAAAAGAGGAAGAGACAAAAACAGCGAGACTGCTGAGCAAAGGCCTGCTGACGTCCGGAACTCCGATGCAGGGTTGAAGACAACGCAGCAATGTCGCAATAACATAAAGTAACAAAGGAGAGAAAACGCGCGAGACGGATCCTCAGACCGTAGAAGGTGAGGCCTCGCAATTCTGTCCGGAAGAGTCGGGATATAACTGTGACGACGGCGAAATAGCAGACGAGGCCCCATGGCACAGAGTATGATAGTGTGAAAAGTCCAAGGAGACAAGTGTGGAGAATGTTGAAGAGTGAACACAAGTAGACAGTCGTCGCTCGATATAGTGATGTCGATACTGGCCCGGTGCAGGAGAAAGTCCCCGATCGGATAGCCGCAGTCCAGCTGGTGAATCGGTAAACCTTGAGGTCCGAAGCAAGGATATAGAAGCACGTCGCCAAGAACAGCTCGTCGTAAGAGACAGCAAAACGAAAAGAAGCGGATGCACGTTGACCACCACGGATCAGTGCCCAAAGTCGCTAACCCGCTACTCCGAGTCGTCACCCGGCAGGACCTGCGAGTTCATGTTGCTCCAGGCAGCCTCGATCTCATCCCTGTCCACACCTGTCAGCAAACACAAACACACACACACACACACGGGAACAATGTCGACAAGCGGGGGGGTGACATACGCATGACTCCGCACGAGCTTAACCCCCTTCCTCCCCAGAAACGCGAGGAAGCGCCTCTTCGTCCTCTCCCGCTTGAAGTTGACAATCACGTCCCCCCTCCACTCCACCCCCGGCACCCGCTGCGTGACGGCCAGCATCTTCAGGCTGTCGCGGCTCCACCTCACCTCGACCAGCTCCGACAGCCTCAAGTGGAAGTCGAACGGGTCCTTGTACACACCCCACGTCACCTTATTGGGCGGGATGACGTCCTTCAGGACCTGGTGCTCGAAGCAGAACTCCTCCGTCCCGTCGGCGCCCCGGTCCACCCAGTGGTAGTACTGCGTCACGCTCGGGTTGCTCGTCATGTGCGCCGTCTTGACCTGGTACACGCGCCAGTCGTGCCGCCATATCGGGTCCCGGCTGTAGCTGTCGTGCGACGTGTAACCCGTGAACTCGAGGCCGTCCAGCGGTGGGTACGGCCGGTCGGTGTCGACCTTGTCGGAGGCGGATGGGGCGGCGGGGTTCTGGACCCCTATGCTGCTGTTGTTGTTGTCGACTTGGCCGGTCTTGGCACTTGGGGCGTCGGGCGGCGGATGGTCGCTCTTGTGTTTCTTGTTCCCGCGTCTGCCGGGGGCTGGGGAGTGCTGATGCTGAGATCCGTCAGCCGATGCAGGGCGATGCAGTCTCGTTCCCCGTGACGAAGTCGGGCGCGAGTCGGGCACAGCAGGCACAGCCGGCGTCGGCTCCTTCTCCTGCTGCGGGCCGGAGTCCTCGGGACTGGCAGAGTGCTCCTTCTTCCGCTTCGTGCCTCTCGGCGTCTTCTTCGGCGTCCCGCCAAGCTCGCCTTTCATCCGATATCCCGACGGCCGTCCGATGTTGCCAAACCCGCTCTTCTTGCGGATGTACCGCACCTTGGGGTCATGGTATAACGCATCAATTTCCTCGTCGAGGCTGAACTCGTCGCCCTTCTCGAGGAACTTCTGGTGCAGCCGGTGCCGGACCCACTGCGCGGGCGTGACATCGATCTTAAACTTCAACAGCTCATCCAATATCTGCACCAGGCGATGAATCGTATCGTAGTTAAACAGCTTCTTCGTAATGAACCGCTTCGCGATGATCTGCAGGGGATGGATCGGGCCCTCGCGGAGGTACTTAAGCACGGCGTTACCGCGGTTGACCTGCCGATTGGCGAGGTACTTGCTCGACTGAGACGCAGCCTCGACCAGAGCCTTCTCGTATTTCTCTTGCCACTTCTCCAGGGTCGGAGTGATGAAGTCCTCGAGGGCCGGCCAACTAGGCTCCCAGTACGGGTGACTTGGCGAGATCTTCTCGAGCGGCACGCCCTGCATGATCTCGGGCCCAGTGAATACGGCGCCGTTGTCCTCCAAGACAAGCATGTCCTTGGTGATTTCCTCTGTGTCTTCATCTTCCTCGGCATCCGCCTCATCATCATCGCCGTGGTCCTTCTGCTGCGAAGGCCCATCTGGCAAACTCTTGCGGTGACCCCTAGTCTTCTTCTGTGCAGGTGACGCCCCTTCCCCGGCCGCCGTGTCTTGGTGTGTTGCGCGTCCACCTGGGAGAGACTTTCGCTCCTTCTTCGTCCGGGGCGACGATTCCTGGCCGTCGGCTTCCTCGCTAATGCGCGAGTGATCCTCACCAGACTGCTGAGCAGGCTTGGTCGGTCCAGTGGTCTTCTTGGCCGCCGTTGCAGAGCTGTTAACAGCTGTGAATCCACCAGATGGCTGAGAGCGTTCCGCGGTAAATGAGCCCGCCCGCGATGACGACCGTCGCGTGGGCATCGGTGACGGTGCTGGTCCCGGCTGAGGTCCCTCACCGCTCGTCGCACTATGTCGAGATTTGGGCCGCGTAGCCAGCGGCGACTTCGGCCGAGCGGTCAGCGACGCACCGTGACAACCCTGCCTGTTCCACTCACAGTTGGCGCATCGAGGGAAAGTGTCCCCGCCAACGATAACACACTCGGAAAACACGCCAATGTTCTTCGTACACGTTACACACTGGTGGGCCTGCACCTCGCCGGTAGCCTGGATTATGCAGCTCAGCCACTTCGCGCCCTTGTTGTCGGTCGGCTCGTAGATCTTTTCGAGGTCCTCCAGCCCGAACTTGCGCCCGGCGCGGATCACCACCCCGCGCTTGATAGGCAGCTTTACAGCTTCTCTAATCCAGGTATTCCTAAGATCCAGACGTTTCACTTCGCCTATCAAGTTGCCTTCTGAGTCGTACACCTCGACTCCAGTCTTATCAGATGCGTCCGACCCTGCATTGTCTCCTGTAGCAGCTCCACCCTCAGCTTGGGCTGATTCCTCGGGCCTTCCAGCTTCACCGCCACCGGGAGCACCGCGCGGAGCACTATCTTGTACTTTTTCCCTATCCGATGTATCTTCAGCACCGAAGCCATTAGCAGGGCCGCGGGTGGCCGGTGCACCGCTACCGACGACTGTCGTCGCTTCGCTTGTCGATGCTGACGCCGCTGGCGTCCCATTGGCCTTGGGCTCATCAGACACGCCAGGAGCCTGACCATTCCCAAGTGCAGCCATAGCTATCTCAGCATGCCTCCGCGCAGCCTTATCTTCGGAATCTGGCGGTCGTACTGGGGACCGCGGGGTTGGAGTGAAGACGGGAGGAGCTGGCGAGTGACGCTGGGGTTGGTAGTGGATGTAAGTTGCGGCCGGCGGTCCCGGGGCAGGCGGATGACCGTTCTTAACCGGCCAACCAAGATGCTGCCCCGCGAATCGATGCGTCCTCAGAAGGTCTCTGTCCCGAGCATCCTCCTTTTCGCGCTGTTGACTCACGAGTGACTGAGCTTTCAGGAAGCTGTTCTCGTCGAATGTTATCCGGCTTCTGGTAGAGTGGATGTCCTTATCGATCTTTGAAAGCTCCTCGACCAGCCGCTTCCTTTGCGCCCACAGGTTCAGCAACCCGTCCTTCTCCCGTTCGAGCCTCTCTTGGTGTTCTTCTCGCGCTTTGCGGTCCTCCTTATCGCGCTTTATGTGCACTGACCTCAGGAAGGTGTCCTCGATTGCATCCCATACTTCCTCTCTCCTCCCGTCTCTGTTGACTTCTGCCATGATGTGCGCGCCTTCTGGCCTAGCCGTTCTGGCGCCAGGCCACCGAAGTGTGGAACACCAAACGAGCAGACAAAGTTGCAGGCTTGGTGGACCTATATGTACAAGTGGTCACAGTGCCTGAGGATCTTTGCGGCGACAGTTTTCTTGTTCATCTGCAGAGGTGTTAGCAAACACCACGACATGGGTCCAGCAACACGCGACAATGTTACGGTGCTAAAGAGTGCCACCGCGTGACAAGGCAGGAATCTTGTTACTGACAACGGGAGCCAATGTGACTCAAAAGCACCTTTGCAGAAAAGATCAGAAAGCTGGAAACCACCTCATGCACGAGATAGCAAATTTGATGGTGCAGCAAATGTGGTCAACGCCGAGATGGAATCAGGAAAGAGGCAACGCGACACGACTACCGTGGATGCAGCGACTAGAGGCCACTTGCCCTTCCCGTGCGCAACAGATGGGGAACAAATCTGAACAGACACATGAATGTAACGATGATTATCGACAATGGATGTCTAGACGCGGATTTGAGGAGGAGACGATGACCGATCGCAGACCCTCACACTTGAAGTACCTTAGTTTAGGAGATGCCCGACTTTGGCTTCCTTAGCACTTCTTTAGCTCTCGCGCTCGTTGCTTCCTTAGCAGAAATAGAGTGGGTCCAGCGAGTGTGGAAGCCGAGGACAAGGTGAATGCGGATAACGGTGGTACTAGTAAAATGCTATTTCGACGCGAGTCCGGAGAGTCGCACGCAGCTTGATGACTAACCTGGAATGCACAGTTGAATACCTGGGTTATATAACAGAGTAGGTGAGTAGGATGATGATGATGATGATGATGATAGTGGTGGTGGTGGCAGTTATCCTTGGGCGGTGGTGGTGTGGTTTGGGCGTTTTATCATCTACAACGCGTGTAAGGTAGGATACCGTGGCGCAGAGATTGGACGACGATACCTTACTGGGAAACCACAGTAATCTCCCGTTGAACAATGTCAGGCGACTCGCTCGGGGTTCGACAAATGGGGCCTAGGCCTCTACTCCCGGAAAAGAGAATGCATGGGTGTTTGGCAAGAGGAGAAAATAAGGATAACGAGTTGATGGGGATAAGGGAGGAGGAGACATGCGGACTAAGTACCTCGTAGGAACGCAATGCGAAACTTTAATGTCGAGGGCGGACGGGGATATGACAGAACGAAAATGAAGTTAATCGGCTTGGTCATGGCTCAGCTTACCCCCAGCATGGTTAGTGATGCTTAGTTCGTAGACGTGTCAGCGCCATTTTTGCCTTGGGCTGTGCTATTGGGTCTATCGAAAAGGGAAACAAACCTGTGAATAGGCCGCGCAGTATACCGAACTATACACGAATGACAAGAGAATGGGGGGATGACGCGACTTTTTCGCCTTTTCCGGTCGTGACTGATAGGTAGAAATCTGCTTTCTGTGGTGCTTGTCGCAGGCTCGTATCACGTTGGGTGGTAATACTCTGCGACCCCCTGTTTATCCGCCTATTCTAGGCGAACTGACGAAGGTAAAGTACCTAAGGGTTGTAATCGCCTCAGTGCCAGAAGCCACACAGGGAGCTATTACCTTAGAGTGGTATAGGCCGGGCCGCTTGAAGCGTGGACTTATAGGCGTCAAGGAGACCACATAAAAGTGGGTACTGTCCAACAGCCACTCTTGAATGCGGTCACGTGATACTACGGTATCATCCACCACATCTTGGGAAGAGATCACCAAGCGTCAGACTTGCTTGGCCAGGGTCATATGAGAACGCCGTGAATCGATGATACAAGAGATGTGCACTGGCAACATGTAGAGATCTATGAGCTTGAAACTTATTATTCTGCCCTATAGAGCTATGGAAAACCAAAAATGCCGCCTGAGCCAGCCAACTCCGACATTGGTGACCCCGACCGTCAGTCACAAACAGAAGTCACACCCAACGTCTGCCAGAACCAGAACAGAAGACGCCCAGGACTGTCTAATACAGCTACTCGCCGGCTGGTCCAGTGTAAACTTGGACACAGTTTGCAAACCGCAGAACCTTATCAACGCCAAATCGACTCGCTAATGCAACCCAGACCTGCCTGCAACGGACCTCCGGAGAGATAAAAAAAACACACCACACAATCACAACGTTATCTACCCCTTACCACCCAGAGGCAGATTATCAAAGACATCTCTACCCGCCTGTCGAATCGCCTAGTACTTCGAGTACCGGTGGGCAGACGGTGTGTACGGCTGCTCGAAGGCGCTCGATTGCGCGTAGGGATCGTCGTTGTAAACCGTGTTGCGGCGGTCCTCCTCGGGCAGCAGCTCCTTGACCTCCCAATTGTTCATCCGCGTGCCGACTGAGAACTCGAGATCCTCCTTAGTGATTGAGTCCCAGTACTGTTACGCCTATGTTAGCATCGACCATATTTTATCCAGGCCTCAAGCATCGTGAGAAATGCACATACCTTGTAGATCATCATGACAGCCAACAGGTTGCACGTCGTCGCAAAGAACAGCCCATCGAGGTAATGGCTGATAGCTGAACAGAGCGTCGAGCTAAACGCATAGAGTATGATCTGACCAGCGACGAAGAAGAACACTCCAAACGCAATATCGCCCAGCGGCCACCGGTCCTGCAACGTCCTCGTCACCAGCAGAATCTGCAGCACCACGTAGACAAACAGCTGCACCGCGTTGAGCAGATACAGCACCACAAATAGTCCAACAGTATTCGTCGGCCCCAGCCCAGCCCACGACTTGAACGTCGCCAGACTGACAAGGAACGAGATAACGAACGCAGCCGCGCTGCACAGCCGCAGCATCCAAAGACTCAGCGGCGTGCCGTCCTCGTACAGCTGGAAGCCCACAAATCCATTGATCATCAGGCACGTAATCATCGCACTCGACAACCCGTTCTGTATGGCCACAAAGTACGGATAAGGGCTCGATCCGGGCGGAATAACGCCCGCATCGATACACAGCGACAGGAAAGTCAGCAGCATGTACAGATAGAAGAAGGTCGTGATCTCCTTCCGCCCGACGGCCGTGAACTTGCCCCGCACGTGCAGCACCATGACGACCGTCATGACCAGCGCGATGATGTGCATCGCCGACGCGGCGCCCTGGAAGATGATTGTGTTGGCCAGCTCGATGTTGCGCGCGTAGCAGTCCGGTTCGATGCCGACGCCTTGCGAGATGGAGGTTATGGCGCCTATCGAGGCGCAGAGCGGGAGCGGCGCCATCTGGCAGATGCTCGTGAAGTCGCCGAAGCCGCCCATCTTGTCGGCGGTGAGCTAGCTTACCTGCTCAACAGGGTCGGTTGTGTTGACAAAGATATCGAATGGAGAGGGTGTGGAAGTCGTCGGCTCGCGGTCGTTCGCGCTGGATTGTCGTGTCGCTACCAATCGAGAGGCTTTCGACCGCTGACGCTGTGAATAATAGGTGTTCCAATCAATTGTATATGCGTTGGATGGAGATGGTTGAGTGTGCGCTTGGAAAAGCGGGAAATTATTCTCGTTGCGGCCGGCCGAGCGAGGGTAGCAAAGGGCGCGGATACGAGGGTGGGCAGAAATGGCAGGAATTTGAATGTCGATGTCTCGTATAGATTGTACTAGGGTACTTTTTTTCGGAGCGTAAGACAAAAGCGATGGTCGGGAATGTTGATGTTATAGTCCAATAGCGAAAGAATCACGAATCGATACTGGACTCGGAAACGAGAGTGTTAGAGCCGACAAGACAGTCCGGTCTCTTGTTGCGGCTCCTAACGAACGGGCGGGTTGGTGGTTGGCGTGACGTTGCTTGGAAGAAGAGCATCGAACAAGGCGTTTGCGTTGGTTGCCATGGAAAGGGACCATGCGCTCGGCTCGCTCGACCAAACAGAATGAGCGCATCAAGATCTGTCTCGTCTGCTTAGCCTGAGCAGCCGAACTTCAGCCATTGGCTCGCCAAATTCCCGCTTACCCCTTTCCGTGGCTTGCCGATGTGGTCCGTGCTGTTGCCCTCTTTGGGATGAGCCTTCAAGACGGAAGTTGCGATGGATGCATTGCGATCGGACTGCGAACACTGTCGGCTTGTCTTGGCCGCCGTCCCGATTGCCATAACCGTGACAGCTTGCCGTAATATTCTGTTGAGGGTGGACCACGTTCACTTCGCGTAGTTTCCTTGCCCTGTATCTCAATGTCTTCTCCTCAGCTGAGCTTGGTGTCTACCATCGTGACCTTGCTCCCCTTCTGTTTTTCTCCCGTTTATAGATCATCGATATTTGTCCAAGGTACCTCCGCGGAACCGTGTGCAATAGTTAATACGGCAGCCGCCTCACTCTGTTCGAACCGAAAAGATGAGGTTATGTCATAGACTATCAGCATGTGGCCCTATGTTGGGATGCAGGCAACGGGGCCTTTGGTGTTCTGGACTCCACGGTTTGGTTCAGAAATGTGATCCATGTAAACAGCCCGCAGTTCCTGTTTTGTCCTATGGGTTCGAGCACAATGAGGACCTAAAAGCGAAGTCTGTCAGCTTCAGTTCAGGTGGATGTTTTAGAGATGAAGAACAAGGCGGGTACGATTCCGTGTGCTGTGTAAACCACAGGCGGCTTCACGGCTTCCCATCTTCCCCTTGCTTCAACTCTCTTCCACTTTCTTCCAGTCTATGACCATCTCAACACGGGACGAACCCTAGCAATCAGGGACGCCGCATATTGCCCTCTCATACCATGGATACAGCACCCACACCGCTGTTCCGGCTCCAAAATGTAATTAGGCATGACGTTTGTCTCTGGGTTGACAGCCTGCGAAAGTCATTTGCCGAAGGAGGTGGAGGTCGAGTCGTTCTGGAGGCTCGCTGGCATCCTGAGCAGAAGCCATTCTGGCGCAAAGCAGCGACAAGCAAGCTGACATCGTCCTCCAGTGTGAGTTTCTGCCGTTGGTCTCTGGAAACGCCCAGGTCGACCTGCGTATCTTCTTCGATGCGGCTATTGTTGGATCTCTAACTGCTTGCACAAAGGAGAGACACTTGATTCACCTGGTCACCTGAAACCGAGGAACTTTTGCGCCTCGTATACTATGCTCAAAAGATACACCAGGGTCGATAGGTCTTGTCCTACCACCTAACGTGAAAACTATCGTCAGTGGCCATAAAAGCGGTGTTGTCATTGAGATAGACTGGGTGCGATTGCGGCTGAGACTGGGAGCAGAAGATGAGGCTCGCGACTCACGGCCATGGATCGTTGATCCGCAGTACTTCACGCGAGCCAGAGTCCTCGTCTTCAAGCACCTCAAGATGCGTCTTGGTGTTTCAGAGGATGGGCGCGCATGGACGCTCCGGCGTTTATCGCATTCTGGTTTGGGTCGGTTGGGCACAACTTTGGGTTCTTACATGGTATACTCGGCCGGCTGCCGTGGGAATCCTGCTTGTCATGATAACTGAACGCAGGCCCATCATAATACATGCTCTTATGTGTGGCGCACTGCTCCCAGCCTAACCCGTTCTCTCGCAGCTCGAGCGTAAGCCGTTCCATCTGCTCGGCTTCCTCGTACTTCCCGCGGCCAGAAACATACCTGGGTCTGTCAGCCAGTTCACCACCCTGTGCCCTTTTCCCTTCTTGACCTTCCATGTGCGCGTCGATGCGGTCGCCAAGCCGTGAATTGCGACGATACTATCGGGTTAGAGGTCCCCTCAGGTCACTGAGTCAGGTGGGCCGTACTCAGTGGTGGTGTCTCCAGGGTCAGAAGCGGTTGAGACCAACCACCTCTGGCAAAGAAGACAGCAGCCTGTTGACCAGCCTTGGTTTTCGTCCCTCAACGCATGCTCAGCCGCACGAAGAAGAAAGTTGAGGGGCAGCGCTACAATATGGCCCTGTTACAGTCCAATCACCGACTCACCCAGACAGAGGGCCACCATGTCACTGCGTCGCCTCCATTGGCAAGGCTGCCTCGAGGAGTCCAAAAACGTGGAGGCAAGGACCACACGACATGCCAATAGAGCTGAACATCTCTCCTCAAGCCAAGCCGCCAATCAAAACGCTGTCATGAATATGCGTTTTGCTTCAGGAAAATCATGAGCCTCATTTTTTGACGTCGTTTGTCCACGGAGTTATCACCATCATCCTAACTGCTCCGGCTTCTGACCGATCCGGACCGCCGGTTGATCCCCGTAGTGCCATTACTCTACCAGTCATTCCCACATGGCTCGACTAACCACACTGTGGCCGGTATATATGTTGGTGGCTACGCATCTGATATCAATACACGCTGACAAGAGGATAATAGCTCACAACCGAGGTCCTTGGGAAGGATAAAGCGCCGGGCTTCACGGATACCTTCCCGGCTACCTATCACTACTATGAGGCAAAGGGGAAGCGCGCCGTCGGTAATCCGGTGGAGGACACGTCCGCCTTCTTACGGAGCGAACTGTCTCTCGGTGGCCTGCCAGACATGCTGAGACACCTATGGTTTGCCGGCGCCAAGCGCCCTGCCATGCCACTGCACCTTCATGCTGCTATGGGCTACGAAATCGTCGTATCTGACCGCATGGACTTGCACCTTCTTTGGACAAACGCAGGGAGAATATTCTTCAAGCCTGTTCCGCGTTTCCTCTTCCATCTTGCTTTTTGTCAGAGCAACCTACAGTGTCCGGATGGGTGCCGGTGCGACGCTCCGGCGGATACATGTCAGGCCATTCCACGGAAAGTCGCCCTCGGCTTCCTTTACACATACAGCTGTCTCATAGCGTCGGAGACCGACTTCCACATCGCCAATGAAAAGCGCCTCCTGCCTCGCAAGGAAGACGACACACCAATCGACTGGGCAGACTGGAAGAGCCTGGCCAGAGAACTGCTCAGACTGCACGAACACAGCCCGCACACGATTCACCCGCGGTTTCTACGCGCCGAGCTTCGCTTGTGCCGCATCAACACCATCCACCGCCTGACTCGCTTCCCGCACTTTGACCCTTACATCAGCGGCAGGCAGAATTACACTAGCTTCTTCCGCGACAATCTCGCCTGGATGGCCGTCGGCGCCGTCTTCGTTGCGCTCGTGCTTACCGCCATGCAGGTCGGCCTTGCTACAGAGCGGCTCGCGGCAGATGCCACCTTCCAGCAGGCATCCTATGGCTTTACTGTCTTTGCCATCCTAGGCCCCTTGTGCGTTTTCGTCCTAATTGTCATCAGAGCGCTGTTTCATCTGGTTAGAGACCTGCCGTTGCTTCAAAGAGGGCAGCGCAGTCGCACGGCACTCGACCGTGGCGACTCCAGCGCCGACTCGGAAGATGCTGTCTAGGGTCAAGGAGCTCAATTCAGGTGCATTTCCTTGAGCAACTCGATAACCTCCGGTGACGGCAGGTCAGAATGAAGACAGAACAGCACACGGCTTGGGCACTCAGGTCGACCTAGTCCAAAGTGTACCCTTCCTCTCGACGTTAAACGGCCTTCCTCCTCAGTTCGAGAGCAAGAACTGTGTTGACTTTCCTGAAAAATCAACATGGATCTCTCCACTGTTACTCGAAGTACGAGCCCATTTACTACTTGACGACATGAGATATTAGCCTTCACTGAGGATCGTGCGAATGAACAAAGATAGAGCTGATACCTCGAGTAGTCATGAAGCAAGATATGGTACTAAACGATTCTTATGTGTCGTTCAGGCTGACAGTTTCTGTGATTGTGCTTCTTCTTGGTTGTTTGAACTGCAACTTAGCCCTCTATCACCAAGCGGCCGATATCAGGGTGACTGGCCCAAGCACATACAAATGTGCCTTGAGTGAATTCAACTGCAACTGTCGATATCGATAACTCACGGCTCCCAATGTTTCCTGACCTCAAGGTTCTGATCGCAAAGCTATGTCACCTTCGCGGCACGGGCTCCTCTCGTCAATCTCCCTGTTAGTATTTTCCCATGTGTTAACCTCAGATACCACCTTTTCCCAACCTCATACCCGATGACTATCAGTACTGGTGTCGGGTCGCTACGTTCGTCCCCTGCCAGACTCGAATTGGCTTCCATCAGTTCACAGTCTTCGGAGTCGTTCACCCAACATGACCGACCAGCAGGCTCATTCGGCGATTCTCGCAGCCTCTGCTCTAATGCATATCCAAGGTAAGATTTAGTCTCGCTCGAAGCACTAAAGTTGATTATCTGCTGATATAATCTCGTGATCAGCAGAGTACAACTCCGAGATGGCCAATATTCCGTCGCAAGAGGCTGGGCTTCGCCAACCTCCTCTCACTTCAACGGACAACGGTGGCGATAATGCCGTCAGCCCTCAAACCGCTCAGACGAACAAGCCGACATTCTCCTGTCCCCAATGCGGACTCCAGCTTGCCAATTTGGCAAACGTCCAGCGGCACCAGAAAACCGTTCACAGCGACGTTAGACCGTTCCTTTGCCCCGTCGAGGGGTGCAAGTGGGCGACTCTGGGCTACGCGCGCAAGGATGCCCTGCAGTTTCACATGAAGACCCGGCATGCGAACGAGAAGATCGATTACGTCCAAGCGTTCAGACAGGAGAGATCCAAGAATGCAACATTGATCAGCGAGCTTGAGGCATGGAAGGTTCACGCTGGTAATGTCAGCAAAGAGCTCGACGAATCACGGATGGTTCTCTATCAGCAGAGGGCTTATGTGGATCATCTCAATCGGGAGCTCGAAGCGGCGCGGATGGAGCTCAGTCGGGCGCGCTCGCAGGCCTTATCAGGAGCGACAGAGACGCGCGACGGAGAGATAGGGGTGCTGGAGGGGAATATATGAGAAGCTTGAGGGAGAGTACTTTGCCATGACTGGTAGCTCCGAATAACTTGTGGGGGGGGAAAGAGACGGACAGAGCAATAGGCATGGGCACGAATTAGTATCTGGAAGTACAAAGACAGACGAAGATACGACTTCATACGGAAAAGAAATCAAGGCACTTGATACTGAAGATGGATTATGTTGTAATTCAGGCGAGCCTCATTGAAGTCACGTACGGAAGCAGAGATGCCAAGACCGGACAGTGGCCTTTCTCAGATGCTCTGCACAAGCCTATCCCTCCTCATGAACACCACGGCGCTTCCAGTAATGATGGGTATCTTCCTCGCTACTACATCATACAGTCCATGAAAATATAGATAAGAAGGTGCACCAGCTCTTTAGAAACCATGACGATGCGACCTTCAGCCTAGCAAGCCGACACGCTAGACACGAGACCTCTTTAACATGAATGATCCGTCTAGCCAGGTTTATCCTAACCTTAAACTCCTGGGTCTCAACTCCTAGGTCTCAAGTCGCCGTCAACGGCGTACTTCGTTCCATAATATGGTGATATGTGCTAAACGTGTCATCTGTCTGTCTTTGCCACCCAGTTTGAGGAATCTTTCGACGCGGCAACGCTTTCTCAGGCGGGAGATGGATGCATGAGAGATTGGTACAGAACTAGGTCTGAGTCTCGAGCGTTCATAAGAGTCTCCTGTCTGCCGTATAGGTAGACTTGCAGCTGTGTTTTCTCACGGTGGTCATCATGCAGTCGCGCATGTCTCTGCGCGCTGTTTTTATGTTTCTGTATTCTGGATGCCAGGGGTAGGCCTTACGGAGTGCCGCAACTTGTTGATTCTCCGAGGAAGTGGTGGTGTTGTAACAAGTACAGGTACACGATCGCCCGGGGGTAGCTACACAATAGATTACGTGAATATCATTGCCAGGGGTGCATATGAGATATAAACATCTCAGTAATGGACATGGCATAAAAGCTTTACACCTGGGCCATGGCATGTCTTCTCGTCAGTCAGGCTGAATTTTGGTCAGACTTGGCTCTGCTAGTTTGGGTTTCTGAGGGAGGATGCTCCTTGGGCATTGTGGTTAGCACTTCTTGTTCGCTTGCAGCTCTTGTGGCATTATACCATGCATCTCGTTCTGTAGCTGTACAGGCAGGCCTCTATTAGAGATCTTTTCTCGAATACTCGAAGCTTTTTGACTTCTAGCGGGCTCTCATATGTTGAAAACATTCCGGCGACCTTTGTTGAACGATCATTGTGCATTTATTGATCAACTGTGAGCATTTAAGCCATTTAATCTAGACGTACATGTCTAGTAATAGGGCTTGACCTTATGCCCGCCTGTATTCCTTCCATCGTCCCTTCTTCATAGCGCAGTACCACAGGCAATCTTGAATCTTCAGGCAGACACTAGTTGCCTAGGCAAGCAAATCCTCTCAACATAGCAGATAGTCCCCTTCTTGAGTGACTCCCTTCATCCCTTCAACAAGTTCCACAGCCTCCTCTCATTCTTGCCGTGTCGATTCTGGAGTATCTTGATCTCGTTCTCGTATCTGCTTTGCAGCTTCTCTCGCAGAGTCTTCAACTGGTCCCGCACTGCCTGGTCATTATTGTTGATATCGAAAGCCTCAAGAACCTCGTCGAGCTCGATGCGGTGTCGTCTCTCGACTCCCTGGAGCTCGGCCTCGAAAGCCGCCCTCGCGAGTCGCATTTCCTCCTGCATTTTTCGAACCTGCTGTCGGAGGCGCTCATTCTCCTCCTTTATGGCCTTTTCAGACACACTGGAGTGCAGCTCGGTCTCGGAGTCGGTCTCGGGCTCGGACTCGGGCTCCTCGCGCTTGCGCTTGCGGATCCCACGTCGCAGCCTGTTTCCTTCACCTTGAAGGTAGTTCTGCATGGGGTCATCGCTTCCACCTCCTGTGGTCTTTCGTTGCTTGACCTCAATCACCACGCCGTGAACGCTCTCCATATGTCTCCGGTAGCTAGCGTCGTAACTGAAAGGTTTGCCTTTGCGGGCGCAACCAGGGTATTAACATGCTTTCTTCTCCTTGCATATGTGGACCGTGTCGTCGTGTGTTTTCATCGCTTTCTTGTCGCTGAAAGTCGCGTCACACTTCGGGCACTTCAGGATGGTTGATGTCGATGGACCGCTCAGATTAGCCGGTTGCTGGTTGGCGGACTGTGTTGCCTCAGAAGTTGGCGCTCCGAAATCCATGGCTTGGTAAGACGGTAAATGAGAAGGCGCAGAAAGGTCTAGAGGCGCCGCTGAACCAGTCTGCGCGTAACCAAGCAGCGTGCCAAATGATGTGGCCTGGGATGGCTGCGTGCGAAAGGATGTGACCTGGGATGGCTGCGTACCAGACCACAGTACAGGGTCAAGCTGCATGTTGAATGTTGCAGGCGGGTACGGCTGCGCGTGTGTCGGGCGGTTATGCGGAGGCATGGCCGGTCTAGGTTGCATGTACGAGATGCCGTACTGGAAAGACTGCTCCGAAGGAGCCATGACTAGGTTTGAATGTGAGCTCAGGTTTGTCGTATTACCCCATGTCATAGGAGATGACATGGTTGGGTTTGTTTGCGGGTTGGGAGGCATCGTCAAGTACAATCCTGGGTAGCGAAGCTGATTTGGAGTATCGCCTGGCCCTTGGCCTAGCTCTCCGGATGAAGACATGATTTCTGGTCCTCAGGTAAGAAAGGGTATTTTTTTTTGTGAGAAGCGAGAGTCAGGCGTCGAAAGGTTGACGCGTTGGTATTTGAGAGACAAAGAGTTCTGTTGAAAATGGAAGTTCTGTGGAACGAGGAAGAAGTCCTCCGTGCACAGGTAAGTCTAGTCCACTGTGCTTTGGTTCGAGTTATTAGCAAGTGTGAGTAGTGAATATACTCAGCTTCGCAGGAGCTTATGATTGGGGGAGCTTCTGGGACGATTAGGCCAGAGTCAAGGAATCGTATGTCGTGCCAGGAATGCCCAATACACGACAAACACCATAACATCAAAACCTCCTCCTCCCCGGTACCTCGCCCGTATATATGCATCATCCTTGCCTCCGTCTGGCGTTGCTTGATCTTTCAGGCACGTCACAGTCTCGGGTCATACAGCTGAACGACCAGTTTGTCATAATCCTCGTTGAGTTTGGCGATCTCCTTGTCCGTCCTTCTCGGCGATCTCCTCATCCTTCACCGCGAGCTGAAGCCTCAGCGCTGCGTTCTCGGCCTCAAGTTCGGCCAAGTTCCGCGAGGCATCATCGGCGAACACAGCCTGTCGTTTCTCAGCTCCTGGATCACGGCCCTCCACGTCCTCGTCAGCGCGCTTTCTCTTCTCACCGGCGGTCGATGATGAGGCCTCTTCTTGGGCTGGGTCGTTGGCGACATCGACGGCTATGGTGCCTTGGGCAGGCATTGACGCGCCAGCACCGCTGCTCTGCGCGGAGGAGCCGGTAGCCACAGGCGCAGTCGCAGTGGGAATGTTGGAGGCGGCCGAGGCCGAGGCTGCATTGCTGGCGCTCTGGTTGTTGGCCACCGGCAGAGCAGGGTGGACCTTCCTCTTGTGTCTCGCAAGTTCGTCCTTGCGTGTGAAGCTCTTTGAGCAACCTTCGACAGTGCACACAAAGGGTCGCTCTGCTGTGTGAGCACTTGCAGTATTCAGGTGCCTGGCCAACTGGCTGGCAGTCCCGTAGTGCTTGACGCACGTTGGGCAAAAATGCTCGCTCTTTTCACAAGATCAACGTTAGCTTACAAGACGACACATCAGAGGCGAGAGTACGCACTGAAGCAGCAGGTTGGGCATTGTTACTAGACGACATTGTGGATGAGATATCACGGTCTGGCTGCGTCGAAGAAGGATGGTGGTGGTGTGCGAGATCGTGTTAAGAGGGTGTGAGGTCGTGTTGTGGGAAAGATGGTTATGAACTTGACGTGTTGAAGTACGCTTTGCTCGTGTATCAAGACACAGAATCTACTAGTCAGACTGTGCCATCGCCGGGGGCGACGGTATGGTCGCGCGGCTGAGCACACCCCCGAGCCGCAAGCCGGGCCATCTTTGGCTCGGCGTTTGATCATGGGAACCAAATCACTCCTACGGACATGAAATGCGCATTGGCAGATAGAACGCATGCTAACAGGCCTAGAAACAATTCATAGTGCATTAGAGAAGGTGGCTAAAGCATGTGCTTGGTGGTGATTACTGTGATTACCCCTGGCTGTTTGTTTACACAAAGCCACTGCCCCTGAATCATGGTCATTGAGCGCTGCTTTCAGGATAAAGACTGCAAATATACAAGGTTGAGACCAGAAATAGCTTATGGGGCATACTATATACACACTTTACGACAGCTACATATTTTTGAATCTAATGCATGTCAGTCAAGGTGTCTGCCTTCACAGAATGTTGTGTCCTGCCTGTCGTCGTGAGGCTTGCACGGGATGTCAGGACTTGATCAGCGAGTGAGTTTTCATTGAGCAGGAAACTTCCTAACGAGCGAGTGGGTTAAGATCCATGGGAATATTTATTGCTTGGTATCCTGTAGCCCATGCTCTGGCAAGGCGGCCTCAACCAACTATCTGCGGGTATAGCCATTCTACTGCTCCTTACCCTCGACATAGCGTCTAATAAACTCCACCACATCACTCTCAGTCCATTTCTTCAGTCCAAGAGCAGCACTATCATCTTCCTCCGGCGTCCAAGGAATGCCATACCCGGGAGCTCCAGCGCCGCGCTTGACGAAGGAGTAGTGATCATCAACAGTCTTTGTCCCGTCTCGGAACCTCTGTCTAGCAGTGTTTGTCCTGTCCTCCGTATCCAAGTGGGTCAATTCCCAGCCGTCCTGCCCGACCACCTCGGCAGATAGCTCCCGTAGTCGCCGCTGCGAGAGGTCGATATCCTTAATACGCACCTCAGTCTTGCCAGCTGCTTTACCCTCAAGAATAGCCACCACCGCCTTGGCAATACTGGCTGTCGATGTCAGACTGATGGGATGCTCGCCGCCATCCCAAACCTCCTGCCTCTTATTCTTGACGTCGATCACGAACCCGCCGAGACCGGTCACGTCGATCCAGAGACCAACGAAGACGAGAGTGTAGTCTATCTTCCCTTGGTCCTTCAGCTTGATAAGGTGTTTCTGTACGGCCCGCTTGCCATCGAATGCGTTGAAGTTCCCAACTTGCGCCAGATTGGTTGCGAGTCCGTACTCGGTGGGGATGATGAACCTAACACCTGCTTCGACGGCGGCGTCGATGATGGGGATTTGCGACAGGGTGTGTGGCGCGCCGACGGCGAAGACTATGGCATCGGTTCCCCTGAGGGCTGATACGAGGTCTGAGTGCGACGTGTAGTCGGCTGTCTTGATGGTTACGCCCGTGGGAAAGATGGATGGGTTCGGGGGCGCAGAGCGAGTGAGGACTGTGAGGGATTTGAAGGGTGGTCGGGCCGAGGCTAGAGCCTTGATGATTGGGAGGCCGACGTTGCCTGTTGCCTGTCAAGTGTTAGAGTTGTTGTGCTCAAGTGCGGAACGAGCTGGAGAGAGAGGTGACTTACGCCTACGACAGCGACTGAAGGAAAGCGTTGTGCCATTTTGATGTTATCTTCGGGAGAAAGACCCTGAGGATGTCGTGATGAAGCCGTGAGGAGAGCGGCTGTTGCGAGTTGCAAGTTGAGGATTTATTCTCGCCGAATCGTGCAGCACCCAGTGGAGAGTTTGGTGTGATGTGATGTTGTTGAGATCTCTCCATGTTGAAACCTTCAGCTCACTTTTATACTCACTCAAATGTTGAAGCCCTCGCAGTTCGATTATGTCAAAGGCGATCATCCTCGGCTTTCTCGTCACGCAATCTACATCTGATTATTGAGAAAACGCATGCGCAGTACTTATGTCCATCTTGATTTCCAATCATCGAGTTGTTTGCGCTAACACCGTGCAGCTGTCGTCGGTGCGGAATGTGACTCGACAAAAGCCGATTAGTGAACTCACCGAGCTCACCTTAACCCCCCACCTAACAAAGGCCGATCTCTTGGCAGGAGTATCACTGCATGCAGATGCCACAATGCCAATGGCGAGTCAGAGCAGGCCCTCGGCGAGGCTTTTCGGAGCCTGAACCACGGACAAGAGTTTGGGAATATGGCCATTTGATGTGGCATGACATATCTTGACTCGCTGCATACTAGAATATAGTTCCGTAAATGACAAAAATCACCACAAGCAACCAGGTCAGGGCAGTCATCACCTCTTGCCGAGATGGAAGAAGACAGCCCCGGGGCCGATACGTCACGTTTAGACCGTCCGTCAGTCCACAATGTGGCCGTCACCCAGCGGTAGAGTCGCACGGTCGGGCATATTCTCCGGCATCGAGTGCTGCTTTTGTGCGGTACCCGATGTTTCGTTTTCCGGTACAGATGCGGACGCTGGCATCCTCTCCTCAATCCTCAACTCGAAGCTCCTCCTCCCGAGAAAGTCAACAGCAGCAGTAGTAATGTGTATCTCGAGGCCCGTCGGTCGTCGTGAAGTAATACTGCTCGTCGCCGCTTTAAAGAGGTCTCCCGCATTGGTCCACGACTCATCCCAGACTACCTGCTTAGTCTCGTCTTCCGGAGGAGAAACCTGCTTCAAAGCACCAGTGCGCTCAACGATATAGCAAGATGGTACAGCGTTCCTCCACCAGCCAGCGCGATAGCCGAGCCGACCGACCGGCGGCAACACAAAGCCCCAGAGGATGAAGAACTCGTCAACGCTGTCCGTTAACCAGAACCACCGGTGGACGTTACAGTTCAAGGGAGAAATGGGGCCGTCACCGGAGCCCATTATGGTGTGCTTGGTTTGGCTCATGTCCGCCCCGGTGTGTATGACTCGTAGTGGAGGTTGCAAAGTGGGCAAGTCCCAACACGCAGACACGGATTCATCAGGCCCAATGTACAGTCGTTGATATCTGCATTTCGACAGGTCGTAGCGCACTGGTTGTCGGTTTGTCAGTCAGTATCTGAGCTCTGAAAGAATTGGAAGGTTCTGTCATGTCACTTGCACTCAGAGGACTGTCCGTCATGAACACGTTCTCCAGTCTCATTACTAGGAGGGATGCAAAAGACTGGGTGGAGATGCGCTCGGCTGACCCTGTTTACATCCGGATCGTTCCCAGCGTGGCGATACGAGACCGCCAGACGGGAGAGATGGTCACCGGCGAGAGAGCAGTTCAGCAAGGCCAAGCTGCACACTGTTTGAACCTGGTCCGGAGTCCCGAATGACTTCTTGGAAGACAGCCTTGCTGGACACGCAAGAGTAGTCAACTCTAGTTCCTGGTTCACAATCACGACACCGAGTCTCTCCACGCTGTCATCCTCGGGTCCAAGTCCAACATGGCCGCTGTGCCGGAACGATCTCGGGTCATCGGCTAGTGATTTTGAGGAGTTGTGGATGAGGATAGACATATCCTTCGTCTCGCGTACGATGGCTTCCTGTAATCGCCTAAAGGCCTTGCTACCCTCACCGTATATGAGGGGCAGATGCACCCCAAACAGACCCATTAGACAGTACGCCGTGTCTTCGATCCTTGTCGTGTGCCTGTCCGAAGCCCAAGACATCTTCGCCGCAACGCTGTACTCCTTCAGCCAAGCCTCGACACCGGCAAGCGAGTGCACTCTGCCAAGAAGTGCAGCCGGTATGCCCGTCACCAGAGCCAGCTCCCGGCTCATCCCACTCCTGTCCCCGATCCTCTTCCAATCTCTGTCATAGAGAATAACCTCACTAGGTGCAATAAGCTCCTGCAGAGTCCAGCCACGCGTGAACCATAGACTCTTTGACAGTGGCGTGTTCCCATCGGCAGTGAAGTCATCCAATAACGCAAAACACAACTCGGCCTCCTGGTACCATACAAACATGCTGTTGATCGCCTCCGACAACTCGGCGCTGCTGCTCTTGTCGATGCAACAGGTGTCGACCCAGACATAGTCATATCCCGATTCCAGAGCGCGGGTGCAGACGCCTTGAATCTTGGCGAAACCTTGCTTCTGGCGTGCTGAGCGTGAAGGGCCGGCGCGCATGTCGTCGTAGATTACTTCTTCAGGACCCCATCTGTGGGAGAGGATCGCGTAGCCGGGGATCACATCGTCGAAGTTCTCGAGCTCGAGGGTCTTGACGTTGATTAACCTCATGATTGCGTGCAAAGATCTGGTAGGTAGGTATGGGCTTGCCAGATCTTCGGTTTGAAGAGCTGAAACATCGCGACGCCTGCTCGGCCTTGCGGCAACTCCGTGCCCAATGAAAAGGTCCTTTCCGCAACGCAGCCTTGTTCCCTTGTGTAACCCCGCAGAGCAGGCTCTGTGGTATCAGAAGCGTTCGGACCCAACAAAACCTCAAAACTGATGCGTCTAGAGTCCAGGCCACAGTAATCTTGGAGCTCTAGAGCGAGGTCTCGATGTGCTGATAACTTATCGCGGCTTCGTCAGGTTCGGTGGGAGGCAGGAGCGTCTGGCGTTGAGTTGTCACCGGGATGCCGAGCTGTAGTAGCATCCATCAGCGAACCATGTCCGCAGCAAATACCGCGGAAAGGGACCTCTGCAACATCGTAACCATCACAATCAGCACTGGAGACAGAGAGACACAGGTGTATGTAGCAGTCACATGGTTCTCTTCATGTACTACCTGATATCTATCTACTCTCCCAGAGCTGCAGACTTGCTCTGACTCCGAGAGCCCGATCCGGGTGCTTGACCAAGAATAGGCGAGCAGCATAGCGACTTTCTATCTACATGGCCAAACTTCTGGCATTCCAAAGACCAAGCTCGGTCTCGGAAGCGCTACCATTGAAGATCCCTGCTGTTCCTCCTGCCCGCACACCTCTAGCATACCATCGATGCTGAGGCTCGCCTTGCTCTATCGCAGTCTGGTATGTGGCACCTGCTTCCTGCAGACTCCATGCCGGAAGAGGGAAAAACGAAAAGCAACAAGAAAAGAAAAATAAACTCCAAGCAATGCAGTTATCCCCTGATGCATGCCGCAAAGTTGTAATCAGTCGCCCGCTATGAGGTACTGGGGAAAAAAAGCCGAGAATGCAAAGATAATTTGGACACGTCGATTTTAGTTTGGACTTGCGTCAAGTTGATAGATCATCGATGATGAAAAGCGTTGACCGTTAACGCCGGTAGTCTTTTTGAGACTCGATGCTGATAGAAGTACAGGAGACATAATCAAATGGTGTGTTGCGGGTGGGCTGAAAGAAAGCGACCGCAACCCCCAGGCTGCGTGGGAGATGGTCGAGTCTGTTGTTGACAAGACTTAGCCTCAGCGGAACTGAGGAGGGCCGTATTGGCTGACGGCCTGGTCATATTGACCATGCAATGTGTTCTGACTTTGGGTCGCCTGACTGTGCTGCATTTGCTGCAAAGTCTGAGCGGGCATGGGTGGAAGCCCGTGATGCCCAGTGTCGAACAGATTGTTCCTCGCCATGGCAAACTCGGGCACGACACCAGTCCTGAACTCGTTCCGACGGCCCAGTGGCTGATAGTGCATCTGCGTCGGCGGTACAGCGTTGCTGATGTGGTACTCGTGGAGGAAGGCCGACGGCGGCGGGTACAAAAGGGTGTTGACGTGACGCACAGGCTTGTACGGACTGGGCCGCTGCTGCAGGTAGACAGAGGGCGAATTCGAAATCGGCGTACGGACACCGCTACCGTTGCTCATATTGCCCATCGGCGTCATGTTGTGGTTGCTGAACGAGTCCGTGAGGGGTGACGAGGCATATGCTCCAGCACCGGGAGTCAACGCGCTTTGAGGGGATAGTCGCTTCGTCGGCGTCCCGTAGTTCGATGGCGGAAACGATGACGTGGGTGTTATCGAGGGAGCCGACAACGATGGAACCGAAGACCCACTATTGCCAAGCACTGGAAGCTGAGGCGCAAACGTTGTCGCTGAAGGTGGAAACACTGTCGACATGGCCCGAACACCTGGGACCAGAGGTGGCAGCGAAAGCGCGGACGGCTGATGGGTAGCGTACTGCACAGCTGTGGCTTGAGTAAGGCCCGCTGGCAAGCTCTGCGTGTTGGTGTTAAGACTCAGGCTTGGAACCGGAAGCCTCGGGGGTTCCGATGCGGCTGTCGAGGATGGCACGAAGCGTCGACTCTGATCGTCAGAGCTCTGGTACAGCAGGTCCTGTCCTGGCATCTGCGGCTGGGTCTGACTCGGCAGCTGCTGCCGGCTCATCCTCTTCGGCGGTGGCTCAGTAGGGTCCTCGTCTGCGTAACTCCGCTTCCTGTAGCCTTGCAGGACTGGCTTCAGAGCTAGTGGTGATGTTGCATTGCTCTGTTGATAAGCCGTCGGCCATGGCGCGTTGTTGTTGCTATGTGACGCGTTCGATGTGGGCGAGTACGTCTGCAGCACCTGTGTTGGCTGATGTCCACCCGGCGTCAACTGCAACATCCCTGTAGGGGATGGTAACGGAGAGGCGAAGCTGCTTCGCTGTCCCGTAGATGGAAGCACCAACGGTGACGGTGCCGGCCGTTGTGCACGCTGACAGTACTCCCAGAACTTGGCGAGCTTGACCAGCCACTCCTCCCACTCCTCCTTCGACGCAAGCAGGCCGTACCGCATGTTACTCAGGAACTCCACTTCCATGACGTGTATCTCGGTAACCGATATGCCTGATACCTCGGCCCATGTCTTGTTCGTATAGGTGTTATCATCAAGGACTGTAGCTATGTCAATTTCCATGTCATTCACCAAGGCTAAAGGACTCGGGAACTGGACCCACATTTGTTGCCAAGCATCAAAGCTACTGTCAGAAGCCGATACTCGCTGCCAGAGCGACCTTTCACAGCTGGATTCTTTACCTTTAAACGATAAATGAACATCAGTGCCAGAATTATGACATTCTGCGTTACTTGCGTTGTCGATAAAACGGTGTGCACCCATTTCTTGAAGCTTGGCAGAGGCAGTGCGTTCTCGGTCAGTCGACGCGGCGGAGCGCTGGGTGGGAGCGATCCAATGTTTTCCGCTGCCTCCAGTGTCTTGATCGACTCGAACCAAAACAAGCATGTGATCTGAGGAGAGGCAACGTTAGATCCAGTTCATGAGAAACAGCAGGACTTTTGTTGGTTCCGGAGGCATCTTACCTGCGCGGTGAAGTCGGCCAAGTCTCCGCCGTTAGGACTTATACATGTCGGGATCTGCAGATTGTGCAGGACCATGCCTGCATCCCTTGCTGCTGTCACGGCATCAGCCTGCGACTTCACGGACGCTGCGGAGGAGGGTGTGGTAGGTCTTGTCGAGGGACGTGATGTCGCGGGTTGAGAAGTTGTTGTCGAGTGCAAGATACGGGGGCGAGCTTGCGGAAGGGATTGTTGCTGGTGTTGGTGGAGTGATTGTGATTGCTGGTACTGGTGCTGCTGAGTATATTCCTGGGACGTGGAATACCTCGTTGCTGCGTCGTATATGGAATCGCCGACCGCGCCTCTTGTCCGATCTGTGTGCCCTATCTTCGATCCGTAAGTTGACCGGTGGACGTGGTTATTTTCATAAGATGCCATATTTGGCACCTGGTATGTCGTGCCCATTTCCTCCGTGGGAGGCGTCCGAAGACCACTCACTGGACCGCTCCAGTAGAGAGCCTTGCTCTGTTCTTGTGAGGACCCGAAATGTTGCCTGTTTATTTGCTGATCTTTGCTTTTCCGTTCGTTGGTCGACGTTGGGCGGATGTGGTAGTCGGAGTATCGATCGAGGTGGTTTGCAGGTGATGGTAGGAAGGAGGAAGAGGATCGGTAGTCGAGCTGGTGAGAAGAAGCTGTCGGATACATGAGGATCACAGAGCCAAGGCCAGGGTGGGTGATGCAGATCCAGGCAGACAACGACTGCTGTGCAGAGGTTTGTGTTCGTGTCTGCTGGGTGCGAAGTTGGTGAAGTGGATTGCGGCGGAACTGGGAGGAGTCGTAGACTTGGCGGAAGGTGCAGGCTACAAGTCTGAACTGATGTCGTACGATATTGACACTTATTCACTCGACGAGGAAAGATCGATGAAGGTGGAATCGCCCGTCAGTTGACACGAAGGCCAGACGGGAGTCACTGACGTTGTTGGTCGGTCGTAGCTGCTTCGGATATTGCGGCCGTCTGTCACCTACGTGCTTCCCTTGACCAGGGCAGTCTCACAACAATGCTACTCTGCCTCAAGCAGAATACACCTGTCTGGATCGAGTTAGACTTTTGTCTTTAATGGCCTCGCTTGACGGCGGAGGAAAGGCTATTTCCATTCGTGGGTGCCCGTTCAATGTTGCTATGCCATCCTTGGTGTTGTCCGCAGTCGTGCTCGACCCCGGCGAAAGAGCGAGCGGGCTCTTGACTTTATGTAGCTTCCGAATGTCGTTCAGACCAGCTTGTAGGATGGGGGAATCGTCATGTACACTGGGACAAGGTTTGGCAACGATGAGTCGATAGTTGAGCCCGCTCGATTGCTCTCTCGTTGTTCGGTTTTGGAAAATATTCAGGGAACCACGCAGCCTTGAGGGAGTACCGCTGTATGGATACGGCTCGGCGTCAGCGTCTCTCGTGAAAAGGTCCAGCTTTCACCAGCAAGCTCTCAGATAGGATACCAGGTGGATGTCGTGACGAAGAGCCTGCGTCTGGAGGTAAGCTGCAGGACGAGGAGCACGATGACGGTAAGGGAGAGGATGGTGATGGAATTCTCGAGTCTGAGATTGACGTCTGTCTAAGACCGGCAATGGAAGACCAGGAGGAGCAGAGGTAATTACTAGATTAGAGTACAGCTGGAAGACAGCCGAGACGTTGTAAAGGAGAGAGAGGCACAGAGCTATCCAGGAGATAGATAGCGTCCGACACATGGAGAAAAAGAGGCAGCGGAAAACATCCAGACCATCGACGTATCCCCATCCGGAGCTAACACACTCACACGATCCATGTTGAGTGAGGGTGGTTGCGTGGTGACGGATTTTAGTCCTCATTTACCTTGTACCTGGTGGTTGTTCCGTCATGAATGATCCATTTGGCATGTCAGTGCCTGGGTGCTGCGCTTGACTGGGTACATGGTACATCCTTGGCTGTGGGGCCAGAATGGTCAAGAGTTATCATCTCTGATTGGGTCGAGCTCACAGCGGGTGCATGCGAAGAGCACTCAAGGTGGACGAGGGGTACTCTGGTAAGGAGGGGGTGTAGAAATGAAGGGAATCTTGCTGCAAGAGAAAGTGACAAAACTGTGGAAAATGGATGGGCTTCGAAGGTCATACCGACAGCCAAAAACCCAATGTCCCACACGCGCGAGAGAAAGTACCTACGCTGAGTACCCAATAAACGCTCCTGCCTCCCTTGGCTCAGCAGCTTCGTGATTTGTCCACTAGCGTCAAGCAGACCCACATTGGCACTGCGCCTGATTGCCTTGATCAAGACCGTCTTTGATAAGTGTCAGAGAGTGCTGCCCGGGATCAAACACAGTGCCCACTGCTCGGTCTCTGCGTACAGTGAGACGTACTGTGTGTGCACTTTTCGGCCCAGCATGCCACATGAGAGAAGTTGTGCCTTGAAAATACCTGTCGTAAGGCGCACAATTCATTCATTACATAGTAGACAGAGGTCGTGCCTTTGTTACAAGTATCTCGGTGCACCGGGCAAAGAGCACGACTTTCGCCAGATGCCGAGACTCTCGGTCGAGCAACCTGAGCCTTGCTTCCAAGTTTGCATTATAGCAAGTTGTAGGGTGTAGTCCGATGCTCCGGCTGCCAAAACACCAATATATGTCCGGCGGCTGTTACCCAGAGAGGAACCGTGAGCGACTTTGAGGCACAACAAGTATCAAATGATGACCTGCTCGTGGCGAATGGAGAGGCAGGCATCCGAGAAATCACAGATGTAAAGCGGCCTGCGGAGCGGCTGGCTAAAGTCTACTGTACGTACTAAACTTTTGAACCCCCAGCAAAAATACGAGCAATGTATCTGAGCATTTCGTGCTTGCCTCGTTGCGACCATCTAGTCATACGTAACTGGCTGTTGGCGTGGCTCCTCTTGTTGCGATGTCCTGTCGGCCAAGGTTCCCCTTTATCTGTTTTACACCATTTATATCTCGGTTACTTCGCAAAGGAGTGGACAAGGTAGTGTTGGATCACCCCTTCGCAGTTCGAACATGGCAAGTCACCCTATTATTAGCCTGGCTTCGCAAGCTCGGCTTCCGTAACAAATGCTACCACGGTGCATTGGTACCGATTGCTGGGCTGCTCGTGGAAAGAGTACTTGCATTCGTACGGTAACTTACCTCAGGAACAAGCGGCAGCAGGGGGCTTGTGGGTGAGGAGAGCTGATTCCAGTGACAATCTGTTCCTTTGTGGCAAAACCACGCCTCTTTGGCTGAGGTAGCAAATAGTGCGGCATCTTCCTGGTTGTTGCAGGGTTTAGACTGTTAATAGCCACCCATCGTCGAGGGCGGACGCGTTGGCGGTTCTCGTGAAGTGAATGGATTAAAATTGATAGTGGAATTAAAGGAATCGTCAGGCCAGATGTTGGAAGTCATCAATCAGTGTGCCGCAGCTGCAACCGCAGCATGAGACACCGTCCCAGCAGCCCGTGAAGTGGTATTATGGACGATCTCAGCACCCTAGCGTGCAGATGACCGAGGACTTCGCACGGTGCAACTAGTGCAACGCCCTCCCCTCTACACTAGACTCTAGACTCTAGAAGGCTTTTCCCAAGGGCCACGCATGATCTTGCGTGTTCGAAGTACTCGGAGAAAGAAGGTAGCCGGAGTGTAGAGCGTGATTCCACGTCCACGTCCGCGTGTCTGGGTGGTGGCTGAGACGCTGCTCAAGTGTGAAGTGGATTGTCATCACAGAAGCTTGTTGGTGTTTTCGGTTTGTGTCTTCTTCCAGTTATACTCTGTACGAGTACGCTGGACCCCCGAACATGGGTCGAAGACGCTGTGCCCCTATCTGTCCCTGTCGGCCGGGTTGCTCGTGGAGGGGTTGATGTGCAGTTCAAATTCCAGCCAGACTGAGGGTCCGTGGGCTGCGAGCTGTTTTCTGCGAGGGTGTCAGGGGTGTGTAGGACGCTCCGGGAAGAGGGTATGTCTAATGCAGGAGGAGCATGGGGTAAACCAATGACATGCTCGGTCCAGTTCCCGGTTGTGGCTTGAAGCCTTGAACCCATGGTCAGCAACGCAGTGTCTATGATACTGACGGCACCAGGATATCGTCCATCCTGCCGACCTCCCTCCGCCGAAGGATGACAGCGCTTGGGCAGGCTGTGAGGCAGATAAAGCAGGCAGGGCAGCAATTGTTGCACAAGTTCTATCAAGAAAGTCAACGGGATGAGGTACCGTCCGCCATGCACTCCTCCCAGCTTCGATATTCAGGGATAGGCTCTTTCGGTCTTAGTTGTGGCTTGACTGTCAGCTCCAGAACCGCCAGTCAGGAGGGGCTGGATGAGGGGTGCGAATGCAGAAGCGTCGAATCCGCCGCCCAGACAACGACAGCAAGGAAGAAACAGGATCCAAAATGGAGACTGACTGCATTCTTACCAAGCTTGCAGCGATAGCGAAAACAGGCGGCACCTGCGCCCCATTGATGAGCTGGATTGTCCGGGCTGCCGGGCAATGTAAGACAGTCGATAGTGCCATCATCCATAGTCCATTAAACAAAATTGTGGTCGGTACGAGATGGATGCTGATCGCCTAGGCCGTGTGAATTCTATACCCAGGACTTTCCTCTGTTATGGCGAATAGAATGTGGAGATTTTGAACCCTTACTATGTACAGAGCCTTTCCAGTTCGACAACTTTCCGTTGTACAAGACCAATCTGGGTGCTACTGACTCGATCCGGTGTACTTCCTAAAGCGTTTCCCGGGATTCGAGCTCTCGCAGCT
Organism: Coniochaeta sp. PMI_546; assembly: GCA_021432605.1. Taxonomy (NCBI): domain Eukaryota; kingdom Fungi; phylum Ascomycota; class Sordariomycetes; order Coniochaetales; family Coniochaetaceae; genus Coniochaeta; species Coniochaeta sp. PMI_546. The sequence continues at coordinate 410,760 of MU271158.1, read as the reverse complement.
GGCCTGAACGACGAGTAGTGTACGCTGCGAACCCACATGCCTCTGTCTGAGGGGCTATCAAAGCGAGGTATCTCACGCGATCGCGGCGTGGCAATCTCAGTTTCTTAATTGCCTCGTTTAGAGGGTCACTTGGACAATGATCTCTTGCCGTACGCCGCCGGTGTTCCGGTACCAGGTGGTTCAGCCTCTGAAACATTTGACGCTGCAGCGTCAGGGAAGCTGTCCGTATTTCCTCCGCTTGTTGAGGGACTTGGACTCTGCTTGGCTGATCGGACCCCAGGGAACCAAAGCCACAAAGACGGTGCAGCCAAGGAAGGTCGCTTTCCAGGCCCAACATGTCTCTTTGGCTAAGGTACCTTGAGCATGAGGAAACCAAGGCCGTTTCGATCTCTGCCGAGGCGAGCGTTGCATGTCGTAGAAGTCAAAAGGCACAGGCTTACCATTTATTACTGGTTTCGTTATCATCATCCCGGCTCACATTTCGATGTCCGTCTTATCCGGCTATAATTGGCCAGTTTGCTGTGTTTTGAAGATGCTGACTTCACCCGCAATGAGTAGTACCTCACCAGTAAGGAGTGGCAGTGGTGACAATCTGGACGCTTGCACGAGTAGTGATTCGCATCCATCACAGCGATTTGTACATGTACAAGAACCATTGTGAGTAAGCCCTTCTACGTACTCCATCGGAATGATCCTGCTGATACTCGTGATCGCGAGCGACTTTTACCAGGTCGCTCAGCAGGACGATGGGGCTATTCGGCGTGGTCTTGGCAAGGTTAGAGGCGTTTCTGGCATGTTGAGGTTCCGAATGACGAAGTTACTCTGGTAGGTGGTGGACGCAAAGTCACTAAAATAAGTGGATCTCATAAACGGGGCAGATTTGAACGGTTCTCGAGGCATGTATCGTTCCTTCCGCTTCAATGAAACCTTTTTCCTGCCAACATGATCAGGCAAGCGCAACAGTGCATTTTTGCTGTTTGCAAGGAGGGGCAATCGTCAGAAAGACAGGGAAGAAAGAGAAAAAAAAACCTATAAGGTTGGACCAAACTTGAACTTTGTCATCAGACAACCGCTCCGGTAAAGCGGAAACTATCAAACATCTTTGTACTGGTTCACGTCCATCTGTAAAGGGAAAGAACGGCCATCCGCCTGCTGTGGAAGGGTGCGGTGGGGCTCATGTTGGCTCCGTTTCCTCGTCTTGCATCAAACCATCACATCTCTCCAGAAGCTTACCACAGTAAGCCATCCGGACCTAACTTAGGTACCTCTACCTACTTCATTCTCGGCTGGACAAGGACAAGGCTGCTGCCCGTACTCGCCAATGGACAGAGCGGATCAACAAACCGCATGCCACGCTCGTACCTCTCAAACGTCGTGCCACGGCGTAGATGAGTCTGGGCGGGTTAAAGCAAAGCATCTGGCCGCCACAGACATGGTGACGAGCGCAGCGATAATTGACTGGACATTGGCCGGTCATTTTTTCCACGACGCTCACCTTGCATACAACGTTTGTAGGTCCCATATGCCCATATTGCTAACGGGCTCGTTCCTGGCCGCAGTATTGGCAGCACTTGATGCCACCCGTTGGCCGCTGGCCATTTGGCTCGAATTGTGTTCTGATATACGACCATTGGTAGCGGTTATACCCCAGGCCGCTTCGCTGCTCCCTTGTGTCCCCGGCCCGAGCAACAATGCCATTACACCCTCTGGCTCATGCTGTCACAGACGGAAATGCGCACATGCAAGGCCAGGCGACTGAATTAGCAGAGATCGATGCGAAGCAGGCGGCCTTCAAGGTCCGTCAAAGGCTGCCCGGTTCTGCAGGCGTATCACCGTTGGGCCACACCCATACTTGCATCCGCTGCCTGCTGCTCTAGAGTCTAGGCATTGACTCTGGCCTGACGGACCTTGGCTTGTAAAACAAGGCGTTGTCGTGGCTGAATGTCCGCTCATGGTTAACACTGCTCTCACTTTACCTCGCCTCGTCGCCGTGGCCAGGCGTTGAGTTGGAGCCTGCCATTAGACGAGCTCTTGCGCCAGACCTATCGCTTGCGCTGCATTCCCGATGGACTATTCTGTACGTCTACTGATGTGATAGCTCATGTCACGGATACATCACTATGGCTCGTCTTGGACCCACGACTTGTCTTGATCGTTGATGTTTATTGTTGCGATTTGCAGTCGACTTGCAGCCACGGCATAATCTGCTAGAGATCTAGATCTCAGGTGGAGGAGCCCGGATGGGTTCCTGGGCCTTCTCGTGTCCATCGTCGATCGCCAACCACAGATTTTGTCTTTGCGACGTCCGAATGACTTCACAAATGGTTGTAGTTACTTACTAGTCGATGTCGACGAGCAGCGTGGCGGGGTTTGCAGCCCACAGTGGATGTGGCACTTTACCACAGTACCGTCCTGTTATTCAGACTCTCAGGGGGTCACACATGAACGAACAATTCCAGTCTAATCGACATCCGTCCGGGTTGGCAAGAAAAACCCACCTCACTACTCATCACCGGCTCCAACTTCCAAGACTACCGCCATTCGTATGAGGGCGTCACGCTATTCGTACGCCGCACTCCATATCTGAGGTATGCCGCTCCTTCCGGGCAAGAATTACAAGTCGGGATGTAATCCCGACTCTTGGCCGGAGCTGAAAGTATCCTTGAAGAAGAGACGCTGAAATTGTTCACCGGCGCGGAAGTTGCATGTCTGGCGGTGGTTCGCGCCGTCTGCGCCATTGTGGTGGTCAAGCCCTGCAAAAAGGGAACGCTCCTGTGTGACCGACCAGTTTAAGGGCTGACTTTAGCCTACCAGGTGTCCAGGTCTGCTCGGAGTGTCTGTCGCCTTGCTCTAACCACAAAGAACCAATAAAAGCCCGCTTCTTCGCACGGTGATCCAAAACCTGCCGTTTCGAGATCAGTTTCGTTTGGCTGGGGTTTTGTGGTGTTTGTAACTCCACCATGCAAGGCCCGACTTGGAACTTTTGAAGGTCGTTCGTTGGTCCCGTCTAGTCCCTTGGTCTCGCAACGACGATGCTTATTCCCCCAAATCAGTGGGAGCTTGAAGCCTAGGGAGCTCGCCCGGCGCCCGGGCATGACTCGATAAGCAAAATCATATGCATGGCGCCGTCAGATTGTAAGACAGCTCGCTTCATGCAAAAGTGTACTGACCTGCCTGGCCGCCTCCCTGCCTGCCTGCTGCGTCAGAGGGAGCCACAAAGATTTCTCGTGGCTCAAGTCTTGACAGTTCTCAGTGCAACTCTACGAGTCGGACCGGCTGTAATAATCACCAAGAGGGAAGCACGAGTTTCGCCGACGACCAAGGGCAGCATTCGCGACCCTCGGTGACTCGTGATGGGGTTAAAAAAATTGTCCCGCATTATGCACCTTTTCCACTTCGCAGATCTCCATGGTTCGGCGACCATCAGACGATGCCCCTTTCACACGTACTGAGCGGCCAGCGCGGAGTGTTCTTCTGTCAGAATTTCCGTGACATTTACGGCGTGTGCCGTCCCCGCTTCGGCGAGGACAACTTGTGCTTGTCATGAATACCCTTTGCTAGACCGCTAGACCAGTACCAGGTAGCCGATGTAGACCTAGCATTGTTCAAAAGTCACCTCGGGCGCGACGCCATGCATCAATCATAGCCAATCCAATCACAGACATGACCGTCACGGCCCAGCCTACACCGGATTCGGCTACTGCTGGTAGTGTAGGTCTCGTTTTCTTTCATTGCTCTGCTATGCAATCGGACCATCGAACGAGGACCTGCTTCCCGGCTAGGCCTGTCTTGCCCTCTAAACGCCACGCACGCCTTGAGGACCGAATCATGCGTATGGGCCCGTGCTTTCTGACCGAGGCGGCCTGCTGGGACGGTCCGATGTTGCATGCTTCTGAGCGAAAAAAGACGGATCCCTGAATCCACCTCCCACGAGTCAAGTCTCCTGCACACCAGCCAGTCCCAGCCATCTATCTGTTCAAGTAAGACAATAAGCTCTCACCCTCCAACAACAGCCGAGAGGGGTGTAGTTTCACCTGGTCTTCCTGGCAGTCACGGGGGTGTAGCTCATCTGGTAGAGCGCGTGCTTAGCATCCGGATGATCCCCGAGATCATCGGTACATGTTCCTGCACGAGGTACTGGGTTCGACTCCCAGCTCCTCCACACTTTTGCTGTTGGGATTCTTTTTTTAGCGTCCACCTTCAATTGCTTGGGTTTTCACGACAATCGGTGATTTTGTTGAGGCTGTTGACTGCGATTGTAACGATGATCAGGCTGCCAACACATTTTCTTTGCGTTGTTATGTGTCTACGCCCCGACTTGGGGACACGAAAATTCACATACCAGCCAAGCGGCGTGAATTGAAGAGGCGTGCACACTTTGTCAATGTTGTTGGCTTTGTTTCTGGTCTACATACCGATGGGATAGGATCGTGCAACACGGCTCCAACAGCATCAGATCTCACAGACCAAGGCTGCCTTAATCCTCCTCACATGAAATGACATGATTATAATATTGTCTCGAGAATAACGATGCCGCCAGAATTGATGATACTCAACCTATTCTCGTCTAGCGGACGTCGGGTTACATGAACTCGATACATCTCGCATGTCAGCTCTTTACCGCCTGGCGCGACACTTTGCTCCTTCCCATTCCTACCTACTCTGCATCTCGACCGTGGCCGCCGCCAGCAGAGACTCAGCCAATCACAATCCAGACCACTGCTGATACTTCGCCAGTATCACCCGCAGACGCCATCTTGCGTCTTGCTCGCTTCGAAGGCGTTTCTTGCGTTTCCCACGCTGGAGCATCCCTCGACCCCTAGCGCGGGCGCTGCTGGGTGCAAAGCTTCTTTACCGAGACTCGACCGTCTGCCATCTCGACACTGTGAGGGCTCGGGAGTGCTCTTTTGTTCTGCCACACCAACAGGGCTTGGCCTCATTGGGTTTCGACCACGCGGGTTCCGTGGCCGTTATACGTTGGCTAGTCTGTCTGCACATTACGCCAACAATGCGAAACGGGCTGCGCAGCGGCGGACCGCCATGCTTGGGGCTGTCTTACGAGGCAATGGGTGTCATACACATTGGAATGCACCACTAGAACACCACGTCCGTCCCCGACCAGAGAAGGTCATACCACTCGTTCGTCCCAGGATCGAGGCCCGGTCCCGTCTGGTCAGAGTTGAAACTCGGGCTGGCGAGCATACTGTCCGTTACGCTCAGGTCGTTAGTGATGAACTGGCCGAGGGCATCCAGATCCCGCCAGGAGAAGCCACTCAGCTCCGGACCCCGTGACGGACCACCGCCACCCGACTGGTTGCCCCCCGTTATCGCGGGGTCGAGCGCCGCCTGGCCGCCGGCCGGTATCTGCGCCGAGTCGCCCTGCTGCTTCTCCACTACGCTCTGGGGCGTCTTGCGCCAGAGGAGATACAGGGAGCGGGCGTATCTGTTCCCGATACTGTCCGGGCTGACGGAGGACCGCTGCAGTCGGTCGATGGTGACGTTTATGGTCCGCCGGACGCTGCTGCTCGCCTCTCGGCCCAGGGCGCCCGCCAGCCGGGACTTGAAGAGGAACACGGCGGCGTAGATGACGTAGAGGTAGTACTTGATCGGCATGTAGCGCAGGCCGGTGACGGGGTCGATGAAGCTGTTGAGCGTGCCGAGGAGGGAGTTGGCGGCGTCGATGGACTCGTAGATGAAGCGGGCGTCGCAGCTGCCGGCGACGTCGGAGAAGAGCGGGCCGGACTTGGCGGAGGTGGACGAGTTCTGCCGGGCGCGGGCCATGGCCCGGTTGATGGTGGCTTGGAAGGCGAAGGCGTTGATGTAGAGGCGGAGGAAGTCGTAGGAGAGGATGAGGGTTGCTTTTACGTGGGGCGTGACTGGAAGTGTCAGCACACAGCCAAGGTGAACCCAGGACATGATGATGATGATGATCATGATGACATTGATGATGGGGATAACTCACAGCTCAGACTCCCCCATACTAGTTTCCACTTTCGCAACGTGGATGTGAAGTCATCCTGCCCCAAGTCAGCCACGATTGACATGCAGACGTTCGAAATTGCTTACAATGTATCGAACGTACTCTCCGCCGAGATACAGGTGCTCTCGATGACTTGTGGACGAGTACAGGATGTCGTGCGCATTGCCGAAGAGCTGCGTCAGCTCCAAATGAGCTTGGAAGAGCAGCGAGAGGTCATCCGAGCCCATCTGCTGCGCTTGTAGAGTCGGGAAGTCGGCAGCGCGCAGGATTGTGGAAGGACCTGGTCCCCGAGACCAGAAGCCTTTGCCGAGACGGATTGACACATGTCTGTCGCTCATATAGCAAGCTGCGAGCTGTAAGCCTCTGTTACGTGGGCCCTGGCATTTGATAATCAGGATGACTTACCCGCCCAAGCAAGTTGTTTTCGACTAAACCCATCCGGCTTCGGATCCTTCGCTTGCAACAGTCCAGTCTGCTCAAGTCTCTGCAAATACCCCAGCCTGATGGCAACCCCGACTTGCATCCAGGCACCTTGGTCTTCCTCTCCACGGCCGATGGTTGGCTTCTCTTGGAGCCGTTGCGGCGCCCATTCGGCCAAAATCAGTAGAGCCTCGACAGCACCAACCGTTGTCGAGCCCCTGTATATCAGCTTGGAGATCAGTGTCTCCATGTGCTTAGAGCATGCCTCGTGTATGGCTGCCCAAGATGGCTCGTCCTTGGAAGCAACGGTGAGGACTGCTGTGAGGAGGTGCGGTTCCTTGTCAACCCATTGCAGGACGTCATCGCTCATGAAGATGTCCTTGTGGGCTATGGGGAAGTATGGGTGGTATTTCTCGTGGTAGCTGGAGGTCTTGTCAATATAATGCTTTACACATCTCATGATTAACTATCAAAAGCCGACACATACTGTTTCAGCAGAGGCAACACATCGGCGACGGCGAGATACCCGTCCGCGATCGGCGGGAATATGGCTGATTGGGGGTTCATTGGCTGAGATATGCCCTTCCGTGTGCTGTTTCGGTTGACATGTTGCAGCAGGTCTCCGCGGCTCTCCGCAGCATCGCGATCGGCTACCTGAGCAAGAAGATCAAGAGCGTCAGAAGGATTGAGCAGATCAGCAGACGCGATGTGGTTCTCGATGTCGCTGGCGGCAGAAGACTGCCGTCGTAGGGTGGTAGAGCCCGAGGTGGTCTCCTGCCATCCGTCATCCCACTGGCGCAGGTGCTGCCGTGGCGACGTGGCAGGACGAGACTGCCACCGATCATCTGGCGGGCCGGTGGTAGAAGGGGTAGCTTCGGCGGCGCACGAAGCGTTGCTCTCCGCTACATGGCTCAAGGTCGGTGTCTGCGGAGGCGGCAACGACGAGCCGTTTGATACGGCCAGAGACCTCTTGACGCGGCGTCCACCGCGGCGTGATTTGACCAAGATGCACTCCTGCTGCTCCTGGGCGCATCTTCGGCACGGAGGAGCGCCGTCAGAATCGCCGCTGCAAATGTTATTAGCCTATCGTCGCTCGACGACTACCTCGAGTTGTAACCTACAGGTTGCATCTCGTCTTCCTTGTGCGGCATGCCAGGCAAGCCCGAGATGCCCGCTTTTCCTTCCCAATTCCCGAGTCGGATGCCATTGTTCGGCTATTGACGAGGAGTTGACAAGTCTGTTTTGTCTAAGAATCAGTTCGACCCACGTGTACGTGTGAATGTTGACCTGTACAGTGAGCGCGTAGTTCCAAACGGCGTCGGCCCACCACGACTGGGTTATCTGGGTACCTAGAATTTCTGATCGAATGTTGTAGTGCAAGAAACCAAAGTCATCGCCGTCGGTTTGTTTCCTCCTCGGTGTGCGCTTCACCGACAGCGCCGGGGACCCACACAAACACTGCGGGCGTCGGCTAATGATTACCTCCGCCATTTCGGTAATTGGAACCGGATACGCGAGCAAACATGGGCTTCCGGCCGGCACCTTGACCTTCATACTCCGCCTGACCATAACTAACGTGTCTTGAAGCACATCGACAGACTGATTTATAAAGTCATGCCAGAGGACCTCATTGTTGCATACCCTCTGTGGCAGACTCGTCCCATCCACTCAGACTTCTGCTGCCTGATTAGATTTGGAGCTCGCAAATACGAGTTTCGCCGCCGGCAGCTCTGCAACATGGACATATAGAAGGCAATCACTGACTACTGGCCGTCGATTTTATGACAGGCGCACAGAAGGATTTGTTTCAATAATCGCAAAAACTGAGCCTTGCCGTCTGCAAGGGAAATCCGTTTCGAACCTCTGGGCCAAGTCACATTGCCGGTCGTCCGGCATGGACATGCTGGCGAGTAGGCTCGTGACTCCTCGAGAAAGGCCACGTGAAAGGGCCGCAATCCTTACGAGAGGAGTACCAAGACATATTAAACCGGATCTGAGCGTACGAATTCGGACATAGAAACTGGCTGACTGGTTTATACGGTCCTGGACTGCTCAAGGAGGATATTGTCTTGGACATATGATATGTCACAAAACCGCTGCCATGACGTGGATCGTATCGGCCATCCCATCCCTCCAATTTCAGTTCTAGAGACAGGCAACGTCCAGCAGACCTTGGGCCAGCGGGTCTGGATCGACAGGTCGAGACGAACGTCGTCAGAGGTCTCATCCCCCTATAGTCCAGTATCAAGGCCTGCGCAATGGTCAAATGTGTCTGGCTTGTCAATTCGCGTGACCTTCGCAAGAGACAGCTGCTGTCTGCTTCCCTCATCTCGAAGACGACCCGTGAATGCTACAGACTTTTGCCCTCCCCCGAAAATAGGCGATCGCAGAAAGGAAACAATGTTTCAATGACATTGCGTGCGATTTGTTGTGGACGGATTCTGAACTTTAGTTGGCCAAGCACATCGATCGAGCTTCAGCTCAGGCACCCAGGGATACTTTCCAGATCAGCAACCTCACTGAATATCTCCATCTTACACAGGAAAGATTAGAGCTAGGTGATGATAGATATCTGGGCAGATTGCGTGCTGGTGCGGTGTACCTGTACATCATGGCGAGAGGATGATGCATGCTTGATGTCATAGGGGACTTACACCCCGCCAGAGCTTCATATAAGTTCATGACTGCTCGCCATCACGCGATCAGCTTTTCGCCATATAAAGCCATAAATCATTGAATAGCTTCAGTCCATCGTGCAATTCCTCCATATCTATCATTCTCAATCCACATACAGAACAAACACATCGTCACATCAACTATCATGACTTCCACAAACCCAAACTCGCTCGACCACCAGGGCCAGTTCCACGCCAAAGTACACCCAACGCAGACACATGGCGGCCCATGGGTAGGTTGTTCCTCTCCCATCTTTAACCACAACTGACATCCAACTGACACAAAGTAACCCAGCACAAACCCGGCAACGAGCAAGGCAAGGCGGCCGTCCACGAGTTCCACGCCGAGACCTACCCGCCCGGCACGGCCCCCAAGGAATCCACCTTCCAGCCGATGAACACCTATGACACCCCCACAGAGGGTACCGTAGTCGACTACCCGGCCTCGACCTCCAGGGACCTCCACGGCGCCCACGGGGTCCAGGAGGGGAGGCCCGTGCATGGCCAGACCAGCCGCGAGGTGCACGGCGCCCACGCGGGTAAGAACAAGAGGGAGGGGACGGGCCTCGAGGGCGTGGGCGCCACGAGCAAGGGGCAGAGCACCGTCGAGGGGTATGTGAGGGATAATGCCTTTGATAAGGACCAGGCGGCCAAGGGGCAGAGAGGGAAGTCGGGTGCGGCAGAAGGGGGTTTGGCGTGGGAGGGTGCGTAGCCTGCGAGGGCTGATCGGGTTTGAGGAAGTTGAGGACTAGCTAAGGCTGAGAGTGACGTGGATGCTCAAGGATTGTATGACTGTTATGATTATAATGGCCGAGAGTCTGATGACCGGCTCGGACTGCTCAAGGGTAGTCAACGGAAATAACCAGTATCTGTGGTTGACCACGTTATGCGGTCTCATATGTGACAACAAATTCATACTTGTTTGAGTACTCGGAGGACCCAGAATGCAGTGACTTCCAGGGTATCAATGTTCTTTTCCAATTATTCGTGAACTCATTTCGCGGCATCATCTCGCGTCCCTGACATGATTCCTGCCGCAGAACATCAACGAGAGGACAGGCCGGTCACAAGTAGTCGCCCAAGTCCTCCACTGTGACATCTAAATCCCCGTAGTCCGTCTCCTGCGACGCTACGACGGCCCCTGCCCCAGGCTCCTCCTGCTCGAAGCCAGCAGCGCCCGGCCCCAGCAGCACGCACGGCGGCGGCTGTATGTCAACCATATCATATTCCGCCGCAAGCAGCTCTTCGTCAAGATCATCCTCCAGCTCGAATATGTCTCGCGTGGCCTCCCGCTTGTCCTCTCGCTCCTCGATGAGAAGCTGTTCTTCCATCTCTGTTTCGATATCCCAACCGAGCTCGTCGAGCAGGTCCACTTCCTCGTCCTCCTCCACCTCCCGCACCTTTCGAAGAGCTGCCGCATCGTCCTCCACTTCGTCATTCTTCTCCTCGACATCTTCTTGCTCGTCATCCCCTTCCGCCTGAGAGACTTCCTGCCGAAGTAGCTCGAGAGCTCGCTGTTCGGCCTCGCGCCTGCGCTGCTCTTCCCTGTGTGTTCGCATGCTCTTCTCCATTGCCAGCTGGATGGCCTCGTTGCTGGCCGTGAAGAACCGTCCTTTCTGCGGTGACGCCGAGGGCTTGGGTGATCTATGATTTGGAGAGCCTACAAGGACATGAGGTTCCTCCTTGTCAGTCTGCGAGTTGTTACCGCTTCCTTGCTGATTTTCCTTGTCATACGAGGACAGAGATGGCCTATTCCGCGCGGAGGCTGATGGTTTCGACGACGCATGATTCTGTGAGGCTACTTCTGCGACTTGTGTGTTGCATGACTGCGCGCGTGGTGAGGATCGCAGACTCCTCTGACTGACGGACCCCACATGGGCCAGAGAAGGATTGCTCCGCGCCGGGTTCAGGCTGCTGGATTGAGGCTGTGACACCTGGAACTGAGATGCTTTGGCGGACGGATCTGAGGAACACACAGGTGTCCGCGGTTGCGATTTTTGACGCGCATATCGGGAGGCTTGCGGATGCTGTGAATGGCCTTGGAGCTCCGGGCTGACAGTCAGCCGTTGAGCAACGACTTCAGCACGGCCTTGTCCAGCAAGCTTCCAAGGGTATATAAAATCGTCAACTCGAGATTGTTCGGGTCTTGGAGGTGGCTCTCTCCACTGAGAAACTGCAGTCGTATGTGACGGCTTGCTATGACTCTCTTTGCTGGGAAGTTTGCTTGGTGTGTCTGTTCCATCTTCCAAATCCCTGATATCCTGGGAGGAGAGCATCAAATCCTGCGTTGAGAAGAAGGGAAACGCCGGCTCTATGGTCTGTCGTATTTGAAGGACGGGAGCTACTGTTGTTGTCGGCTGTCCAGGCCGCGGAGCCTTGAGTTGCTGTGGTGGGTGGGGGCTTAGCCGGTGTAGTGTCCTTATGGAAGAAGCCGGAAACCTTGGTGGAGGCTTCCAAAACGATGGCTGTGGCCTAGATGTTGCCTGTCGAGGTGGTGTGGTATCTTGCAATTCTCTCAACTCTTGCGAAGGGCTTGGTAAGATGTCTTCCAAGTGAGAGAGAACAAATAACTGGGTGCTTGATGGCAACACCGATTCGCGAGCTATGCTCCCCAGCTCTTGCCCTGCTTTATGTCCTGGGTTTGCTAGCGGAGGACGAGGTTGCGGACTTTGAAGGTGCTTTGATAGGAACTTGGGCCCGACGCTCTCCTGAGCCGGTCGCTTGAAGCGATTCGATGGCGCCGGCGGCGGAGGCATGACATTCTGGTCTACTGCCGCAAGTGACCTGGTAAAGGACACTTTTGGTGGTCCCGGCGTCAAGGCATCACGCGGGTTGGTACCATTGGTCGCCGATTTCCGGACATTGGTAGTGGCATTCTGAAACGGCTGACGCTCGGCCGACGGGTGGAAACGCGGCCCCCGAGACTCGCCTTTAGCAGACGTACCTATCATCAGTCCTGGCGCCCTCGACACGCGTGGTTCCGGACACTCTTGTTGGTTGGCCCCTTTGATGGCTCCACGGGTATTGACTGTAGCGGCACCGATTGGAGTCTGACACATTATGCCTTCGATCAAATCAGTCGCGTAGCTTGAGGATTTTGGAGCAGCCGAAACAGTATCTCGCGTGTGTCGGCGCTGAACAGAGGTTTGGGCTTGGGGCGACTTCACCACCGAAGACTGCGTTGTTGGCAAAGGGGGTGATAAACCTGGCACAGGCGGCCCTTTGTAGTTGTCAGGCTCTTGAATATGGCATCTACGAGCGTTGCTTCTTGGAGAGATCGCAGTAACGTCCATAGGTGAACTGGGTTGCATAGGTGGTTGCACCTGTGCCCATTTCGGAAGTGACTTATTGACCCAGCGCTGTGTCGTATCAACAGCGCTCGATACCGGTGGAATATTCTCTTTACCCAAGGGCAATTCCGGTCTTGAAGTGATATCCACGCTCTGAGCCGGTGAACGTTGCTGAATAGTGGAGCTATTAGCCGCAGAGACGGACTCTTCCAGGATTTGCGTCCTCAGAAGGTCCTCGACGGCTGGATCGTCGACATCAAGGCTGCTCTCCCGTGACCTCGCATCAAGCATTCTCAAGGCAGAGACTGCTGTCCTACTAGCTCTCTGAGATGGGCGAGGACTTTGAACAGCACAAACACTGGGCTTGCCAGCCTCGTTCAGGTCTTTCCGCAGCCGCTTCGCCGGATTTGATGACGGCTCGGCCGGAGTTTCAGGAGCTTGAACATGGTCATCTGATCCCTCTGCTTTCTCATCTGCTGGGTGGTATACGTCTTCGTCCGCCGCTGTCTCTGTAGCCGAGTCACAGGCTGGAGACTCTTCTCGGACCGCCTCAAGCCGCACCGGCGCTCCAGAGACGTGCCTCTTCTTGTCGGTCCCATTGCCCCGGACAAAGCGGGTTATAAGATCCTGGCTAGGACGGACATCGACAATAGGCAGTCCCTTGCGCTTCTTCGCCTCGATTAAATTCTGTTCCTTCTCTTTCTTCCGCTCCCGGAGCATACGAGCTTTGTTGGATGCCCTTCGTTTCTCGTCCTCTTCTTTGATAAGCCTTTTTTGCTCCCTCTCATACTCGGCTTGTTCGGCTTTGGTCCTTTTCGGCAATCTGGTAGCTTGTCGATGGAGCTTCTGGGCTTGCTTTGATGTCATGGGCCGGTGATTGGGTACTCCTTCACCTGCCGGACGCTGGACGAGGCCCTGCATGCCCAGCGGGTTGGGCACGATGGTAAAGGTACGCTGTCCAGGGGCCATGATTGCATTGTATCGATATCAGGTGCACCGCACCTACGTCATATGGGAGCGGGTATGTTGTCGTCGTCGGGATAAGGAAGTTTGGGCGCTTCCACCGCTCAGTCGCGTTGGTGAACCGCGACTTCCTACTTCGGGCTCCGCAGTTGCCCCGCATCATCAACGCGACAAATGCACGTCATACACGTGATGCAGGCAGCCACACTCTGTTCCTGCCTCTTCAATAACCCCAAACAGTACAACCTTAACCCCGAAAATTTAGGCAAGTCTTACCGACATTACTACATTGCTTGATGCTCCTTAGACAGACCATCGGCGTCAGGACATATGACGCGATAGTTTCATCTCACTGTACCGTTGAGTACGAAGAACACCGTTGGGGTTGTCCGGTCATTCCGGTGCCCCTCATATAATCTAATATAAGGTAAGGTAGCTTAGGTACTAATTACTACGCTTCAGGGTTCTCCACAGTGGGCGTCATCAACCAGAATACATGTCGTTTATCCTTTGAACTTTGAGCTTTGAATATCCTACGATTACATGACTTCTTGAGCAAACTGACTCCATCGTAAAATATCTTCTATTGCAAACTACAAGCCACGTATCAGACGGCAGCAACCTCAACAATGGTCGTCATCAATCTCGGCTACACGGCACCCATTAACCGGCCTGGCGAGTCACCAACTTTGTCAGTCGCACAGGTCTGGCAAGGACTGAAACGTAAGGTTCGACACGCCGAAGAGTTTGTGCCCGTCATTGTGCATTGCGAAGTGTTAGACGAGAAGACCACAGAGACAGGAGAGGAGGTTGTCACCAGGGCGGTGAAGTTTGCAGCAGGGTCAGGACCCAAGGGAGGAAATGTTCCGGTGAAGGAAGTCTGCCATCACTACGCCCCTTGCCGAGTCGACTTCCAGCAGGAAGATGGATCGAGGATCTCCAATTTCGTTAGTTCTGGGCCAAGCGGCGAGCCGGATGACCTGTTCATGTCTTATGTCTTTGAGTGGCGGCACCCGGAAGTGGAGCAAGGCAGCGCGAAAGCCAAGGAACTGGAGGAAGGGCATAAGAAGGTATGGCGACGGTCGCCCCTTGGCTGATTCGGCCTGATTCTGGTACTATGCTAACATTCCGGCTTGGAGACTGCAAAGCTAGCTGTTGAATCCAGTATCAAGACCATCCGGCGGCTGGTGGAGGAAGGCAAGATTGCTTGACATAACTGGATCAAGCAACCGACGGGGTATCTGCCTTTGCAGCTCCCTATGAATACACCGCAGTGTACTATAATCAGGATATGCAGCATCAAAACGTCGTTGTTGTGATATGCCAAAACATTGCAAATGCGCGTTGGAGCCCTCCTATCTTGGCCATCACCAGTGATCAGTCGATCGTCTGCCACGATTTGCTGGAGGTGCCAGCGGGCCACATTGAGGTCGCATCGCTCATAGAAGGTGGCTCCTATGTCAAGACGCTGTCGGCAAAATCATTTGACAGTTTTGCAGGCGCTGTTGGCGATCCTCAGATGATAATTATGAGGGCCTCGAGTTTGAAGTTGTGGAGCTGCGGAAAGTCATCCCGTCAACGAGGAGCGGAGATGGCAATGCCGGATAGATCCCGCTGGCTAGCGTCACAGTATCTTCTGCGCGCCAATCACTAGCAAGCTGACACCGCGTGCTAATCCGCATTGGCGATAGGGGCGGTGACACGAGGCGCTAGCACCAATAGTGGCGTTGATCGGGGATCTGTCAACCCCAGCCCTTTGCACAAGCGCCGAGCTGAATTCGAGGCCAACAGACGACCTCGTCGTCGACACTCCAGTTGGGCTTGACTCTCCTCACTTCTGCCAAACAAGACGCCAGAAAATGCCACAGCATGAGACAAGACGCGGCGCTATGAATGCATCGCGAAAATAATGGCTGCGACTGATTGGGCTCTGGGCCATCTCGATGTCGTTGTTCGCAGACAATTGTTTGTATGCTGCTTTGTTCCATTGTTCCGAAGCGGTCCACTTGAGTGAGACACCCCTATATATCGACGTTGCTAACTGATGCTGCTCCTTCATAGAATGAGTCCGACGACCCCAGAGTCGGCTCCGGTAGAAATGGCTCGGACGGCGGCACTCTAAGTCATCTGTCTTCCGGGTCGGACTCGGCGTCGTTGACATCGCTTGGTGGTACCTTCATTCCGGTCGTTGTCTACTCGGCGGTGTGTTTGATCCTGTTCCTCTGCTTGCGGACGAAGTGTCCTCGGGTTTATGCTGCGAGAACCATACCGGGCATCTTATTACCCCAGTAAGTGCCACAGTCATCGGCTGATGGATGTATGCTCATACAACCCACAGTGAACTCAGCCCCCCATTGCCATCAGGCTGGTTCAACTGGATCATACCGCTCATCAAGACGCCTGATGCAACGGTGCTCCGTCACTGCTCCCTAGACGGTTTCTTCTTTCTGCGCTACCTCAAAGTCCTCGGCGTCATATGTTTGGTTGGACTCTGTTTGACATGGCCGATTCTGCTGCCACTGCACGGCACTGGCGGCAGTGGTCTGTCCGAACTCGACCTCCTGACGATCGGTAACGTGCTGAGAGACAGCAAATTCTATGCTCATGTTGTTGTCTCGTGGTGCTTCTTCGGTAAGCCGACTGATCTTCCTCCCTACCGAGAATTTGCCCTAATCGCAGAAGGCTTCGTTATGTTCATGATAAGCCGTGAATGCATATACTACATCAACCTCCGCCAGGCTTATCTTTTGTCCCCATTTCAAGCTCAGCGCCTTTCATCGCGCACTGTGTTGTTCACTTGCGTTCCTCAAGCACTTCTTGACGAGAGGAAGATACGGAAGCTTTTTGGCGACTCTGTAAGGAACGTCTGGATCCCTAGAAACACCAAGGCTCTTGCTTCCGTTGTTAAAGAACGAGAACAGACAGCCATGCGGCTCGAAAAGGCCGAGATCGCTTTGATCAAAAAGGCCAACGCTGCTAGAAACAAGCAACTCGGCATCAAGAAACAAGTCATGGTTCACGGCCAACCTCGTGTGGCCTCCAGCAAAAGCTCCAAGAGTTCGTCCATCGGACGCAACGCGTCGGTCGACATTGCCACCAAACGAGTGGAAGCACCTCAAGTTGCTGAGTCACCGGGTCGGTTCTCGCATTCGGAACCGAGCGATGGCCCGCTGTTCGAGCCAGAGGACAAGATTGAAGACCCTGACTACATCCATCCTTACGGTCTTGATCCCTCCCTGCCCGATGTTCGTGGATCAGTGGCTGCCCAATGGTTACCGGTTGAGGCTCGACCAACCCACCGACCTCTCGCCAATTACGGCCGACAGGTTGACACTATTCGATGGACTCGGCTGAAGCTGAAGGACTTCAACATCAAGATCTACAAACTCCGGCGGGATCTCAAGTCAGGTATCGGAGCTCCAATTTGTTCTGTCTTCGTCGAATTCGACTCTCAGGCTAGTGCCCAGGCTGGGTATCAGATCCTAGTACACCATCGCCCCCTACATATGTCGCCCGGCTACATCGGCATTCGGCCAAACGATGTGATATGGAGCACCCTGAGGATGCAATGGTGGGAGAGGATCATGCGTCGATTTCTCTTTATGGGTGTAATAACCGCAGCCATCATTTTCTGGTCAATCCCTTCGGCCTTCGTCGGATTGGTTTCCAACGTCAAATTCCTGAGCAAGAACGTCCCATTCCTAGCATGGGTTGTCCAAATGCCCAAGGCAATACTAGGAGTCATCGAAGGCCTGCTACCGGCATTGGCATTGTCGCTTCTGATGGCTGCTGTGCCAGGCATGCTCAGAGGTAACGTGCTACATGATACTGACCCGCATTCTCAGACAATGCTGACTGTATATAGCATGCGCTAGAGCTTCAGGCGTGCCGTCGCGGCCCCTGATCGAGTTGTTTACGCAGGGTTGGTATTTCGTATTCCAGGTGGTTCAAGTCTTCCTCGTCACCACTCTCACGTCGGCAGCCTCGGCAGCCTTCAAGCAGATTCTCGAGAATCCTCTCTCGGCAAAAGACCTGTTGGCACAGAACCTACCGAAAGCATCAAACTTCTATCTCTCCTACATCCTAGTCCAGTGTCTAGCCGGAGGCTCGCTCGAACTCCTCCGCGCCTTCGACCTGCTACGCCACCAGTTTTTCGCCAAACATATCCAGTCTCCGAGGAAGAAGTTCAAGATCTGGCACGAACTGAAACAGCGACATTGGGGAGGGACGTTCCCTGTCTTCACGAACATGGGAGTCATTGGTAAGGTCCACATTCTGAACACACTTACGTATGTTAACACCGACTGCTCTAGCAATCTGCTACTCCTGCATCGCACCCCTTATTCTGGTCTTCGCCGGACTCGGAATGGGCTTCATCTACTTCGTATACAAGTACAACCTCATCTACTCCTACGATTCCGACATCGACACCAAGGGGTTGCTGTATCCGAAGGCTCTGATGCAACTCTTCGTCGGCCTGTATATGTCAGAGATCTGCCTGATTGGACTCTTTGCTCTCCACACAGCGTTTGGACCACTACTCCTAATGATCCTTTTCCTGGTCTTCACGGCCATGATCCACATCTCACTGAGCGATGCTCTCGGACCTCTTTTAAACAACCTTCCACGAACGCTTGCGCTCCAAGACCAAAGCTTGGCGGAGGACTCTACCCCTGACGAGAACATCAACCCCCCAAACAACAGCGTAACGCCGCCCGAAGTGCAAGGCGGAACCGCGAGCGACTACTACAACATGGAAGAAGGATTTGGCATGGAGGCCAGCCCTCATGGAGCGCCACCTGAGGTCCTCGGCGGCACTGCGAATGACTACTACAATGCGGAAGAAGACTTCGGCATGGACACAACCCGACGAACACGCCCTGAACCTGCGACTAGGAACACAGACCGGAGCATCGAGGGAGCAGGCGGCTTCATGTCTTCGATCGGCAAGTTCGCGTGGCTGGCAACCTCGACCAAAATCAACGCCCAAGCAGAGGAGTCAGGCCTCACTCTCTTCCTCGCGCGAGTGATGGCGTGGATCACGCCAGACATCAACAAGAAGCCGAATTTCCTCATCAAGTTCCTCCATCCGGAGGTGTACGAGGACTATCACATCCTGCGGGAGATGATGCCGCCCGAGCCGCCAGAGGTCGATCTGCCCGAGCAGTATCTGAAGAGAGGGTACTTCCCGCCTGAGATGTGGACGCCCACGCCAAAGCTGTGGATTCCGAGGGATGAGGCGAGGGTTAGTCGGCAGGAGGTTGCGCATACAAGGGAGAGTGTTCCAATATCTGATCGCGGGGCGTGGTTGGACGAACGGGGGAGGATTGAGGTCGATGTTAATATGGCGCCCTTCAAGGAGCCGAGGATACTTTACTAGGGTTGGAATGAGGTCCATACATGTATAGGGTTGTTACTTTTGAACTAAGTCTAATGAGTCATACCTCCGTTGACGCTTGAAGCGCAGCATGGGGCGATTACGTTGCTCCGTCTTTGATTTGATCTGTCTTGAAGAGGTCAAGCGCAGTTCGACTATCCCTCTTCCCACTGCGTGCACGAAGGAGACGAGATAGAACAACTTGTGACGCGAACATAATTCGGTGATGCTCCAGTCCGAACAATCTCTCTGGATATATTCAAGTAACCTTGTTACCTCGGTAGTCCTTAAGACAGCAAGGTGCATGATCTGGAAGTTCGGTGCCCAACTATATCCACAATCAGCCAACCTCAACTACCCTATGCTCATCCTGTGGCAGGCACGAAGCCATGAGATTACGACCGAAATTTTCTTAAAGCACAGGCGTCATGCCGCCAACAAAATTCGGCTTCAGCTCAGTTTTCGTCGGGTTCGCCTGACCTATATCTTACCTGGTCAAAGACGTGGCAGAACCGTCACGTCCTGGTCAGGCCGGGCCACCGCTCTCAGATCAGATCGGTTTGCATGGCGCCTATTACATAAGTTCTTCACGTGTGTCTACAAGCAGGATCGATGTCCACAACCGGCGAGCAGAAGCCCGCTTCGCAGTTGGCCAGGACCGATCGTGAGATCCGCTTTCCATCTCTCGATGGTGGAGGAGTGCGGCTCTCGAGCCTGCTCGTGCTCAAGCAGATCATGAAGGCTATCGAGCCCCAAAGTTCGCCGACACTCTGCGACTATCTCGAAATGATGGATGGGACCTCGACCGGCGGCCTCATTCTCATCATGCTCGAGAGAAGCGCACATGCTGACAACCTTTCAAAAGGTAGTGGAACACCAAAGCATCTGACCGTGACCTAGAGGAAAACAGATAACTACAAAATTCTAGAACAAGAGTGAATACATTCGACACGCCTGGACAAAGTATATTGAGGTGACAATCTACCCGCTAATTGTCATGTTTTGCTCCGCATGAGATGATGCCAAGAGCGGAACGTCATAGATAGGAGCACTTGATCATATGCCACAGACTGCTTCGAAAATGAGAAAACACACAGCTTCTTTGGTGTACCGTACAGCAGTCCAAGAACTCTAGAATTATGAAGTCCGAAAGACGTTACAGCCAGCACTATCTGGAGCGGGGGGCAGTAGGATCTCCCGCCGATACCGAGGCAACATATCATTGCGTTTCTACCACATCGGAGCTCAACCCCTACAATGGAATAAGTCGCGCTGCGTTACATCTAGGTCTAATGCCACGTGAGGGTCACAGCCTTGAAAGCGAGCAAGAAGCTTCGAGAACACGCCTTCCTTCCCCAAACATCTGACAATGGAACCAGAAATAGATCTGAAAGGCACCCAGAGATCCGGTCCATCCAATGAGCTGTGTGCTAATACGCTCACGCGGCCGCTACAACCGCATCTCAGCGCACGAGCGATGCAACCTGCAGAGCCATCGACCGAAATGACGATGTCATCCCTGGAGGTTGAGACTATATCGAGGTAGCTTCCCGGTGATCAACGCACAACCAGGTTGTAGCGAACGGCTCTTCAGTCCCGATTAGAAGTGTTCACATGGCAAATGGCGTCGTTTAATATGTCCTCGTCCTGTCAACGGCCTGCGGCTCTCGGGCGGCTATATAAGTTCGCTCTCCTATTGCCCATGGAAACATTTAGCCGGACTATGGGTAAAGCCACCGTCAATCTACAAACTACGGTACTGTAGGGCATTTACACCAATGACATTTCATTGTTTTGTATTACAGACTATACTATCTTCCAAAATTGGTTCAAGGAGCAGTCTTCTCCTATACAAGACCCTGATGTTTGGAGAAGATTGGAGACAAGGACCTCATCGGTGGCGACCCTACAGCAATCAATGATGTCTCCGTCATATAGTACGAATACCACACAGCCAAGCTATGCCGCTTCCATTGGACCTGGCAGGTACAGAGTCGACCCTCGCCACAGTACTTTATTAAAGATCCTCTGTCGCACACGTTCGACATATTGACAAGCCGCCTCCGCAGCACTGTGTCCTTTCAGAATTACCGGAGGTTCTTTTTGATCCGACTCGCAGGACGAACCCGTGTGTAAATCTCGTAAGTTTCGTCTTTCATTCTCTGGCATTGTGTTCTCGGGTGGGACTCTATGAAAGCGCAAGACTATCTGTTATTCTTGTGCGTATGAGTATCGTTCGGCCACGAGCTGACCGGTCTCTTCATCACATATAGTGAAGAGAGCAGTCATACGGCGGTGGGATATACCGGCCCGGCTAATCTGATCCGGCCTTCTCCACGCTTGATCCTTACGGACCGGCATTCGCGACCAGCAAGATGCGGTGGACATTCGGGCTTGGTGGCCTAGCGGCCCTCCTAGGTGTCGGCAAGTTATCTCGCTCGTTTGCTTCCAGCAGCGGCCAGGTCTAACAGACTTGCAGCTTCCGCGTCCAGCCAGGCGAATACAGTCACCGTGTACAATGACCCCGAGACGGGCTTCACCTTCTCACAGTATCAGGCGACATACTCGCTCTCTGGGAAATACATCACGTTCCGTATTGCCGTGCCCTCGGATGCGCAACAGAACGCACAGTACGACTCGGTCGTCCAAATAGTCGCGCCTTCGGAGGTGGGCTGGCTAGGACTCGCCTGGGGAGGTTCGATGACATACAACCCCCTCACCGTGTCATGGGCGAACGGCGGTACTGCCGTCGTGTCCTCACGATACGCCACGTAAGTTTCACTAATACGGTATCTGCATTAACAAACAAATAACTAAGAAAAATAGGGGTCATGTACTGCCCTCGACATACTCGGGCGCAACATACGAAGTCTTTAAGACCGGCACCAGATCCAACGGCACGCACTGGCAATTCACAGCCAAGTGCAGCGGTTGCACGTCCTACTCCGGCGCGAGCGGGTCACAGAGATATCTGAACCCGAAGGGCGGAAACCGCCTGGCGTTTGCATACTCCGCCTCGAAGCCCTCGAATCCGTCGAGCGCCTCATCCTCGTTCAACGTACACGATGTCTTCGGCTACTGGACTCATGACTTCTCACTGGCGCAGAACCCGTCTTTTAGCAACCTTGTGACCAAGAATGGGGGACATACTTCGTCGAATACCTCGTCGAAGCTGAGGAAGAAGAGGATCGTGACGGTCGAGGATGATGTGTTTGCGGAGGAGGACTGAGAGTGTTTACACGACTCGCAGGGAGAGCGGTTAGCGATTGAGATGAGGGGAGCATTAGATAACAGCATTTTGTTTTGGGTGTGGGTGTACATATATCAAAATGCATATCCCGTCAGTTTCTGCCAGCGTCGTTGTAATCAGCTGCTGGACTCGATCGATCAGGAGCAGGAGACATCATCCTGGGCAAAGTCAAAGGTAATCCGACCCAGGCTTGAACTGGGGATCTTCAATATGTTAGACTGACGTGGTAAACCAACTATTACATCAACGAACCTGCTGAGCTTTTGGGGTTACATATAGGATTCACGTCAGAATATCTCTCGAGAGCCCAGGAAATCGACGAAGAACAAACAACGGTTCCATAGTAGCATCAATATCCTTGCTTCTGCTAACGAATTGTTTCCTTGAAGGTAGAATATACGACCTGATATACAAAAAAAACATCCAATGATAAAAACAAAGACCTGGCAAAGAAGTGAAGAAACAGAAGGAAACAGCCAGTTCATCTGCAAAAGACACCGTCATCAAGAGTCGCCAACATCACAATACCTAATACAAGTATGTGTCCCGCTTAATCCCAGAATCAATCTTGGGGAACGGGTCCTGTGACGGGAAATAAGCCCTCCACTTGTTGCAGTTGTCAGCGAAAGCCGCCTTATCAGCTGCCGGCAGGGTATTCTTCAACGTGCTCACGCCCTCCAGGAAGTCCACGCTCAGCCCGCCCGAGACATGCCACGCGATATGGCAGTGCATCAGCCAGGCGCCGGGGTTGTCCGTCTTGAAAGCGATGAGCAGCCACCCCTTGGCGGGGAGCATGGCCACGTCGCGACGGGTCGGGTTGTTTCCCTTGAGTAGGGATAGGTCGGTGGCGGGATCGAACTTGTATCGCGTTTGCGGGAAGGCCGGGCTGGCTACTGGAGAGCGGCCGAGGATCAGGAAGTCGTGTCCGTGCAGATGGAAGGGGTGCGGAAGGCTGAAGACGGCATCGACGTCGTTCTCGATCAGCCAGTAGGACCATTGGTTGGTTGAGGCAACGGAGACGATGTTCTCTGACGGAGGATAGGAGGTGTTGCCTTCGATCACGTACTGCAGGACGGGCTTGTTCCAGTCCACGTTGATGGAGGAGCCATTGATCTGCCAGACGAAAAGGGGCGAGCCGCTTGAGTCAAGGTGCACAGGGAGGGAGTTATTGGGGCTAGGGTTGAAGTTGCCCGGGGTGGCGGTGCGAGAGACGACGGGAACGAGGTCGACGTTGTCGTAGCACAGGGTATCGACAGGTGGTGTCCCCGGGACGGTAGGCAGGCCACCTGATGCACCAGCGTAGTGAAAGATAGCGGCTGGAGCTGGATGGACGGAGGTGCCGCAGAAGCCGTTTGGTGGAAGGGTCACGTTGAACCAGTAGTTGCCGATGGGCTTGCTGGCGTCGATTGTGACGTCGTAGCGCTGGCCGACGGCAAGGAAGAGGGTGTTAGTGGTGTAGGCATTGACAGGGACCAGATCGGCCGCTATGACGGTCATGGAGTGGTTGACGAGCGAGACTTGGAAGTGGTTCTCAACTGAGGTGTTGATGAGGCGGAGGCGGTGGCGCTTTCCGGGAGTGAGAGTGACGTTGGCGTATTTTCCAGCCCCGGTGACGGGGTGAACATTTGTTCCGTTAATGAGGATGTTGTCGCTTGACGGCGGACCGTTATTCTTGGTGAACTCGACAAGATCGTCGGCAGTACGATAGTAGTAGTCAGTGATGGGGAAGACACCAAGATCGATGTCGTAAGGCAGGGAGGCGGGGCCGTTGATCTGGATGGTGCCTACGACGCCGTTGCCGTACTGGGCCGAGAAATGAGAGTGATACCAGGACGTGCCATATTGCGTGGCAACAAACGAGTACACTTTGCTACCGCCCTTGGGAGGAATAGGGCACTCAGTGACACCGTTGGCTCCATCCTGGAGGTTGGAGCCGAACTGGCGAAGGCCGTGCCAGTGAATAGAAGTTCTGGCAAAATAAATCTGTAAGCTTGCGTATTGTGATAGGTAGCTGAGAGTAGTTCCACTGACCCGTTGGTCCTGAGATTGTTAGTGACTGTGATATTGATTCTGTCGCCCCAATCGGCGAAGATAGTTGGCCCTATAAATATCGTGTTTAGTAAGCAGCCCCTAAAGGACGTCGAGAATGCATACCGGGAAATTTGCCTGTGACATTGTTAGCCGTGGTTCACAAATATTCTTCATGGATGATGAGACTAGACTGACCATTGATAAGCATTACCTTTGGCTTGACCACTCCATCAGGACCAGTCCAGTTATCCACCTCCGTGATACTCAAGGAGTACTGCGTGACGTCAGTTTGGTCTTATATGAATAACATGAATATCACAGCTTCTTACGGTCCTGGTGACACCTGTTGTCGGCGTGCTGGTCTCATAATCCGTGTTGATATCGAATCCAGTAGTCCAACATGCTCTATTAGAAGGCGTGTTGCAGGTTGGGGCTCTGGCTTCTAGTTCCCTGATCGAAGGAGGAGCTGCCTCGACAACGGTACTCGACAAATAAGTGAAAAGAGTGACGATAGAAGCTGAAAAGAACTTCATCTTGAAGAAGATGTTTTCTTCGAATATATTGAAAAGAAAAGCAGACGATGGCGACTTGCCCTGTTGACTCTCGTCGTCTTCCCAGGAGGAGCTGTCACCATCTTTATACTTGAGAGCTACTCTGCAGTCTCGTACGAAGAAATGAGGTGCTCAGGCATCTCCGTCTCTTCTGGAGAAGCTCCGATCGAGACCATGGTCGAATATCGATTGTCATCCGTTCTCGCCGTTCCTACCACCCCTCAAGGTTGTGACTTTGGTCAGATGTGATGGTAAGGGACCATCCGGACGCAGGAAATCACTAGATCCCCACTGTTTAGGAGGGAGAGTGTAACATCCGGTAATAGGAAAGTGTAAGAATACCATGGAGGTCGAAGCCACATGCGATAGCGATAGACACATGCGCGTCACTAGCACGAGGCCCATTCGCTGAGCTCAAGCTCAGGCGTGTAGGGGCCCAACAATGGTGATACCCAACGGGATGTACCAACGGGAGGTACGTTTGTGGGCGGTGAGGTGGTGAGGTGGCCGTGATGCTTGAAGCTCTGGATAAGGCGGCATAGATATCAAGCTGGGTGACAAGCTCGAGTCAGGAGATGAGCGAAAGATGAGAATAGCAACAACCCTCCTGCAGTTGTATTGGCTTGGCCTGGCCCTCTGCCCACGGTTGGTTAACGGATGCCATGCACACCAGACACCTACTGTCCTGCGTGAAACATAATCTCTCCCCTCGTCGCACAATTTGACATCCCCGTACTGAAGCACTGCTCAGGGGAGAGTCGTCAGCCTTCAGGGCGATCAGGTGACCGATCAAGGCAGTAGGTAAGACGAGCCTGGTAAGGAGGAAATTAAACGGCTTTGGAGATACAGAATAGGCAACAGATATCCGTGTGTTACACGGCTGTAGCTGCGTAATTCTGTGCGTACTATATGTCCCTGAGGAACACGGTTGATCTGGCCCCCAGCTCGTCAGTGGGTTACTGTGACCTGCCCTACCGATATATGATTATATTGATCGGTCCTCGACCAGGCCAGTCTTTGGTATCAATTCTGATTGGTGTTCACAGTTAGTTGGTGCGGATCCCTGCTAGCTCTTCATTCTTCGAAATTTGTATTCACTTAGTGATAAGCACCACAGAGGTTTCTTGAACACCGGCTACCAATACTTCGCTCATGGCACAACATAGAAGGAGAGATCAAGTTGAATTTCCGTTACTAACTGCTGTGGATCATGTTCTCTGAAAGGTCCGATTATTCTAAAAATCGGTGTACCGCGTCAGCCGTATCAAAGGAGTCCTCGAGAGGGACTCGGAATTTTACCGAAGCAAAGGCTCGCCACTTAGGCCATACTGGTCTCTGTACACCACCCTCAGCACCTAGGTGGCTTGCCCCTGCTGACTAGACACGGAATCTCTAGATTCGGTTCTGCAGTTGGCATGCAGGGCGGGACGTAATATTGCAGGGCCGAGCACTGACTGCTATACGAAGCGAGGCTCGGCTTGACTGTTGTGCAACACGTAAGCTGGCCAGGGCACTTATATTTGGGACGAGCAAAAACTGCCGACTGGCACGCTCTCAACGGTTTGTTACCCTAGCATTCCAGATCATGGGCTAAGGTCATGGACTTCAATCTGCAGGTACACGACCCATGCCCAGGGTCAAGGGCTCATGATCATTGTTATTGGCTGTGTATGCACGCCTGTTCCGAGCCCGGCCTCCTCTACATGCGGCGGATGAGGGCGATCGTGTAGAGGCCAGAGACATCCCCGGGAAGCTCGGCTTCGAGTAATGACTACATATCAACACTTATCGGTTTCCGGGTTCCAACTCTTGCGAGAACTCTCAAATGCCACAGGTTGGGAAGAGAGACAGATACGGTAAATCGGTGGAGTAAGACGCAGTCGCCGGCAGGTCGATGGCCCGGACGACACCCGGGCGTTGCCGTGGGGAGTGTGGACCCGAGCCGCGTCATACTAAATATAACACGCGGGCTATTGGAGCTGGGATGAGGTAAGTAATCGCAACAACGCTGATTCGTCATACTTATCAGTGAGCGCTACTTGGATTCTCGTCACTGTCATAGAATTGCACCACGCGCCATATGT
Organism: Coniochaeta sp. PMI_546; assembly: GCA_021432605.1. Lineage (NCBI taxonomy): Eukaryota > Fungi > Ascomycota > Sordariomycetes > Coniochaetales > Coniochaetaceae > Coniochaeta > Coniochaeta sp. PMI_546. The sequence goes on along the minus strand of MU271158.1, from coordinate 384,139 downwards.
CCCATGCTGAGCAATCGGGTAGGCCTGCACTTTTTCTTGGCCTGCTCCCGTGTTCAAGTTATTGACGCGGTCATGGCCACTAAAAAGAGGCTTGAGCCCGGTTCCAGACTCGTGTCGCTTGCGGAGAAGTGAACCCTGCAGCTGCAGGACGGGAAGAGAAGCATGGGATCCTTCGCCAAGAGCCATCCACGATGTGACCCGAGCGATCCCTTTCGTTCAGCCCCTCCCTCAGTCGCGTGTCTTCTGTCCTGTCAAGATCAAAGCAGAGATCCTGGAAAGAACAACGCGGAGATTGCAGGAGCCCTACACGCATTGCAGGTGGTGTGCGTGGCAGCTTCACTCATTATCTGCAGCCCTCACACCACATGGCGCACCGACATCGGCAAGGTGCTTGGCGACTGAGGCGCTTAGCAATTCTGGTCTTACCCCGGACTCCTGCAGACTGCAGTCAAAGCCTACACATTCGACGTTTCGGGACCGAGATCAGATCGCACATACACACATGGCGAGTCAGATATGACCCTTTCCCGATCGGTGGCTTGGTATCTGCCATGTTTCCTGGATGTGGCTTGCTTCTAAACATGACAGTGGTCTGTGCTAGGGTCGTCGGCGAAGCTATCGTGAAGCTATCGAAATGTCGGATCGGCACGGCTATGAGGATAATCGACTTCCGATACCGAAAGTTGGCATCTGCTGCAGGACATAGTCAGCCCCAAGCCACAGAGACGGGTCCAACATATCTTCTCACAGCCGAGACTGCCGTCTGATCAACAAGTAGCTCACCACCCGAAATGGAGAAAATCTATACTCACTACAGGGTCCTGAAATAGTGTACCGCAAACATGATCGCAGTATGGGTATCTGAACAAGAAGACAACATCGTGCCGACTAGCTCGACCGTGGCGGAGCTATCTCACGCCGACAAGTTCCGCAAGCTGAATCGCAACGGAACTGTCAACGAGCTAAAACAGACAATCACTCGTCATGTCCATACTCTGCATAGACCACTTAGAACCTCATTGTCAGGGGTTGCTGTGTTGCATCTCTGGCCTCATCGGCGTCGTCCACGGCCACGAGCTCGCAAGTCTTGACTAACAACATCACCCGAGGCAGCTACAGTCGCCCTCTAGCCGAGAGCAGCCACAAGAAGTCTTAATCCTGGTGAATCCATATTGATTGGGAACTGACAGATAATGGCGTAAAACCTAACTGCGTAATCATCTGCTTAATCTAGGTCTACTGGACTCAATCTATGCCGCGAGCCGAGGGCCACACCATGTAAACATACCGGCTACTTATTTCTGTGACGGTTAACACCCGCCATCGACATTCAGTGGAAATGCACAGCTATTCTATTCTAGTCTGAGAAGTCCTACATTGGATCTCTAAGCCCATGAACCAGGGATACATTCATTGTCTTCTTTACGGATATCGCGGTCAGTGCTAGTGCCTCCTTGACAACGTGCTAAGCATCAATGTTTTGACCTTTTGCTGCATCTCATGCTCACCTTCAAAGCTCTAGTAAGCTTACTTACACATTGGGTAGCTCGTTTTTCCACTTTAGGGCCTGGTTTACACAACTCAATGTTCAGTAATCTTAATCACATGTAAGCCTCCATAAGCTTGTTAAAATGGTCCGAATAACTTGAAATAATTTAATGCTTTGACCTGTTCAGCTTCCTCTTTTGACACATTTCTCAAGTCTATTCTCTGCTGCTCAAGCCTCCGTAGCGTTCTCCTCCTCTACCTGTGCAATAGACGGGATGCTTATACCGGAAAATCAATTTACTCTCTTTCTACCGCCTAACCTGGACTTGCTATCTTACCTGCTTGAAGTCATATGACTATACCCTTGAGATGGACAGCGACAAACAGCTGACTGTTGCTGCGGCCACCCCTGACCTGCTAGAAGTACCGAGCGAGAAGCCTGCGAACGACTCTGATCTGAGCGACGACGCTACTGCTAATGAGACAGTTGACTTTACTCTACAATGGAGGGAACGGGCGGTCATGGTGTCGTTGATGATCATATCCTTCTTCACGTCCCTAGAGGCTACCGCCATCGGAACCCCCTTACCGGTATAATTGTGTCCAAATCCTTCAGACATTCTGAGCAGAGGCTAATTCATATGCGCCAATCCAAACAGATCATTGCCGCAGACGTGAATGCAAGCTCCGTCGAGGCACTCTGGGTCGGCACGTCATACTTCCTTGGCAGCGCAGTCTTCCAGCCCTTGGTCGCCTCATACTCGCACATCTTCGGACGCAAGCCTCTTACACTAGCCTCACTGCTTCTCTTTCTCATCGGAACAATCATCTGCTCGGTCGCAAAGAACGCGGCTGCGCTGCTAGCCGGACGCACGATTCAGGGGATCGGGAGCGGAGGTGCCATTGCCATGGTCGACATCATCATCTCGGACCTCATTCCGCTTCGTCAGCGAGCTGCATATTTTGGCCTTGTCAGTCTAGCCTGGTCGTTCGGCTCAGCGGCTGGCCCGCTGATGGGGTCGGCATTTGCCCAGTCTGTTACGTGGCGCTGGATATTCTGGATTTTGCTCCCCTTCAACGCCATGGCCATTGTCATAGTTGCAGCCTTTTTACGGCTGGGTCGGGAAGAGAGACAGCTGACGGACAAACTGAGCGAAGTTGATGTTGTCGGCTCGCTGCTGTTTGTCACATCAGCTACCTCGTTCCTCATCGCGATCTCGTGGGGTGGTATACAATTTCCATGGGCTAGCTGGCATACGCTTGTCCCCCTCATCCTTGGCATCGCCGGTCTCGCTGTATTCCTCCTATGGGAAGAATTTCGTGCTCGACATCCCCTTCTTCCCGTTAGAGTCTTCGGTACACGGACGGCTGCTCAGGGCTACCTCGGCATCACGACCACGGGCATGGCTATGTGGGCTGCGATTTACTACTTGCCCCTTTATTTCGAAGGCGTGCTGGGATACTCATTCATCATTGCTTCCGTTGGTCTGCTACCCCTCACTCTTACCGTGGCACCTATGGCCGTCGTTACAGGCGTCCTGATCGCCAAGACTGGACAGTATCGGATTTTTCTCTGGTCTGGGTGGGCCATCACCGTTCTTGGCACAGGCTTGATGATACACCTCAATGTGGGCACCTCGGTTGCCCAATGGATATTCTTGACTCTCCCCTCCGGAATTGGACTAGGGATGCTGCTGTCATCGATGCAGATCGCTGTACAGGCTGGAGCCCGCGATGAGGATGTTGCCATATCGGTTGCGATGGTTCCCGAGATGCGCACCTTGGGCCAGGCGCTCGGGCTTTCCATCTTTGGTGCCGTATTCACTAACACGGTGCAGGGCCAATTGGCAAAGCTACCCCCGTCCCTCACCAGGCCAAGCATGGTAGCAGGATTGGGGAACGACCCCGTGCAGCTTGTCCGGGTTGTTCAGAGTATGGTAGATAGCCCGCTGAAGCAGGAGCTGGTGCGGGTGATATGGCTTGCGTCACGAGCCGTGTGGATTGCAGCAATGGGCTTCTTTGTTGTGTCGGTGCTTGCTAGTTTTGGAGCGAAGAATATCAACCTGGACAAGGCATTGAACAGCGACCATAGGGTGCGGCAAGAGAAGGCTACTACGCCGGAAATATGAGGTATATCCGCATCATGATCCTTGACGGGCGTGGGTGACAACAGGATCCTATGTAGATTCAGAAAGCTTAGCTGAGTAGTGCCTGACAGGGTGAATTGGTTAAGTTACATGTGGAGGTAGGAACATCAACATGTGTTCTACACGATGCAATAAACATTGAGCGAGGTAGGATTCAATACACAAATATCGTAACTTCGTATTCAAAGCATCCCATATCTAGGATAGTCGGAATTCTCGTGTCAGTTTAAGCCGTCAGCATGTGGTGTAACTTCCCAGAAATGACCCAGACTTTGGATGGTTACATACGATGCATTGTAACCGACATGGTCTGATGACCCCCTGAAGGGGAATGTGTTATATCCGACCTTCCCGGCATATTTTTAAGCAATGGATGTTACGTGATCAACTAGTATTATCGTTTTCGAACTCATCTTTCGCGCCCATGATAGCACAAGACCACCTCAGCCTCGCCAACCCCTTTATCGGTTCTGCCTTTCGCTATGCATCTCAAACATCAATGTCCTCGATCTCTGTCGTCACTCAATCCTCCTCAAAATTGAGTTCGGGACCGAAACCATCGCGATCATGCCCCAATGCAGACATAGTAGTCCTCCCATAAGCTGTCGCAGCTCACCTTACAGATACCATCTATCAGCAATTGCAATAAACCGGGGACACAGAGAATGCTGTTGAGTAGATTACTACCCACCGATGGATTCCAGGCGTAACTGGGGTCTTGTTAGCTTCCAAGTCTAGCTTCTCGTAGTTAGGGGTCGAACTCACAACTGGGCGAATGTGATGCCGTTGCTGCCCACTATGCTTTGGCAGGTGTCTCGGTTCCGGATTTGGTAGTATTTCTTGCCTGGATTCAGTTTAAGTTAGCCGTTCTACTGTGCAGCAACGACTTTGGCAGCACTCGGATGATCTGAAACAGCGTACAGTTGCTGATTGTCCCAGGGAAGACCGGATTAGGAACATCCGACGGTGTTTGAGTTGGAGGTCTTGACGACGTGGTGCGAGTTATGGGTGTGTCTGGCTTCGTCGGCGAACAGGCTCCGCTGACGATAGTAGTAGTGACTGCCGTCCGGTCCGCAGTGACAGTGCTGGTCACAGTTGAGGTCCCGAGGACGAGACTCGTTGCTGTCCTCACGATCAAGCTAGTACTAGTTACCACGCGAGTCGAGGTATCGAAAACTAGGCTCGTCGATGTTGCGAATACCAGGCTGGTGTACGTCGTAATAGATGTGCTCGCAACTGTCCGTGTAACGACACTGGTCGTAGTGAGGATACTTGTGGCGGTCACTTGCACGACGTTTGTAGCCGTAACGACGGCCGTGCTCGTCACGAGTGCTATGCTCGAGGCTGTCCGGGTCACGATGCTTGTAGCCGTCACAACACTGGTTGTCAGTGCTATGCTGGAGGCCGTTCGTACAACCGTACTGGTGGTGAGAACGACGGAAGTGATTGTAGCTGGCACGGCAATCGTTGTGGTCCTGGTTAGTGAGCTCACGGCAGTGCTTGTGATGACTGTTGTTGCAGTCACCCACACCGTTCCTGGGCTCGTGGGCGGCAGGGTCATTATCGGACCTGATGATGTGCTCGACGACACGGCACCGCAAGACCCAAAGGCGACTTGACAACCGCCGCTGCAGTAATCATTTGTGCTCCCGCAGTACCCGTGCTCTGAGCAGCAGCCGCCCCATTTGGACCCTGCACAAGTGACTCCGTTTCCACATGTCCCATCCGTGCTGATCACAAGTGACGGCGTGGGTGACGGCGGCGATGGAGAAACGCCGCTTGAGTCTGCTGCAACACAGTAGTCGGTCCCTGCTGTAAGATCACAGCTTGTTATCGTCGGATTGTCGAGGAGAAATTCCGATACTGAAATGCCCTGAGAGTTCGATAACGAGGCGCAAGTGTCTCCTTGTTTTGCTTTGACGGTGCGTGTGCAAGCTCTTCGCGATAGTTGTGAGCTAGAAACTGTGCTGACGAATAGTCCAAAGTTTACGGCTAAGGCAAGCCTTCGCCACGTAAAAGAGACCATGACCTGTGATTATACTCCTAGTGTCGATGTCGAAGGCCTGGCAAGTTCCGGGTGAGGCCTAAGGTTCAGGGATTAAGACCGGTGACCCTGACAAAGCATCTCGAGAGCAATTGTGTGGAAACAATGCGGACAGAGCTGTTTATCTTCAGTACATGGGTGAGCTTTCCTACTTCAGGGTTGCAGTCGTCATGAGCGGCTGGGACCGAGGCTTGAAGGCAATTAAAGTCTCGGAACAGAGAAATGAGTAAGAGTAGCAGTAGCTTGGGGCAAATCCTGCCGATGTCACCCAGTTTTATGTCTGGACCAGAGTCAAACCTGTTAATATGGGTGTATTCATTCTCGAAGCAGTTCCGGAACCTGGGGCGGGATTAATAATAGCATCAGCAATATATGAGCAGCTTCCCTTGTGGTAAAAAATGTCCGGCAATATAAAAGGCGCCACCAAACCTCACAGTGCCACGCAAATACCCGGTCTCTGGTCTGCTGCAATGAATGCGGCGTCACCATTCCGGGAACTAGACTCGCCTGTACCATGTCACGTCGCTCTTTCTTTCATGGAAAATATGTCTTTCACCAGTCTGGCCGAGGTGTGGAACGTTACGCCTCCGTTCCATTTTTTCAAGTTTGGACACCAAGCGATGCAAGTAGTGTTGTGGACTGGACTGTGCCATGACCGCTAGATGCAATTAAACTTGGTGTGCATAGCCGTCGACTTTTGCCGGACGACTTCCAATCCGACTTGCGGTACATGGTTCTGTGCCAAAGCCAGTGAGGGCGAGAGTGGCAACATCAAGTAGGGCCATTTGGTCGTGCTTGAGGACGAGTTCGAAGGATCAGATAGGTAGCTGTAACTGTTTGTGTCTTTCTAGAAGCTAGGATCTAAGAGAGAACAACCAGACTGGCAATGCAGCGTTCCAATTATGCAGAGGAGGTTGGAAGAGTGAGACCTCTTCGGTAGCATGGCAGAGTCTTTTTCTTATTACCAGTATTGGGACCGACACTGTATAATACACACTAGGAATAGCGTTACTGTGTTGTGTGTGTTTATATACACCACGTGAACAGTAGTGGTATTGTAGAGTATTGGCCGACCCTCGCTTCTGAGATGGCATCCCGGTAGCCGGGAGGAAATGACAGGGGCATCGCATGTTCTTGCGAATATATTGTTGGCATTATTGCGCCTGTTTAGCAAGATATGGCGTGCGGACTAGGTTTCTTGAACAGAAGTGCCATATTTTGGTAAGCTATTTCCGTATAGCACATAATTACTAGTCATTGTCTGCTGTTGAAGGAAAAGATCGAACTTAGCCAGGCCCGCCAACTGCGTCCTTGTTACGAGTGCTGCTGGTAGAGACACGAAAAGCAAATCTTGGTATAGTAGGCAGCAGCTCTTGAATGTACTCTCTGATCAAAGCACGTCTTCTAATATTGATGTTGTGCGCTTGACATTGTTTGTCCAATCCTCTGCCAAGAGAAGAAGAAACAGCAGGCTTATGTTTAATGTAGTCCATATCACGTATGCTATTTCGACTGGCCCATCAGGAAAGCTGACAGACTTTCCTCATGTATGGTTCTTTGGAGGTCTCGTATCACAGTCGCACAGGGGCGATAGTGCGACGTGGAGTGTGATTTGTGGTATAATTGCAGTATGGTTGGTAAAGAGTGTTAGATAGTGTTAGATATATCACAAACAGCGGTGACTGACAGAAGGTATCTTGAAAGGCTGGTTTACCAATATTGAGTGACCCTCTCAAGGTCGGTAACCAGTAGCTACTCTTCTGTCAATGTCTTCAAATTGTCACAGTGGCCATGATGCACTGTGTTCATCTACAGGCTGACCTCAGTGTTCTGCAAACCCTCTACCAGCAGTAGCACAGCCAGGATTGTAGAACTTGACACAAACCCTCCCTGAACGCTCCTTGGTCTTCCTTCCTCAGTATACCGAATCAAATCATCAGTAGCATAGTCGCGTACAAGGGTCTATGGAAAGCATGCTCAACAATGAGTTGCACAGGGTCCTGGTCTATTCGGAAGAGGCATCCAAAACCAAGGTGCTTCGGCCGAAGAATACCTCGAAATAGTGCCTTCTTGCGTTGCGTAGGAGAATGTCTTTCCTGCCAAGTACCATCGAGGAAATCCATCCACTCGAGGACTCTGTGAGAGCCAAAAAATAGGCGTGATGACAGCACAACACAGTTCTCGAAGTTCCACACATCAATGACTGGCAACTTTCTTTGCATTGAATAGCAACCAGGGCATCACGACCGACCCTGCACCAAGTCTTAGGGGCCACCGAGGGTGAAACCAGATCATACACCGCTTACAGTCTGACAGATTGAGCGGTCTTTGTGAACAATCTTACCCAGTCTCCAGACTGTCATAGAGAGGCACCAGCTATATAAAGGGGCCCTCTCACTGCTCTATTATGACCAAGTCCCCGATCCTCATCAGTATCTTCTCCTCCATCTTCATAGAAGCCGAAAACGTTTACCATCCCGATTGAAGAAAGTCGAGACCTCGAACCTACAACATGAGGACCACCACCGTCCTCTCCACCCTTTTCGCCCTCCTGGGCACCAGCATCAACACAGCCTCGGCCAACTGCTACGGCAGCGGCGACGTCTGGCAGGACAGGGGCAACGCCCGCTACCACGTCGAGCGCGCCTGCAACGGCTACGACGGACACGCCGGAGCCTTCCAGGGTGTCTACGCCCCGGGCGAGGCCAAGTCCGCCTGCGTCCAGGGCACCGGCACGCAGAAGTACGACTTCATGGTTCAGAACCTGAACACGGGTGCTTCCTTCGACCTCGCGGACGCCGACTGCGTCTGGCGCCTGGAGAATGAGATTAATGGCTGCGACCGCGGCGGTCAGTCGGACGTCTCTGGGTGGCGATTCCGGTGAGTTTGCTGAAGATGTCTATGTTCTTCTGAGTTTACCCGGCTGACAAGTTGGATATCAGCGCCGATCCCAATGCCGGTCACTGTTAGGTGACGGTTGGCCGGTGTGGCTTACACCCCTTGACATGGTAAAGACGGAAAATGTTGAGGAATAGTTCCTAGCTCCCACAGCTTTTTGTTACTCTCTGCTCTTCTCGACATTCTTTATTCAATAGCAGCTGCATTCTATTCATACTAAATACAGATACAAGTGCTTGACGTGCCATTTAAGAATCTGCTGTCCCCTGCGGGCAATCGATGTGATCTCTACTGACGGAGGCCACAGGACCTCTCTCGTGTAAGGTATCTTGGTCGTCTCAAAGAAGACTGCCCTTGTAGTCTGGTCCTAACCAGCATTTGTAGAGGAGGTGAGATCTGAAAGGTGCGGGTGTTCCATGTTTGCTCTCTGCTCCTCATCTTTTCCCCATCCCATGACACATTATATCCCTCCTGCGCTTGTTGTTTGCGCTCTACTAAGTCTAGTAAGCTGCCACAGCCCACAAACTCAGGTAAGAAGGAGGTAAGTATGCATGTGTTGGTGAGCTTTCTTGAGGAGTCCTTGTTGCTTTTGGGTCCAGACTCCAGAGGAACGAAGACATTGGTAAGCCGGCCCCATGTCGCACTGCCTTCATGTCACAAGGCATGGGATTTAGGTAACGAGAACAGGGGAAGTATGAGTCACCGGCGAATGCACGACAGCATTGCTGCAAATTCCGTAGTTTTTCGTGGAAATTGCATCCCCAATTGCATTGTTGTTGGGTTAAGGTTGCGCAAGCACAAGGCCGTTAGACTTTAGTAAGCTGCGGAGAGAACAGCGCGGTGGGTCCCGGTCTCACGAAACGAGTCAGTGACGTAAATCGAGTATTTGCAAAAGTCGAAAAACCACCTCAGCATCACGACATCATTCCCCGCTCCTTATAATCTGACAAGTTCGCTGACACCAGAGAAAACCAATTCGTTGCTCTTTACCACTGATCAAAAGAACGAAAAACCGTTGAGAAATAAGCTTGACAAGATGGTTGGAATCGCATTGCTCGGCGCCGGAATCTTTGCGCGGGAAGGTTTGTTGATCCTTCATGCTCCTACGAAACTTTTCGTCGGAGTCAACTCCGAGTTCGAGCTAGTTCTTTAGTGCAAAAATTGGCAGCAAAAGACTGACCCAAACAACAGAACATTTGCCCGCCATTGAGGCCGCGGAGAATCTCAACCTCCTCGCCATCTACTCCCGCTCTCAGAAATCCGTGGATGCTCTCGCCAGCCAGGCCAAGTCCTCAGTCGACAAGTACTATGACAGCCCCAGCGAGTCCGGGAAGTCGCTGGACGACCTGCTCGCGAGGAGCGATATCGAGGCCGTCATCATCGTCCTGCCCATCAACAACCAGCCCGAGGTGATCAAGAAGGCCCTCTCGGCGGGCAAGCACGTGCTCAGCGAGAAGCCGGTCGCCAAAGACGTTGCGACGGCTAAGGAGCTCATCGGCTGGTACAGGTCGCTGAGCAACCCGCCTATCTGGGCCGTGGCGGAGAACTTCCGCTACACCGAGAGTCTGGTCCAGGCCGCCAAGGCAGTCAAGGACCTGGGTGGAAAGGTCGTGACTTTCCATCTTAAGCGGTACGGTTATGTGAAGGAGACGGACAAGTACTTCAACACTGAGTGTGAGTGCAGCAGACCCAGAAGCAGTGCAGGCTTGGGAGTAGAACTAACCATCCGTAACAGGGCGCAAGGTTCCTGGCTACCAAGGTGGCTTCCTTCTCGACGGTGGAGTCCACTTCGTCGCCGGCCTGAGACTGCTCCTCGGCGCTGCCGGCGAGGAAGTCAGCCAAGTTGCGTCCTTCGCCAGCCTCCTGGTTGAGAGACTCGGCCCCGTCGACACCGTCCACGCGGTCGCGACTACCAAGTCTGGCGTCAGCGGAACCATCACCATAACTTTCGGCACTGAGCACAAGTCGGGGCTCGAGATCGAGGTGGTGACGACGAACGGCACCGTCACCTGGAGCCAGGAGGAGGTGGTCGTGTCGAAGAAGAGCCAGAAGTTCCAGTATAGCTCGGGCGTGAAAGCCGAGGTGGCTGTTTTCGGCAAGAGCATCGAGTCCAAGACTCCCGATCCGAAGCAGACGCCTGAGGAGGCGTTTGCCGACTTGCAGTTCTTGGAAAGCCTTCTGGAGTCGAAGGGACAGGTGAAGGCTATTGCTTGAGCTTGAATTACCTTAGACTAGATCTTGGCATATCAAAGAAAAGATAGTTCAAGCAGCTGTGGTTTCATTTAAGTGATAGTAGGCTTATAGGAACAGTCTTCCCGTCATTTACGCCAGGTAAATTATTTCTTTGAATTTCATTTCTCATGATGTAGTCTTGATTGGATATAATTCGCAGCCGAGGGTTTAGGTGGTGTCAACAACCTATCCAGTCTGCTCAAAAAGCAGCAGTCGAATTCTTCAACGACGCGCCCAACGGCCCTCCCTGTCCCCACCTGAAGCAATTCCCTGTCGTACACGTCAGATCAAACCAAGCCATAGCGACATCCTCATGATTTCCGATATTATGCGTGACATTCAGAGCGCTGTAGGCCTCTAGCCAGTCGTCCTTGCCATACACGTACTTCGTCCAGTTCGGAAACGGCGTGTTCTGCGTGACACTGGTCGGCGTACCGCACAAACCCAACACAGCAGTCCACTCCTTGATCTCCTGTCCGAAGTTGGTGTAGTTCAGCACCTCATCTACGGTGCCGTGGAACACCTGTACTTTGGGCCGCCACCCGGTGTACCCAGGGTAAGCGGCTTGCACAATGGCCCGCCACTCCGCGCCGGTGTGCGTTACGAGACCGGTCGCGCAGTCCGAGTTCCAGTAGTCGAACGACCCGTCGGGCGCAGCGAAACATCCGAAGGGCACGCCGGCGAAGGCCGTGCCGGCCGCGAAGACGTCCGGGTAGGCGCCGAGCAAGACGTTCGTCATCATGGCGCCGGAGGACACGCCCGTCACGAAGACCCGTCCCGCGTCTGCGCCGTACCGCTTGATGGTCCACTGCACCATGTTCACGATGCCGAGACTGTCCCCTGGTCCGTTCTGGTGCGATAGGCTGCCCTTGGAGGAGACATCCCAGCACTTGTCCGCGGTGTTGGGGGAGTCCGGGTAGATGACGATGAAGCCGTACTTGTCTGCCAGGGAGGCAAAGGAGGAGCCGTTGTAGACCGCTAGTGCGTCGCCGTGGCACCAGTGCGGGCTGACCAGGACTGGTGGGTTAGCGGCCAGCTTGTCTGGCACGTACAGGTAGAAGCCGACGTTTGTGGGGTTGTAGAAGTCTGCTGTCACCTTTTGGAGGGAGGCGGCGTGGAGGAGCGGCAAGGAAGCAATGGCTGCCCAGAGGGCGAACAGTCTGTTCTGCAGGAGGTGCATCATGAAAGCTTTATCCACAGTATTCCAATGAAGAAGCAGTGCGCTGCTGAGCTATATTCTCTGGCAGATGATGTTGATCACCATCAAGTGGTGGCACGCTGAAAGACTGAAAGAGTCCATCTTCCGGTTGCTGAACCTTCTTGGGGCAGATCTCCTATATTATCTTTATTATTTACTGCTTTTTCTTTACAAAATCGCATAGTATGTCATTTCTCCGCACCACTGGTACGGTTGGAGGTATGGTTGGAGGCTGAAATGCAGCATGTGGAGATGCGGCCGGGGTGAGTGCGGAGGGTGGTAGTCCGCGTCCTGCCGGCGGCTAGTGGCTGGCTCCTCCAACCGTGTGTCATCCTGGCCGCCCTGGCCATTTACTACAACGCGACACCAAAATCGCGAATCGCTTACCACATGTCATGGCTACCTCGAACCCAATTAAGCTCCTCTTCAGCGTTCCATCGGCCGTTCTTCCTAAGCCCCTACCGTCACCAGAAGACGTCGAAAACTCCACAGATGTTCTTCAAGAAACCATTGCAAGAAGGACTGTCCGCTTGTCCGACTGCTACGTCGTCAAACATGGTGTCGAAGTCGAACCTATCGAGGGTGAAAACATGCTTTTCGTCAGAGAGAATGGCGGAATACCAATCCCACGTCTCTTCGCCATATTTCAGAGGCCAATCGAGGCAGGTTCTGAAGTTCTCTCTACCTTCATCGTGATGGAGAACATCCCGGGTGCAACGCTTCAGTCTCAGTGGCCTAGTCTGACCGATGACGAGAAGGCCTCTATTGCGAGACATCTCCGCGAGAGCTTTGACTTACTCCGAAATATACCTTCTCCAGGATACTTCGGAGCACTTGGGGAGAGAAAGCTAACGGATGATGTGTTCTGGACAAGTGAAGACATCAGGGACATAAATGGCCCATTTGAAACTTCAAACGAGCTCGTCAACGGCATCGTTAACAGATATATTCGGGACGGTGGCGACCGTGTCATTCACAAAGCAGCATACTACGCTCGTGTCCTCCCGGGTGTTCTTCAAGCAGACCGATCTGTGTTCTCGCACAACGACCTCCAGCGGAAGAACATCATCATCCGGCCTGATGGGAAGGTCGTGATTGTGGACTGGGCAGGCGCAGGCTGGTATCCGCCCTTTTGGGAGTATGCGACGGCCATGTTTGCAATCGGTGACTGGAGAGACGATTGGCATCTCTACGTTGCCCAGATTCTGGACGAGTTTCCGAACCAATACTCGTGGTTGAGTGCTATACGTTGTGAAATGTGGGGTTAAAATTAGACCCCAGGGGCCAGGGCGGCTGACTCAGTGGGGGGTTCGAGTTCCGAGCGCCCCGCTTCGATCAGCTCGCACTCGCTTCCGGGCAACGGCGCGATGGATCAGGCCCCCAGGTCTGCGGCACGGGTGAAGTGAAGCGCACACGAAACGGCGCAAGGATGAAGTCTAGTGGCACCGTGCGGCGGTCCAACAACGTCCCGCGGCGGTCTTCACCGTCGTCGATGTTCGGCCCTCGGAATGATGCTTAAGGTTGGCCACCACAAACCACGAGAATGGACAGCAATAGTTACGACGCGCAGCATGGTGTACCCAATTGCTCCGTGCCCGAGTAGAACGATGGCTTGAACATGGCTCAGTCAAGTCATGAAACCTCCTCGAGCGGCGTCTTCAAGAAGGGATCAGTCCAAGAAGTGGTTATAAAACACTGCCCTGTCCCTCAGTCATGGTAGTCTGTGCCACCATCAATCTCAACTTCATCAACTGCACAAGTATTCGTCAATAGCAACTTCCATACCGGTTTCTTTTGCCCGGTATCCTGTCCTACCACAAACTTCAAACCACCAAACAAGCAATACACAATGGCTGCAACACCTTCGTCAAAGACCATCCTAGTGACTGGAGCTACCGGTAAACAGGGAGGCGCTCTCATCGACAGCATCCTGGCCTCCCCAGACGCTTCGTCCTTCCATATCATCGCCGTCACCCGTGACGCTACATCCTCCCGGGCTCGTAAGCTTGCCAGCCGTCCCGGTGTCTCAGTCATTCAAGGCGATCTGTCTCATGCCGCCGGCCTCTTCGAAGCCGCTGGCCTGCCCGTGTGGGGCGTCTACAGCGTGCAGACCAACACCGACGCCGAAGAACAGCAGGGGAAGGCCCTCATCGACGCCGCCGTCGCTCACGGCGTGCGCCACTTCGTCTACTCATCCGGCGACCGCGGCGGGCCGGAGCGGTCCGCCGTCGACCCCACCGACGTCAAGAACTTCGCCGCCAAGTTCCGCATCGAGAAGCACCTCGAGGCCGCGGCCGGGGACAGCCCGCAGAGGATGACCTTCTCGATCCTGCGCCCCGTCACCTTCTTCGAGAACCTGGCCGCCGACCTCCACGGCAGGGGCTTCGCGCGCATGTGGGAGCAGATGGGCACCAAGAAGCTGCAGCTCGTCTCCACGGCCGACATTGGCTGGTTCGCGGCCCAGAGCTTCCTCTATCCCGAGCGGCACCAGAACGACGCCATCACCCTCGTCGGCGACGAGCTGACACAGCCGGAGGCCGAGGTCATCTTCCGCGAGGTCACCGGGCAGTCGATGCCGATGGCGCCTTGCCTCATCGGCTCGGCCATCAAGTTCGTGCAGAAGGGCACGGTGGGTGACATGTTCCGCTGGTTTGAGAAGAGCGGTTACAGTGGCAATACCGACGAGTGCAGACGTGTCTATCCCCAGATGAAGGATTTCAGAGGTTGGCTTGAGGAGAACAAGGGGCAGTGGATGGCGTAATGGGGTGGTGGCAGTGTGACTTTGAAAGTGTGAGTCACCCGGCTGCCAAAGGCGAGTGGCAGTTTCACCGGACACCAGCGGTTATGGCCCGCAAAGTCACGAGAACTGAAGGAGATGAAGTCGTGCGAGGCCCGGTGGTTGAGGTGAGGTTGCATGGTGGGCACGAGTGCGGCTTTAGAGGTCTAGAAGAGATAGCAAATGGCGGATCTTAAAGCTGTAGCTCCCTTTCATTAGCATAATAAGAACTTTTCATCAAGCTTCATCTTCTGACCCAAAGCTCCATGTATCGACCCTGTTTACCGTGAGCTCGCCAATTCGCGCTAAGGAGGCCTGTTGAAAGTGCACTTTGGTGTTGTTGGTAGCACAAATCACGTCATCGTGTCCTGCCTCTTGCTGTCTGCCAATCGATCAACAAGCTTCATACACCGGTCCGGCTGCTCAGCCCAGACCTAGTCAGTGAACGCAAAGCTGGCATTCTGTTGAGACGTGGTGATCTGTGACATCACCTCAGAGGGCTGATCATGTGGCAGCGGCCTTGACCTAACCGGTAGGCATTGCCATGGAGAAAGATCAAACAGTTAACATCAGAATAATGAAGCATCGAAGTCAACAAGAATGCGGAGGATAATTATAGGATCTAGATATGGCTGCACATCTATGCCGCAGGCACAATGTTCCCTGCTGAGAGTGGCTGGCTGGCCACTGTAATTAGCCCACACATGGTAGAGAGCATACATGAGATATGCTAAAATGTTCAGCTGCACATGTACGGTGTGTACCATGAAATTGCCCTACTTATCCTGGGCTGCCTCGCGCTCTGCAGCAGTCTAGGTGCGCCACCAAGTCGCGGCAGAACAACGCTAACTTTCAACCCGCTACATGATAGATTTTCAGCCAAATACAGCGCTTTACATCCAAAGTTTACATCCAAAGAAGCGCTGTGGCGGTGCCCACGGTGGTGGTAGCGTGGAATCGACCGTCGGTGAGTGCAAGCTTTCAACAGGCAGACTACGTGGTCCGCCACCACAGGCTTGCCATCCGTCTACGTCGTGGCCGGGGATATATTATTATATAGCAATCAAAGCCCGATACAATATAATTCAGTCGTCTTTGACTCGATCTAACTCACAACCCACTACTCGGGGCGATGCCCGTCATGCACAGAACGAGGGCCCTTTGGCTTGTCGGCGCCATTGTGGCCTTGCCTTTTGCTTCTTCTGATTACACTGACAAATTTCAGCTTTGTCGTGACAAGATCCTCGGCATTCTTGAACGCAACGAAACATTCGGAGACATCAACAATGTCACAATCTGGGAGCGTCCCTACATATACACTGGCCCCGTCCGGGGGCTTGATCCCCGGTTTCCACGTGAGAACATCTTGACCCTGACATACGATGGTAAGCGCGGTATTCACCACGGAGGGAAGTGAGGCTATCCCAGATGACTATTAATTCGAACTGACCATATCGGCTGAAAGGTTGTGTGGCCATGTGCGGTCCCGATGCGCAGCTGCAAGAGCCCCGGACCGCTCTCTCGATGGTCGCCACCTGGATATTCCCGCTCGCCATCGTCCTCAGCCTGCCCTACGAGGCATACCACGACAAGAAGTTCATGCGGACCATTTCCGCCATCCTCAACTGGCTTGGTTCACCCCAGACGGCCCTCACGGCGACGATTCACAACTTCCGCCAGATAAGAGAAGCGCACCGACGCACCGAGCGTTTTGGCGAAGAGGACTACCATTCAGCATGGAACAATGCGCTCTATGTCTTGTCTTGTCTCAACCAGTTTGAAATCGTCGATCCGTCAGATGAGTATCGCCACAAGCAGTTCCTGATTACGCTGCTATACGGTCTCTTCCGGCCTGTCGTACACAGAAGAGACGACCCTAACAGAGATGGGGAGCTGACAAGTCAACTACTCTCCCAACTGGCATTTCAGCTGCGCATGCTACGGCGTCGTGCCGTCATCCCTACATTGGCGAGCCTGGCAACGTTCCTTGTGGCTTTTGTCTTCTCTGTCGTCCTGTCGTTCGCCGAGGTTGGGACGAGCTCCTCGGTTGATCCTCTCATACTTGGGCTCCTGTTCAGCTGGCTGCCGGTGCTTGTTATCTTCACGATCGTTGACCGGAATCCCATCTCCTCGGAGCGCACAGGGTTAGTTGAAGTCCTGTAAAGGACCGAAGTTATCCGTGGAAAATGATGTCTGACCATCTCCGCGATAGGGTGCTCATGACAAGATGGCTGTTTAACGTAAATGCGATCATGTACTGGAGAGAGCACGGCAGAGACAATACTGGCATTAAGTGGTGGCCTTCGCCACCGCAAGCGCAGGCTAATCACCCGCTGGCGGTAAATGGCCATATCCATGATCAAGCACCAGATGTGGTTCAGAATACGGCTGAGAGAGAAACCACCCGAGCACAACCAAACATCTTCGACGACCCAGACTTCCGCATCGGCCGCTTCATCGGCCAGGGCCGGGCAACACAGTACGCCGGAGTTTCCTACGCGGTCATGGTCGAGATCCCTCCGCGATCGCGCCCGCTTCGGGCATTTCCCGGCGACTACACGGCGTTCGCCGACAGGGTCCACAAGCGCCTCAGGGGCCGCCGCCCGCTCTCGTGGTTCGTCACTGCCCTGCTCTCCGAGATCCTGGTGATGTCCGAGGTCATGCTGGCATTCATGCTGGCCTTCAACACCCCGACGGTCGGGCTCGGCTGCTGGTCCGGGAGCTTTGCCATCTATGCTGTTCTCAGTTCCATGTGCTGGATCTTTGCGGTGTGCTTTCCAAAGCCCGGCCGGGTTGTGACTTGCTTGTGCTATGCCTTCAACTTGTTGGCCTTTACGTGGCTCATAATTGTGACGCTTCTCGTGGTAAGTAGGAACTCTGCTGTTGTTGTGCGTTGGATCGAGAAAGCCAGAGGTAATTAACGATGTTGCAGCTCACAGGCGGCATGAACACGTGCTATTGCCAGGTGTCGCCTTTTGCGTACCCGAGGTTCGGGGGTTACATGACGTTCGAGGACACGGAGACGTTTCGCGATCTGTTCAACGTGGTCAGGTATTGGGCTGCCGCTGCCGGGTTTGGGCTGGCGATACCGATGGTGGTGTTTGTCGTTGCGTTGTTCTGGTGGCTGAAATGTGCGCATCTCTGGAAGGCAAACGAGGATAGGGACACTGCTAATGAGCTGCGGGACTCGCGGATTGACTGGAGGTGGCTGACTTAGAAGTCTAGTCTAGTCGTCGAGGGTTTGTTGATACGGTCGGCTTTGTAGAAACGCCAGGGTATCCAAGTTGCTTGATTATGAGTATTGAACTCTTTTTAGTAGTAATTGTTTTTAGTGTCTTGCTTTATTGCCTGAGCAGATTCTATGTCACGAGCATTAAGGGATGGTTTGATCAAAAGTGGTCGTCAACTGGATGTCGCTTGTCATTCCGTGAATCCACGACACGATATAGCAGCGTGTCGGGCTTCAATACATTTCGCATCAGTGTCTGTTCTCTGTGTCCTGTTTCCCCTTCATTTCTCGAGTTCGAACTCTAAGTCTAAGGGCTTGGAAAGACGCCACTATCATTGGTCTCCGCTGGACCTTTCATCAGTAAGTCATCTATGTACCTTTATGTACTACAATATTCGAGAAGCACATCGATTTATATTCCCTTCAAACGGACTTCCCAAATTGTTAAGGGGTGGGTTCGGGTTTGAAGAGTTGGCGGGTTTAGCTGCCATTTTCGGCGGGCTGACCTCTGACACCAGAAGTAAAGCTGTCCGTGACTCAATGCCTCCAACGTTGACTCATCTACATCTCAAATTCTCGCATAAAGTCTATGCAAATGACCCTCGACTAAAGTGAATCCGAATTTTTACACTATAAACTTCATTGCAAAGAGTTATCATCCAGGGTGCGATTACAGATGGCAGGAACAGAAGGAAGCGTACCAGACAATGTCAAGCCGCATCTGCTCCGCTCTGAGCAAGATCCCAGGCCGGTAGTCTTGATGACATGCGGTATTGCAGGTCAGTGCTATCCGGGAAATACTCAGCATGCGGCCAACAAATCCTAATCTCACAGCCCGATATCATCATGCTAACTCAAACCAGGCTCGGGCAAGTCCACTCTAGCCAAAGCCGTGGTTGCTGCTTTCCCGTCCTTTGTGCGTGTGTCAATCGACCAGATCATCCACTCACGGCACGGAATATATGGCGTCGACTATCCCCGTGAGAAGTACGACGAGTATATGGATGAAGCAGACGAGATCTACGAAACGCAGTTCCGACAACTTCTTCGTGATCGAAAGGATATCGTGTTGGATCGGTCATTCTATGACAAGGCGGACCGCGAAGAGTTCAAGGCTATGGTCGAAGAGGCCGGAGCAAGGTGGGTACTTGTGTACTTCAAGGCGGACAGGGACTTGCTGTGGAAGAGGATTTGTGAGCGCAGAGCTCGTGGTATCAACGCGGATTCGGCATTAGAGATCTCGGAAGCGTTGCTAGACTCTTATGTGAAGGGATTCGACGTTCCCGTTGGCGAAGGTGAGATTGTGATTGATGTGGCGCAAGCGACTCAATCTCTCACTTGAATGGTACCGGTACATCATATTGTTGTCTGCGTCCTTATAGTCCAAAGTTTCGATCAGTTGTGGTGATGATGATCGTGTTGTTTGAGACCCGTTCCAGGCCGCCGCCTACAGAGTACTGGACGGAACTAGGTGCAATACACAAACCACACGATCGGCACCCGCCCATTTTCGGAGTTTCCGGTCATCGGAACTCTTGCAAATTGCAGCTTTAGAGTCTCAAATGGCGTAGACCTGTTCTGCCTCTTCTGCAACCTGCTGGGTACATGGCATAGTGGACATAAACCTGCTCTGCCTCTTCTGCAACCTGCTGGGTACATGGCATCGTGGACATAACACTCGTTGGCTGCTGAGTACAAATGCCTTGCTAGTGAAATGAAATAGAAGAGGTACACCCGTTTCAAGAACGCACGGTTTCTACAGATCGTGTGTATCCAAGCTCTTATGTTCATCATCTCATGCGAAGAGAACCGGTATTTGGCCAATGAAGAGACATCCTTAACAAGTCTATGTGCTTTTCACGGCCACCACCTAGTGGTTTCTCCTGACTGCCTGATCAAAGCTGTGCAGATATTTCTGTCTAGTTCCAAACTAGCAGAATAATCTCACTGACAGCTCTGTACTTGCGATGTGGCCCTCTGGCACAGAGATGAGATAGGAATCTTGGCTAGCACAAGGAATAACTTCATGCAACACAGCGTGACAGTGGAAAGACAAAAGACAAGAAGAGCATTCCGCGAGACCGTCGGGGAAGCATTCGTCAAACTGCTGGACTCGTCTGAACTGCCATTTATCTTGAATACCTTGACAATACAGCAGGCTCAGGACAACACGACTAGCCAGGTGATATGAGATCTATGATGAGGACTATTGACCAGGTCGCGCTCCTGCCGTCTATCCATATCTGATGGGAATTGACAAGCACTACTAACACGACCTTAGCTTCTCACATCACATAACAAGCGTCATTACACGCAACGCCACCATACGAGAATTGAGATGTCCCGGATACTGTGGTTATATTCGAGGCCCGATTGATACGGGAGATCCCGCGATCCAATATTGCAGCAAGCTGAGAAGCGGCTAGGAGAATAGCTCACTATGGCAGTAGCAATGGGCGGTTGGCTCTCGAAGACATCGAGTTATCCTTATATGGCCAGCAGCTGAAAGGAGTGATAGTTTGCCCATGTAGCAGGTAGGGTGACGGCGTCTCTCTGGAGAAATTCTCGGGAAAATGGCGTGGAGCACGGGCTGAAATGCTGGGCACGGATTTCGCGGCAGTTCCCAAGCCGTTACCCGGGAGTCTTGCCGGTCGTCTGCAGGCTTAAATCACTGGAAACATCCGGTCAGCGGGCCGGGCGAGACACGACGGTAACCGCGGAACCGTAGACTTGGTGTAGTTTGAGAAGACATCCTGATGTCATCTGTGGTGTTAGACCCACGGATGCAAAGTTCTTAGAGTACAAGAGCCATTGTTCCTTGGTCAGCGGCAGGAGATACCTGGCAGCTTCTGATGCGGTCCTGCGCAAACATGACTGTGCTCTTCTGGCCTGTAGACATGGTGCCAATAACAACTGTCTGCGCTTCGCCAGTCAGGCCGGCCACAGCGCCGTTGCAAAGCTCGCACTTCCCAGCGACTCGGAAATGCTGTCAACGGGAATAACTGAACAGGCAAATCTACCCGGCTTGGGGGTCTAACACCAAACGATCTGATTGGAGCGCATACAACGACAGCCAAGATCGTATAAGTACCCACTATCGGGCCACCACCAAACATGCTTGTACGTAAGATAGTACGGATCCTCGACTTCTTGGAACTGTCGCCTGACTGGCTGTCCCACTTTTTCGGGGGATGAGTCTGCCTGCTATATCCGCTGAACTGCGTGTGGAAGCGTGGGGGAGGCCACCACGCCTCCCTGGCAACTGAAACCTGGAGATGAGGCTCTAGTAAAAGGTTTTCCCACGGGGCAGCTTGGCGGACCCGTTTACGGGGTCGATCATGGCGACCGACACGTGCGGGTTCGGCTATTGCGTCCATCGTCGGGCCATGCCTCAGCGAGAATGACGTTACGCTCCAGGCACGACAGATTCGCAAAGGCCAAATTGGGTAATGATATGCCATTGATCTGCTCCGGTACCCGGCGCCGGGGGAGCGGCAGAGATGGGCTATATAACGGCCATGGTTGCACTTGGAGTGCTCAGGTCGCCCTTTGTGATGTGAAGATCACCTCTTAGACTAGTTGAGGCATCTCGGCCAGATCAAGATGAGTGAGCTCCAACGCCTCCCCGGCTTCAATGTCGCCAACCACCTCGAGAAGCGTCAGCTGTTGATCGCTGTCAACTGCGTCGCAGCCCTGTCTATTTTCTTCTTCGGCTATGATCAAGGAATGATGGGCGGCGTGAACAACGCCAAAGACTACATCGACTTGATGGGCTTCGGCCACGTCGACCCCGTCAGCCAAGAGCCCATTGTTACCGACAGCCTCCTGCAGGGTGGCATCGTGTCAGTGTACTACCTCGGAACCCTGTTCGGGTGCTTGGGCGGGGGCTGGCTTGGTGACAAGATGGGTCGCATCAAGACTATTGCTGCAGGCGCCGTCTGGGCCATCGTTGGAGCGGCCTTGCAATGCTCGGCCCAGAACAAAGACTGGATGATCTGCGGTAGGTAACTGGCAGCTTCAATAGGTGTGGGGAGATCAGAGTGGGCTGACATCCTCTAGCACGAGCGGTCAATGGTATCGGCACCGGCATCTTGAATGCCATCGTCCCTGTATGGGCAACCGAGACAGCCGAGCACACCTCCCGCGGTCAGTTCATCGCCATCGAATTCACGCTGAATATCTTCGGTGTCGTCGTGGCGTACTGGCTTGAATATGGCCTCTCGTTCATCGACAATGGAGACTCAGCGTTCCGATGGAGGTTCCCAATCGGATTCCAAATCATTCCGCTGCTGTTGCTGCTCGCCATCGTGTGGTTCTTCCCCGAGTCACCTCGGTGGTTAGTCAAAGTAGGCCGGGACGACGAGGCGCGGTACATCCTCCACCGTCTCCGAGGCACGACCGGCGATGATGCGGTACGGGCCGAGCGTGAGTACCAGGATATCCGCAACATTGCAGAACTCGAAAAGCGGGAGTCGACCAAGAACTCGTACTTTCACATGCTCTTTGGCATTGGTTCCGGCGAGCTGCACACGGGCCGTCGCGTGCAGCTGGTAATCTGGCTGCAGATCCTCCAGGAGTGGGTGGGCATTGCCGGAGTGACCGTGTATGCCCCTACCATCTTCCGAATTGCCGGGTTCGACACGGACAAGAGCCAATGGATAAGCGGCCTGAACAACATATTCTACATGTTCGCCACTCTCGTGTGCGTGTTCACGCTTGACCGGATAGGTCGCCGGTGGACGCTGTACTGGGGCGCGATCGCCCAAGGCATCGCCATGTTCCTCGCTGGAGGCTTCTCGCGGCTCGGTCAGGACGCTCGCGATCAAGGCAACATCAGCTTAGCCAACTCGTACGGCGCCGCAGCTGCGTCTTTCGTCTTCATCTTCACCTCGGTCTTCGGCGCCACCTGGCTGACCGTGCCTTGGCTATATCCAGCAGAGATCTTCCCGCTCCAGGTCCGTGCCAAAGGCAACGCCTGGGGTGTCTTCGGTTGGAGCATCGGCAACGGCTGGCTCACCCTGCTCTGCCCCGTCATGTTCAATGCCATTGGAGAGAACACATTGTACATATTTGGCGCGGCCAACTTTCTCTCCCTCGTGGTGGTTTGGGCGCTGTATCCGGAGAGCAATCAGCGCACACTGGAGGAAATGGATCTCTTGTTTGCTTCTCCGTCGCCGTGGGCTTGGGAGGCGGAAAAGACGTTTGCGAGACTCAAGGCCGAGCGGCCAGACCTTGTTCACGCTGCGAAGCGGGGAGATAGGGTTGTTGATGCTGAGCCTGGACTACTTGTTGCTGACAAGCAGGACGACTCGGCATGATGAGGTGGAATAAATGATACTGATACCCAATAGATGCTATGGACATGGTGTTCAGAGGATGTAATGTCACGGGGGGGTTCGGTAGTTGGAGACTTGATATCGTGTGTGGCGGAAAGAGATTGAACGCCTATGATGATCTCTAGCATAGCGCAAGGTCCTGTGTATGTCAGCCCAAGCAGAGTGAGAAGACTCTGGCAGAGCTCAATACAAAGGACTCATTCCACAAGGTTGTTCCCGAGTAAAGTGCCGATCATGGCCAGATAGAATCGTACATAAACAGCCAATCGTCCCAGTATCGCTCAAATCTGCCGACCAGAAGACTCCGTCCGTCTTCTCGTCCGACTTTCCAGGGTCTCGTGTAGAGACCTTCCATCTGGAGATGCCGTTTCAGAGCAATGTTCATGCTGAAGGAGCTAGGGTTTACGCCCAGGAAAAAGTCGCATGCAAGTAAGACGATGAAGTCGATCAATGCCTGCTGATCCCAAGTCAGAGCATGGAGGGCTTTCAAGTCCTCCGGGTGGGGCTTGAGTAGGTCCTCTTTGGTGGTCACGACTATCTGCTGTTGGGATTGAGCTCGTTCGACAAACTTGGCGGCCTCTGTACTGTTCCCAGTCGCCAGATAAGCCACCCTGAACCCTCTATCAGCGGCGGCATGAAGATACGACGAAGTCTGGTTGTCAAAGGACGGCCAGGCACTCAGAGCGTCGCTCTCTGTGCGTAGGTGGAAGCCAGCAAATCTGCCTGCTGCCGTAGCTGGACCAGCAGCCAAGGCGAAGTGGCGCATTGCCTCAACGGTCCGCTTGCCCAGCTTGAGGATATCCTGGCGGAACCTTAGCAAGCCTCCGTAAGTCGCGACAAACTCAGGTCCGTCTCGATAGACTGGAAACTCCAACTGTACACCCCAGTTGAGGCGAATGACTTGTGGGTGACTGTGGCTCGTGGGGGGCAAGTCAAACTGCTCAGCCCGGTCCAAGAGCCACTGACGGAGTCTGGTCCCAAAGAGATCAGTGTGACGGTTCAGATCTCGCTTATCACAGCCACCTCGGAGCCCGAACTCAGTCCGTGGTGTGATGCTCACTGGTCGATATGGCTCCTTGAAGTTGGGAATACTCCATGTATTGTTGTAAATGGAGATTTCCGGACATTGTGTGGTGAGACCCGTCCGGAAGTGCTCTGCGTCGAAGAAGTAATCGAAATCACGATGGTCCTGCATGATATCTGCCAGGTTCTTCTCCGATCGTGTCCGCACCTGTGGCATAACCAAGCCTGTAGCGCCGGCTTCGATGGCATACCGAACACAAGTCAGAATGTAGTTCCGGATGTTCCCAATGCCTCCGGAATTATTGTCACAAATGAACACGAGACCGTCTGTCCAAGATGTCTCAGAGCAGACCCGTGCCAGAGGCCAACCTATAAACGGCGCTTCAGGATCAGAGAGGTCAATCTTGCGGTGAGCTAGCGGGCCAGCCGTAATGTCAGCATTGCACTGGTCGAATATGCACAGGCGAGGAAGTCGACAGCTCCATATTGTGGCCAGGCTGATCAAGCATACCGCCAGCAAGACGTTCCGCTGCCGTGACATGACAGCGAGGACGGATCGGTGCTGGCGCCGCATCGCATCATGTTCAATTGGGGATGAAGAGGTCTAGCAAATAGACCAGACATGCGGTCGGCCAGTGGATTGATTGACTAGCGGGTACAGCCTCGTGACTAACAACGAGAAGTGTTTTGGCAGTCCCTTGGAGAAGATGAGACGATGGACACGTCGAAGATGCGGTTAAATGGCAGATACCGATGAAGTCACGGAATGATCCCTCCGCCCAGAGCGCCGGGCCGCTGTAACCCTGAGCGGCGCCATCATCACGCCCGACCAAGTTCTACACGACTGATACAACCTCAACCGAAGTAGATTTAGAGCTGTAGATCCTATGCGGGGAGTGATACCTTACTTTGTGGTGTTTTGTCGTGGCAACTTGGAAAGGGAAGCTGCCTTCAAAGAAAACCTCAAATGCTCTTGCTTGATTGCATATTTCACAGCTTTTATGCAGTTACCGGTATGAAGTACCAGTATCGGTGTCAAGCCACACTTCCAAAGTTAAAGGCCCACTTTCCCAGTTAAGCTAAGCCACAATGCGGGGTGCCACTTTGGCTCCACTAAAAAGTTCAAAATTTTGGATTTCGCAGACATCGCGACGACACCAAGAACAAACGTACCAACCCCGCCAAACCGGCTAGTTTTTTGGTTGTGATACTATAGCCACAAGCTCACAAATAACATAAGGCAAGATGTCGAAACGAGCAGCTGAGTCCGACAAGGCGGACCTCCCGCGCAAAGGCGGTGACCGTCCAGAAGCCATGGACATCGACGACAAGACGAACGAGATGGGCGAGTTCGAAGACGAGTTCGAGGATGAATTTGAGAGCGAGGACGAGATCTTCGAAGCTGGAGTGGACGGCCGGCCGGATGCTGAGCGCGAGGCAGAGGAAAAAGAAGGTGAGCCGCATAGCCTTATTCACGTGGCAATTGAGCGGATAGGGACTGACATGCGCTCGCTACATAGCAATGGACGTCGACAGTGGTCCTGGGACCTTCATAGTCGGACGGACGAAGCTCGAACCTGGCCAGACCTTGGCACCCGACCCTACAACGTACGAGATGCTCCATAACCTCAGTATGCCCTGGCCATGTCTCTCATTCGATGTTGTGAGGGATAACCTCGGCGACAATCGGAAAGTCTATCCAGCGACCATGTATACCGTGACAGGAACACAGGCAGACAGCCAGAGGGCAAGCGACAACCAGATCATGGTCATGAAGCTTAGCGGTCTGAGCCGAATGCAAAGAGATGACGGAGAGGACTCTGACGACTCTGACGACGATGACGAAGACGCGGATCCTATCCTCGAGTCCAAGTCGATACCCCTCAACTCGACCACAAACCGGATACGAGCTCACCAAACACCATCACAAGACCCTTCCAAACCTCCCACTACCCTCACCGCGACAATGACCGAGTCCACGAACGTCTACATTCACGACATCACCCCACATCTCACCGCTTTTGATACCCCGGGCACGATGATCACCCCTCAGCAGAACAAGCCCCTCTGCACCATCCGAGCACACAAGTCCGAAGGCTACGCAGTAGACTGGTCACCTCTTTCCCCTGCCGGCAAGCTGCTCACGGGTGACAACGACGGCGTCATATATGCCACCACTCGCACAGACGGCGGCGGTTTCGTGACGGACACGCGGCCTTTCCAGGGCCACACCAGCAGCGTCGAGGACATCCAGTGGAGCCCGAGCGAGGCATCCGTGTTCTCCTCGGCCTCGAGCGACGGCACGGTCCGCGTGTGGGACGTGCGCAGCAAGAGCCGCAAGCCCGCGCTCACGATGCAGATCAGCGACACGGACGTCAACGTCATCTCCTGGTCGCGGCAGACCACCCATCTCCTCGCCTCGGGCGCCGACGACGGCGAGTGGGCGGTCTGGGATCTGCGGAACTGGAAGCCCAGCGCGGCGGGCGGTTCGGTGGCCGGCAAGCCGACGCCGATCGCGAACTTCAAGTACCACACGGAGCAGATCACGAGCATCGAGTGGCACCCCACCGACGACAGCATCGTGGCTGTCGCCGCGGGCGATAACACGGTCACGCTGTGGGACTTGGCTGTCGAGTTGGACGACGAGGAGAGCAAGGATACGGCTGGTGTGCAGGACGTACCGCCTCAGCTGCTGTTTGTGCACTATCAGCAGACGGCGAAGGAGGTGCACTGGCACCCGCAAATACCTGGCTGTCTCATGGCTACTGGAGAGGAGTTCAGTGTTTTCCGGACAATCAGCGTATAAGGGAAGGAAGTGCATAGGTGTTGTACCTGTCAATGCGAAGGAGAGGGATGGCGGAGACGGCTGCACGTTTGCAGAATACGAATTGTCGTTCAGTGGTTGTCGTGTGCAGAATATTGCACACGGAAACTGAGGCTGTCGCGCGGAAGCAAGTACATCAAGGCTTGCTTCAAGCTGCCTGACACTCGCATTTGCACCTAGATGAGGATAGAATATTTACAACAAAAATTGTTTAACGTCCTCCTCAATCGCTTACGCTCCAATGTCCTACTGATCGTCAACCAATTCAGAGATTAGCTGTTGAGCCTCCATAAGAGTGTATCTGCATCTTGTCGTCAGCTCATTTGTCATAATGCGTCTAGACAGTAAGAAAGTGAACTCGCCCACAGACTTACCGTCTCATCAGCACAACCAGCAGGCGTGTTATACAAATACGCCCCGGTATTGATGAACAGCTGCTGATTCTCGCATACCAACCAAGCAGCGAGATTGGGCCGGTTGATATCGGGCGTGCTCCAGGTCACGGTGTCGCCCTGGAAGGCAAAAGTCCCGTAGCTATTCTGTGTCGTGTTGAACCACGTCTGCAGCTTGCGCTGCGTCTTGTCCGCCGGGTTCTCGACGTTCATGTACAGCGGCGCCACGCCGTCGCCGCGCGTCTGCACCAGCTGCCCGCTGACGATGTTGAACTGCCCCGCTGACAGGTACGAGTCCATGTATGCTGGCCCCGGGGCGTTGGTCGGTTTGGCTTGGAGGTAGCTGTGGAAGTTGGGCGATTCGACGGCCCGGACCCAGTACCATCCTGACAGGAGGGTTGTGGGCACGCTGCCTGTGCCGGTGGCTGTGGTGGATGCTTTGGTCGTGGTTATCGTTGCCCGGGAGGTGGTTGTGGAAGATGTTGCCCGCGAGCTGGATGTGAGGGTGGTTGTTGTGGGTTTCGTGCTTGTGGTCACCCTGGAGGACGTGCTGCTACTTGTTGACGTGGCCGGGGCTGCTCCGGGATAGCACTGGAAGTAGTAAGGGCTGACTAAGGTCAGATTCTCCATCCGTGATATCAATGCTTCTCTAATGTATGCAAACGAAAGCTTACTTATAGCTGGTGCAGGTATAGCCCGAGCCGCAGGCGCTTGGCCCCGAGTATCCGATACCGCCGCCTGATGTGCATGTTAGTAAACATGATGCTTTGGCTAGTCTGAGTCGAGCCGCTCACACTGTCCATACGGATTAGCAGTAGCTTGAGCGGCAACTGAAGCCGTCAGTGTAAGGGCTGCTACAGCAGCCAGGGACAGCATGACCATGCTGCTTGACTTTGCAGATCTTTGCAGGCAAGGTTGGCTCAGCCAACCTGGATGTGATACACAGTTGTCAGTGGTAACAGTGTCGAATGTCTGGCCATATATATTGCAGGACTAGCGTTGTATGAGGCTCAAAGAGCGAACCGCGTTCCGGGAGTGAAGAGTTCACAGCCAATAGCTAGTGTAGCACTCCCATCCTGATGTCAACTTTCATGACGCCGGAAGAGGACCGAAGCGGGCAACGCTGAGGAAACTCAACCCTAGCTTCCGAAACAACAGTCGACTTCAACAAATCCGTCCGATCAAAACCACTTAATTGCGTACGGATATATTGCTCAGCGTTGCATTGCAGACACGGAGTTGGTTAGAACCTGGGAAACGCAGTCCCTCCCGGAGCCAAGCTTCCGCGAGTGGACCCTGGATCCCGGGTGACCTCGCCAGTTCTCGACCACGTTTTACATACTCTGAAAAGTCGTCATGTCACTCGACTCGTATGAGTTAGGGGCCATAGTAAGATGTTCCTATATCCTAGAGATCATGTGAACAAAACAATATGAGATGTTTCTCTCCTCGTTTCCAACCTGTACGATGCGCAGCAAGACGGAAGGTCGTTTTCGGATGGGGACTAAGCCCTCGACCATCACTGGCTTTCTAACAACAAAGGCAAGGAAATCAACTCCAGCTGTTATTCTGCCGTCACAGGGCGTGTGACAGGGCCCGTGGTGCTTTGAGGTGTGATAGAGTTGCCCCGGATGTTCTCAGGCCAGGCACGCTGTATAAGAAGACTGCTGCTCACTCAGATCTGTGAGAATAGCCAGCAATTGTATCGAGAGTCAGGACTGGGCCTGATCAGAGCTGGCCCTAGATTACAAGCGGGCTGGGATGCTGTGATGGTCTAGGCTATACCTTAGGAGTGTCTCAAGAAATCAAGGTAATCGTTAATGGTATTTTTT
This sequence comes from Coniochaeta sp. PMI_546, assembly GCA_021432605.1. Lineage (NCBI taxonomy): Eukaryota > Fungi > Ascomycota > Sordariomycetes > Coniochaetales > Coniochaetaceae > Coniochaeta > Coniochaeta sp. PMI_546. The sequence continues at coordinate 354,720 of MU271158.1, read as the reverse complement.
ATTCATACTGCCTTTCTCCACTACTAAAGAGTTACAAAAGAGCTAGGTACGCTTCAATGAGCAACTTAGCCGTGAAAGGCAGTCAGTTTTCTACGTCTATAAAATGGAGACGACCGTCCTTACAAGCAGCCCTGACTATACGGAAGTAGACTTAGGGGAACTAATCAACACCTTTTGCCAATGTTCTGGTACACGTCGAAGAAGTCTACACCATACCGTATCCAGTCACCTGGTTACCATCAATTCGATAAAGCGATACAGCTAAGACATGACTAAGAAGGTCAGGAAGATTTGGTGGAGCAAGAGAGCGACCTGGACTCAATCTTGTTCCAGCCCAGCATGAAATGAACGAATAAAGGATCCTATAAACATGCACTAGGACATAGGTCTAAGTCTATACCACGCAGCAATCGATACAGATCACCGTTAAACCATGGTATTATCGTCGGTTTGATTGTAGGGGCTGTGGAGTCTACATGAATATAAAGTCAGACAGAAATTTGTCCCCCAGCGGGTTCACTAGGTCTTCGACTGCGAGTAGTTTGTCAACAGCTGGTGTTGCGTCTCAAATGCGCATTTCCTGCTGGCTGTCGCCTATTCTGTGAAGTCATGACTCTACCAGTATATTTGCTCCAGCTACCGCACCAGGACATTGTGACGCCTTCGGTCGATCGTCCAAGCCGCCGAACAGCCGGCATGCATCCAAGAAGTCCCCGCTCCTCTAGCCTCTGCCAGTATCACGGGTGCACGATCATGCAGTGTGCCATGCGATTGCGCGAGGTGCAGTCTTCCGACTATTGGACCATTGAAACCTTCTATTGGAAGCGCCAAAGTCTGCCAGTGTCAAGTGGTCGACAACAATGGGGAAAGCCAAGGAGAGAAAACGGCGCACTGTGCTGGCAAAAGGCTGGCCGAAGCTAGCGTATTGAGCCCAATGATAGACCGTCGTTGACATGCATGCTGATATCTCGGTAAGGGCCGAGTGGATCCCGGTGCGCCATCCTTATGCAAGTTTCTTGGCGGTAGTTGCTCGTCTTATACCTAAGCAATACGTGAAGGAGAGAGGTAAGGCTCCGACGTGCTCTTGCCTGAACATGCTGCCTAGTACGCAGTCCATGAAGTAATCTGACATCCGTCTCGTGGTAAAGAAACACAGTAGCTTCGTTCCAACAGACAAATCACTAGATTATCCTAGCGTTTTTTAGCAGAATCCCGTCAACCTTTCTGTTATCATGCCTTCGCAACCGCCCGCCTTTCCCAAGGTGTTCTTCATCCTGCCCATGACGCGCTACGCGCCTGACGACTACATCAAGCTCGGCCAGGTCGTGGCGGACCCGCTCGAGCCTTGGAACCGGCTCGCAGACCCGATACCGCTGGACGGAGACCTGAAGCCCCGCGCCGCCACGACAACGGAATGGTCGTGCCGCAGCACCTCCTCGTCGTTCGCCTCGGTCGGCGCCTTCGCCCACGTGCTCGACCTGCTGACCGCCGAGGCCTCGCGCTCGACCGAGGCGGGCCGCACCCAGACCTTCGAGGCCGCCAAGCTCGAGACCGTCTTCTTCGAGCCGAAGGTCGACAAGGACCTCGCCTCGCGGCTGATCGAGATCCCGGACGTGAAGAAGCACCTCAACCGGGTCCGTTGGTCGGGCGGCTCGGCGTACCTGATCACGGGCTTGAAGATTGCCAGGAAGCCGGGCAAGTTCACGACGGAGGGGACGAGCCGGACTGAGCTGGCGGCGAAGCTGGAGGCTGCGGTCGACGGTGGGCAACTTGGTGGCCAGGTGAGGGCTGGTGGTGAGGGACAGACGACGGCAGAGGCAGGGGTTACTGAGGAGGGTCATGCGGCTGGTGATTATGTGTTTGCGTATAGGATGAGCAAGATCTATGTCACGTGGCTGACGGGAAAGGCGGTGGTGGGAGCCCAGAGGGAAGGGGGCGATCTGGAAGGGGCGCACGCGGGTAAGAACGATGACTGGGAAGGAAGTGATCCTGGAGGCTATCAGAGCGATATTGGTGACGATGGCGACGGTGACGCGGACGATACTGCCGAATGGGATATAAAGGATGCAAGGGTCGAGGCCGAAGACTTTGGGATCCAGCTGCCAAAAGAGAGCTTCGAGACAGGAGAGGTGGGTGATGGGGACGAACTTTACTATCTTGTCAAGGCTGTTTGATGATTTGAGTTTGGGACGAGGATAGTGGCTTGAGAGTGTTCCAGACCTCCGCCACAAGCTCAGAACTACGTGCTTCATTGTCTGTAGGAGCTTAACGATTTACGATCATGACCTATATTTGCGTGTCGAACGTCGTTCCACGGTGCAGATGGTCTATTGAGATCTCAGTCGGGCAGTAGGTGTTTTTTGTACGTATGAACGACCGTAAGCCAACATAAAGCCCCCTGAGAATTGGTTCACTTAGACTTAGTCTAGGCCTCTTCTTAAGCAATTCCATACCTTGCATAGAGTAACTAACTGTATGTCACTCGAATGGCCCATCCCCACGAGTGATAACCGTCTGTAACGCACTGATGAAGAACTCGTCATAAGTCTTGCCCTGCGCATTCGTCGCTGCATTTTTCTCAATCGGACGAAACGTGAACTGGTTGGCTCGGTGGTTCGGCGGCCGGAGGTAGGAGTACTTTTCATTCGTCTGCAGCGACATGGCCTTGAGCACGCGGCGCATCGACGAGATTGACTTGAAGTCCTCTATTCCGAGGCCGGGCTTGATCTGCGATTGATGCGCATTGTAGAACTGGTAGACGACGGCAGCGAAGGCAGCAGCGACAGGGGCTGCAAATGACGTCCCACTCATATAAGCCCACGCATCCTTGCACGTGCAGCTGCCGTCCTGTTTGTGTACAAGTTTCGGCGTGGCCTTGTTACGCATCAGAAGGCGAGGACATACTACTCTGATGCCGTCCGAGGCGGCTGCGGCTCGGAGTGATGCTGGCCAAGTAGATTCGATGGCGCAGCCGAGGGTGAGTAAGCTATACTCCTTGTTCAAAGATGGCGTAGAGAAGTCTCTCATGGTGCCGAAATGGTTGCAGGCCATGACCTTAAAGACATCCCTTTCGGTGGCCGGGTAGATTAGGTCTTCATTGTAGCCACTGTTGCCTGTCGCCGCGAATAGCAAAATGTCCTTGGATACGGCAGCGCGGATGGCGTCCCGGACGACTTTCGTCTCCTTGCAGCAGAAGGATATTGAGATGATCTCACTATCCCATTCCTCGGCTGCGTGTTTGACTGCCTGAGCAACCTTGTGGGAGAGGCCGGCGTCCGTCTGGATGTCTTCGCGCGTCTCGCCTATCCGCGCAATGCGTAGATCGATCTGTGGCACGAGCTGGAGCAGGATGCCAGCAATGAAAGTACCGTGGCCGTCTTTGTCTTCTGGTTGTGGCAACGGTTGAGCTTGAGGTTGAGTTTGAGGCTGAGCTTGAGCTTTAGGTTGAGCTTGAGCTTGAGCTTGAGGTTGTGCTTGCGGTTGGGATCGGGCTTGAGGTTCAGCTTGAGGCTGAACTTGAGATTGAGCTGGCTTAGGGGCTTTTTGGGTACTCCCAGGAGCAGGTGGTTTCACCTTGGAAAAGTCATGGTACCGCTCGATTTGAGTATCCCCTACTTTGAACCAAGGTGTCCATCGCCTGTCCTTGATATACTGATGGCCAGGATCGATGCCTGTGTCTATTATAGCCACACGTACAGGGGTTTGTGTACGGTCTTGAATATTGACCACAGCATTTTCCAGCGTTTTCTGCCGGAATCTAAGGAAGCTTTGGATCCATCTGGCGCTTTCCCTGAAGCTTTTGTCAGCGTACTAGCTGGAATTCACCAGGTCCTACCCTTCTGCTTCTATCATTTGGGACCCAAGTGACAAACTTACGTTGGATTTTCACCAGGGCTTGTTGCCCCTGCATCGAACAGTGCCGCTTTCTCAAATTCCTCGTCTTCTAGGGGATCTGTGTGCCATGTGACGGCTTGAGCAGCACTCAGTTTAGCGACTCGCTCGAGAGGAGCACCTGACTATTCGATCTAAGGGGGTAGGGTCTCTTACATCTACTAATTCCGAAGCTTGGCTGTCGTTCGTATGCCGGCGTCCCGGCAGGGCTTGCCCCTGTACTCTCGGCAAGAAAGTCTTTGATCTCTGTTAAAAATTCCGAAATCTTCTCCTGTAGGCGGGGATTCTGCATCGTCGGATTTTCTAGCTCCTTCAGCAGGTTCGGTTCCAAGCTAATGGCCACGACTTTTGCCTCCTCGATCTGCTGGAGCGACTGTGATAATAGCCTAAAGAGTCGGATCTTGGCTGCAATTAGTTGTTGCTCGTTCTCAGGACTCCGTGCCTGCGCCTTAGCGATCGATATCTCCAGCAGCTCGATCTTCTTGCGGAGCGCAATGGCCATCTTTCCTTGGTCGTCCTTATCGGGCTCCTGTAGCTTGTTCAGCAAACTCAGCGCCATATCTACGTCCTCCGCCAACTTCTTGTTCTCCTTAGTCGTGTATTGAATATTGGCCATGGCTAGCTCCAATGCTTCGCGGTGGACCAAGGCCAGGTCTCTTTTGGGGCCCTCGGCAGATGCCGGATCAGGGGCAACACCAGCAGGCGCTTCTAGCTTCAGAGGTACTCCTTCTGAACCGGTATGATTGTCTTTTGCTTCCTTCACATGATTAACGATTTGATGCAGCGTGGCAAGGAGCATGTGGCGCGTCAACGTCGTCCGCTCAACCTCATCCTTGATTTCCAACCGGGCGCCCAGAATCTCCCGATAAATTGGCTCGGCCTCGGTAAACTGGTCGCTAAGATATACGGTGAGAGCAAGGTGCTCTTTGGCGTTGAGTATATCCAGGTCGTTAGCCGTATCGGCCTTGTTCTTCCCCAAAGCTTCTGACATAGCATCTATGATCTGGATGCGAATGTCGTTCAGCCGCTGATTCCGGGCTATGTAAAGCGTGTCCCTCGCGGCCTGGTCAGTGCATTTCTGTACCCCCTCATCGTATTGCTTGAGAGCCTCATTGCGCTCGTCTATGGCCTTCTTTATGATATTGCGCAATGTATGTTGCCATCGATCCAAAACAACCAACTCTTTGGACGTGCTGGCCATCGAGACGTCGAGGGGTCGAACAGCGGGTATATCCTTCAACAAATGCAAAAAAAGCCAACGAGACGGATTCAAGCAGTGTTCATCGTCACTGTTATGTGATATGGATTACAAAAAGAATAGAGTCAGAATGAGGGTGAGGCTACGAGCTGTCCTCGGACTCGACCGTCTTACTTAATGGGCGACTTACTGCAACCTACTGCAACTAACACATTAGCGCCAGGTTGTGTCACATCTCTTCCACGGTCTTATTGGTGAATGGTCGTCTTCCCCCAGTCGCACAGTATGACGTCCTTGTCGCTTACTGTTCCGGCATGCTTGCAGGCATGGTTATCTCGAGGGGCAGGGCGCTGTCTTCGGCTGTGGTGTTTCTTACCCCATGCCACCGCTATGCCACCACCATACCACCTACACCGACGTGCGTAAACCAAGCTGAAGTTGCATGGCATGCATGATAAGAGACCAAAGTACAAGGCTTTGAGATGCGACTAGTGTGCATACCATGACCAACTCTTACATTCTCCTTTCGTAAGAGCGTCTGGCAAAACTTAGTCGCAACTAGCATAGACTTTTGCCGCGCACACTCTCTGTTGGGGGGTTTTTTTCCAATGCTTTCCCAATATAACATCTTTGTAACATCGCCCTTTCAGCTATCCGAGTCCTATTCCTGCAGTGCGATAGCCGATCCGGCTAGCACAGGGCTTCTTGCCTCCGACATTCGGCCATGCAATGGGCCTTGCCATCCCATTGCCGTCGACCACTGCCGCTGCGCGATTAACAGCTGGCGAAATTGCGCGCCTTGAACTGTCAACTTCCACCATCTCAGCTCTCGTCATCACCCAGACCATTACGCGCACAGAGACAACCATAACAAGCACCATAACGCTAGGGCGCAGCCTCTCCGCCACACCTGATACCACCGGCACGGCCGTGTCTACGGGTAGCAATGGCATGAGTAGTCAGAAAGTGGGCATCATTGTCGGCGTTACAATTGGAGTCGTTCTCGTCCTGCTCATCATCTTCTGCTGCTGGCGAAGTCGGGGAAGGCGATTTCCAAGAAGCGATGGTGATAGCGAAAAGAGATCAAACTCCGATTCCAGTTATGAAGCATCATATCATCAGCGAAAACGACGTTATCATAGATATAGCCGTCCAGTCTCCCAGGGCACACCAGGCCCCCCTGGACCTCCTGGACCCCCTGGGCGACCTGGACCACCAGGACCGCCCGGACCGCCTGGACCGCCCGGAGCACCCGGACCACCAGGACCTCCAGGGCCTGCAGGGCCCGGAGGACCTGGAGGCCAGCCACAGATTCCGGGACCTCCGGGACCTCCGGGACCCCAAGGGCCAGCCGGGCCAGCCGGGCCAAGCGGCGAGCGAGGTCCTCCTGGGCCAATTGGAGACACAGGGCCACCAGGACCGACAGGACCAGCTGGCCCAGAAGGACCGCGAGGCGACCGAGGCCCAAGAGGGAGACAAGGTTCACCGGGACGGCCGGGTTCACCTGCCTACCTGGGGCCGAGGGCTCCCCCGCCCGTAGATGTCCCGACAGTTTATGTCAATCCAGGGTTGAACTTATTGAATGCGCTTGAATCATCAGCCCGAGTGCGCTACGGATCTAGGCACCACGATGTCAGACGGGAGAGGCGGAGGGACGACGGGAGGTCTTCGCATCGTCGACGCTCATCGGGTCGGCATAGGGAAAGTGATCATAAATATTTGCCGTAGATGCCACATAGTCTAGAGCCTAATATTGCAATTGGGGTAATTCTTGGTATCTGGATAAGCCGTGGGATGTCCTGTTTGTCATGAACAAATGCCTCTGCAAGCTCAGGGAAAAGTATTGTTGCAGTTATGTACTCTAGCTTTGTGTCGCCTATGTGATATCACTACCACCAAGCAAGGATCTCATATTTAGACCTTAATAGTCAAGTTAGAGACATCCAGGATGCACCAAATACACACAAGGTATGCCCGCCGCTTATCACTGGACTCACTCACCCTTGTTGACTCGCACCTGGTCAGAATCAGTTCTCCATTAGACAAGAACAAAGCAGAAAGACTGCGTTCACACTACTGCCCATACCTGCCTGGTATTCTTCATTGGCATCGTAAAACCTAGTCAACCATACATTGTCTTTCACAAGTGATTCGCAATCATCTTGCCGATATGACAGACTATGAGAGGACTCCTTGTTTACTGATGTAACTCAGTTCGAGGAAGGACCCGAACCAGCACGTAGAGGTCCATGCAGGCCGTATCTGAAGATGCCCAGAAATCTTGGAAGCTACAGCGGAACAAATATCACCACGCCTTCCACATCCTCTCTCCCCGACCCAGTCCACGAGCATCATCTGTCTCCCTGTTATCCAACCCCACAACAGCTCCGCATTGTCGACTTTACCATCCGCAAATCCGTACTATCCAGCAGCAGCCCCTCCCTAAACACAAATGAAGATCAAAGCACTCGTCACTCAATCTGTCGCTCGGGTTCTTAATCTCTCTACTTTTCTCCTAAGACCTTGTACCGAGCCCCAGCAGTTCGTTCATCGTCGTCTTTTGCCTCGTAATACTTGTAAGGGGCCAGATCCGGGCGAGCCAGTGCACTCAGTTCCGTCTTGTGTACCGGGGGGACGGGCCGCGTCAGTGCCCGTTGCCACGCCCGCTCGCTATCGTCTTGATCCAGGTGGAAACTGACCATGAATTGTCTCCACGGGCTCACCATTCTCTTCTTCTTGAAGAGCGTGCTAAGGACACTCCTCCAGGGCAGACTGTGCAGGACCTTTTCAATAGGAAGGTAACTGATGAACTCCCTCCCGTCGTAAGGGATCTTCATGACCACGCTCCAGTGAGGCCATGTGCTACCACCGCCGGGCTCGTTGAAAGGGAGAGTGTGCCGCTGATCATGAAACGTCAATGCATGCCAATGATATCGATCTATCTGGTTCAAGTTGGTGGCGTATGCAACGAATCGAGTTGATCCCTGATCGGACAGTCCGTCGTAGCGATAGAGCGTGCAAGACCGCGGGTTTGCGTCCAAATCGGCGAATTTCAGATGCGGGAGATAGAACCTCATGTAAATGTCCTCCACAGCCTGTTTAGAAGCTTTGCACAAGGATCGAAGTAAGAACCATGCATCGGCACGATCCTTATAAGGGATGAAGGCTACGATGATTAGCCATACCTCTACCGGGAGATGGCCTCGTCGGTTGGCCCTCGCGTATGCTTCCCGAGCGGCGCCGGCTCTGGTTTGAACCGCCATGATGAGTTCAAAGATGCTGTTAATCACGTCGGCTTTGGTGGTACTTCCGAGATTCGAGGCGGACGGTGTGAAGGCGCGCCGCTTTTGCTTTTAAAAGAAATCGGGGATGATATCAGTGTAAAGATACAGGGGTGTGACTGGCCATCTCGTCCAGTTTTCGAAGGTAAATATATCTGTTCCCCAATGCCATAGCTCCCGACGCGAGTCTAGTAGATACACCTAGAACCTGGTCATTTAGACACAAACATAGCCGAAGAAATGCCTCTTCAGGCAACCATGTTTCAGGGCACCAAACTTTCTCAGCTGGAGAGAAGTCAAATGTCGATATCATGTCGATATGGAAAAAGAGGACTTGAGAAACGGAGCGGAACAAGTGAGTGTGGCTTTCCAAGTAATTACGTCCTGAGTAACATAATAGTTGTCAAGTGAGTAGCCAAAGGAGGACCAGGTCGTCTCTGGATTTCTCTTCTAGACTTATAGCAAGGGCTAGGAATCCGGAAGATTATAGAAAATGATGTCCCTTTATCAGTCGGGGAAAGCAAGTCTCTCTGGCTTAGCCCAGTCCAATTAAGGCATTTCTAAGGTCGAAGTACTCAATAACGACAGCGAACGGATCTGTGTTGAAATCTCACAGAGACCGATGTCAAGTTCATTGTTTCTTTGCGGAGAGGCCTATAGTATGCTGTCTTAGATCTGTAACATGGTGTATCAAGATAGAAGAGGCCACTGTAAATGACTTGCACCCGACATGCACAATATGATGAAGAACCCATGATCTCTCTCTCAAATCTAAGACCAAGATGATTTGATGGAACATATAAAACAAAACCCGCAGAGAATAGTGCATGACTTTAGGCTTCCTGAGAATGAAAGACAAGACTCAGCGACAATCTCCTAGTAACATCATTTTCAATTCGTTCTAGTCCAGGCTATTGCACCCCGACATGCAGCTCTCGCTCTCTCGGGTTTCATCAACCACTGCCTTACCGACTCTTGACTGAGTGCCTCAGCATGTATCCAACATTGAACTCAACGCAGTCTTCTCAGCAGACGTGACACTCAACGCCCAGTAGCTCTTAACCTGCACCCAGCTCTTGGCATAGGTGCAGTAGAAGGAACTCAGCGGTGGCTTCCAGGAGTCTGGGCTCTTGTCTCCTTTTGCTGAGTTGACGTTGTCTGTGACTGCCCAGAGTTGAGGACGGGTCACGTCATTGGCAAACTGCTCGCGCTTGGCGGTTGTCCAAGCAGAAGCGCCAGACTAGGATGGGCCGTTTGGTCAGTACTGAGACAAATTTGGTAGGGATGCAAGGGAGGTTGATGGATGTTAGTGAACTGCTTACGATCCAGGCGTTTTTGAGCGGCACCATGTGGTCAATATCCAAGTCGGAGGCAGCTGTCCAGGTCGCACCGTCGTAGGGACTTTTCCAAGAACCAGACGTCGCAACGCAAGCGGAATCCACCGTGATAGTGGTTGCGTCCCGCTTCAAGACGTACTCGCTGATCCCCCTCGAGGTCAGCAACTTACATATTATCCTTATTTCGAACGACTAGCCTGTCATGAAGGAACTATTTACCGGGTATTGCAGGTCCCTGAGATGGTGTCCCACGTCGGGAAGAGGTCTCGGTCATAGCCCGACCCGTCCGAAGACGCCTTGACGGTGAGACTTGCCAGCTGACTCTTCGCGGTAGCCGCTGTGGGAATGCCAGGCTATCACAATATCAGCTCCTGTATATATTACGACTGTAGCCCGCACATACCGGTGTTGGCATAGGCATAGGCGCTGCCGTGACGCAGGCCGCCGCAACCAAGGCAGCGAATGAGATGACCCTCATGGTGACTGTCAAGTGACGATGCTCAGACTCTAGGGGAGGAGGGCGTGGCACGCAAGCATTTCAACCACGCCGACATGAGAAATATCCCAAGCTTTATATCTCCAAGCCGACTGACCGCCGTTTGGAAAGCGACGAGTTGCCGGACGCCATGTTCCAATATCGTGCCCTTGACTTAGCACGGGTTTCTCTGCTTTACCGAGCGCCAAGATGCCTCTGCATTTGGTCCGATGCAATACAGCACGTTGTTGTGATAATGCACCCTGACTGGATGTTCAGAGCTGCCACATCAGGAGATGATTGCCCGGTTATCGCAAGGGGAAAGCATTAACCTTATCGTGTCGATCAAGAGAACGATGCGCGTCAACCGCTGACTGCCGTACCGCCCCCGCATTAGCTCCGCTTCCCGACTTGCAAACTGCCTGAACTGGGGTAGCTTCCCCTGGCGGGTGTGATCAGGGTAGCATCGGTCAGTGGTAGTGGTTGCCGTCGCCAATCACAATGCTGACACCCGAAACGTTGTAAGACGATGCTTTGTTGTTATCTTGTGCTAGTGGTTCGAAGACAGACAACTCCTGCCACATTCTAATCCAGATGCGCGAGTTCTTGCTTGCCGGCGCTTTTCTATTCGAAGCAGAAATCATGTAACCGAACACCATGAGAACACAGGCCAAGATACCACCCATATCTGCCATAAGGCCCTGCTCTGCCCGACATGCTTTCCGTGGGAAATTTTGAACTACATGGAACCTCTCTTCAAGACCAGAACCCTCCACGATTGCTTCGCCCCTGCCAGGTGGAGATAACGTTGTCAGTCAGATGCTGCGACGAGACTGTATCGCGATGCCACGATGAACAGACTGACCCAGCCGTGCCGGCGTAGGGGAAACCGACCCGTGAACATGGACAGGGCGAAGATCCAGCCGTCGCTAAGGACAGTACGTCCATGAATGGATCTGACGAGTCCGTGACCCGGACAAAGAGAGATAGTTTGTTGAAACTCATCTGCGCTCCATAGGCTCTGCACTTCACTTGAACCGAGCTTGTATGTCACGCCACTGATCAATTTGAATTTGGAGAAAGGCTACAACTGAGCAAATAGTCCGTTCTCGTAGTTGGAGAGGGAAAGAGAAGACACTGAAGGATGCGTCGTTGACTCCGATGGAACAGGCTACACCTCCTTCGCAGTAAGCGTCGCAGCTGTCTGTATAGCTTCAAGCGTTCATGTCGTCCTCAAAGCCGCCGTTGGTGACTATTAGTAAAGGAACATTGACGATGGCTGCCAGGATGTCACTTGTAGTCCGGGCGAGACAGTAGCCCAAGTCATCATGAAGGTAATTAGTGGCAGCCACGGAGAAACGTTCTTGGTTCACGCCCTCCAGGTGTTACTTACCAATCGATGGTATTCTCTGCCCTGACCTCAAGAGATGAAGAGGGGTCTTCCTAAACCCAACAGTACGAGTTAGGAACAGGCGAATGGATTCATAGGGAAACCTAGGGCTGTGATGATAACTTTCATGGGAGTGAATGTGACGCTAATGGTCTTGGCCTTGGACGCTGATGTATGAGCACGACGACGTGATACGGGACGTGAGAGAGATAGTTGGCCATGCAAGCTGGTGCCGCAGCGGTCGAGACCATAGCAGCACACTCTAATACTGCCCAGCGAACGAGGTCACCGTAATCGCAGCAGACGGCACAGTGTTCACCAGTGTCACAATTCTGGAGAAAATGTCTGTTCCGTGCTTGCAGTGCTAGTACTCAGAGCGGCCACCGTCCTAGGACCAAGAGTCGAGACGACGAGTTGTTATATTGTTTCCTCATGACAAGCACTCACATATGCTATCCACGTTTTTGCCATCCAGAGCCTCTATGGAAGGGTGTGGAGGTTGTGAACTCTGTTTGTACGTTGGCAATTTTAGAGAAATAACTTAGAACTTCCACCTACAAGAAGTGAAGATTGGTGGGGTTGAGGCAGTGGTCAACCAGTCCTCGACACCATCTCAGCATCAAACAACCTCATTCCTGTATATCCACTTGAGAGTGTGATTTCCTTTCCTAAGAAAGCATAGTGTTATGTTGTAAACAAGAGACGATGTGGTATACACTTAACTTCCTCGTGCTTTACCGGCTCAGTTGCGACTATTGTCATGGTGCCCAAGGATCGATACTAGATTCCGTTCCGTCATAAAACACGACTCGATGACAAATTCGGTTTATTCGCCTGTAAGTCTCCGACTGCTTGTTCACGTAAAGACTACCCTGGGGTCGATATTCAAAAACCATTCTTTTTCGAAACTTGTGTACATATGTGGTTAGGTAGCTCGCCCAAGGCGACCAGCACTTGGCTGGCAGTTGGACGATACTCATATCTCACTATGTACGTACTAGATGTTGTGTATGTCCTGCCAAGAGTGGGGGCGGTGTCCGTCAGCATACGCTGCTTCCGTCAGAAGTTTTCACAACTCCTGCGCGTAGCGTAGGGTTAGGTTCATGTACGGATGAGAAGGTCCGGAAGGAAGCAGGATTCGGAGCTGTGCCGCACGTCGGCGGCCATTCGACGCCTTCTATGAGTGTATGATTTGGTTACCTTAGGATCAAGTCGACCTGCATAACCTCGTATATGTGATTCCTTCGCTGTCAACTCCACCCTTTTATCCTCAAGGAGCCACGATCGACACCACCAGTACCGGCCATTGTATAAGAGGGTTTCGAATGCGATAGGCCGTAAGTCGTGATCAACACCCATATGTACAGTAAAGGCAGTTCAACTGAACATATAGAGACTTGACACATGTTTACACCTAGGCATTACAGTATGCCAAGCTCAAGGATAGTTATTTGTACGTCCGCCTACAGGATATCGGGCCTTACCACTCTACTACACCTAAGGAGCGATGGCTCGGTAGGTTCCGTTAGACATGTTACATACCTTACCTATGTGAGACTGAACGTGTACCAGTCCTCAACGATGTTTGGTTTCGTCCTACCACATACAAGTCTGGATGCCCTCCAAATCGCTACGCATCCATACCACTATCATGACTGTTCACCCGTATGACGTACGCACCTGCCAAATAGAGCCACTCTCCCGTTCATGCTTGCTTTGTTGTAGCCATGATCATCAGCATTATGCAGATCTCATTATAGAGTTGTTGATGATATTGTGATGATAGTTTCTAGGATTGCCTATGCCGCAGTGTCGAAGATGGACAGGTGTTTACACTGCAGAGTCTAGGTGAAGGGAACTGTATGATTAGCAGGGAAAATACTATAAATTCAGTGTAGATTCCCGACTAGAATTCTTCTGGATTTCTCTCTTCGCACTCAACTCGACAATCTTACTTCAATACCATTTTTCTCATCGCTTTCACATTACAGAAACCAGTATGCATGTTAAGCAGATCACCTTGTGTCTCTCGGCTCTTCTGGCCTGTGTTCAGGCAGTACCGCGGGACTATGAAACCCCAGAGGCCTTCAAGCGCGAAATCCTCACTGTGGGCGGCGTAAGTAAAGCAGAAATCAGCTTCGGCGGTCAACGGCTGATAGCACCTTTGGTCTACAGAATTGTAATTTCACCGGGGCTTGTCGTCTTCCAAATGGTGTCGACGTGGGGGAGTGTATAGGCGAAAGTGCCAGTTCTTGCTGCTTTGGACGCGCGGTAAGCAAAACTCTCAGTTATAATCGACTAATTCGGCTTTGAAGTTTGGTCTTTACTCATGCCTGGGTGTCGTTAACAGTGTACCGGGGCTGGCAACGGGTGCGAGTTCAATCCAGGGCAGCCGGCCCTATGCACCTAAAATGAAAGCAAAACCCAGCTCTAGAGGACAGCCATCCGGGTTATACACGGACCCAGAGAACGAGCCGTTTTTGGAGTGTTTATTGTGCAAAACGCCAATCTTTTCATATCTTCTCCGTCACCCAGTTCATGACACTGGCCATCGTTAGCATACAATGAATGTATGGTCAGCTTTTGTGTAGCTCTGAGACCCCGGTGCTATCATACTTTGTTATTGATGTCCTTGCCATATTCTTGATAGAAACGATCGTACGCAAGTGATGGAAGCAGTGAAGCGAACGTAAATGTGCTATCTCCTAGGACAAATTATGAGTGTTAATTAGACAGTCAGGACAAGCTCCTGCTACAGCTTGTATTAAGAGTAGTGCGAAAATTTATTGTGCCATTACCTGTTAGCCCATCTTCAAGTACAAGGTCCTACATAAATCATGTGTACTGTGGTCTATGTTAATTCTAGGGTCACGTTGACACGCCTGTGTCGTGTGAGCCGTTGTCTTAGTCAGGGGTCACGCGACCCCCTGAATGCGGCCTCGGTGCACATCACCACGACTTCGCACGAGCTACTCAAGACCACAAGACAAAATAGTCATTTTCGTTCCAATATAAGGAAATGACCATACGTATAATAGCTAATAACGTCCCTCTTCATTTGGCCTCCGCCCTGCTCGGGGGCCTCTCTTCCGCGCAAGATACTCTCATTCACTCTAGGGGACCGATATCCTCTGTTACTTTCTTTCCTTCTGTCAGATTGATCTACAACCATTCAAACCGAAATCCTCATCAACTCAGGCCTGCAAACTCCAGCCCATGCCCTCGACCTCCCGCACCCGTCGCTCCCGTGCGCCATCGCCAGAATCGCAGCCGTCGCCGACCTCCGACCTCTTCACCAAGGTAGCGAAAGGCGTGCTCGAGTACTCGATCCACCACTACTTAACCCAACAAACCTCCTCAACCAGCGCAAAGGCCTCGCCCACCGGCAAGAGCAAGGAAATGCCCTCCAAGCACACCTCGGGCAGCGACCAGTCCACCCGCGCCGCCTTCGGCTTCAGCTCCGGCTCCGGCTCCCGCCGCGACGACCCGACGCACGAGCTCATCTCGCACCTCCTCCGCGGGGCGGCGGCTCTGGCTGTCAGACACTTCATCTCCAAGCGCGGGAAGAAGAAGGAGAAGGAGAAGGGCAAGGACAAGGCCAAGGCACCGCGCTCTCGCGACGAGTTCGTCGGCGCACCGGTGCCTGAGAGGCCGAGGCATCGCCATCATCACCGGCGTCGGCCTCATCGTCACGTGCAAGGACCTAGGACGGAGATAGTGGTGGCTCTGGATAGTTTATCATCAGAGCTGGCGCGCACGACCACGCAGATTCGTAGGCTGGCGGGCGGGAGACGGCCGCATAGACATCGCGATGGGAGGTGTGATGTTT
This sequence comes from Coniochaeta sp. PMI_546, assembly GCA_021432605.1. Taxonomy (NCBI): domain Eukaryota; kingdom Fungi; phylum Ascomycota; class Sordariomycetes; order Coniochaetales; family Coniochaetaceae; genus Coniochaeta; species Coniochaeta sp. PMI_546. The sequence continues at coordinate 339,319 of MU271158.1, read as the reverse complement.
ATGAGGGACTGGTTTCTTGTGCTGGGAGACTTGAGGCGGAGACTGAGCGGGTTCGGACTGGGGTTAACAATATTAGGAATTTAGGAGAGGGGCAGCTGGGTGGTATGCCCGGTGGAAGATATGGGAGGGAGATGTATGGGAGAGAGTGGCATGGGGTTGAGAGAGAAGAGGTCAGGGATGGCAGTTGGGTCAGGACCAGACCTGTGCCTGAGGCTAGAGCGGGTAGTTACGTCAGGACCAGACCGAATGAAGAGAGGGCGGGAAGCTATGTCAGAACAAGAGCTGTGCCCAAGGAAAAGGAGGGTGGGGTTGAGGAGAGAAGGGCGAGAGTAAAGGGCGAGGAGGATAGGGGGCGTAAGAGAACGAGGAGTAGATGAGCCACGGGTGGGGAGGGAGGTGTGCTGGAGGCTTGACAGAGTGAAAGACACGTAAGTTTTGGTTAAGTTTCCTTGAGAGTCAGGGCCTCTATTGTTGACGTTAGAGTCATTAGACTAGACTTGGGTGTTAGTTAGACGAGAATGTACCGACTAGACCTTGCTGCGTTTCGGGAACATTTGTCGCCTATCAAAGCAGCATACTCGCAGATATTCGATGTCACGATGACAGGAGGGAGACTTTCAGTCGCCACCCAAGTCTCGAAGCGCTTTTTCGAATATTTCGGCCAGGTACGAGACGCAATACGACATAAGTACTGGGTAGGTTGCAACTTAGCAGTATGTTCCCATTCTCCAAATACAAGGTAATACTCACTCCCAGAAGTTCCAGAAGGGTTTACCACCGCATAATCCAGTGCCTTGTCTAGCCGGACACGCCCTATCCGACGCGTTCCATCGAGACCAAGCATGTCGAATACGGTACACTTGCCCCGAAAAAATCAGTCAGTAGGATACAGGACGAGCGTGGCCAAAGAGACGATAATTCTGGAAAATGGTAGAAGGAAACCCGTTTCTGCCGTGAGTAGAGAGGCCACTTGTTGATCAAGAATGACCGACTCGGCGCCGACTAGGCAATCCACAGTTTGGTGATTCGTGATCTTCTTGTCTGACCCAGATCGTAATGTTGCCGCAGTTTGGTACCACCTTCTCGACGTCGAAGAAACGGAGAGCTCCAGCTCTTCCAGCATGTTTTCGCTCCAATTATGGCCTGATAGAAGCTTCCTTTCACTGTTGTCCACCGTGTATCTCCACATACAACGACAAAGCTCCGAGTAATCTTTTTCGTCAGATTCGCCTATTGACAAACGACGAACGGCTTCAACCATGGCATCGTTGCCCACGGCTTTTGCTTGTATTGCACGGGGAACCATCCCGTTGCGAAGTTCGAACAGCCCAGCAGCCAAAAGCGCAGTTGCATTATTACTGTTTGCAAAAATACAGGAGTTCTAACGAGGTTTGATAGAAGGCAAGCCGCCAGTTGCTCCAGATCTGTCACATGCCCACGGGCTTCCTGTCGAATGGGCAAGCTCACTATGTGATTGAGTAAGGATTTGTCGTGAACATGGCTGCGGACGGGCCCTTCGAAACGCGCATTAAGCCTTCTGATCTCGGTGGCCGTTATGAATATTGTTCGGGAATACCGAAACGGATATCGGAATGCGTTCGGTAAAGACATTGCTTCAGCCTCTTTGGCAAAAAGCCAAACGAGTGGGAGGGACGGCTTGGTGGTAAGGTGCTTTGTATCTTTCTTGGGAGCACGGCAACTGTTTTAGAACTACGTGCCTTTCCCTCTTGATGCCTCATTTTCTGTTCTATTTTGGATAGTTGAACGAGATCCGTAAGGTAGTAAAGGGCAAGCGCCAGACGCGAAAGCTGGGGCACAGTGGCCAGTAGAAGTGAATAGGTCGCGTCTCGCCGAATAACACACCAGAGCATAGAACTCGGATACTCTTGATGAATGACTACGTCTAATCGCACTCATGACGCTGTGTGAGCTTCATGGATGACACTTGGTCGGGCTAGGCACTCCTTGCTAGAATCGACTCCCTTTACCCTCGCACCTCTCTCAGCTACCGATTCGTTTACCCTCGCACGATCTTGGAATATTGCCTCTTCCAAATGGTCGCCACTACAGATCCACTGAACTCTGGTCCATAAGCGGGACGCAAAGCCAAGGTAACGTGGCGAAGCCATCACAGTCTCTTTTTGAAGCTGAGGTTCAACTTCCCCGGCTTGACCATCGTTACATTGACTGTATCCCTGATGATGGCGGTGCCATCCTCACCAGGGGCAAAGTCAAAGTCGTACTCGGTCAGAGTGTAGGCAACGATGAACCTCATCAGCAGCATGGCGATCTTCTTGCCCGCGCAACTCCAGCGACCTACACACGGCACGTCAGCTAACTAAACAGTCTAGTTGTCAAAGTCTGTGAGTGGAATACGACGTACCAGTATTGAAAGGGATAAACGCCCGCTTGTCAAGCACCAGTTCCGGCCGAGTCGTCCACCGCTCCGGGATGAACTCGTCGGCATGGACGAAGAACTTCTCGCTCCTGCAGAAGATCCAGGGCGGGCAGAAGACCTGCACGTGGCCTGGGATCCAGACGCCGTCCACCACGATGCCCTGGGGCGGCGTGAGGCGGGGGCTGCTTATGCCTGCCACTGGCTGGATGCGCAGCGTCTCGTTGATGACGGCGTTTAAATAGTCGACCTGGGCAAGGTCGCTGTCTGTGTATTCGCCGGGTACCGTCTTTCCGAATGCCGGCCTGATTTCGTCGAGGAGTCTGCGCTTGATCTCTGGGTTCTTGGTTAGGTAGTAGAATATCCAGGCTATCGATGCGGCGCCGGTGTCACTGATATATGTTAGCCAGACTAGGCCAACGGTCGGATGCTCTTGAGAAACTACTCACGTTGCAGCAACGAGTACGGTTTCGGCATCTGTGTAGAGGTCATAGATGCTGCGGAAAGACTTTGGCTTCTCCGACTTGAAGTCTTGAATGAAGTACTTGAGTATATCCTCCATTTCAGGGTCATCTCTCTGTCCGGTAATGACTATCAGTACTATGCCATCAAGTGAAGTACTCTCCTTGCTCACCTTCATGCGATCTTCAGCCGTCGCTGCAGAGATGTCATTGAACTCCTGGATATCTCCCAGCAAGCCCACAGACTTGACGATCAGGATCGGCCACGGCACCCCTCCAAGTCTTGCTATCCGCCCGAACGCGGCGTTCAGGAGGTTCAGCCATCTGACGCCCTGTCCAGTCGAGGTAGTGCCGAACTCCTTGGTGAAGCCAACCTTACCCATGTTGTCGAACGCGACTAAGAGCACGGCCTCCGTTATCTCGATCGGTGCTCCATCGAGGTTGTGGAGCCTGTCGAGCCAGGTCCTCATGACGGTCCTCGTCTTGGTCTCGTACTTTGCCATTGCTACGTGTCCCTGGTCAGTCACATGGTCCAGGTTTCTATCTGGATCTGAATGAATACCTTGGCTGTTCTGCGCGCGATCCCATATCTGCCGCCGAGCGCGGTGAACGTCGCTGTCTAGGATCGCTTCCAAGCTGAATCCCCCGTGGAGGTCGAATATCTCAAACACGCCCATGCCCCGCTTGGTGCAACTCGAGTTGGCACCCATGACCTTCTGTACTGCCTCCCCGGAGCGAATCATCAGATCCATAGGTCCTGAACAGGTGGTCAGTATGCGGCGAATGCAAACGACCAAAAAGTATCATGAAGCCATACCCGAACGAACAATGTCACCGTATTTCTCATGCATAGCCATGACGTCGTTGTGTGCGTTGAGATGCCTTGCCTTCCACGTGCTGTAAAGCTTCGAAACCTTTGCGGGAAAGGGGCCGGGAAACCGACTCAGTCGATGGAAGAAGACGCGGTATATGCTGATGCTCGTGAAGACACCGGCAAGGTAAGAGCCATTCAACACACCAGCGACCGTGATCCCGTCGACGACCCCATGAGAATAGATGGATAGTGCTGTCGTGAGAGCGAAGGCAGTGACGTGGAACCAGAATATCTGGGCTGATTGAGGTGCGCGAAGGCCATGCATCCAGTAGAGCAAGTGAGAGCTGACGCCGATAACTGCACCTGTGGCAGCTAATGTTTTTGCGTCATGCTCTAACCAGATGCTACGAGCATAGCTCACGAGCGCCTCCATCGCAGAGCTTGTATAGATGTGATTTGTAGCAGGAATAGTCTAACAGAGAATGAGATGGCTATGGTGAGGTAAGTTAGGAAACGAGATGTCACTTTGAGGTATGAACGCAATTCAGGTGGTAGACCTGGAGCTGCGCCGCACACAAGCGAGGGGACCTGAAAGGCAGGGGTAGTAATGTGGCCGGAAATGGTACCGACAGCCAGCGTAGAACGACCAGGTGGTATGAAACCCAGGCTTTCTTTGCTACTGGCTTTTTCAAGGCCTTTCAACGCAGTCTCGCATTGAACTTCGAATCTTGTGCCTGACCAAGGTCTAGCCGCAGAGAAAATCATGCAGAGTTCCAGGCGACACCTTGCCCGGTCGCACCAACAGTCTCACTGCCAAGACTGGGACAAGGGGAATACCCAACTTACGTAACCTGGGGGAATGATAAGCATCTTACCAGATGCCGTTAGATTCATACGTGCGTAGTGCAACTCTGTGACGATGATTGGACATTCAAATCCATGTTGTTGGCTCGCGAATACAATCCCTCACGGAGACGCAGCCGAGTCGGTGTCAGCGGCCGCTCCTTTTTTTCACAGGGTTCAAATACGTTGCATGGCTGTCAGCATGAATAATACCAGCGGACACATCGTGCCATGTATGTCGCATGTAAGTACCTTATGTCTGGTGTGCGCCGAGGTCACCGACAAAAAAGCAGCTGAACTGAGCATCGGAGATGAGCACTACTAGCTGTGCGTCAAACGCGTCTTAAGTCAACGGAAGCTTCCCAGGAACCAACATTGATACGATGAAAACAGGAGTCTTGAATGAAAGTATGTACGGCTTTTTCATTATCTACAAAGAATGCCAAAGTTGGCCACACGCAGCTCACTCTCGCGTCCGAACAATCTCTCCTCGCTGCTCATCAACATCCAAACTCGCTGCATCTCATTTCTGTCCTCCTGATGTCCGAAAACCCCAAACTTACAGGCACTGCGAGTACCAAGCATTGGAGACCTTGCAGGTAGAGCCAGACTGGCAGCAGGTCGCGCCCGTCCATCCCTGGCCACCGCACTGTCCCCATTTGGCGGCGCACTGTCACAAGGCAAAACATTAGCTCAGCTATCCTCGACTCGAGGGGGAGAAGCAATATCTCTGAAATCAACTCACACTGCCACCACCACCGCTAGGAGGCGTCGTCGTCTGCGAGGGAGGAGAACTGGTGGTGGTAGTCGAGCCACCACCGCCGGTGTTACCGCCGCCCCCCGACGTGCCCTCGCTGACCGTGATGCTCGCCGACCCCGTGCTGAAGTAGCCCTCGGTGGCGACGATCTGGTAGTTGTGCGTGCCGAGCTGCAGGCCCGTGGCCGTCCACGCGTTGAAGTGGTTGCCGGTCGTCACCGTGCCGCCGGTGCGCTTGCTCTGCCGCACGGACCAGTACTGGTAGAAGGTCGAGGTGCCCAGGATCGAGGGCTGGTTGACGCGCTGCGTGCGGTAGATGTCGTACGTCCCGCCGTCGGAGACGACGGAGCCCAGGCGCGTGGCGCCCGTCGAGGGGTTGTAGGTGCCGAAGTTCTCGACGATGTAGTACTCCACCAGCGGGTTGGTCGTCCAGCCGTAGACGGAGAGGTAGCTGTTGCCGTTGGGGCTGTAGGTGCCGGAGTAAGAGATGGCTCTGCTCTGTGTTAGCAGGTTTGTGCCGTCTCGTTCGTCTTGGACCTGCTGAGGTTTCTTACCTCGCCGCACCGGGGTTCCAGCCTTTGCCGCCGACGAAGTTGCCGCCGTTACCCCAGGTCACGCTATACTGACCACCCGGGCCGTTGGTGTAGGTGACATCGGCACCACCATCAGTCCAGAATGAGTAGTAGTAACCATTGTTAGTTCCGGTCGAGCTGGGAGTGCCGGCGCGAGGCAAGAGCTCGGTGACATTGAAGGGGAAGGCGAGGACCCCTGAGACGGCAGCGAGGCCGAGCAGCAGTGAGGAAGACGAGAACATGATTGTGGTCGTGCCGACTGGGGTTGATGAGGTTCAGGATCGGTGACTGCCTCTAGTGTCAGGCATGCTCGGGAGATTCGTGATTCTTATATCCTTTTCTTGTATACAGGGCTTGAAAATCGCGACCATAGTCTGTGATCTCCGCCATGAACGATGTAACGTCCGCATCTAACCATGGTCGAGCCCATACTCGACGGTGCAGCCCGCCGCTCCGCGATGGGACCTAGTAGGGGCGAATGGCGCAGGCATCTAGTGTTTCTAGTGCTTGGCGTTTGTAGCTGGGTTGAGTGGCCGGAAGCGCTGCCGGGTCCTGTGAGATATGCCTGGTCTGTGTTCCCTGTGCATCGAGTAGCAGGATAGAATAAGCCACACGTGTTACTCCGCTTGCCCGTGGTACAGCATGAATTCTCGGGACGTAGCTTGGTAGCGACTTAACTGAACCAAAAACTACATACATGATACAGGAGGTGGCGCTGGCATTAACTATCGACGCGTACCACCTACCCGGTTCTCCTTAATTACAAGGTCAATCTCCCTGGCGAAAAGCCTGGTTACGAGTAGCAAAAACTTGTCTAAAAGATTCCCCCACAGTCGCAGCGTCGTAACTCAATCAGCCTTATCCATACCAGATAACCCATGACTACTGACCTGGGGATTTAACCGGCCGGTTAAAATGGGCTGGATGCTCTTCGAAGCGCGGTGCGACGTCAACGGCCGCCAACTTCCGCATATTTCTCCTTTCCGACTAGGCCGACAGCATGAACCCCGATTGCCGTCCCGAACAGGAAATACCGGGTTGGCGTTCCCGAATAGACCGGGTCCGGGCACGCAGAGAAGTAAGAAGAACAAGAAGAAAGTCAAGAAGAAGAAGGAAACGACAGGCAAAGAGGTACCACACGGTGCAGGGGCCATGTTGCAATGTCAACCCCAAAATATGTCTAGTATGGCATGTGGCAGTGGCAAAGATGAGGCGATCGGGCAGGAGGCTATTCTTGGCCCTGGCATCGGGAGTTTATCCAGGACACACGGTTGAGCCGCTGACGATCAATGCCTTTTGGGAGGCTAACCCGCTGCGCTGGGAGAATAGCATCATGGTCCGGATGCCGTCCGGCTGCTCGGATTGCGGGCCTGGGACCGGTTGAATTGACGAGATGAGGGTGAGATACGGTTGAAAGACTCTTCGTGTGAGGAGTAAGAGGACGAGCTTGTCGAGTCTTCTTTCGTTCTAGGCAAGAGTGGCGAATGGCCAGGCGAGGACGCGGGTGTCATGGCCTCATGCCTGGAAATGGAAATGATACAACGCGCAATGCTGAGTTCCATCATGTAAGTTGGTGTACTCGATTGCACGACTACTGGAGCATCTCGAAGCTGACTGACCTCGTTGCCGCAGTGGTGCTCTTCTCAGGAGAATTGGACCGACCTCGTTATCCTGAACCATCTTCAGATCGGCTTGTGTTTGATATGAAGCGTCACATCACTAGACTTAGAGGAACAGTTCAGTGTCTGCTACGCTCGGTAGTAGTTCCGACACGAGGGCTTTCTCCATGTTGGCCACACGTTGCCGTGAGTCTTCCAGTCGTCTGTGAGCTTGTACGAACCAGGATCCAAGGCATGGAACCACTCGTGTGGTGGTGTAAGAGGTGCAGAGATCGCATTCTTGGCGACGAATCCCCGAGATCTAAACGTCGACAGTACCTGGCGGTAATACAGCCCTCTGAGTGCTGAACACCTCGATAAGTACCCTGACACGGAGCCACACGTATGTCTTCTTCGAGAAGACCTTTACTTGACGCGAAATGTTCCTGCAGGAGCTTCTCCAGTTGTTGATAAGTATAAGCAGTCTTTGATCCCTCTCTTCTCAGCTCCGTCGGAAAGTCTGAAGCCTCGTGCTTCCTCGCCAGTCCCTTCGTACAAAACGCAATCGCATTCGGAATGACCAAAGCACCCCATCTCCATGATGGAAGACGAAGTAGCCGAAACACTAGGCCAGATGTAGCGGCCACCTGCTTGACGAAGCTCACGGAACATGGTGCGTAGCTCGCGTTCCTTACAGCGCCCTTGCGAGTCCAAAGTCAGGGTCCGGTGTGGATTCCACGAGATGCGGAGAGACATGCCAGTTGTCTGGTTTCCCGCAGAGTAGAACGTAACACTCAGTAGGGCGCGTCATCGTTCACATCATGGCTGCTATCCTTGCAATACTTGAGGAATGAAGGTATGTTGTCGCCGAGTAGCCGGTTTTGGAAATGGTACTTTACATGTGTTTCAAGAGTCTTCCAGGAGACGTGCCCGTGCTCGCACAGTCTCACAAATCCCTTTCGCCCAATGCAGGCCCGTCTGAGTATTGCTTGTCTCTCTCTGCTTCCGAGAATGCACGAGAAGGGTGGTGACAGTGGCAGCCTCCACAAGAGAGACGTTCCTATGCGGGGACAAGAACTTGCAACCATTCCATGCAGGGGAATCTTTCCACCTGGAAGGATTGTTATACTGGCATCTTCCCAGGCATGCTTCACAAAGTTGATCCTTGCGGAGAAGAGCGCACAGGAGCCCCTTATTTTTGGCACCCATCCGCGTACCTCCTTCTTGGAGCTCTCAGCGCATCGTATTCTCGGATGAGGAGCCGGAATAAACAGCAGACTTGGCGAAGACAAGAGAGGCTGACAATGTCATTTTGGAGATGATCAAGAATCATGTGAAAGATTTCATTGGGAAGACGATAGATTGTGCTGCGGCCATGATTACGACGCCTTGCCACAGCCATGGATAGACCTCTTTGACTTTTGCTTGGCTTGTTCGACCTGCTTTCCGCACACAGATTTATAGCTCGTCGAGGCATTTGTCGAAGATGACAGATTCTTGGAGGTAACACGGTTTGTGCCAACGAAGATGAGTGGAAAGAGTCGAAGCGTGGCTGATTCGGGAGAAGTATTGACGACAACTACTGGTAATTAGCAACTGGGCGCACAACAAAATCTATGCCCAATCCACCCTGTTCAAAATGGTAGTCACAAATTGCGCTGTCGTGATATTGTGTTGTTGCCCGTCTTGAAGTATCGATGTCACGAGGATCTATGGTGGATGCTCCTTGTCTTGCACTTAATATATGTCTTGATTGAGGAATACACATATTATTTATAGATATAGATCTCGGGATGGAACGTTGATGGAAGTTTTACGAACGCATCTCTGGGACTGACCTCATTCATCATGCTTTCGCGACCATTATTTGTCTTTTCAGGCGATATCAAATGGCAGCACTTTCCTCATCCGCGACCATCATCATGTCTTTTGATGAAACTTCTTGCATCATCTCCCCGTGGAATGCACCAGGCAGAGGTACCCGCAGATCAAAGACAACACACAGTAGGCCTGGAAGCCTCAACCCGCCTCACAGGCCTCTTTTTCCTGCAATTTCTCTCTCTAACATGTCAAAATAGTGGGTGGCAAGTAGAGACATACCAGAGCCACGATGCCTTTGGTCAACATGCCCAGGGCAATCCTGCTCCAGGTCTTAATTAGTTACTCAATAGGCTAAGGTAGCTGATGAATATCGATGTCAGAGCATTTTGCGCAAGGCAATTTGATGTGCTTCATGGTAGATTCCTCACACCTAGTTCTCTTTGAGAGCATTCCTTCTCAAGTTATTATTGTAAAGAAACTATGGTCTGTGAGGGTATATCAAAGTGCTTGTACCCCAGCAGGTCAGGGCTCGAAGCTACCCGGGCTACGCAGTATAGCTGCTCTCTCATGATGCTTTCTCACGGCTTTATATTTATGTCGAGTAACTGCCTCCACATTGAGTTTCACGGATTGCTAGTACCAGTTCGATCACGGTATGACGTTAGAAACACCTCTGAGGATAAGGAATGACGGATACGGATATATGCATATTGCTTGACAACGCATAATGGTTCACCCCGCTTACTACGAACTCTCCACTCTTTGGCGCCGCTCAACATCCTTCTTTGACCTTCTTCACCACCGACCACGGACAAGAAACGAGGACGACGACATTTCCCAGTTGCTCGACTGAATCGCATTCCAATCTCGGGCCGCGAGGTTGGGTCAGCATTGGTCGATGTTTGACGGAGACCGGCAGCCCCGTTTCTTCTCGAACCTGCAGCACGTGGCACACGAATCAGATGCGCGAGCAAGATATTCGACCGACGATGAGTTGTCAATCGAGCTGCCCATGCAGTAGGTAGGTAGCATGCATGCAGCTCCAAAGTCGGCAACAGCTTTGGGGCCTCCTGGGTCACTTTCTTTGTCCTGTCACTTCCATGCCGACCCGCATGTTCTAGAGCGTCTGCAGCACAATGATCGTCCGGCGTCTTGCGTGCTGCACTGTCGCAGTCTTTGCAGGACCGTTTCTCTCTGTCTCGATTCTGGACGTTGGTCTCAACTTCAAGATTGACAATTCTGCCCGTCTCAAAAAGTTTTGGACCATGTGGCTGCAGTGTCGTCAAAAATCTCAATGGCGCTGCCCTGCGATGTGACAAACGACGCTCTTCAGCCTGACGAACACCTCCCGAACGGCATTGAGGCCTGATCATCTTCGGTCGTGCGGGAACGAGGTACTCCCATGGCAAGCCAGTGCCGTCTGAGCTGCCTTGCGACGAAACCAGAATGCTCGCTTTCTTGCGAAGTTCAACGGATCACATTACCTGTTGGTAGTTCAGATAGCACCAGCGATCATGTTTCTTCGCCAGTATCAGCCGTGGGCGGTTAAACAGACTCGCTACTGCACGAGTTCCACCTCCAACTATATCTTACTTTCAAGTTGGACGAGGCTCGGTGTCCCGACGATCTCCTCCAATAACCCCCACACAAAGTGCAAGGAGAGACGACTCGTTGGCTTCGGTTCCGCTGATGCAGTCCGCTCTGCGATGGCACGATAGCGGTGCCGTTACTGTCCGCTCGAACGTCGGTGCATTCTTCCTGCGTTTCGCTCTGCAGCTGCCCATATCGTCTGCAAGGTCTCGCGGATCGAATTAAGAGCATGCAGTCACCTCGCAGGGCCGGTACGCCCCAGGCCACGCTCTTCAGTCGAATCGAAGCTGTTCTCTGACCACCCGCAGCCGAGAGACCCCACAACCACTTGCGATTGTCCAAACATTGGCTCTGCACCGGCTGCAGCAGATGGTCGCTCAGTCAATGAAACAATTTCCGTCGGCTCACGCGAAATGTCTCGCGCCAATGCCGTGCGACATTTTTTTGCGCCTTTAAAGCCGAGAGTTTGAGGCTGCCGGTGTCTGGCCGTGTCTAGCGTGGTGGTGAGCAACGGCGAGCGGCTTCGAGGTTATATCCCCCCCTCGTAGCACGACACGCAACCTGGCTGTCGGCATGTTGTCCTCTTCTTCCTTTTTTTTCTTCTCCTTCACTTCGCCGCTCTCCTTAGCTCGACTTCCGGTTGATCGTTTCCAATTGTATTCTAAATCGCCCCTGTTCTGACCTTTCCATCACCCCCACCTGATCAACAGCGTTGATCACTTGATTCACATGTACATACCAGCCCTGCCCCGAGCCCTCCCCGAAAATGCCGCTACCGGAGTAGAATCCGGCCATCCACGCCAGACCTCCACATCGGATCTGCGCCGGCTCCAACCGGCACTTCACGATGCTTCCGCGGCCATTGCACGCTTCTTCGGCGCATCAGACGCCTCGGAGCTCCGCAAGCGCGACCCGCTTCACTCCTCAAACGTCACCATCGGCGCCGTCGTCGGTGTCCTCCTGGGCGTGTTCATCATCGGGACGATCTACTTCTGCATCCGATACCACAGGTCAATACGCTTCTCCGACAACAGGAAGCGGAGACATCGCAGGTCGGGCGGGAGCTCCAGGGGCTCCAAGTCATCGACGTCGAGTAGTAGCACGGCTCCGGCCCCGCCTCCGCCGCCTCCACCGCCTCCGGCTGCGGCTGCGGCTGCGGGTTAGCAACTTCCCGGGACTTATGCGACGGCTCAATCGTGAGAGTGGGATTGGTGAAAGAGAAAAACTGGAAATGTCAACAAGACATTGGTCCGGAGCTCTGTATTTCCAGTGTAGGTTATTTGTGTATGGGAGTCGGTAACTATGCAAGGAGTCTGCGTGGCGTCTTGAGGTGCCAGGTGGCCGCGGCCGGACTTGCTTCTCGAGATTCTTGCTTTTGCACGTGTCTCCTGCGATTTGCTTGTACGCTGTATACTTCTTGAACACGGAGAGGATATCTAATGGACTGCAGGACGGTTTGTTTGCGCGGAAAAGGGCTGGACAAAAGGACACTATATGAGCATCATGGAACGCTGGTAGCAAGCCGTGACACGTCAAACTGTCGCTCGTGAACGTCTGCTTGGACTTGATGCTTCAACTCAGTATGGTGAGGTAGGAACCCTTGGCACCACAGGCGTCTCGGACGGGTGCTCCCACAAACCAGCGGCACGACATCTACACCGCCTTCTTCTGTCCCAAACTCGTCTGCCTCGACACCCACCTCTCATACTCTTCCCGCGGCGTAAACTCCGGTCTGACCGGCCTCACTCCAACAACCCAGCCAACCCACGAAGCCAACATCAGCACAAGATGCGTCCAGCACCAATCCAGCCACCTGAGCACCTGCGCAACAACCGAGCCCTCACTCACAGTCCACCCCCATCTCCTAACCCCCTCCGCAAAGTCTACAAACACCGGGAAGTTATCCAGCCGCCAGAAGATAGCAAACAAGTTCACCTCCACCCACCAACCCATCAACCACCTCGACAACCACCACCCGGTCAGCCACCCCCTCCCCATTTCCCACTTCTGCGCCCGAAGTATAACCCCATTCAAATTCCAGAAAAACAGCCCCTTCTCCCCATCCTCCGGCTCCGTCCTCTCCTCGACCACGACATCTTCCTCCCCTTCCTCCCCCTCCTCCCCGTCCCCAGCCCGGCCCCACTCATGCCACACATACCTATCCACCCTCACCTCGACCCCGACCCCATCCCCATCCCCATCCCCGCCGCCCGGGGCCGAGGCCGAGAGCACCCTCACCTCGTCCCCGAGCCGCACCCGGATGGTGCCGGACAGGAGGCGGAGGTACTCCGTGTGCGTCTCGTGCCAGTGCAGGCCGGACGACCATTTCGAGCCCGGGGGCAGGGTTATCTTCACGCGGTGCGGGCGGGAGAGGTCGTAGGTCACTGCTGAGGGGTGGGGGCGGGATATCACTTTGGGAATTGGGGAGGCGGATGTGCTTGTCATGTTTTGGGTTGGCTGGGACATCTGTTGTCGAGAGATATTGGACGCAGTAGGTCTAGAAATGGCAGTACTTATGAGAGAAGAGATGCAGGAATTGAGGCAGCGAAAGTGGCACAGGTGTTGATGTTTATGCCGTCAAGATGACATCAAGATGCCAGGTGTTCTTCGGCGCTGAGGTGAATGTGCTTACAAATCTACAAGATCCCCTAACGAAGGATGTGTCGCTGTTGTGCCACAGACGACCGGCCACACATCGTTCACAGTGAGGAAGACAAGGCAAAGCAAGAAGTCGAGACAAAGGCAAAGTGCATCAAAGACACATCTTCATATCGTTCTTCGTTCTTTTGTACCCCCTGCTTTTCGCCATTCCACCTCATTTACATCCCAACGTTTGGACCCCCATTGTAACTAGGTCGAGGACCGCCTGCGTAAACCCTTTTTGTCTTTTGCGCTTGTGGAAAAGACTTTCACCTCCCAGGCCGTTGATTTCATCTTCCTCGCCGGGCCCGACAAAACGCTGCACAGAAACCCCAAAACAGTCAAAGATCCTTGCCTAGCCTAGGGCCGCTAGGTCTCGTCTGTGAAAACCTCCCTGCCAGACTGTCCAGAGCACAAGGAGCAGTGCGCAAAGAACAGGCGAACCCGTTACGACATTCATGAAGCAGCCGCCACAAGACCAGAGAACCTCCCCCCAGGGCGCCGACCTCCCTTCGTCACGCAATCATCGGACATCACTAACCCATCCACCTCTTCGCCCACGCAACGGACACTTGGACCGCCAGAGCCTCGTAAGCCCCAAACTCCGCAGGACATGCCGATAATCGGACGCTCAGGACGGGCATTCGTCCTTGGCGCACGCATAACTCGTCGCAGTCATCAAAGCAGGTAAAGAAACGGTAACCGCACAATACTGCCTCGCTCCCGCAGCGCTCGAAAGGCGACCGTATAATTCCGTTGTAGTCCGCCACCATCACGGCCGCGCTAAACACTGCGCAACCCCAACGCCGTAGTATTTCGTTCCTTTTGTCGTGGCACATTAGCACTTGTGGGTGGGTTCGGGATCGCATGTCGAGAAAACGGCATATTTGATCTGATTTCCACGGGACCAGGGCTTTGTATTCCCCTCCGCAAACGCCGTCAAATAAGAAACCTTTTTTGGAAAACAATTCAAGTGTGGCGCTCGTGATCGTTATAGTACGAGAGGAGGATGTTCGGCTACCACAATTGTAGTTGTAGCCCCTTTATACAGAGGACAGAAAGTGAAGAGGACCCCGAGTATTTCACGCCCGGGCGTCGGATCTGAAGTGGGTATCATTGTCGTCCAGAAGGTCAATGCAAGTCGGAACTGGAAGGATCGGAAGCGACTGGATCGCAAGACCCCAGGGTTTCCATGTAGAATACCAGTGAAGGTCTTTGCTATCGGTGAGGACAAGAGAAAATCAGGAAGCCTCTCATTCCACAGCAGTGACAGACTTCTCCGCCCGGGCTCGCATATGATTCGCATGGGTTTCGAGGCAAGTGGCCATCAGGCGCGTGACTACATGAAGGTTAGATACTACCAACAAACGAAAGACCTGGAAAGAAATTTCCCCTGCAAAACTTACTGGGCCAAACCGCGGCTTTATCCAGCATATAAGCCGTGACTCGGAGGATCTTTGCTGCGTAACCGCTGTGTTCGTCCATGGGCATCCGCGCGTTGCCGCCCGTCGTCATCTCGAGGTTCATCTTCATCTCGGCTCCCGAGAGCACCTCCTGGATCTTGGCGAGGAGCTTGGCGTCGTCGTCCTCCAGCAGCATGATGGCGGGCACCTCGGTCGGGTCGACGTCGTCCTGGCCCAGGATACCGAGGTAGCGGCCGACACGGTCCTGCAGGGTTGCGACCCACTCGGCGAGGACCTGTGCGCAGTCGAAGGCACACATGGCGGACTGCAGAGGCAGCTCGCGGCTCGTGAAATCTGCGAATGTGACCCCTAGCTTGTCCGACATGGACAGGGAATCCGCCGCGTAGAAAGCGGCCTTCCGCAGGTGCCGTTCGCGCCGAGAGATAGATCTGCTTGGCACTTGGGACTGGGGTTGAGCAGGTGATTGTTGAGTCAGGACGGGATTTATAGTCATGGACGTCGCTTGAAATTTGACAGCTGCAAAGTCCGGAGAGGAAGACTGCGTTGCCGGCGAATCGATCATGGTCGAGCTGTTGCCGGAGGTGTTCGAAGGGTCCGTTCCCGCAGACTCCGAGTTGGATGCCGGCGAGTGCTCGGCATGCTGGATTATCTCGCTACCGCGTGCGAGCTCCTCCGCCATGCCGTCCCAGTCGCGTTGCCAGAACTTCTCCTTCGACCGCGAGAGATTGACAAAGAGGCGCACATATGCAAGATCCAGGAGAGGGATCGCATCGGCGGAAAGCGGTCCCATGCCAAAGGGATTGGGGCGTTCCAAGCTGTGGTGGGGGTTGCTAGCCCACGCTGCCTGCCATGCCTTGAGAGCCGGCTCAATGTGCCTATGCATCTTCTCCGTCTCTTCATTGGTCCAGATCTTGTTGTGGTGGCGCTGGCGAGTTTCCCAGATGTAGTTGTGGAGCGCATTGATCAGAATCAAACAGCCGAAGGTGCTCGGTTTCAAAGTGCTCGCGGGCAGGTCGCTGAGATTCAGAGCTGAGCCAAAGGGTTGATGATGAGCAGCACCATTGATAGCAAACTTCTGCTGCTTCTCATTAGTTCTCAGCAGCTCCCCCAGGGCCTCGTGGAAGGTCATCCGGTTGTGGTTTGCCGCCGCAACACCTCCTCGCGCGTTGAAGCCAGCACTAGAGTCGGCGGCAAAGAACTCCTCGTCGCAAGGCAGGTCGAGAAGGATCTCGGAGTTTGTCAGTGCTGGCGTGTGGTTGTAAGCGGAGACTAGGAGGCTGGAGAGTATGAAGACGGAATACAGCGTGCGTTTCCGCTCCTCCATTGTCTTCCATCTCAACCACTCTGCGTGCTCTTCATTCTCGGCCTTGACTCCGTTCTCCCAGTGGACTTCGTCACCCATCTTCATGTCATGGTCTTCGGAGCTCTCTATTCTTACCGGTCGCAGCAGTTCGGCCCCTTGAGCTAGGCTTACGAGCGCTGCCGCGTGAGTTGACGCGATCTCGCTCGAACGTTTGTCTCCGCAATTGTGGCCGTAGACGACATTCAGCAGCATCGCCTGCACCAACCACACTGGAGTGTCCACAGCGTTGTCGGACTGTTGAGGCGTCTGGTCCGTGACCGAGTTACGCCGGAAGTCTGCTTTCCTCACGTTGGCTTTCCTCCTCTCGTCGAGATACAGCTGAATCATCTTCTTGGCCATTCCAAACAGCTCTACTGACTGGTGGTGTTCCATCTCGTAGAGGGCGCCAATTGCTGCCATTGAAAGTATCAGACAGCCACTTCCTCCAATCCCGGTACCTCGGCCGGCAGTAGACTGGGGAGAGATTTCGAAGGATAGGGTCGGGACGTGAAGGAACGGAAGATGAGGGTGGAAATACCGAAGATACGCCCCGACGTAGCGCTGAAGATCATGAGTGCTCGGAAGCGTGCCGCCGTTGTCTGACGCGTTCTGGGCGGCAGGTTGGCCGTGGGGTGACAAGGGCGCGCCGGGCGTCGTGAACAGATATTTCCGTCCGCCAAGCTGTGAGGATTGGGTGGTTGATAAGGCACCTAGGATGGCATTTCTTGTTGAATCAGTGATTGTCGAGACGGGTAGTAGGGTGCCATGATTACTACCATTCATCGAAGAGGGCGTCTCCGGACCGGCACCGAAATTGAGTGCTTGATTCATATTCTGAGCGTTCAACCCCGACATGATCGAGGGACTGACAGAGTTCAGGGACGGAGGAGGGGTCGAGAAGTAGGCGTCGCCCAAGTTCTTCTGAGGCGGTGGCTGTGGCGAGACGGGGGCGCCGTTCATAAGATCGGGGAAAACTGAGCTCCCCAAATCGAGGGAGAATGAATTGGCCATCTGAGGAGGTCCCATAACCGCGGGCTGCCACATGGAGCTTGTGGCAACCGTCGTCGCAGGGTGGTTTGAGCCGTCCAACATCACGTCACTAATGCCGCTCTGGCTTGTGGTGCTGATCGCAGAAGGGGACGAGCCGTCCACAGCGTTCTCGTTGGGGCCATTGTTGAAGGATATCTGGTGCTCGAACCCAGTCAACCAGTCGAAACTGTCGTCGATGTGGTGTGTTGCAGACATGTCGGGAAAGCCGTGTGAGAAGGGCGACATGGGATCGATAGCCATGGACTGCGGAGAATCGCTGTAATGGAGCGCGTTCGGGTTGATAGTGGAGCCGGTGGGAGGACCGAACAGCATACCCTCGAAGTCGAACTCGGAATGGTTGAAGACCGCCAAGGGTGGTGCAGTACGCAGGCCCCCAGAAAAGTCCATGTGGTTGATGCTATGGGTCTCGAGCTTCGGAAGACCATGCGGCATGCCGCGATGCCCTAAAGCAGAAGCCATGCCACCGTAAGTATGGTCCATGTTATGGATTGGCAGTCCGACCAGACTCGGGTGCCGGCTGTGCGTGGGTTGCGCTCGCGCGACGGAGGCGTTGGCAGCGGCCAACATCTGCATCGCAGTTCCGTCAACGTGGCTTATGGTATTGGCCCTTGGCCGCATGGTCGAGCCAGACGCGGCAGATGCAGCAGCATTGGGTCCAGCGATGCTGTTCTTGCGCATTCGGCTCGCACCCGGTGCAGTACCGGCAGCGCTCTCACGGCGATTGCGTGGGCGCGAGGAAGGGGTGGTGGTCTGGTGAAGCTTCTGCTGGTGGCGCAGGAGGAGGTCCCTCCGAGCAAAGCATCTCGCACACTCTGGACATTCGAATGGCTTCTCCTTTGTGTGCGACCGCTCATGACGTTTCAGATGTTCCAATCGAGCGAAAGGCCGCAAGCATGTCGCGCAGACATGAGGCCGCGGCTTGTCTGTCTTTGGTGGGGGGAAAGCGGCCGGAGCCTTCGTATTCACAGTAATTGTCGGGCCTGTTTCGCAGCAAGAGCCTCGCGTCAGTTACATGATGAGACAGATGCGAAGAAGCAGTATTTTGTCATGTCAGGAAGGA
The DNA here is from genome assembly GCA_021432605.1 of Coniochaeta sp. PMI_546. Lineage (NCBI taxonomy): Eukaryota > Fungi > Ascomycota > Sordariomycetes > Coniochaetales > Coniochaetaceae > Coniochaeta > Coniochaeta sp. PMI_546. The sequence continues at coordinate 320,952 of MU271158.1, read as the reverse complement.
AGTCAAGCACAAGAAATCTGGCGCAGGCATACCGGTCTCGTCGTTGGCGGTGGGAGTGCTCCCAACAGCGGCCGAGGGCGATGCAGATGAATTGGACATGGCGGCAGGAGTCCGAATCGATGCAGTTGCGCAAGAAACACCGTCGCCGCTTTACGAGTCAGGATACGAGAGCTAAGGGCCGGAGCAAAATGCGCTGCACAAGCACAAGAAGATCAAACGAAGCTCTCGAGGATGCTCAATCTGACGGTCTGAAGTCGTGGCTCGTTCTGAGGTGGCTCGTGGTACTCAATGGTGGGGAGTCGGAACGCCAGTGTGGAGGATGGCGGGGAGTACGGGGAACGGAGAAGGGAGGAAGCGATTGGTAAGAGTGATTCGGAGGGGAAAGGAGCTATCGAAGAGGGAGAAGAGGCGAGAACATGAAGGGAATCGACGTCAATGAAGCCGATTCTATCATGCTATGCAGGCCTGGAAAAGTGCTGATATCTCGGGATTCTCTGCGAACAATGGATGTCGCTGTCTCTGTTGCGTCTCTCTCTCTCTCTGACTGTCACTCTATTCCCAACAATTGGAGAATAGGAGGTGTTAGTTGGAGGTTGAGAGCAGATGGAGGGAGAGATGTGGATGGACCGGACTGTGGGCCAACCTCGTAGTCTCAAGTGGACCAGCGTGTTAGTCTTGCTGGAGTTGCTGGAGTACCAGAGTACACTACCCTGACTGCGTGGTGCGGTAGTGGTGTATCAACGGCACTAGCAGGCAACGAACTCCATCCCAGTGCATCCTCAGCACCACACACACACAACCAAGCAGCCAGACATGGCAGGGTCAGGATAGAACAGGACAAGGAGCCTTGGGAGTGTTGGCGCCGGGGCTGGTCAAGTGGATTCCACTGGAGAGTACTGCCTTAGATGGTATCCATCCTGTGGAGGCAAAAGTTGGTCATGGATCAGGGCATGGGATGGCAAGTGCAGCCTGGCAGCCTGCCCTGCTCTACCCTGCTTGTGGAATGGAGATCACACTGTGTGGGTCCCGGTCAAGCTAGCAGCGTTGCACTCGACCAATAGCAGCCCCTGGTGGTGACCCCGGGAATGGGCCACATGCCCAGGCACAAAGACTGGTTGGGACCCTGAACACTCCCGTGTCATCACTCTCTCTATGCAAGAGGTACGTACTTCCCTTTCCCTCTCTTGACCTCTGTAATCCGCTAGACTCTACACACTACACTAGAAAGAGAGGAAGACCTGTTTCGAGAAATGCGGTCGCAAACACAGTAACGAAAAGAATCATGTCTACCTTACTCATACGTGTAGTAATTATGTTGCCACAGTACGTGTGAGGTCATCCTCTGATCGGTCCCTTCTTGCACATTAAGCTACTGAGAATGATGTCAACTGCTCTGTTTCTAGCCACAACAGTGTCGTCGTCTCTTCACATAAGGTAGCCACTGAATCACTCCCTTACAAGGTGACGCTACCACAGTCCGTGTACCCGAGAGCCTGGAGTAGTTCGAGTTCCGAGTGTCAGATTGCAAATCCCCCGGAGCTGAATTCTACAAGTACAAGCCACGGTTCCGACTCGCACTGTCTATACAGCGCCTCATACATGCCTTGGTCACTCCAGTCACGCAGGCTCTACACGTGTAGGAACCTGAAGCCTTGACTTTCAGAGTGTCAGAGGTCGCATGGCAATCGGAATGATAGTGTAGATGCTCTGGTAAAATGCATCAGGAAAGCCAGTGACCTGCCAAAAAGGCTTGAGCCACGTCAGGAGGGGTACATACAACTTGGATCTCATATCTCATCCGTAAAGTGCATGTCAATGCGCCTGATAACCACCAAAGGAGCCCCATTTACCACCATAGCCTCATCATCCGAGCCTAATCATATACGTTCTATCGTTTAGTTCTCCGTACGACATTCTGGTTGTAGGCATGAAAGTTAATCGAGGTTCAGCTATCATACTATGTAGTTCGGTGGTAGCGTGGCGCAAACTTGGCCTCAATTATCACCAGCTATCATCATTATCTGATGAATTTCTATGCCTGCTATGATATGATATGCTAAGGGAGGCTCCAGCATGGTTGCTGAAGATATGTGAATACCCGTATCCTCCATGTACCATAGTATGACACTGGCCTGCTGCTGGCATCGGATGAGTGACGACTTCGCCTCCCGTGTGCAGCATGTCGATGGGACCACTACCAGTCTTGTGTTTGGTACACTACGAAGCTGCCCGGCAACCCACCATCGTGTGGCAGAATTGAATGACTGCACGACATCAGGGACATCTCTTTCCAGAGCCTGGAGGGTACCGTAGGAGATAGCTCGCAGGGCCGTTGCGAGTCTGTGACGAACCTTGCAGGGGACTCTGCTTCCGTTGACGCCGCACCTGTGTCCGCTTAAGGCCTAGCGTCCTGCACGATCTGGGCGTCCAATCACGGGGCCGAGCTAGTGCGAGGACATTCACCGGGTTTACAGTTGGCTCGCACGGTACTGGCAAACTCCGATATCAAAGTCGGACATCATCTTTGGGAAGGAGCAACTGTGAGCCGGGGACAGAATGACGATGCGAGACTTTGTTGAAGAATTGTGAGGAAGGGACGATGAAAAGATACCTTATTATGCATACAGACGCATCGCATCGCAATCTAAGGTTTCGCCTATTTTCCAATTGATACGAAAGCCACAGTCTAAAAGTGCTGGCACAGTTGGAAACCTGGTCTTCTCGTTACGTGAAAATGCTCCGTCCTGTTCTTTGCAAGCGTCAGACCGCGGTTTATTTTCCCTTAACGACACGTCGACAACGCGTCTTTCAACTGTGCTCGCGATTTCGGGACAATGTGTCCAGATGTCGACTTCCTTGATTGTTGAAAACATGCAGCTGCGGGTCATGGAAACATGTCTCTGTCCTGCCCGTGTGTCATCTTTCACCGCAGCTCGGTCTCAGCACGGCTTGCGGCTCTGTCATGGAAGAACCCAGCTCTGCCCTTATCGCCGTTGGTTCCGGAAGAAACGCCAACCTTGTCCTACTCGAACAAGAGGTACGGTATCGGGACCACAATCGATCAATTGCTCAAAGCCGCATGCCTCTGGCTAGTTTCGTCTTTCCACACTAGACGCGCTGTCGCAGCCACAGTATCTATCTACAGAAGTCGTGGCGTTTCAATCCCGCGAGCCGTGTCTCCTCCAACAAGGAAATGAATGCCACTAACTCTCGTTATTGTACGTGGTGCAGTCCAGCTCCAGCCCGGAGAGCATCTCGGTACCAAAGAACGAGCGCTAATAGTGGTCATCTGATGGCATGTCTCAGGGCGCTTGAGAAGATACCCGAGGTTTGCTGCAAGGGCTAAGGCACAGACAGCACAGCACCCCCATACCGGACAACCAGCCTTCTATTCTGTGCGACACTGTCGCCGTTTTTCATTTAATTCGTACTCTTGCAGTGTACCATCAATGGTCATGACACCTTTCAGCCATTTGAGACTCTCCCAGAACTTCGAAGACTTGATGATGAGCACAAGTGCCCTCCAGTTCACTTTGACTTGCCATCCGTCATCATCAACAAGGCACGGGTCCCTCGTTCATCTTGAGCAGAGTTCTGCGGGGTCGGTCCCTGTCCCAGGCTGCCTATAAATAGCTGCCATATGGGTCCTTCCAGGTCGTTTGGGCGACATGTCATGGCCTAAACATGAAGACTTGTTGGCTCTCTCCTCGGTCATCAGCAGTAGGAGTCGAAGACGTGCATCTGAGATCCCCGTTCGGGGGGCTACGGAGCCGAAACTGAAACAGCCAAGCTTACGCAACTTTAACGGCGGGCAGTGCTCGCCCTGCACAGCATCGAAACATCCGATAATGAAGATACAACACAAAGGCACCAATGCTACATACACTCACGAATGCACAGGGAACACCACCATGCAGTATAGGTCGGTAGCACGTTTCCTTTCTGGATCTCGGAGCCAAGGAACGTCTTCGATGCCATCCGCAAATGAACTTATCAGGACGGAATATAAGGCGCCAATGGCCTTCCAGTCTCCCGCTTGATCCAATCTGATCTCCAAAAAGCAAAGTGTCCCGGGCGCAGGCACCCTACCCTGGCCTAGATTGCTTCTCCAATTGTACCCCAACATGATAATATGAGTCCCTTGATCCCCAGGTCAGGATGCCGCGTCTCATCAGCACCCAGGACTGACATCTGGCATTCACATTGCAATAAGCTTGCGAACTGCGCTGTGAGTGAGGCAGGTGTCGAGGACGTCCACCGCCGATTGTCCGTAAGACGGAATGAAACAACGGACAACTAACTAATAAGAGACCCGCCCGGAAAGGCAAGCATCCATGGTCAGCTGCACCGAACCAAATCCACATTTACTGCGCTGCGCTGCTGGCCATTCAACCAAGAACCTGTTCCCTCGTCTGCTCGTCAACTCCTGTCCTTCCACTGGTCAATTGGAGCCTCAGTGGATGACATCTGTGATTGTCCAGATTTTGGCGGGTCTTGACTTCACAGCCACGCCGGTCTCGCAGCTTCTTAGCCTGCCTCGGTCTCAACCATGGGCCTTGATGATCGCTGCTCTAGCGCTGAAACCGGTGATTCAACTATGGTAGTGTAACTGTGGTGGACAGTATATGATAAAACCTTACCAGGCGAACTCCTGGTATCATGTGCACTTGAGACAGCATTCAGGAACACCAGCTCTGATGGTGTCGAGCTGCTCAACTTCAACAGGATCAAGAATTGATATGTGATCGGCGGCACACATTTTTCGCGAATCGTGCTAGCCCACCCACGTTTTTGGTTTCTGACCATTCTCAAGGCCGCACGAATATTCCAACTTACCTGCAACTGCATGGAACCCACTCACCCTTCCATCTCGACATGCAGCGCGCGATGCATCCCACCCCATGGCCGCCGCTATTGAAACGATGCTAAAGAGAACCAACTTTTCTGCCAGTGTACGTGCACTGTGATAACTTCTTGGCCTATGCATTGCATACGACCAGATGCGTCTAGCGATACAACTCAAAAGGCATCGCTGTTGCTACACTAGCTTGTCTCCGACTGGCGCAATTCGCCGAACCAGCGCGTGAACCACTAGTATCACCTTCATTCCTCGGGAACTGGGCAGGCTCATTCACTCACCAGTGCATAGCCTAGCCTGCCTCACTATTCACCCCAGAGTCCCGACCACGGACCGTCATGTGGCTCTTCCAGCCCCTGTCCACTAGTCTCTCGCGTGCGTCTCCGAAATAAAAAGATGAACAGGGGTCCAAAAAAGTCCCTGGTCTTCCCCGGACTCGCTCCGGCCAATGAGCCAAGCTTGGCCACGGGACTGTCTATTGGTGGGATGTTGCCGATCCTCCCATGGGGATGACATGGTTGCTGAAGAACCCTAACTTTATCCAAAGGCTGCGCGACCTGAAGCCCGCCGCCGCGTTTTATATATGGAGACATTCAACACAAAGGAGCAACGAGGTTGTTGAGCTGACCGAGGTCCAGCTTTGAATGACAAGGCGGCTTCCTGGTAGTGTCGTCAAGCCTGTCTTGTGGACACACACCTGCGAGTCGGCTACCCAGCCAGCACCTTGAATTGGTCATGTTTAGCTCAGTCCAAGTGAGAGCCAAGCCGCTTTCATCAGCCGGCGGTCGCCGTCAAGCTTCTTGCGGCGGATATGAAATGTCTACTGTACACTGTGATAGCATACACGATTCGTGAAGTACCTTGCGCATATGCACACTAACGTTGCGAGCGCGTCGGTATCAGCTTATACATTGGACACTTTCCGGCCGTGGATGAAGATATATCATGGTACTATGAGGCAGCTCGAATGAGCAGGACTATCGAAGCTTGAAAGACCCAGGAAAGCTAGACGGCTGCCGGGGGTTATAAGTCACTGCCGATCGTATATGTGGTCACTCTGGTATTGGAACTCTTCCATATAAAAGGACCCCATGATCTGCTTCGGTTGCCCTGCCTTACCGAATGCGCAATCTGGGGCCGCCGCACGTAATATCAGGGGCAAGAGTCCGTGGTCACCGGCGATGCAGTGACGGTATTGAAGCTTGGAGGGCATGGCCTGGATCTTCGCTGATATTAATTGCTCGTTTGGGAGCCGCCATCAGTGTACGACTTTGACGGTTGTGTGAATGCTTGGCAACATGCCATCTTGCCGCGGCAGGCCCTCGGTCATCTTACGCAGCGTCGACAGCACATATCGGAGGACCGGTCTTCTCAGCCATGTCGACTTCTTACATATCGCTATCGCCAGAGGGAAGCAACGTCCGGGCCCGGGTAAAGAGTTGCGGACAAGTCATTGCCAATCAGCAGATGATGAACGGTAAACCTCAATAGCCTGAAAGCGTCCAGTGCCGGCAACTATCACGATGCGCAACGCAGCGGAGCCCGTTCCTGAGGCTTCACCGGTCCCAAGTCAAGCCGGCGTGCGTTCGCCATCCGACATTACTCGAAACGCTTTCAATGAGTTTAGCGTAAAAGTTAACTCAGCCCTCCAATATGCCAATGAGGCAGACACACAACGGGCGCCACAAAGTGCCATCTTCCTAGGCCCGGGTCATTCCCAGTGCAGAGGTCGTCCCCGATTCCTCGCTCAAAGGGTACAAGCACGCAGCATTAGCAAGCCACTGACGAGCCTCGGTTTTGTCAGGAACAAAGCTTTGCCCTTGGAAGCCGTCCCCAGAGCGGAAAGCAGGAGCGGAAAGGGAGGGCACTAATAAGTCAAGGTGGATATATCGTCTCTTACCGTGCCAGCGACACTGTGTCACAGTCGTCCCCCCGTCGCCGGTCTTCGACGGGTTCTGCCATCCACGCCGCCGGTTCGGGTGGGAGATGGTTTGTTGTGGGTTTCGACACCGGAACTCGCCGGCCTCGACGCCGTTGCATCTCTGTTTACGAGACCCACGTCAGTCAGTCATTTCGCCGCCGATTATCAATCGCAGGAACCCTGCCGGTGTCAATGCATGATGCCTCAGCGCCAATTGTGGACCACGATACGCCACAAGTCATCCCGGCAACCGTACCCGGCTGTTCGTCCCGACGCCGATGCTATCCGCGCCCGCTGTTGGTCCGTTACGACTTGCCGCGGGACCGGGGATGCGTCCAGCCAAGACAGCGACTGCGGTGCCGATCGATCAAGCGGCGAGCTGCTGGCGTGGCATGATGTTGATCCCTTACCGAAAGACTCGAACAGCCGATACCCTTGACATACATGAACATACACGTACATCGCATAGTACACAGGCAGCACAGGTACAGTTAGAATATCCCTGGGACTTTCTCGAAAAAAAGAATCCCATGCCGATCTTGCTGCACGCCCCCCAGAGCCGCCCATGCAGCCCCCGTCCTTTCGCTCGTTCCCTTCATCGGACGGACTTAATGGCCAGATCCGGTATCCACTCCCACACGAGAAAAGGTCTCGTGAGACGTAAAAGAAGCACGCCAAAGAAGCAGAAAGACAACCCAACTACCCAATGCGAATGCACCAAGTACGTCACCCCTCTTGCAGCTTCCGGTCGCCCAGTGGCGGGCTGGTTCTTCTCTCTCTCTTGTGTGGCGTCTCATTCTTTTGGCTCGGGGCGCTGACTGGTTCGAGGAATTCAATCTCGAACACACAAATTCGGCAGCCCGGGATAGCTCGGGCATAATTCTAGCGGGCGCTAGGGGGGCAAGGTAATACCTAACCGTCCAGTGGCAGAAAGAGCCGTTACTCAACAGGCAGGATCAAGGTAGGCCCAGCCCATCATCATCATCACTCAAATCAATGTAGGGGACCACTGGGGACCCCAAGGGGAGGAGGACCCCTTCTGAGCCAACTGCATGCTGACGAGCCCACACCACCACACTGAAACTCTGTTTACCACATTGCAGGCCTGTTGTCGTAACTCAACACTTCTAGCGTCGCTTTTTATCAAAACCTCGTCTTTCCCGTTCCTGGCCTTCCGCTTTTCTCCCCTGGCCAGGGGCGTGTGGTGCAGAAAAAAAACCACCTATGACGGTTTCGCTCGGTGGCAACCCCGTGCTATACTTTTCCTCGTTCGCCCTGTGGCAGCCACACACACACACACACCTTCTTGCCTCTCCTTGCGTTGTGTGTCCTGCCAATGCGACCGTAGCCGGTATCCCGACGATGAACCGGTTCGTCAATGGCGGGGGGGCGTGTGTGTGTGTGTGTTGTGCATGACTGGCCATCGCCTCCCTTGGCCTTCTGTCCGGCAGCCGGGGTGGGTTCGGCGTTCTCTGGACCATGCCGGCGAGAACCGCGCGGCGTGGTTACGATGCGGTTGGTAAGCAAGCAAAATGCCGTGTCGTTTTTTTTGGAATTTTTTACCATGTATCTTTGGCCCTGTTTTAGGGGTCTGCCACCCCGGGCCGGGGGGGGACTGACTCTTGCCGGGAACATGCTTGGAGGAGAGATGCACCCCCCCGCCGTCCCCTCCGTCTGAGGTGAGACTGCAATCGGCCCATGGCCGGTTTCATGCGCCGGGCCGCCCGTGTGGACTTTTCCGGTTTGTCGGGGAAGGGCGGGGACGTGGTTTACCGGGGAACTCCCTGGCTGGTCGTGTCGACACCCAGTGTGTTTTGCATTGCGGAATATACTGTCGTTACGGTGGAGTGCATGTCTATGGTCGTCGAAGTCAACTAGCAGCAGGGAAGGCGAAGTGAGCCATGATGGTATCTGCCTACCTGCCTGGGGATACAGTCAACAGATCAAGACCGCCGTGTATAGATATGATGCCAAGAAATTCGTTGGCTTCCATCTCAAGACTTCAAGATAGATGCGCCGGCAAGGGAGCACGTAGAGACGCATCGCCGTAGACAGAGGCACCCGGCTGCTTGACCTTGTCCTCTGTAGTATCAAGACTTGTGAACCTGGGTATCTCTAGTAAAGCCAGTAGACCATAGGACACTCAAATCCATCTCATGCGGCCTCATGGTGTCCGTGAGGAACCTGTCTACCAGCCTCTTCATCCAGTATATGGCGCCCGTAGACACCGCCCATAGGTCAGTGATACATCCTGTCCTGTCCCATCCAGCCTCACCCACCACATCTTCAAACCAAGAAAAAACTCCTCAACTCCTCCACCCCTATCACTACAGTCTCAGTCTCACAATCCCATAAAAAACCCAAGAGAATCATACCCCTAATCAACCTTCCCCTTCCCCCTCCCCCTATTCCTCTCACCACCACCATCACTACCACCACTACTACTCCCCAAACTAACCCCACTCCCCCCAACCCGATAGCTAAAGTCCACCACCCCGACCAGCCCGCCGACCCGCCCGATCAAGCCCTCGAGGTCGTCGCACACAAGCGTGCTGCAGATCTCCAGCACGGCGAACTCGGCGTACCCGGGCCGGGAGACGTTCTCCGCGTCCAGGACGTGCCTCTTGCCCCGTCCCAGTCCCAGTCCCGGGCCTGGATCACCACCCCCGCGGCCGCGGCGACGGCGGAGGCGCATCCGGACTCCCCGTCCCGGCGGGTCGGCTTCGTGCCCTGTCCGGGAGTCAATTACCATCAAAGGCGAGAGGTCAGGATCTTCGTCCTCGTCTTCGTCTTCGTCTTCGTCTCCGTCTTCGTGAGAGGAGACCTCCTCCGCCTTGTCGTCTTCTTCAGAGGTGGAGGCAGTGGCAGCGTCCCGCCGCCGGTCGAGCCGGAGCAGGGCGCGGGTCATCTCGTAGGGCCGCGGGAGGGGCAGGTAGGGCGGCATGCTGTGGCCCGAGAAGAGCGAGTTGGAGAGCAGCATCAGCGTCGAGACGATGTTGTGGTGGCTCGGGGCGATGTCGCGCAGGACCGCGGCGAGGGCGTCGAGCCAGGCTCGGTCGCTCGAGACATTCGTGGACGGGTCTGGTGGGGGGTCTGGGGCGGAGGAGGAGGGGGTGGAGGTGGAGGGGGAAGGGGAGGAGGAGCTGGGTTTTTGCGAGGGGAGGAGGGGGGGTGGTGGTGGTTGGCTGGCTGGGGGCGGTGCGGCTTCGTCCCGCTCCTGCACTTCGGCGTCCGGGTGTGCGCTTCCCGGGGGACGGGTCATGGTGTAGCTCATGAAGGTGAGGTAGCTCATTATCCGGGTCGTGCGGGCGATGATGTCCTCGTAGGCCTCGCGCGGGAAGCGGCCGCCGACGGTGGGCTCCCACCTCTGCCAGGCCGCGTGGGCGGCCACCGAGGGCAGCAGGAGCATCATCTTGCCGAAGATCTTGCGGCGGATCTTCTGCAGCTCGTGGGCGGGGGTGTGAGGGGAGTCCGGGTCGCCGGCCGTGCCGTCTATCTGCGACTTGACGGTCGAGGTGATGACGCCGTAGTAGTTGGCTAGCAGGTACAGGGCGGCCGAGAGGTCGCGCCGCAGCCAGGTGCGGTCTGTGAGGGGGGAGGGGAAGATGGTCCAGATGAAGGCTATGAAGCAGCCGCCGGCGACGGTGGCGAGACGGAAGGGGGCGAGTTTGTAGGTTCTTGAGCAGGCATGTCAGCCAGTGAGAAAGGATACGAATGATAGAAATAAGATAGGATAGGATAGGGGCTGCGGCTTACGGGAAGAAGGGCTGCCCGGACGAGGCAGCTATCTCGGCGCCGATCTTGCGCACCTGCAGCTCGTAACCTATAATGAGACACTGTTCGGTGTGTCAATGAGCGACTCAACTTGTTACCGCAATGGGGCACGACACATACCTGAGTGACCATCGTGATCATGACGGCGGGCGTGAATCGCGGGAACTTGATCAGGAAGTAGTAGTCGCAGAAGAGGGACAGCCACAGGAAGACGATGACACCGGCGGTCCTCTCGTTGACGATATACCAGACTGCAGAACGATTAGCATTGGTCCGCACATGCTCGGGAGGAGTGCAGCTCACTGATCAACGAGCAGACCATGGCAATGACTGTGCCTCCGACGCGGCAGAAGAAACCGAAGATGGACTGTCCGGATGCTGCACAGGGGCGACGTCAGTATCTCTATCTGAGAGTGGGCGCTTTGGCTCCCAGTTTTCAGAGCGAGAGACTCACTCATCGTCATGCCAATGGCTATCATGATCATCGCCCAGACGAGACGCTGGGCGACAAAGAACGACTGCGTTCTCTCCAAGAAAGCCACGATACCGATTGTCATGGTCGCGGCCGCTATGCCACCAAGGTCAGCATTACCGTTCGCTTGTCTCCAGTCTCTCCCTGAGTTTCCCCGTCGGGGGACTCACCAACTCTGAAGCCAAAGGCACACTCCTCCGAGCCGAAAAAGTCCGACACCTTCCTGAGCCCGTTCCCGGCCCGCTGCCAGGCATTGGTGGGCGGTAGATGTTCCGGGTCCTTCTTCCTGTTGTATCCGTCCCCGACATACACGATATTCATCCCCGACTCGAGAACGTCAGGCGACTCCTCGGCCGACGAGTCCTCCTCGCGGAAGACGCTGACGATCCACTTGCGCAGCCGCCGCTGCGTGGGGAATATGAGGCGCTTCCTCGCCATGGTGCCATCCTGGACCTTCCTGTCCGCGAAGACGACGAGGTCGTGCATGGCCTCGCCCGAGGCGTGCATGAGCCGCTCCATGTACAGCAGGCAGTAGAGCTGCGCCTGGTCGCGCTCCCTCGCCTCCTCGGACGACAGCCCGTCCTCCCCCCGCACCAGGGCCCGCTCCTTGACCCAGGCGCGCAGAGCTTCGCCTTTGGTGGCGTCGAACTGCGCCAGTTTCTGCCTGACGACCTCGGAGAAGCGGTCGTCTCCCGGCCTGACCGAGTCGCCTTTCGCCTCGACGTCGGCGTCTTTGGCGTTCCTCTTCTTGTCCGCCTTGGGCTGGGGGAGAATCTCCAAGCGGAGCGCGGCGTGCTCCAGGCCCTGGTCTACCGCCTCCGACAGGATCTCGAAGGGCATGTGCATGCGCTTCATCACCTCGTTCCACACGCGCTTCTCCCGGTCCTTCTGGGCGACGACGTCGGGCGCCTCGTCGGCGCCGACGTTCCAGCCGCGGCGCTCGGCCACGCGCTGGAAGATGTCCATTATGCTCGAGATGCCGACGACGGGGATCGTGGCGTTGCGCAGCAGCTTCGCTATCTCGCCCAGGTCCTTGGCATCCAGCTTGCCCCAGGCGACATCGCGCTTGGCGAAGGTGATGTCGGCTTGGATCTTGCCGGTCATCTCCCTGACCTGAGCGATGGCTGCCTTCAGCTCCTTGGCAATCGCGGCCTCCTTGGTCATGGACGGCTGCTGCTGTCTGTCCGGGTCCTGGCTCTGCGGTCTCCGGGCTCTCTTCGACTTCTTCTTCATCTGCTTCTCCGCCGCTCGTGAGTCCAGGGTCGCCTGGTGCGTCACGACGGCAAACATGTCCAGCTCCTCCAGGCCGACGAGGTACTTCCTCTGCAGCGCCATCGACTTCCTCAGCAACCCTATCGCGCCGGCGAACTCCTTGCTCAGCACCATCCGGCTGCTGACGGGGATGACCAGCAGGTTCACGCCCGTCGCCAGTGCCAGGCCGGTCAGCATGGCGGTGAGGAGCTCCTGGACGAACTTCTCGGCGTAGACGACGGTGGGCATGCGGGTGCCGAAGGTGCAGGCGACGTTGACGAGGATGCTGAAGAGGATCACCGGGACGGCGAAGGCGGGGAACTTGGCGCGCAGGACGTTGACGAACCAGATGTTGGCGAAGAGCCAGACGGCCAGCACGGCCGACTGGGACGAGTTGTACCGCACCGTGCCGGTCAGGGGGTCGATGGCAGATTCGCCGGGGAGCGTGGTGTTCTCGCGCGCCTTGATGGAGGACCAGAGCGCCAGCAGGGCGAGGGCGGAGCCGGAGCAGATGGCGAGGAGGTTGAGGACGAGGTTCTGCAGGAACTTGCCGCGCGGCAGGACGGCTAGGCCGAGCACGCTGATGATGGGGATCAGGTAGCCCAGGGTCAGGAAGTAGTTGGCGACGGGCTTGGACTGGCACATGGCTATGCCGATGATGGGGGGCAGCGACCCCTTGAACATTGGTATCAGGACGGCTCTGTTGAGGCCGAGCTTGGCCTTGACGGCGGCGAAGCCGTGGGGACTTGGCTTCTCTGGCGCCGGTGCGCCCGACGCTGTGTCGCCGACGCGCTCGCTGCCGGTCTGGTGGTCTCGCAGCGTCTCCTGGCCATGGTGGGTATCCGGGTCAACTGGCTCGTCTGGCTCAACATTGGCCTTGTTGTTGGAGGCCATTGGTGACTCGGTGGCCTTCGACGCGGTTTAGTCGTGTTATTGTTTGAAGCTCGCAGGGTCACGAAAACACCGACGTCATTGTCATGGGCCGCCGCTGAGATCAGACTGAGAGTGGAGATGACACTGAACTCTATTTACTTTCTGACTCAATAATCACAGATAAATTCCAACTTCATTCATCCAACTAACACATTCGGATGAGCCTGTATCAATCTAAGAACATCAGATAGACAGGCCAAGAGATGCAATGACTAAGACCCGTCCTCTGTTCTCACTGCTGTCTACCATTGCTTCCGTCCAATCCGCGCGTCTCACCCGCGTTAAAGCTAAGGAAGATGTCGGTGCTTCGGTTTTCCGGCCTCCGTGGGTGCCAGGTGTCGTGTGTCAGCCGCTGAATAAGAAGAATGCCAAGGTCCGCACCGAAAAAGGATGTGAACACGGCGCGAGCCGGGCACCCGAGGGCTAGCTTGTGGGCATCCTCAACAGTCCAGAGGGATACTGTATCACACAAGTAGACGATGTGAAGGTGCAGTTTTGCCCCGATTGATGGCACCACTCGAGATATTCATCGTGTACTCGCAGCCGGTGATGGGGGCTGGAGTGGACAGACTCGGAATTGACGGCCCTCTGCCACCTCGACAGAGTCTCGCCATGACGTCTGCAATGGTCTGCAATGATGTCGCGCACCCCGTCTGAAACCCCGCCCCAATTGGACGCTGCGGTTCGACTTGCCGCTGTTGCACAGCAGGAAGGAAAGATAGCGGTTGGCTCACCGCTCCCTGGTTGACGTACGTTGCCAGAAGGCTCCCTCCCAGACCGTCAGGCGTCATAGCCCCCTCCGACTGGTGAATCTCAGGGTCTTTATGCCTGTCTGTCTGTCCAGCATTGGCAAAAGCTTGTTTCGTAACGGTTGGACAAGGGTCTGTCTGTCGTACGAGGGGCATATCTATCTAGTGTACCTTCCTGAGTCTAGGGAGGCATTTTACTGCTTCAACTTCTCATTCATTGTCATTGTGTCGTGTCTGTCGTCTGCTTCTTCCTTGCTCTTATCAGTATCGACACTTCGGAACTGCACATTCGTGTTCGGTGGCTCAGGATCCCTGCTGGTCTTGGCGACAATCACCCGTTGGACTTACACTGGTGTTAAATCGCTTGCGACGTTTCAAGTCCGTCGCGTCGGTGAAGCAATTCGTTCAGCAAGCACACCAGGCTGAAGCCCGAAGGCCTGCCTCCCTGCATTGTTCCTCACTCCTGTTATCTTCCACAATCCCTTCTTGTCTGTCTTCTATCATTCACCGTTCACCTTCTCCAATCCGCATCTTCCCTTTCAAACGTCACACAAGTGATATCTGCCAAGGTCTCCGACAGTCCGGATACTCAGCGCTGATCAGCTTGGCATGTCTTGCCAGCCCTGACTTGGCGCCATCCACCACAGTCAACCACCGCCCATCTTGAGCCTTGGCCTTGCTCCCTCCTCCATCAAAGACAAACCAAACAACCATATCCTACTGCAAAACAAAGAAAAAACAACCACAATGCCAACCTACCACTCCCCCTCCTCCTCCCCCTCCCGCTCCCCCCGCTCCTCCCTCTCCCCCTCCCCACACCGCAACCGCCCCCGCACCCGCTCCCGTTCCCGCCGCCGCTCACCCAGCCCATCATCCTCTTTCTCCTCCCGATCCCGGTCAAGATCCCGCTCCCGCTCCTCCTCACCAAGCCGCCCACGCAAAAACAAACCGCGCGACAGCAGGTTCCCAGACGACGGCCTCTCCGAGTCCCAATCCGAGTCCATCGTCAAGACCTCCCTGGTCTTCCTCGGGGCCGTCGGGGCAGCGACGCTGGCGGCGCACAAGTTCTGGCCCAAGGGTATTACCTATGGCGAGAAGGAGGAGTGGGAGTGTGAGCGGAAGAAGAAGGAGAGGAGGAAGGAGGAGGCTAGACGGAGGGGTGGTGCGGAAGGGGGGGAGGAAAAGGAGGACGGGCGGGGTGGGAGGAGAGATCGCGGTGGTGGGGATGATAGAGCGAGGAGAGGGGGTGCTGCTGCTGCTGCTGCTGGTGGTGGTGGTGGTGGGTATGCGGCGAGTAGTGCCTCGTCTGGATCTGGTAGAGACAGGGACGACAGGAGATGGAGGGACAGGGATATCGGCAGGCCAGACGAGAGGAGTAGTACCCGCGGAGGAAGTACCGCCGGAGGAGGGTACTATGCCCGCGAGGAGGTGATCGTGCGAGACAAGGCTGTCGATGCAGGCCGGTCTCGCAGCCGGATGCGCGAGCGGTCCACCGACGCAGACCGATATCGTGGTCCCGGCCGCGGTGCCGAGCGGTTCGAGGCTGGTCCCCCTGCTGCCGTTGTCGAGCGCCGGACGAGCAGGACCAGAGAGCTGGATTACTACCCGCCCTCGCCGCCGCGACGGGTGGTTGATCGTGGTGGCTCGGCTGTGGGAGCGGCTCGGGACAGGTCTCGCTCTGTGGTCTATGATGACGAGCCGGAGGTGGTGTATGTGCGTCGTGAGCCGGGGGCTGGGGCAGGGCGGTACTCTGTCTCGTCGGGATCGGCTGTTGATGCACGGCCTAGGAGTCGGTATGGGGATGATTACTATCGATGATCTGCGTGATTAGTGAGATGGATCGGGGATGATCTGGTAGCGGCGATAGGCGTAGGTAAACAAGGATATCACATGGGTCTACCGGCAAGGCGTCATTCGGAATCTGGATATTATACACAGGGGTATGGGTATGACTGATAATGGGTTTGAAGCGTCTTAGATTTCAGAGTTATGGACATCCGCCTTTCTTTCCTGCTTCTGTATATGCTCCTGAACGTCTCGATGCAATCCGGCCGCCTTCATCGTGTGAGCATCCAGCTCTGTGATTCCTTGTATAACCCTTCGGTAACCCTTTGGACGACCCCAATATGCAATCAAGCGACCCTCCAACTCCTGTAAAAATGTCTAGTCCTGGATGTATATCCTCGATGCAGCAGATATGGATTGTGCGCCATATGAAAAAGAGATCAGAAATGCATTGCACCTTCGCGCGACATGTCCTTAGGCTAGGTCATCATCACTGTCAACCTTCACTCTTTTCCGAGGCCGTCCTCTCTTTCGAGGCGTGGCTGGGCCAGGAGAGCCACTCACCGCCGACGAGCCGGGAGAGCTCCGTGGCTTGGACGGGCTCGGAGTGCTGGTCAGAGTCTCGCTGCCGTTGTCAATGACTAAATCAGTCCAACCCCGACCACCAGTCTTCATGACCAGGTGCGGGTTCAGCTCTGCCTTGAACCACCTATCGGCCCGTGTCGTCTTCCGCGAGCCGCCTTCCAGTGCCGAGTAGGCGGCTCTCGTGGTGCGCATCCGCTTGGGGCCCTTGCGCCCTCCTTCGCTGATCAGGTTGCTGAGTCGCAGTCGTTGCTGCTGTAGGTTCTGGTCGTACGCCACGATGCTGCGCACGTACGGCGCAACGTCCAGTGTGATGGGTTCCATGTTTCGGTCCAGGACTGAGGGGTCAAGATAAGAGGCAGCGGAAGTCAAGCCCTTATCTGACGCTGCGATCGGGTCGAAAGCTAGAGAGAAGTCGATGCGGGAGATGGCCGGGGTGTCGGCTGGTGGTGTGCTGAAGTGGTGGCGTATCAAATCCGTGGCCTTGTCCTCGCTGAGGGCAGGCAGTCGAGATGGATTCTGTGGCACGAGCGCGGTAGAGGCGATCTCTAATGTAGCCCTTGCCAGTGATTTCATCGTGTTGGGAAGCATGGTAGACATCCGATCATAGCGGATGACGGGCGGTGCGTCCAGCACAGGGAGGCCTAGGACGTAATCATCACAAGACCGGCTACACAGATCGGTTGTCGTGGCATCAATCAGCTCCTGTAAGGGGCGTTAGTCATACTCTTCCAGGCGGGATCTCGAAGCACGTACCTCTTTGAACTGAGCGAACGACCCCGAGGAGCAGATATCCGCAGCGCTCATTGCGTCTGTGAATGCGTCATACATGCCTAGAGCGACTAGCCGATCACTACGCTCAGCCGTAGCCTCGTTGAGACCGTTCGCCCAGGTCGAGAAATTAGCGGAGTCCTGCCAATGCCCGGCGTCAAGGCTCCAGAGATCCCACGATTGTTGGAGGATCATCTCCTCGATAGGGCTCTGCTTGTCGACGATCATATCGCGGCCCAGCCAGCCCATACCGAGCTGGTAGGTGTCCTCGCTGACCACACGGACGACCTCGTTGTTCTCGTCCAGGTCGACCCCCTTCGGCCAGCGCGGGTAGAACCAGTCGAAACCACCCCGACGGTCGCCGATCCCAATTTGGCACCAGTAGTTGAGCTCCATCGTAGCTGCTCGGAGGTCGTGATTTCGAGCCACGTAGAGAGCCTCGACAGGCTCGCGCCGCAAGGCATGGCCCTCGTTGGCAGCGACCAACAACAGCCGGTCAACGGCCAGATCGGTTGGCGGCGGGCTCAACCGAAAGATGCCGTGCAGATTAAGGTTGTGTAACGGCACCAGAGTCTCGTCATTGCAGGTCATGACGAAAGGCCGTTTGGACTTGACAATGAGCTCAATGACTTTCGTCCAGAACTGCTTATCCTCATCATAGAGAATGTCGACCTCGTCTAGCAGGATCAGAGACTGCTTCTGTCCTTTGGGATTATCCTTCTTCGCCTCCTTTGGGGCAGGTGTCTTGGAAATTGTCACGGGGTCTTTGATAACCTTCTTCGCCGGAGCCGTCTTCTTCGTAAAGAACGACTGCATGGTCTTCTGCTTGCCAGAGGCGATATCTTTCGCTAGTTCTTCCTCTGCGTGCTGTGCCTCTGCGTCTCCCTCCTTCGCAGCAGTTTTCTCGTGAGATCCCTTCTCGTGGCTGACGTGGTGGTGCTTAAGCATATCGCCGATCTTGTCGTCTACGTCTTTGCCGCTCCTCCGACTGCTCGAGTTGATCTCGAACACCTCAAAGCCCAACTCTTTTGCAACAGCGTAGACGGCGGCTGTCTTTCCGCAGCCATGAGGTCCACTGATGACGATGGCGTTGGCCAGGCGGCTAGAATCCTTCAGCTCCTTGGCCTTCACGCCTCCGGCTCGGATGACGGTCTTCTTCACAATGCCAAACTTCCCACTAGGAGTCCAGTCGTGTTCGTTGTCCGAGATCTCGTCCATGTAGCTGGCGTCTTCGTCGCTAGATACGATAAAGTCATCGAGCTTCTTCCTCTTTCTCCCCCTCTTCTTCGGAGGTGCCACGCTGGCCTTCCCATCCTTGTCCTTCCCGGCTTTGTCGTCACCTCCAGGAACAGAGCCCGTGTCAACCGACTGCACCACCAGTGCTTGCAGCCATTCTTTGAGAAAGAATGCTTCTTGGCCAGGTTGAATGATCTCCGCGGCACATACAGGTGCATATTTCTGGGCCCAGCAGGCGTTGTCGCAATCAGCTCGGTCGAAAGCGGAGAGCGAAGTTCGTATGAGGTTAAAGAGCCGGACGAGTTCACGGGGGTGTGTCGCGACTCCGTTGTCGTCCGCCACCCTGTCCTTGCGGTCTGACCTCTTCTTGGAGCCCTTTGCGATGCCGTTGGCCAGGAGCTTTGACGAACACGTCAGCTCAGGCAAAACGCGAAGCTGCAGCTTGCTTCCGCTCTCAAAATGCTTGATCGGCAGACGCAGCTCCGGGGGAGGAGGAAGGAAGTCGTCAGAATTGGCGCTCCTGACAGCTTCTGCGTGTGCCGGCACGTTCATGCGCTGAGTAACTCGATCTATCAGAGACTCACGGGGTGACAAGCGCACGGCATGTCCTTTTGACTTCCGTGACGGTATAGAATGTTGGGGAGTCTGTTGGTCGATAGCAAGGTCAGGAGTATCTCCTCGTATGTGGACCATGTCCTTCCACGGCCAAGCCGGAAGCTTCGACCCCGGAAACTTCAAGCCCATAGACTTGACACTGAATTGGGGCATGGGCCTGGTGTTGTTGTTGCTCGGGCCGGTGCGGTCCTTCTTTGGTGAGCAAGGCGTAGAGCTCTGTATGGTGTTTCGCTTCGGTCGAGATGGCTGAGGGGCACTGGGCAGCAAGTCGACCGTGGCATCCGAGGGCCTGCGGAGTTTGCTCTTTCCTGCAAAGAACGGATGTGTGATCTTGGCAGGCGACTTCTTGATTCTTGGTGATGGATCGGAACGTTGAGTGTTCTTCTTCCGAGGCGTGCGTGGCGACTTCGTCTTCGGCGGACCTTTCAGAATGGCATCGACCTTCTCACCGATACGTTTCCTAGAAGTATCGTCACCGCCATACTGGATCCTAACCAGTTTGGAGGAGCTGTTCGGAGGGACTGCAGATGCTGTTTGTCCCGGAGTCTCCGGATCCTGAACAACCTTCGACGCTTTGGGCTTTGGTGGTGATCCAATTGTTCCAGTCTTGGGGTTGAACTTCATGACCTTCTTTGGCTTTGACGTGTTGTCTGTGTTTAGTGCAGATGGTGCGGTGTGAGAAAGTGGCTCTGGGGGTGTAGTCCTCTCTTGCAGCCTATGATCGTCTGAAGTTGCACATTCCGGTGCCGTGTTCTTGGCATCCTGACCTGCTGCTAAGATGTTCAATCCGTCCGCGCTTCCGAAATGGTTCACGATATTTCCACTCGAAACAGCCTTGGCCCTCTTCTTCGGTCTCGGCTTCTCGCTTTCCTCAGGCACTCCAGTATCCGCCTTTGCTCGCTTCCTCTGCTTGCTGGCCTTCTTTGGCTTGCCATCATCTTGTGACCTGTAATCATTGGCGCCGTCAAGAGACATCGCCGGGGTGCTCATCGAATTGAGAGCGCTGCTACTCTGTGAGGTGTCTTCGGTCGCGTCCGACGGAGCAGCTCGATTTGCTGTGAAGAAGGGATGTACTGCTCGTATGCCGCCAGGGGCCGACAGTGCAGCGTGGTCGGCCATGGGGAGCACGGCTAAGGAGCCCATGGATATTGGATTGGCGGGGAGCCTGTGGTGATAATGTCAGTCAAGTGTGCAGTACGCAGACTGATTCGCACCGCCTTTCACGGCATCATGGCAAAGGCAAGTCGATCTCGGGTGAGAGTCGCGCCAATCCCTCAACAAACAGTCACGCTCAGGACAGAAATGTCGAGCTCACTTTGAATCATAGTCGCTCCAAAGGGAGACCAATGCCTCTCATTGCTGTTGCACGGCGGAAGCAGCAAAACCTCCACTCCACGATGAAGATATCTTGAGGAGAACAGAGAGATGACGATAACGAAGACCAAAGGGTTCTCGGTCGTGCCAAAAAGAAGTTGAGCAGTAATTGGCCCTTCCGGTCAAGCGAGTTGGCGAGAATGAAGGTTCAACTTCAAAGGCAGATTTGAACGGCAGGTGCGAGGCTTGTCTCGAGTCTTGAGTCTCGAAACGAAGGAACGACTCGTCGCGTCAGCGCGTCTAAAGCTAAAGAGCCATTGCGCTGTAATGGCCGTGTCGCGCCTTCCATCATAGACTTACAGGGGGTCGGTCTTGATCCACTCAACCCGCACGGTGCACCGCGTTTTCACCCCCACCATCGTCTACTTGTCCAAATGTACCGCTGCGGCTATTCTTCGGCTCTCGATAAGGACGAACTTTTTTTTGTTCGATAAGGCTTTCCATGTTCCTTTTCGAGAAAGCTTGTTGGATGCTCAAAGGAAGGCGCATTCTGAAGTCGCAGCACATCTTTTTGGCAGCCACTCTCCAGGCGCTATTCGACCTCGCAATGGCTTCAAACTTCCATATCCAGAAGCCATATGTGCTGGCGACATTGCCTACCCCCTTGCAACGGCCAGATACACCAGGGAAATGCACCGTCGGTGTTGTGTTTGGCCAGCGGCCTGGGCCGAAGAAGAGAACAAGGCGGTCAGAGCTTGCGATTGGAATTGACGGCGACGCTGTGAACCTCTATGATGTGAGACAGCTATTTATTCCTATCGTATATGCACTGCCAACTTACAATGCTGTTCCAGGTGCCCGCATCACGCCTCATCACATCGTATCCGATCCCGCCTCAATACTTCTTCACCTGCGCACCCTGCTCTATTCGGTGGAAGGCGAACAACGACCAGATTGTCCGGTATACATATGCCACCACGGAGGAAACCCAGACCTCGAAACGGCGGGTGACCTTGTACAAGGATGTTGTTGAAAAGGCTGGCGTTACTACTTCTACCTCGAACTTCGTTGCGCTGCAAGTCGACAGCCCCGTGGTTTACCTCACGACGACTCCAATCTCCACACCGATTTCCTCGTCAGCATTGGATGCTTCGGTAGCTGAGCAGCCGAGCTTCAACCTGCTGGCCGTTACAAGCAACGGTACCGTCGTCTGTCTCGACCGAGAAACCTTGGCGGAGAAATGGCGCGCATCATCTTCAGCATATCTCGTCAGTGCCTCTAGCGCGGCAAAATCTGACTGTACCGTGGAGTTCGCGCAGTCCGCTCCTGCAACAGAGGTCATCGAGGGATTCTTCCAGGGCAAGGCTGACCTGTTGGCCGGTCTCTTCAACCAGAAAGTGTCTCGCGAGAGCTTCGACCCCGATGTCCTCGTCCTGATAACCTCTTCACAGGGTCAACGAGAGCTGGTCGTACTGGCAGTTCACGACAGCCCAGCTCTTCAGTCATTGGGCTCCTCTCAAGGAAGGATCTTCCAGGTTTCGACGGCGATCTTGCCGACTCCCTCCGAAGCCGTTACGGCTCCTGTCAGCTACCAGCTTCACGTGGGCTCAGGCTCACTCCAGGAACTCCGCGGGAACAATGTCTACACATATCGGGTCGAGGATGGTGCACCGAGACTCTCCTACACGCTGCCGGTCCCTAATGCTTCGTCTTTCCTCCGGCTGTCGGACACTTCTGTGCTTACGGCTACGGCGTCCTCCCTCAGCATCTACAACCCCGGCTACCGCTCCGTTCAAGCCTCTACACCGCTCGACCTCAGCACGGACGTTCCCAATGCTGCCAAAACCGAAGGCAGTTCTGCACCCTACCAGCTCATCACCTATTTCCCCAGGCTGGAAGTTGCCATAGGGATCCGTGGGTCCTCCCTCTTCGCGGCCCAGCTGGAGGCTCCCAAGACAAGGAAAAGGAAGAGGAGGGCGGAGGGCCTGCTCATAGACTCCATCGGCCGCGGATTGTCGCATGCCACGGACGACCACAAATGGGCAGTTCCGGACCACACACCTGATATCTTTGCAAGCTACGTCCCGGGATCGCTTTCGGAGGCCTACTGGAGGAACTGGGCCGAGGACACTGCGAAGGCGGATGAGTTTCTCCAGAGCAAGGACATGACTGCGTTCGAGGAGCTGATTACGACCAAGCTCGGCGTCAACCTCGCTTCGGCAAAGGGACCAAACGGAGTTTCTTCTGAGCCGGAGGCAGACACCGGCGATGCGATGGAGCTAGACACTACGGTAGAGAAACCACAGGTTGATAGACGATGGGTGCTCTTTGCCATCACACGCGCGTTCGCCCTGGCTAGTAACCATGCGGACGGCCTGGCAAAACCACAACTGTCGTGTCAGCTTCCCGGGAGCCTCGTGGCAGACTACCTCATCAGCTCTGGTTACCTATCGGTCTCGAACGTCAAGTCGGCCTTCAGCAGTGAAGCTCGCGAGATCCACGAGGTCGACGCGGTTCTGGCCGAGCAGATCCCCGAGCTTATTGCCAGCCTGGATCCTACCCTGGAACTACTGGTTGAGTACATGACCACCACCAAGCCTGCTGCCGTCGAGCTCCTCGCCAGCATCCGGTTGATCATGCGCAGCCTCGATCTCGTCCAGGACCCGACCAAGCTGTCCCAGAAACTAATCGGATTCGGCGAGACGGAAAACGCGGGAGAGGCCAACGAGGAGGAAGCCCTCGGGATGAAGCTAGACAAGCTAGAGGAAGACCTGGAGGTGACAGAGTACCATCTGCTAGACGACTCGAGCACCCGCGCCAGGGGCCTGACGGTCGCCTTCGACCTCCTCGGCAGCTGCCCGCCCATCTCCACCGTCCAGGCCATCCGCCGCCTGTTCCGGCCCGAGGAGACCCTCTCCCTCATCCACGTCCTGCGCGTCGAGCTCGTCAAGGGCGGCTGGACGGCCCGCTACCTGGACACATCCACATCCACATCCTCCCTGCTGCCCGACGGCGAGGGCGAGGACGAGCAGGAACCCCCGCCTCCCGACGGCAGCATCCGGCTGATCGCCGACCTGCTCTGCCGGTGCATCGACTCGGTCGGTGCGGGCGGGTGGATGATCAACGACGCCCTGCTGTCGCGGACCGGGGACCACCTCGACTCGGCCGACTTCCTGGCCGGGCTCAAGCTCGAGGTCAGCGCGGCCCTGGAGGGCATCCAGGAGGCCGTCTACCTGCGGGGTCTGCTCACCGAGACGGTCAAGTACGGCACTGCCGTCCAGCAGAGCCTGCTGATGGCCGAGGCGGGCCCTTACTACTCGGGGGCGTATGCGAAGATGCCGAGCGGCGGCGGCGGCGGTGGCAAGGGGACGCCGCATAAGGGGGCGGGGACGCCGTATAAGGCGGGCGGGACGCCGGGCGGGACGGGCAGGAGGATCAAGCCGCTTACTTTGTCCGGGTCGGCGGCGGAGATGCAGATGTTGCCGCTTGGGCTGGGGGCGAGACAGAGGGTGTCGGCTACCAAGGTCGTTTCGGGCGGGGAGATTGTCACGAGGAGTAAGAGGGAGATAGGGCATCTTGTGAGTCAGAGGGTTGGGGCTTATTCGCTGGAGAGGATTGTGGTGTAGGTAGGGTTTGTTAGGGTTGGGTTTGGTTTGTGTGATTGCTGGTTTTTTGCAGCATTTGTCACTAGGGTAGGGTAGGGAGTGGAAAAGCAGTATACCCAACATGCTACTATACTTTCAGTTGATTTCGGACGAGGCGTGCATCTGAGCTTCTGTGGCAGTGTACAGGCCAGAAGTTGAAACTCGTAGAAAGTCTTGGTGACGGCAGCCTGGAAATGTCGAGTCATATCGCCTCCGCCAGAGAAACCGATCGGAGAGAGTGAGTGTGCTGATGGAGTATCTGCATCAGGGCGAAGAGAGGGTTGACAACGAGCGAGTCTCTGTCTGTTGATACAACCACTTCGGACTCGAGGTCAGTCTCCCGCCCTTCTTCCTCGGGTAATTTGATAGGTCTGTTGTTGGTGGTTTGCAGAGCCGCATCCCTGGTCTTGGCTCTACTGGCGACTGGGACCACCAGAGTTCGACCTTTTTCATGTAACCGGAGTGTTGGAATCAAGTCGGAGACGGCAGAGCCGCATGTTACCATGGCTTAGCTTGGCTTACCTTGCCTTGCTTCTCTACACGTGTATGCTCAAAGGTAGACGACTCGTCGGTCAGTTTCGAGCCTTTCCCTCGATAGTCCCGACTTCTCATCGGTTACACTCGGTCTGAGACATCTTTTACAGGGAATTTAGAGTTCTGCTAGTAGGCCTCATCATTCGAGTTTCATCACTCGTGATTCCAACAGGTGGAAGTTGCCCGGTTCAACGTCCAGGCTCCAGCTTTGACTCCAGCTTGGCTCAATCCACGACACCAAAGACAAAACCTCACCGATCCACGATAGCTCTCCCTCACCATCAGTCCATCTGGTCGATCGGCTTGCAAGACCGACCCGCGGTATCCGGCGGCCGAGTGGCTGAACTGTCTAAGGCCGGTTAACTGCGCGAGCCATTCCCAAAGCAACAAAGCTGCATTTCTTTTCCCCAGTAGTGATGAAGCGGTTGCTGCCTGGGATCTACCCGGTGGATGGCTGATGGCATCCAATCAATTGGGGACAAGGTTGCTGCCCAGCGCAGCGACTACGGCACGACATGTTTGGGAGTGCACGACATGCGTTAGCGCTGATCAGCCGCAAGATTCACCACATCTACCAGCTCTACACATGTATCATGCCCGTCTATTTGCTCAGTGGCCAGTGTCACTGCTCAGACCAGCAGCGAGAGGTGGCAGGTAACGCCGTCTTGTGCCACCGCCAATCTCCACAGCCTCATGTCCCATTGTCGTACCATGCATATTCGAGTTTCGCAGTGGATATTGGTCTTTTCGTGTTTGACCCCTTTTGCTTTGCATCGCATTACCGTTTCCCAACAGAAAAGAGTTGGGATGGATACTACCAGACTACACACGAGGACTGAGGCGAGATGCCGGTCCATGTCAGCACAGTTACTTGTGCCGTCGGTGTCTCCATATAGCAAGGCGCCCTTTGCTGATCTCATCGAGTCGCGAGGCGGCCGACCGGGTGTCTCACAGCTTCAGTAACCGCAATAAGCACACAGTACGAACTGATTCCCAGAGACTACCTTCGTTCTCGTGATTACAGACTGCCGGTTATCCACGCTGGGCAAAACTGGTCCTCCTCACTCGGACATATCCTTCAACAATACGGATATGCAAGCTCGTGTCCGTTCTCGACCCATCCGCACTAAAAATCTCAGCATTGCGGGCCGGCCGGTCATGAGCGAACGGTGTTCATCCAAGGCCCGTGGCGCAGTCTGAGAGAAGCTCTGGCCTTCTGTCGGCTTGGACCTTTTCAGTGCTTCTAGTGTCACAGTAGTGCTGGCTCCGCGAGATCTGCACCTGCGATTGGACTCGCTAAGCACCGTGGAAAACATGGGGTTTTCCTGACGCCGGTCATTGGCCAGCCCTGTCGATTCTGTCCCTTCACAAGGGCGCAGTTATGATGCTATGGTGACTGCTAATACGTCACTTTGGCAGGGGGGGGCGGACAACCCCTCCAAAAGCATGGCTCCATTGCAGTGGGCTTTACCTGTCATGGCTGTTTGGGCACAGCCTGGCTCGCTGCCGGTCGACTTGATGTGACTTTGGGACTCGGTAGACTCGTTGGGGAGTCGAGAATGAGACAAGTCAGAGACTCTCCTATTACACGGTTATGCGGAGGACGCAGACAGGGAATAACGAGGAACGAGCAACGAGGACACGCTCACTAAACGAAGACGTTTTGCCTCTCCCTTGCTCCAAAACACAGAGAGTATTAGTCACCCAGCTCAATGACGAAAGGCACATCTTGATGACCATATCTTGTCTCGAATACGCTTCTGGAATGTACACTGCTCCCCGATTCGTCGGCCACCCAGCCCGACTGCTCAGCTTACACTACTATAGTACAACAGCAACCCTCCATCCATCCTTGGCATGAACCCAACTTCCTGGTCCTGATCTTGTTTTGACCCGAACTTCCTCTCTATCCCAGTTACAGGAACAGGAGCATTTGGCTCCGACAATCTCAGCACGAACACAAAACGTGCCCGTCTTGCCCCTGTACCTAGCCTTCTTTGATCAAGGCTTTGGGTCTTTTTTACGCCAACTACATCACCGGATCTGTTTGTCGGGCGACCTAGCGTTTCGTCAGGCTCTCACAACGCCCCAGCCTCGCCATCTTAAGCCGCGACTTGCCCTGTTTGCCCCCAACAACCCTGCTGCGGCCGATTTGGCTTTGTGCTCAAGTAGCAATAGAAAACAGTCTGCGGGCTCTACGAATAATCATTGTACAACACTCGGACACTGGGGCGAGATACAACTTCGTCCGGACGATTTACGCTAGGCATGACAATCTCGAACGGTAGCACTACACCTACGGCCTCTAGTATCGAGTCCCTCGACGCGTTCGCGCGGCAGCTGTACCGGCGCGCCCGGACAGCCGGCCATGACTTCGTCGACATCGCGACCGTTGTGCGCGGGCTGCACACGGTACTGAAGCACCTGAGAGTGGAAGCGGAGGACCCAGACAGCCTGCTGAACACCTCTCCGACCGGCGACAATCGAAACAGCCTGTATGCGCGCCAGCTGGCGCCCATCGTCGAGGACTGCGACTTCACCCTGAAGCAGCTCGAGACCATCCTGCAGAAATACGGCGGCAGTGGCGACAGCGCAGACGACACCGAACCGAGCTCCACGGACGGCGGCCGCGGTCGAAACGGCAGGAGAAGCAAGGAGGTGGAGGAGAGGGAGAAGGATATGATTGCGCTGATCAGGACGAAGCTGGCGAATCAGAAGACCAATATCGATATATTCCTGGACACGGTGCAGCTGCACAACCCCGTCAAGGCTCGCCGCGCGCTGCAGAACACGGACGAGGAGCAGCTGGATGCCATCAAGGACCAGGTCGACGAGATCGCCACGCGGCTGTTCCACAGGCGGGGCGCGGTGGGCAGCGAGGATGACGAGGACCTGTGGCAGCAGTTCAGCACGGAGCTGGAGAGGGCTGGGTTCTCCAGCGACGTGTTACGCAACAACAAGGTGAGACATGCATCCCCCAGCGCACTGCAAATTTTTTCCCAGAGGGGCGAATGAGGCTAACCAAGGCAAAATAGGAGGTACTCAGGGCGTACATACGCGAACTCGACTCCCATGACGTCCCCGTCGACGAGGCCCCGCCCTCAGTCCGCGGCCTGCTGGGCAACGGTTCAGCTTCTGCTTCTGCGCAGGCACCGCCGCCGCCGCCGCCTATGAGCATCACCCCGGCTTCCTACTCGGACCTCGAGGCCGTCAGCCCCAAGGAGAGCTTCCACAGCTTTGACAACGAGAAGTTCTCGCCAGACGTCAAGATTGCCCGGGCTGCCGCACCTCCAGGGCCACCGCCTCTCGACCCCAGAGTTCCCCAGTCGCTGCAGCCCTATCACAACCGGTCCCAGCCTCCAGCTCTATATAGCCAACAATCGTCCCGGCTCAGCTACGAACACCACCCATCGGACTCGTCAGACACCGACTCACAAGCATCCCAGGAGATGGCCGTCATCTCGACCCGAGACCTGATGGCGATGGACCACCGTGCCGCCGAGCTGATGGTCGTGCGGATGAGCGGCATGCACCTGGGACCACCACCTGCTCAACCACCTCACTACAGCTACACACCAGGCAGCAGATACCTGCCCTCGGCCCCGCAACCCCTCCCCATCATGGCCGGAGAGACACCGCCGTCCTTGGTACCAGGCCACCCCCTCTCAACCTCCCCAGGCACACAGCAGCTACTAGGCGCATCCCCACGCTACGTGCCCCCCGTCGTCCCACCCTACCCCCCAGAATACTCCACCGCCCTCTCCCCAACCTCCTCAACAATGACCCCCCCACCAGCCTACGGAAGCAGTCCCACCACCCTAACCTTCCCCAGCTCCGCCCCAACCGCCGCCTCCTCCGCCCCAACCCTACCCCAGCGCTACAGCCGCCTGGCGCCCGACAGCAAAGGCCAGGAGATCCCGCTGGACGCGAAATGGACCCGCATCAAGCGAACCCTGGTGTCGCCAGTGGTCCTGGAAAAGGCCCACGTCCGCTACGAGGCCCGACCGGACTTCGTCGCGGTGCTGGGCGTCATCGGCCGCGAGCAGATCGAGCAGTGGGCGCGGTCCAGCGCCGAGATCCGCAATGCCCGACGGGGTCAAGACCGGAGCCGGGACCGGCGCGGCCAGGACAGGGACGTCGTCGGGCGGCGCGACAGGAAGGAGGCCCTGCCACCCGTGCACACCAGCCCCAGGCGGAACGAGACGTACCGCGACCAGGAGCGCAGGCAGAGGAGGGGGAGGGAGTCCGAGAGCAGCGGGTCGGAGGAGGAGGTCCTCTGGGACGAGAGCGATACCTCGGACGACGACGAGAGGGATGACGGGCGTAGTAGGCGCCGGCGTGGGGGGGACGGCAGGAGGCGCGAGGAGGAGAAGAGGGAGAGGGAGAGGGAGAGGGAGGGCAGCACGGGGGCCAGGTTCATACCTGTCATCGTGCCGCCGCCCAAGGGCCGGGGGGAGGAGGAGAAACTTAGTCCTACGTCGGTGGGGCCCAAGCCTATACTGAAGAATCGGAATACGAATCATGTGCGGTTTGATGCTGATGGGCCGAGGGAGGTGTCGGCTGACGAGCTTGGGAGGTCGAGGGATGGGGACCGCAGGCACAGGCATAGGGGTGAGAGGGAGCATGATAGGGATAAAGAGAGGGATCGCCGGGATAGGGATAGGGACCGGGATAGGTCGCGGAGAGAGGATAGGGATCGAGACCGGGAGCGTGATCGCGATAGGGACTACGATCGGGAGCGGGAGCACCACCACCGCCACCATCGGGATAGGGACCGGGACGGCCACCGCGACCGGGAGAGGGAGAGGGACAGGGAGAGGGACGGCAAGAAGGATAGGCCGCGGGACAGAGACCGGGATAGGGATAGGGACCGGGATCGGGATCGGGACAGCGACGAGGACAAGGCTGCCAAGAAGAGCGCGCGGCGCGAGACGCTCAAGGCCGTCGGCATCGGGGGCGCGGCGGCGAGCTTGCTGAGTGTCTTGACCGAGGCGGCGTCTGGGCTGTGAAGACGGATGGCGTCCCGTCATGGCTATCGTTTTCTCCCAGCGGAAGACTACATGCGAATTTACATGGGTAGGATATCTGCAGACAGACTTCAAGACTGATTTGTGACGGGTGGAAGACGGGGGATACAAGGCGGGGGGGTTAATGCATTATGATACCATGGGGGACCATTATCAGCTTTTCTCTTCGGTCATGATTTTACTACCGGCTTGTCTACGTTCTCCTTGTATTCTTTGCACGTTTTTATCACGTTCTGCTAGTTCGGAGTCATCGCATATATGTATATTTACACCCGGTTATACAGTGATACAAGACACCCAGACTGACATCATGAGAGTCATTGTATCCGTTGACCATTGATAACAATCCTATTGCTGTATGTAATGCTACCCTGTCCTTGCCGTACTCCTATGCCTGTTCGTCCAAGTGCGTAAACCTCTGCTCCAAACACCATATCACAATCCAAGAATACAGCGCCATAACTCAACACTGCTCCAACATCAACCCAACATCAACACAGCCCAGCTCTCGACGACCTCCCCAAACGGTCCCGCCACAGCCATATCCATATCCATATTCCACAGCAACAAGCCCAACCCTCACCGTCTCCTACTCCTAGTCCCCCCACCCCGAATCCCACCCCCATACCCCCCCGCACTAGCCAGCGTAATCTTCTCCGCAACCTTGACCCTCCCCCCCCTATTCCCCTTGAGCCGCTCCTTCTGCGCCTCGGCCTCGGGATCCTCGTACCGCAGCTGCGTCGAGCTGAAGTTCCTGTCCGTACCGCTGCCCTCCACCTCCACCTCCCCCGTCACCTCCTCCAACCCGCCGGCACCGGTGGCCATCCCCCCGCCTGCAGACGAGGAGTCGACACTCCCGCTACTCGCGGCGGAGACATTACTCACGGCCCGGCCGAGGATCTGCCTTCGCCTTCGCCCGCTGGCCGATGCCGATGCCGGTGCTGCTGCCGGTGCTGCTGCTGTTGCTGCTGCTTCCCCGGCCGCAACAGCGCTCTCGGCGGTAGAGGTGGTGTCGAGGAGTGTGGCCAGGCGGGCGGACAGGGCCAGGCGCTCGGCTGCTTTGAGGGCTGCTTTCTCTCTGTCTCTGTCCTGGCTTGGGGCTTTGGGTTGGGGTGGTGGTGGGGGGGTGTTTTCATTTGTTATGGTTGCGGGTCTGTTTACTTCTGCTATGACTGAGGCACTTTTTGAATTTGCTTTTGTGGGAAAACTGGGCGCGTCAGTGTCCGAGATAGTCTTTCCTGCTTCACGGGCCAAGTCAGGTCTCGGTAGGGAAGAGGCCCTGTTCAGCGAGTCGGAGGAGGCCTCGGACAGCGGCGCCGCTGCGACGCGGGATGTCTCGGCGCCGGACCCGTCGGGGTGGGTGGGGGCCGTCTCGAACTCTGCCGTCGTGGTCGAGTCTTCCTTGGCGACTTCTTTCCGGGCCGGGGCTGCCGCCTCGGCGATCGGGAAGGGCTTGTCGACTGCGAAGGCCGAGGTGTCGATGTCTCGCACGCCGGGTCGTGCTGGTTCAGCCGCCTCGAGCTTTTTGTGGTGGATGGATTTCGTCGGTCTCTCGACTTCCTGCGCCGGACTCTCATCGTCGTCAGAGTAAAACCGCTGCCTGAGCTCCTTGAACAGGAACCTCTTGATCGGCACCTTCACACCCTCCGAGATGCACGTCCACAGCCAGCTGGCGCTGACAACCGGCACCCTCCACTGCAGCGCCAGGTCGAGCTTCTGCCTCCTCACGCCCTGGAGCGAGCTGCACACCAGCAGCGAAGTGGACGCCTTGAACCGCTCGTCGTACCGCGCCCCGAGCTGCCGTATGGCCTTGTCCACGTGGTTCAGGTCCACGCCCGTGAAGCCCGCGGTGCTGACGGACAGCTCCCCGAACCCGGGCAGGGGGAAGACGGGGAACGGCCGCCCGATGACGTGGCTGGCCGGGTTGAAGAACTGCTTCTTGTGCATGCACTTCTCGACGAAGAACTCGGTGACGACCTGGATGTTGTTGTCCGGGGCCGGTGGCTGCGGGTAGGAGCCCGGCTTCGCGTCCTGCGGCACGATCATGAAGCGGTGCGCCATCTGGGCGCCCGAGTTGGAGGATATGTCGTCCAGGGAGGGGCAGATCAGGCCGCCGAGGGAGGAGATGTAGTTGACCACGATCTCGGAGTGGCGCGGCGGGAAGCCGTGGACGTAGAAGCAGCAGGACGAGAAGACGGCCACCTCCTCCACGGCTCCGAAGGAGGCGAGCTTGGACCCTTGGGTGTCGAAGGAGCTCCGAGAGGTCTGTGGTTGATGATCTAGTTTCGAAAGCGATCCCCTGGGATTCGGCTGCGTCGGCTCCTCGTCTGGCTGCTGTGGCTGCGGGTCGGCGGCCGATGGAGGCTTGCCCAGGATATCCCCCCACATGTTATCCCTCTGGCTGCTCAGCTTCATGCTCGCGGTCTTCCTCAGCTTCCTCCTCCCGTCCCCTTCGGCGGCGGCAGCTGTATCGCGCAGTCTCTTCCCCAGCGATACCCGCTTGACCTCTCGTCTTATCCACGCACCTTTCCCCCTCTCCTCCTTGGGCAGGACCGGGTCGTAGCACTTCTCGTCCAGAATCATACCGCGCTCGACACTGTCATACAGCCACTCGACCGCCACAGTCTGCACATTCCACGACTTGGCAGCAGCGTACTTCTTCCCCTCGGGCTTGTTGACAATCAGATGCGTCACCTTCCTCGTCAAGTCCCCGGTATAGTCCGCCCCGTTAGCAGTGATAGTCTCAATCATCCGCTGGCGCATCTCCCCGTCCTCGAACCCGGTCAGGCAGCACAGCAGCCTCGAGCGCGTCGCGGGCCCGGCATCCTGCAGACCTCCCCCCCCAGTCTCGAAGGTCTTGAGCCTCCACGCGGCCTCCAGGAGGGCGAAATCGATGTCCGCGTCCTGCACCCAGAGGTCCCGGACGGCCTCTATCCAGCCCACGGCCATGGGCCGTATGTCGGGCCGCTCTCGCGCGACGTGCCGGTACTTGGGGGTGTCGTATTCGCCGACGATGAGGTGCGTCACGTCCGGGGTCAGGTCGTACTTGTGCAGGCCGCCCAGCTCGGCTGCTTTCTGGGCGATTTCTGTCTGCGGCTGGGGAGTCAGTGAAAACTGTATTTGCCCTGGTGAGAAAAGGTATCTAGGAACGCACCCTCTGCTCGGGCGGAATGCTGGTGCAGCAGACCACGACGCCCTTGAAGGGCACCGACGGGTCAAAGAGGTCTGCCGCACCGCCGGGGGAATCTGGCGGCGAAGCCATGAGTTGGCAGGCTATTACATCGACATACGAGTTGAGTACAGAGAATCGAGGCAATGCTGGCGTCTGTGGTTGCTGTTTTTGTCCGGGTCTGTAAATGTTGAAAAGCACAGCGGGCACAAAAGCGGTGGCCAAAATCGCGTCGCGTGTTGTTGCCGCTGTAGCATTGTGGCGCGTAGTGGGGGTTCCAGGTTGCTGCCTGCCAGCTGGCCGCGTTAAGTGACGCCATAGATGTTAGACATGCCCTGTGAGCGCTGTAAGGCACCCCCACGCCCTGAAATACAGCATCATCCAGTATTTTGAACTTAAACTGTCCCCGTCATTCGGTTTGCAGTTGACAATGGACTGCAAAATAGGTGTATGCGAGCAGCAAATGGCTCATGTGGTATTATATGCATTATATCTACAATGAATCATCTCTATACCCGCTTCTTGCCCCACCAGCGACATCTGTAGTCTCAGCCCAACAGCCACCAAGCCGATGCCAACAGCGACATCCCACCGACCAACGCCTGCGGCACAGCCACCGATCTCAAGGCCGCGGACGAAGCAGACCCCGTCTTCGTCGGGCTTGCAGCAGCAGTGCTCGAGCTGGTGACACCCGCAGTGCTGGCCGTGCTCGCCGTGCCCGAAGAGCTAGCTGCTCTGCCCGTCCCGACCGTGCCGCTGGTGTCGCCCGATGTCACGGCTCTGTTGACGTTGCACGTGCCGGTCAAGGTGGACATGACGCTCATGTTCTGCAGGGCTGCCGGTGTCGAGCCGCAGTTGGCGGCCTGCGTCATCCAGACGAGGTTGTTGTCCAGATCGAACACGGCTATATCCCGTAACTGTTAGTGCACATGGACGGCAATAAAAGGGACCCTGGGTTGTGTGTGTGTCAAGGTCACATACTATAAGCAGACCTCATGAATGTGTCCCCCAGCAGGGTAAAGCTGTCACTCGGCGATATGCCGAGGAAGCACGTCGGCGGGCTGCCGGCCACATTGCGGATGAGCTCCCGATACGGCACCTTGATGGTAGTCCCCGCAAATGCGAAATCCAGCGTGCCGTTGACGTTCTCCAGGTCGCAGCTGACCTCGTAGAAGCCATTCGCGTCGGCCCCCGTGGACCCAAAGTCCTTCGCAACCGCCTGAGCCAAGCCGGCCGGCAGGAGGGTCATGGTGGCGCCGGTGTCGAGGAACACGGGGATGTTGCTGCTCGAGTAGCTGCGGGTCTTGCCGCTCGGCGGCGTGAGGGTCAGAGACTGCATGTTGACCCAGTACCGGGGCACCTGGTCGGGCGACTGGGCGGCCGGGATGATCGGCAGCCGCGCGAGCTTGCCGGAGAACTTGGACGTGTCCACTCCGCCGAATACGATGATGCCTTCCTGGTCGTCCTTGTTTCCCAGCGCCACGGTGAAGGCCTTGACCTTGGTCGCGTTCTGGGCGCTCAGCTCGTCGATGAAGTTCCGGTACCGCGTGGCGATGCCCTGGCCGTAGCCGATGCCCATTATGCCACTGAACTCTTCCACGGTCGAGGTCGCCACGCCGAATTGCACGTCCCTGAGGGTCGTCGCTGCATTTACGTTAGCCTAAGAGAGCATTCGTTCGGTGTCTAACAGCTTAGACAGAAAAGTACGCACTGCTGCCGGGTAGGGCGATATCATCAGTGAAGTAGCTGATGTTGGCGCTACCGATGCCGTACCGCAGCGTCTTTGCCGTGCCCAGGGGAACGGAAGTGGACGACTGTGTCGTGTCATACTGGCCAACGGTCTGGCAGAAGCGAGCGTCGTTGCCATCTAGGTTCGAGCACTGCGGGTTCACCCAGAGCTCGAACGACCCAGTATCCAGCTGGACAAACACCGGCTGCGCTGGGTTACCGATGTTGACTTGCATGTGTTAGTTTTTCCACTATTAACAACCACCGCTGAGCAGGGCATCCCGTACGTTGTGCATAGTATGCAATGTCCGACCGGTTCGTCAGCGAAAGAGACACGGCTCGTTTCTTGAAGTACTGCGTGTTTGTCGAGTGGATGATGGGCATGTGGATGCAACCCTCGTGTGTCGTGTCCTCCTGAGCTATGCTCCGTCCAAGACATATTACCAGCACGAGGACGAGGTAGGAGAAGGAGGAGGAGGAGAATGCCATTGCTGGCAGCGGGTTCGGACGTAGTGCTACCGTGATGTCGACGGCATGAGCGACTGGAAGACGTTGCGCACCGAGACACTTGCGGAGATGGTAATGAGAGATAGAAGAGAATATACAGGGAGAACAAGACGTTCCCGCCGTCGGCCTCGAAGTGAGAATACAAAAATTGAAGGCAACAAGTAAAAACAGAAGCAGAAAAGAATGTTCTGTCTAGGTCGACTCCGGTGCTCTTCAAGAGTCCCCTGACGAAGATCAACGCAGCACAACCCTCCTTCAACAGCGGAAGAGAAACAACAAAGTGACAAGGGAAACGGGGGGGGAGAAGAGAGAACTGGCCAGATAAAGTAGAATGAACAGAAAAAGAAAAGAATCAACACAGACTACTGTAGCAAACAATCGAGGGCAAGATGCCAAGACTAAACAAGACCTGAGACGAATCAAGAGCTGGAGCCAGACCGAGGCCAAGAGCGAGGGACCAGGGTCCAGCGTCTCAGTGCATCTCAGCCCAGCCTGCCGCACGGCGGAACGCGTCTCATGAGGGGACCCTGCGGAGGCAGACTCTACTTGGCCTTGTTCCTGCCGAGCCACCGCCGGTATCAGAGTCCCTTCGTGCTGCCGCTGTCGACAGGCGGTGGAAGGACGAACAAGAGGAGTGGCTTGGATTGACGCGACAGGCGCGGAGGAAGGGGTCTCGAGTTGGATCTGTGTCACAGTTGCGGTCGTCATGTCAGGCCAACGGTATTGTATTCCCAACTCTAGTCTGGACAGCAGCGATAAAACATTCGCGCCATATCGCACGTCGGGTCCAGCATGAACCCATGGGACGACGGGCAGAGTTGTGACAGCGAAGGTGGATGATGGACGCAGATCAAACACAAGCGCATCTTCAGCGCAGGGGTTCATGCTGCTCCAAACTTTTCAGGGGAAAGGGTCCAGCGGGGTCGAGTCCGGGATGGGTCTTCTCGGATGGCTCCGACCCTCTCAGCTCGTCCCGAATGAAGGACTCGGTCCAATGACAGGGCGTCCTTCAGCCAATATCCTACCACAAGTAAACTAATTGGGTGCAGCCACGGGCGTACAAGCCGCAGCACGCCTCGGAAGCCACCCTTCGCCGAGCCTCTGAGGCCGGACTGGCGCTTATCATAGGAAGAGTGATAAGATTGAATAGGTACCGTAGCCTCGGGCTCAGGGCATCGCTCTGGAACAGTCTGGTGTGGTATTTCGACTACCTGGGCCAGCGGAAGCATGCGGTGTGACATCTGAGTAGTCGCAACAGGAATACGAAAGGGATCTCTAAGAGAAAAGGGATGGTGACAGGCCAACTCGCTTGACCGCCGATGGAACGAGGCCAAGTCGTTTTATACAGGTCATAGAGACGTGCAAGAGAGTGGGAGAGAGTGCTAGGAGTCGACCATCCCCGTACGCTGACTATCATGAACATCTCACCCGGACTGGGAAAGTCAGCATTCGCACACGCTACTTAGTTGTTCACAATTGCGCGCGCATGCCGAGGAGAGAGCCGTCTTGCATACAGTGACACTGCCAGCACATCAGGTGGATAACGTGTTGCAATGGATCGTTATGTGTCGGATGCTGTCCGAGGTTCTTCTCAGCCAACGCGTGGTCTCTGTTTGGAACAGAGGATTCGAGTAACAACCGACTCGTTCAGTTGGTGACGGCTTTGAACAGACAGACTTGAATGCAGGGCAAAATGCCCCCGAAATGGCACTTCAGAGTCACTGGTGATGTGATATAAGTGACAGTTGCATATACACACGGCTTCATGCCTTGATATTGAGGTATTCATCATCTAGAAGCCCTGAATACTACCCAAACGCCGATATGCATGCTTAACCTCCCAAGTGTCATCTCATCTTTTCCGCCAGAGCATGAGGCCTTCTATGGTCGAGCCAACTTATCGTGATACCCAGTACCAGTAAACCATATAGCCAAAATATAAATATATGCCATATCAACAGCCGTAGCTGAGGGGGGGTATATAACTGCAAAACGACGAAAGAAAACAAACATGCCGCGCCATCAAAGGCCATTTAAATGCCCAATGCACAAAAAACGCCCAATTTTCATCAAATCCAACACGAAAGGAAACCAACCAACCGTCCATCGTTTCGCATCATGTCAATCGCCCCCCTACCGAACCCCGGTAGCAGCAGACGACGAGCTCTCGGCCTCAGTCGACCTCCTCCCCGTCGGTGGGCCAGACAGCAACACGCCGTCCAGGGGCTCGATGACGTCGTCGATCGCGTCGCCCACGAGCCTCATCTCCTCCGAGTACGAGGGCGGGCTGGGCGGCACGTCCTGGTAGACGGGCGGGGCCTCGTTGTCCCAGCTGATGCCCAGCCCGGCCCGCTCCGTCAGCACGGTCTGGAAGTGCATGCGCAGGATGCGCCCGACGCCCGTCTGCGTCACCAGGTTGGGCTTGGTGACGGGGGCCCACTCCTGCGACACCACCATCTCCACCATCAGCTGGTGGGTCACCTCGGTGCCGTCGCGGGACTTGGTGTTGCAGTTGTACTTGGTGTGCTTGGACAGGAAGTA
The DNA here is from genome assembly GCA_021432605.1 of Coniochaeta sp. PMI_546. NCBI lineage: Eukaryota > Fungi > Ascomycota > Sordariomycetes > Coniochaetales > Coniochaetaceae > Coniochaeta > Coniochaeta sp. PMI_546. Next base: position 283,541 of record MU271158.1, on the reverse strand, counting down.
CTCCAGCTCCAGCTCCACGGCGCTGTCGGAGACGGAGCCGTAGTTGGACTTCCACCCGCTGAAGAGCGTCTTCTCGCCGATGACGCGCGTGTCGCTGCGGGGCAGGCCCTTCTTGGCCGGCTGTTGGTCTTCTGCCCCGCCGTCCTTGGGCTCCTTGGGGGTGTGCTTCGCGCAGGCCGGCGCGATGGTCTTGGCTGTCTCCTCGAGGCGCCAGGTGAGCTTCTTGAGCTTCCAGTACTCGATTGTGTTCGGCTTGGGGTTGTGCTTCGCCAGGCCGTCCAGGCGGAGGGAGAGGGTGTTGTTGCCGATGGGGTGGATGGCTTGCGGATAGTGCACGCTCGCCTTGATGTTTGTGGGCGGGAACACGCGCACGGAGTGATGTGGTGTCTCCTGCTCCGGGAGGCTGCGCTTGACGTCAAGCGTCTTCTCGAGTTTGATGGTGGAATGTGACGAGGAGTCGGATTTTGGCACGGCCTCTGCCTTGAACTCGTAGGCGATGGATACCAACGAGCCGTCCATGCTGGTTGGGAGATGGCCCTCCAGCAATATGGAGAATGGGAAGGAGTGCTTGCCCTTGGCGAGGACTAGGGGCCGCTCCAGGAATACCCATTTCTTTAGTTCTGTGTACTGGTTCGTGCATTCGTGGCAGTGTGCGACATAGGGCCGCTTCTGCACGACGTGGATGTTGAGCGTGGCGTCGAACGACTCGAGCTCGAGCCCTTCCTCCTTTCGGACGTCAAGGTACAGCTGACCCGATACGAGTGCCCCTGAGCTGTTCTCTGCGTCGCCGTAGAACACGATGGGCGGCGACTCCAGCTTCCAGTCCAGAGTAGCAGGTGCGCTCGTACCAAACAGACCCTCCTTGGACGACGAGGAGCGACCAAGATGTATCCCCGGAAACGATATCCTGTGGTGGTGGTGGTCCTTGTGCTTTTCCGATTCGGAAGCATAGCTCCCGGCCCGTTCAACCATCTTCCTCCTCACTTGTGGCGCTTCGGCCTGTGGTGTGTAAGGCGGCGCAGAATCCTCCGAATCGTCCTCTACCGAGGAAGCATACGAGAATACCCTCTCTGAGCTTCCAGAAGCCCTCACCTGCGCGCGGTTTGGAGAATCCCTCCTGCGTGTGGCGTTTTTCTTGAGGTTCTGTACCTGGCTCTCGAGCGAATTGGTGGAGGCCTTGAAAAAGCTGGTGACGCGGTGTGGCATGGTGACGGAATTTCTGATTTCAGTTCCAGACCCCTGTCGAAGAAGAATTTGGCGGGGGAGGGGCAAAACTGTGTGGTCTGGCCCAATATGACCCGAGAAAGTCACGGGGCAGGAACTTAGTCCACTCCTCTTTCTTCTCTTAGATCGTATTTTAGGCTCTTCAGCCTCTGATGGCAAAGCGACCTATGATGTGACGCAAATGACTTGTCTGGGGTACCGTAGCGTGCCGAATCCGTCGGTCTGGTGACGCCCGACCAACTCTCTGACTCGCACTTGCCGTTGCGCCTCGATTGTGCCTTGGCAGACCTGCTGCAGCTCGAAGTTTTCTCGATGATCTGCCACTGTGACGACTTTTGATTCCAGAAAATCTGTGAGATTCTGTCTTTTTCCAAGTTTGCCCTTGTCGTCTTGCGCTGTATGTAGTTCCTTCTCTCGGAAGATGCGACGCTTTTCGAAGCCGATGACGGAGAAATCCTAGGTAGGCAATGTAGAGGTTCTTCGACCGTGGTCACTTAATTCGCGGAGGCCGTTAGGTAAGGTACCTTAGAGAGGGCGAATTCGATTTGCGTGTGGTTACGTCAGGGTGTGTGAGCGGGAAGGATGCTGTAAGGCAGTTGCGATTGACTGTGTATAAGTGACGATGAGGATGAAGAATGTCAAAACAACAGATTTTGGACGCAGGGGAAAATGTCAATTCCTCTTTCAAGTGTAAGTTTAATAGGTGTCCAACATCAGCAGATCCGGGAGAGTCAGAACTATATGTACAAAGTCAACCTATTCCGTGCTGCTGTTGGTGAAGCAGCGATGTTTTCTTTTAGCTAATTATGTGTCAACGGTTTCGGGACTTGCCTTGTTACGCCCAGCAAAACTCGACTTGGAGTGACAAAGTCCAGAATTTTCCCTCCCGCCTGGATCGGCCGATTCAGCGCATGGAAGCAGCGCCGGAACAGGTCCACAGCGTACTCCAGATGTTTCTACGATCAAAGGGGTACCCGTGTCTTGACCAAAAGGACGATCAGCGTTGCGGTCCGCCTTTTGCCCTGGACACTGGACAGAATTTCAAGATCAATCAATCTGTCTGCATCTGGGCGTGTAAGGTGTAAGCCGTACCATACCTGAGTGGCGGTAAGGGCAACTGACGACGCGCTTGGAACATGCAACATCAGTTTTTTTACTTTGTGTGTATGTTCACATTGCCCAGCACCAGACATGGTCATCCCATTGATCCTCTGCTGCACACTATCTAGGAAAAGAGACCGGGCCGCCAATGGGGACAGCTGGAAGCCGTCTCACGTTAGAATGCTTGACTGAAGTGCATGGAGAGGAGTATACGACGTGCTGTTCCAGCTGCTATACTACGGAAAGGAAGGTAAGCCGCATCACGAGTGTCCAGCTCAATGCAGCGACGCCGAGCCAGATCAGCTAGCCTCTGCAAAGACTGATCCAACCGCGAGCCCCGACCTCACGTCTTACACGCCAGTTATAGCGAAGCGCCGTCGCCGTGTAGCATCGTAGTCCGACAAATGGCCCCCAAGAGGATGAAGAAGGATCAAACAGCAGCAGCAGCAGCATCAAACCGATGGGCAGTCTTCACATTGGCGGCTGCATGCAAAATCAAATGGAACGGTGAGTTTGAACAACACTGGAGTACACTGTTTAAGCGAACATCCACTCCATGATCCAATTGCGCGTACATCTCAACCGTCGCCCAAGAATGCAATTGTCAAGGGACATGGCACGATCGATCAGCCAGCCCCGGAGACGGTGAAAACTTCACATCACATGGCGCACCTGGAATGGCCTTTTCTGTGTGGTTTCGCTATTGCCGTTGCTCCCACTGCTGTTTCTGTTACGTCTTAGCGGGGTCACCTGGCCTCTAGGGTACCTTAGTTCAGCTGCAGCTGCGAATGGCACCTACACCTAAGGGTACCAGGGGTACCACTGTAACATCCCCGTTGCGGTAGGTACAATTCAGCCTTAAAATCGATGGTGGAGATCTTTTCATGTGTGTCACTGACTGCTCCACCGGCGCAAAGAAGTTTTCAGTTCGATGCCCTGTTTTCAGCAATCTGGTACATTTCCCCCCTCCTGTCGTAGAGCATCAGCTGGCCTCGATGATGCGGTCCTGGCAAAGCGTCTGGCCCTCAGCTAACATCGGCGCCAGTGCCAGCGGCCAGCTTACCCCTCAGCACGGGTCGCGCGAGGGAGGGTGCGGGTGCGGCTCTAACACGTCACGTCGATCCTGCGATCTCCAAAGCTTGAGTGAATATAGTGTACACTACACTACCGTGGCAGTTTGGTAAAGTCTGTCCAGGATCCGAATATCGGCTTTCGACTCTCCACCGTGGGAATAGTTGCACAGTCGGGCAACCCGTCAGCCCAGATTCGGTGTGCAACGAGGATCAATGCACTCTTGCGCGAGGATGTCGTCGAATGGTGACATGACCCAGTAAATATCACGACACGGGCACGTAGTGATGTCGCCAATTGGTACCTCCAAGGTGATCGTAGAAAACTGGACGTCTCTTCTCCGCGGAGCGCTCTCATACCAAGACGATCATGTGATTCACTCCGCATTTTCTTCACTTTACCTCAATCCAAGACTGCCAAGCAAGCTGTCGCCCAGCACTACACTAATAACAGTCGAACATACGTTGTCACCAACACATGCTCTGTTACTTGGCGGCCATTGGCGACTACTGTCATTGGCATACATATATCATAGGATGTCAACGTCTCCAGATGCCATTGCGTAACGGTCACTCTTCGGGTAAACACTCGCGGATGCCCTTAATTCGACGGTCTGAAGCACGGTTGCTAACGTGCAATTGTGACTCGATCACTCTTGTTGTCCCAGCTCACATGTCGTTTTACCTAATAACGGCCTCACACGGCCAGACGGAATATTACACCGCTGTCTCAGTGGCCTCAGTCGTGCTTCAATTTGACCCTCAGCGTTCTGGAATGGCCTGTTGTCAATGTGTCCAGTATAGAGTTAGCAAACAATTACTCGATCAGCACTGATCCAGCATCGCAGCGGTATTCCAGTTCGGCAACGGGATGCAACCCTTGGACCGCCGGAACCCCATTGAATTTATATGCCTATCCACAACGTCAACGAAGTCATGGAGCTTCTGTGGACACCACCGCTGAACTGAAAAATAAGTGTCAGGACGTTGTGACGTTCACACCATCATGAAAAAGATTTAGCGCCTCGCATCGCGATCGGAATCGGCCGAAAAGCATGGATTTAGCTCCAGGAGCTGGCCGGTCTTCGATCACGAAGTTCACTACGCAATGCGCTGTGGATACGGGAGCTATATTAGCTTCGAGCTGTACGTAATAGTGCTATGTATACCACGGGAAGTTTGCCAGGGCTGCTGCTTCAGCTCCCTTGCGTGTTCAAGTGTACAGGTCCCACAGGTGTCCACAGGTGAGGCAAGGTGAGCGCGAGTCGAGATCCCCAGATCGGGGTTCCACATTTTGCCCGGTAACACGGCGGTACTAAACTTTTTTTTAAAAAAGAGAAGAAAAAAAAAAAGACTTCGACAGATGTTGCCTTGACGACTCCACCACGCTTACAGTCGGATGGAAATAACATCATGGCCCCCTTTTGCTTCCAGGAGGAGTTCAGACTATGCCGCGACGACGTCGACATGGTCTATTCCTCCTCATGCTTCCTCTCTGCGAGTATCTTCATGGCCTCATCTCTGCTTGCAGGCGTCATGGCTCCTTAAGGCGGTGATTCTTGACTCTTTAAAGGGGTCAACCATCTAGGCGGAAGTCCTTTGATACGGGAATGACGGTGACTGTCTTAAGGATCGATGGAGTGCTCTCACCTCTGCCATTGTAACCCATTGCACACCTTCGTGCTTGTGAACATGCGCGCTCGATGAGGCTGTCTGCGGTCAGTATGGCCGCGCAGAGGAAAACCGCTCGTCAGAGGGTACTCCAAATCACTGAACGTATTCGCCGCTCGTGTATCAAGAGAATATGCGGTCGTCCAGAGACATGCACATAGATCGTCATCGGGTATATAGGACGTCGTAGTCGCGGTACAAGTTGTCGAAGTGGTCCTTCCAGATATCCTCGATATCTCTTCTAACTCCTGATGCCATCCTCTTTCGCTCTACTAACCTTACAGGTACGAAACTCACCTTGCATTCACGTAGCCATGCGTATTAGAGGCCTTCTATGTAAACATCATCGCCGGAGGTCATCCAGGAACCAAGTTGGCGAAATCTCTACCGTCCAGGTCAGCCTCTCCTGCTGTAACGCTTTCATGCAACTCCCCAGGTTCCCGGTCGTAGTTGATATTCGTCCATTTATGTCCCGTCCGCAGCCAATACGGCTGGTAGTCGAAGACCACCTGTTCAGGCAAGTTGAACATATCGAGTCGAAAAGAGGCTCTGTCAAAGATGGACGGTGACCATGAGTCCATACATTGTGCCATCAAACGAGATATCCATTCCGAGAACAATGTCCAATACTAAGATCACCGAATATGGAAGACGGAATTATCCTTATACTGAAGGCCTGTCGACTGTACTCTAAAAAGCACTAGTTGGTCTGAAGTTGACATGGCTACCCCTTTTGGACAAGTCTACCTCAAAACTACCTGGTTCTATCAATCATAGCTATATGGCAGCCTAGCTTGCGGTCATCTTGAGAGAGCTCCATCCGCTGTACCCGCCTCCGCATCATCATTCCCTGCCTTCACCTCCCCCTTCCTCCTCCGAAATCCTTCCCAGATAGCATCCTCCTGCCCCTTAGTCGTAAACCTCAGCTCCGTCTCCCCCTTCCGTCCAGCCCGACACTCCTCCTCCGTAGCCCAGACATAGTCCTCATGCTCATTAGCATCCAACCTGACCACCGGCGGCTCCTCCCCCGTTCCCCCTTCCACCTCGACCTCGAAGTTGAACTTGCCTATCCTCATCCCCCGCCGACTGAAGAAGACATGCTCCCCTCCGACGCGGGCCACGACCGCAGTGGCCACCAGGCCGCTCTCCTCCCACAGCTCGCGCACGGCGCCGTGCAGGATGCTCTCGTCCTCGTGGTCGCAGCCGCCGCCGGGTATCTCCCAGCGGCCCGGCATGGAGTCGTGGGCCGAGCGCTTCTGGAGCAGGAGGTGGAGGGGTCCGCCGCCCGGGGGGGAGGAGGGCCAGAAGACTAGACAGCCGGTTGCTATTGCGTCGAACTGAGGGTGGGAGTCTAGGTATTCCCGCAGGGGGACGGTGAACTCCTTGACGGAGTCATCGACGGCAAAGGTGAATATGGGAAGTGGTTCTGTTAGTGTCGGTTCTGGCGGTGTTGTCCGGCCGGGGATTTGTGTTGATTCTGCGACCATGATGGTGCCTGTTTGAATGAAGACTGTGATCTGGAACGATTGATGATGGATATTTCCAACTTTATCAATGCAGAAAATTGCTGTGCCTTTTATTTCTTGTCTTCTTTGGCAGCCTGACTCTCCAGTCAACGCTTAAGGTACCTTGGCTGAGCTGTTGAGACTGGCAATGAGAGAAGCCTGGAGTCGAGATGCGATCGCGAAGTGGGTCACCAGGAAAGAGCTGCCTTCACAGGGCGCACCTGCCAGTCAGAGTTGCCCGAAAGGACGTAGCCTGAGAATGATTGAGATTCCCTGAAGGCCTCGAGATTAATCTCGGTTTCAGATTCTGCCCGTCTTACATTCGACCTTGGTGAGGTCTATCAGTTACGCCACAGCCAGAGGGACACTATCTAGGTAGAGGATGTGCATGACAGTTAGTGAGCTACCCTATACATGTTGGTGAGTCGAGGTGGAAAGCCGCCTGCACGCTGAGCGAAGCTTCAACATGGACATCACAGCATAGGATGGACCGTCTCACCACAAGGCATTGACATTACAGCAAGGCTAACCTCTCAATAACTCGTATGTCTGCCTTGTCTGCGTCAAGCACGCTGTATGCAATGACTGGCAGCATGTATGGTAATCGCGGGGATGTTTTCGGCCATCCGAGGGCTCTTCACCCTCCTCCATGGCAAATCATGCATCAGTCAGCACCATATTCAGATCACATGTCCTATAATGTTTTGAGTTTGCCATTGGCAAGCAATTCATGGAGTTGTTCTCTCGAAGCTGCGCAGAGATGATCAACGCTTAAATCATGCCAGCGTGTGTAACATGCCGCGAGAGACACGGCTGCGACTGTAGATGTAAGACCTGAGATACTTCCAAATACTACCTCGCGCATAGTCGCATATAAGTGAAGGAACTACATCATTATTTCAGGAGATAATGTGATGGTTTATACCTACTTACACTCAGAGTCTACATCTACAATTTCTCAAAATTGTCAAGGCTAAGAAGGATCCAAATCAGCGAGACATCCTTCACATTATATCGGCGGACGTACTGACCCATCTTCGACTACAACCGCCACCCTCAACATGACAGGGCCACCACTACCAGCAACAATGAAACAGCTCCTCCAACCATCCATCCACTCCCCCAACCTCATCCTCACCACCGCCCCAGTCCCAACCCCAACCGCACCAGACGACGTCCTCATCCGCACAGCCGCAACCTCCCCCTGCAAAGACGAGCTCGCCTGGGCCCAAAACCCAGCCTCCCCGGCCGCATCAGGCAAGGAGGCAGTCCCCTGCCTCGACCTGGCAGGCACCGTGGTCCGGGCATCCTGCTCCTCGGGGTTCGAGGCCGGCGACCACGTCTTCGCCTGCGTCTCGCCGGCGCGCGCCGGGGCGGCCAGGGAGTACGCCCTCGCCAAGGTGGGCGAGCTGGCAAGGGTTCCGGGCAGGTTGGACTGGGTTGCTGCCGCGGCCACGCCGCTTAGTGCGCTTACGGCGTGGCAGGCGCTGTTTGTGAGGGGGACGCTGGAGGCGGGTGGGTTGAAGGGGGAGGAGGCTGGGGCGAGGGCGAGGGCGAGGAATGCCCGGGTCAGGGTGCTGGTTACGGGTGCGGCGGGCGGGGTCGGGGGTTGGGCGGTGCAGTTTGCTGGGCTTGCTGGGGCGACGGTCGTGGCGGTCTGTGGTGCTGGGAAGGAAGGGGTGGTGAGGGAGCTGGGGGCGGCGGAGGTGGTGGATTATACGCGGACGTCGATTGAGGAGTGGGTGGCTCGGGATGCGGCGAGGGGGGTTGATCTGGTTGTTGATACCGTGGGTGGGAGGTCGCTTGCGAGCAGTTGGAGCGCTGTCCGGCCCGGGGGAGCTATTGTCAGTATCTGCAGTCCGCCGGACATGGCGAAGCCTGCAGGGGTGGAGAAGAGGTTGAGCAGGAGTCTCTTCTTCGTCCTCGAGACGTCGGGTGCTAACCTCGCCGAGATCGCGGGGCTGCTCGAGGCCGGCAAGGTGCACCCGCTTATCGACAGCGTGTGGTCGCTCGAGGAGTACGAGAAGGCGTTTGAGAGGCTGGACTCGGGCCAGGCGAGGGGCAAGGTGGTCATCAAGGTGCGTCGCGACAGTGAGCAGGAGGTTGTCCCTCCATTGGAATAGTGTAGAAGGAGGTTTGGTGTTATGGAGGAGATTAGAGGCTATATACATACTACCTCAGTCTAGACCTTGGATATGTTTGACAATGTGTCCTTGTGGCGACAGTTTGTGGCACGGCAACGAGTCCCTTCAAATCACTGGTATCACGGAGGTACAGTCACACAATGGCACGCGGAGAAGGATACCTTATACTTTGTATGACATATGCAGCATGTCACGCCCTTTCAATTGTGCAATTCAGACATCCATCGACAGCAAGGTGACTGACTCAAGATAGAAATTGGGGGTCAACATCCACTGCCAAGTTCGAAGCTTCAGCCCTATTGTGCTACACTACCTTACTCGACCTGGGGTACCTTAGCTGGAGAAAATCTCCCCTCCTCCTCTCTCCCCAGCCATAAGGTAAGGTAGCGGCAAGGTGGGGTAGCTCCCCGCCCACTACGAACAGTTGTTATCGATAAGGCCACTCGCGACTCCCAGGTGCACCTTCCCACAATCGATGACTCGACGTCGCCTCTGTGAAGACTCACTCGCCGAGGAAGGAAGAACCCCGAAGCTGTTTCATTGTTGACGGCATATAAGAACATTGTTCACGCCTTTCGTCTTCACGGCATCTCCTCTGCCTCACTTCTTCTCTTCCTACCTTGATCCAAGTTCCTCTGAATTCATTTCCCACAGTTCAAACGATCACACCGTCACCCGATAACACCACACCGAACAGAGCTGGCATCAACACACCGAGCCATGATCACACTAATACGAATCTGAACTCTACCTCACCCATATCCTCTCTATTGCTGTCAGGATGACCACCAAAGCCAAACAATTACCCCACGAGAAGCGGAAAGGCGAGGCCGCCCTGAGCGACTTTGCCGAGTACGTCGAGAAGCAGCAGGAGCTGCGCTTCCCGAGCTCCAAGCCTGTCTCTACTACCATCCCTCAGACCCAGACCCAGATTCAGACCCAGACCGACATCGAGCACCACGACGAGCTGGACGATCTGCTGGACAACCTCGACCTGTCCGACGACGCTCCCCGAGTCAAACTCCGCGATCTCCTCCTATCCACCGATGCCGCCTCCCTCCACACCCTGACAGACGTCATCACCGAGCGCCTGGCGGAGGGGTTTGGCGAGACCGTCTTCGAGATTGGGTTCGAGAACAACGGCGACTCCATGAGACTCACCCTCGACGAGTTCAACACCGCCTACAAGAGGTTAATTGAGGCTGCCAAGGGCGCCGGGGCGGATTGTCAGCTGTTACTGACGAAGAACGTCGGGGGCGAGCTGGAGGGCACGACCACCGGCAAGGAAAAGGACGCTAGTGGTAAGGTCATGGTCCGCCAGGTGCCGAGGACGGTGGAGGATGTCATCGAGACGCGGATTGCGGTTGTGGGGAATGGTGAGTGCTATCCCGTGTGTTCTGTGGCGGTCGTGGTATGAGGCCATCATATAGTCTTGCAGTGGTTTGATTGTCTGGTTCTGGCTGTCTATATAAGCGGACATGATGTGGCAGAACACTGACAGATCACAGTCGACGCCGGCAAAAGCTCCATGCTCGGTGTCCTAGTTAAGGGCGACCTGGACGACGGCCGGGGCAGAGCACGGGTCAACCTCTTCCGCCACAAACACGAAATCGAGACCGGCCGGACATCGTCCGTCGGCATGGAAATCATGGGCTTCGACACGCACGGCCAGGTGATCACCTCCGACACCCCGGGCCGCAAGCTCTCGTGGGAGGAGATCGGCAAGCGCAGCGCCAAAGTCATCACCTTCACCGACCTCGCCGGCCACGAGCGGTACCTCCGCACCACCGTCTTCGGCCTGCTGTCCAGCAGCCCGAACTACTGCCTCCTCATGGTCGCGGCCAACAACGGCCTCATCGGCATGAGCAAAGAACACCTCGGCATCGCCCTCGCGCTCAACGTGCCCGTCATGGTGGTCATCACCAAGATCGACATCTGCCCGCCCCAGATCCTGGAGCAGACCATCGCCCAGATCACGCGGATACTCAAGTCCCCCGGCGCCAGGAAGATCCCCATCTTCATCAAGAACCGCGAGCAGTGCATCAACACGGCCACGCAGTTCGTCTCGCAGCGGATCTGCCCCATCTTCCAGGTGTCCAACGTCACGGGCGAGAACCTGGACCTGGTCAGGACCTTCCTCAACATCCTGCCCCACCACGGCCGGTACGACGCCGAGGCCCCCTTCGAGTTCCACGTCAACGACACCTTCAGCGTGCCGTTCGTGGGCACCGTGGTCTCGGGGATAATCAAGAGCGGCGTCGTCCACGCCGGGGATAACGTCCTCATCGGTCCGGACTCGCTCGGCAATTTTACGCAGACGTCCATCCGGTCCATCGAGAGGAAGCGCATCGGCGTGCCGGCCGCCAGTGCGGGCCAGAGCGCGAGCTTCGCGCTGAAGAAGGTGCGGCGGAAGGACGTGCGGAAGGGCATGGTCGTGCTGCCCAAGATTGAGGGTGCGCCGCCCCCGAAAGTGCATCGCGAGTTTGTCGCTGAAGGTATTCTCTCTCTCTCTCTCTTCTCTTCTCTTCTCATCACCAATTCTCGCGAGTTCATTTTTTTTTTTGCTGACAGACACACCCCCCAAAAAAAACAGTACTGATATTATCGCACGCGACGACGATAAAGACAAAGTACCAGGCCATGCTCCACGTCGGGCCCGTGTCGCAGACGTGCGCCATCATCGACGTCGACCGCCCGTTCATCCGGACCGGCGACCGGGCCACGGTGGCGTTCCGGTTCGTTCAGCGGCCCGAGTACCTGGCCCCCGGCGACAGGCTGCTGTTCCGCGAGGGGCGCACCAAGGGGCTGGGCATCGTCAAGAGCGTCGGGTATGACCCGTCCAGACCGCTGGCGCAGACTGGTGATGCCGGGGCCGGGGCTGGGGCTGGGACGGGGGCTGGGACGGGGGCTGCCGGCGAGGCCTCGGCTGCTGGGTTGGCGGAGGATGAGAAGGCTGGACTGAGGGTTAGTGTTGGGGCGTAAGGGGCTTGGATGTGCGCCGCGGTGTTTTTCTGTTTGACTTGTCGTGGCTGCTTGCATGTTCAGGGGCGTGTTGAGAGACTGATGTATTTGCTGTTTTAAGGCGTTGGTGTCTGTGGTGTACAGGGATGGTTTCATGGTAGGATTTGCTGAAATTCGGCTTCGAGCGTGGTTGTCTTTGTGTTAGCCTTGTTGTAGTAGGTTTCGGTCGCTGCCGAGCGGTCGAGTACACTGTTCAGTCTTGTAATTGTCTAGTCGTGTAGTCTACCCGTACTACAACTGTGTTGACTCGCGAACACGATCTCATCTTTACGGATAGATCATGCAACAACTACATAGCCAATTGCTCGTATCGAGTGGCATGATATGTGACGGGAGTGTTCGTATAGTCCTGCTCTGCAGTCAGGTTCATTCACGAGACTACAATTAGGAGTTTCCATGCGGGTATACATTCAGGTTCATTTAGAAAGGAAGTACAGTCTTCTGTCTGGAATCGTCATTTCCTATCTTGAGCTCCTCCATCCAAGCACATGCTCCCTCCAGCCCCTTAGCCACATCAAGGAACACGATACACAATACACAAACTTCCCCCTCCCGGCGGTCCCTGTCCCTCGGCCCCGCCGCTGACATACACCCGCGTGTCCCCCGTCAACCCGGCAATGAGCCCGCCCACCGCGGCCCTCGCGTGCCGGGTCCCGTGCACGTCGCTGTCGGTGCTCATGGTGTGCCTCTTCCCGCGGATGGTCCCCGTCGGGTCCGCCTCGGCCTTGGCGAAGACCTGGAGCACTTCGCCCTCCTCCCCGTGGATGGTGTCGAGCGCGTCCAGGAGTGCCTTGGCGTCGATGGCGTCCTGCATCGTCGAGGATATCGCCCTGATCTTGCCCGGTGCGGCCGAGGTGCCGAGGACGAGGATGTGGCTGTCTTCTAGCTCGGCTCCGGAGCTGCAGCTGGCGTAGGCGGACCAGATGGGGTTTTGGTGGTTCTCTAGACTGCTCAGGATCGAGTCTCTGCTAACATCGTCCTTGGACTTGATGTGGGTCAAGGCTGCCTCGACGCCTACTGCCGAAGCATACCGCGACAAGGCCATGGACTCGTACGTGTCGGTTGTCGGGGGCACCTTGCCCTGCGACTTGATCGCGTCTATCTTGGCGGAGGTCAGGAGCGGACACTTGATCAAGACGAGGTTCGCATTGCCGAACCCGGGGTGCTCCGCCAGCACGCGTTCGACTTCGTCCGCGACCTCGGCAGCCTGGACTCTGCTCCCTATCTCGTGCGGCTCGAAGGCCCTCGTCCGCGTCACGGCGGCGACGAGGCCGGTGTCCGTGCCGGCGGGCTCGCGCACGACGAACGTCACGTGCGGCGATAGGACGCCCTCTGTGCCTCCGGAGAAGATGGTTATGGCGTCTTTGGGGATCAGGGGCTCCCATACCACGGCGGCCAGGGTCCGCGAGAAGTCGTTGACGCAGCCGTTGCCTTGGTCGGGAGACGTCAGTCATGATGGGGGGTGTTTCTGGGAGACGAAAGAGACAGATCGACGAACCTTCTGTCTTGCCGATGACGGCGAGGATCTGCGACGCGTCATAGCCGGCACGCCTCAGCTCGTCTAGGGGCGATGTGTCTGCTGGCGACGAGATGCCGAATTTGAGGATGTTGACGGCTGACATGGCCGATGGTAGTGATGCGAAGGATACCCTCAAATGTCAAGCCTCTGTCTTACTCTATGCAACAAGGCCAGAAAATTGACAGCCTCTACTAGTATAAATACAACATTGATAACCGTTCGACTGGGCAATGCTATCTGCGACCGGAGCTGGTGCCGGTGTAAGCGGACGGCCCCGCTCATCCCTCGTCGGGCCACCCCGAGCGGACGGGGAATTAGTTGCCGACTGTTATCATTGGCCCTCGCGGCCATACAATTTAATGTGTCAGAGCCTCACGACCGTCGGATGCGGAGAACCGTACATAAAGCTGCAAATATGCATCGACGAAGACGGGATTCCGACATCGTGTGCCGCTGGAGCTGATTGATCGGTCAGTGAGACAGGATATACCTTCAGAATGAGCCAACACAAGTTCGAAAGCCTCAACATCGACCTGCTCCGGTCAGGTTACGAAAAGGGTCTATTCACACCATCAGATGTCGTCCGCGCAGTCTTCGACAGAATAGACGCATATCCAGACAAGGCGGTCTGGATCTCCCTCGTCTCGCGAGAACACGCCCTCGCGGACGCCGAGCGACTCACCCAACTTCACGCAAACAGCAAGCCGCCCCCTCCGCTCTTCGGGATCCCCTTCTCGGTCAAGGACTCGATAGACGTAGCCGGCTATCCGACCACCCTGGCCTGTCCGTCCTTCGCCTACGCGGCCGAGCGCACCGCCCCGGTGGTGCAGAGGATCATCGACGCGGGGGGGATCTTCATCGGCAAGACGAACCTGGACCAGTTTGCCACGGGCCTCAGCGGGCACAGGTCGCCCTACGGCACGCCGAGGTGCGTGTGTGACCCGGACTACATATCCGGCGGGAGCTCGTCGGGGTCGGCGGTTAGTGTCGCCGCGGACCTGGTCTCGTTCACCGTCGCGACGGACACGGCGGGGAGCACGCGCGTGCCGGCCGCGCTGAACGGGGTTGTCGGGCTGAAGCCGACGCTGGGGACGGTCTCGACTGTGGGGCTGGTGCCGGCTTGCAAGACGGCTGACTGCGTGACTGTTATTGCGAAGACGGTCGACGATGCAAAGGCTGCGTGGCGGGTGATGAAGGGCTACGACGAGAACGATGTGTATGCACGAGCAAACCTGCCTGTCTGGCCCAACCCCTGGCCGACGGCAAGGACAGGGCTCAGCTTCGGTGTCCCGCCACCTGAACTCCTGGAATTACTGTCGCCTGACTACGCGGAGCTCTTCGCCTCCGTCACAGAGACGCTATCCACGCGCCTGGGCCTGCTCAAGGCGTCCTTCGATTACAGCCCCTTCCAGTCGGCAAACGACATGCTCTACGGCAGCTCCATCGTGGCGCAGCGCCTGGTCGCCTTCGACGACTACATCGCCGCGCACGGGCTGGACGACCTGCACCCCGTGGTGAAGGAGATCTTCGCGGCCTCGTCGGGCTTCGACGCCGTGCGGGCGTACAAGGACATCTTCGCCCTGCAGGCTCTCAGGCGCCGGGCGGAGATGCAGTTCCGCGACCGCGTGGACGTGCTGGTCGTGCCGAGCACGGTGGCGCACTTCACGGTGGCGGAGATGGAGGAGCGGCCGCTCGAGAGGAACAGGTTGATGGGCGCGTTTACGCACTTTGTGAACCTGCTGGATCTGTGTGCCGTGCAGGTGCCTGCGGGGACGTGGCGGAACGGTAAGGGGGTGGTCATGCCGTTTGGGGTGACGCTCATTGGGCAGGCTGGGCGGGATGAGGAACTGCTTGATCTGGGGAAGGATCTGATGGAGGTTATTTAGTGTTGAAATGTGGCATTGCCTTTATTCCTTGCTGCAAGTCTTGTACAGCGGTAACAATGTGCTTGCAGCTAGTGACTGTCTCGCCAGACTGCACCTGTCGTCATGTCAGATGCAGGACTACCACCGCTGCTTCTACAATTGCACCGCACCCAATCCACATCCCAAATCTCAGTCTGAGAAAAGGCGTACGACCTGTCCTTGCGTTCGACTGTAAGAGGTGTGAACGGCAGTTGTGATGTGCTGTTTCTGCTGTAACAGCATGTTCAACTAGCGGCATAAGAACATCTGCTTGCGGTGAACCGTGGATCATGTGTTGACTCTATTGACCCCTTCAGCTCCAACTAGCTCTCTCCAACAAGCCAAGTCTCATGCGCCCGAGTAAGGCGAGATGAGAACCACGCTGTCTCCTGTCGACCCGTTAGCAAGACGCCATCCCAGGCAAGCCTCGGTAGTAAAACATACCTCGCACAAAAAGCATCTCCGATTTCCTGTTGACCGTCTGCAATGAGTTAGCGAAGACCAAAAGAATTGATTTGAAAGCGAAAAGGCATTACCTTGAGCTCATCGCTCTCATCATCCTCATCCTCAACCACGTAGATGGTCTCCTCCACCTCGCCCAGCACCAGGTTGCAGTGGCTGTCATATGCCTAAAGTAAAAGTCAGTACAGCCGAACGAGGCAGGCAGGCACGGAAAAAGCCTGGCAGCGACGTACGTGAAGACGGCCCTTCAGCTCGCGATCTCCGCGCAGCTTGACAAAGACGAACTCGTCGATCAGGAGGCGGACGAGGTCGAGCGGCTCCGAGACGTTTGCGCCGTCATCGCCGGTGTCTGCCATGATTTGAAGATTTTTCCGGTATTGGGTGGTAGGATAGGGTTGTCAGAGACGAATTGGGATCTCACAACATAAATAACATGGGGTTTCTCGATGTGGTGAAATGATGTCGGAGCTTGAATCGATCGAGGCTTGATGAGTCTGTGCACGGACCCACAGTGATTATGTCAGCCAGGCACCACGCAGTGCTTCATTCCAGTTGCAGAGGCATTTGAGGTTTAGTAGTAGCGTAGCGGAGAGCTCGGTGTTCAAGGTGTTTTAATTAGGTACCTGGTACGCAATAACGTATCTTCCTCGACTTGCAGAGCCCAACAACTACCCAACAACTACTCGACGCTGCTGCCAGAATATTATCAGCTTCACCGGGACTGACTGTCACGTACGACCATAGACGTCTGAAAACTCGGGATCCCGTCCGCTCTCCCATAGATAAGCAGACGATCGCCAGACTAGTACTCGGGTGGGTGACCACCGGGGAATCCCTGGTGTTGTACGTCTTTTTTTTTCCTTTTCTTTGTTGTGGCTGCGCCTAGTACGTACGTGCTTTACAGTCCGCAGGTGAATGTTCTGTGGGCGTCGGTATGAAGATGCTTCTCTAAATGATATCAGGCGGTATCTTGTCAGAAGCACGGCTTGCTGCGAGCTTCATTCTACGTTGGTTGTAGCGTGAAGAGCATGTTGTAAGGTATCTTATGCATATGGGTTTTGTTTTTGTACATTTTGGACGAGCCGGCACAGTCTAAGCCAGGCTGTCGGGGCAGGACACTCTCCCATATTAGACACTGCTTCCCATGGAAAGAACCAATGTGCCTCAAACACCAGACATTTGTGTCTGAATGCCACCTATCGCACAACTCATGAAGCCTCAATCTACCCGCTGATGCAATCATACAACCCCGAGGGCCTATATTCCTCTTCCCATTGTGCACTGCACCATCCGGTGTCAGGGTGCTTTTTGCGACTTCACCTTTTCCAACCGCAAATCATTGACAACCATGTACCGGCTGAAGGTTATCCAGCCGTACCGGAACCAGACCATCTGGCTCTTGTGCGCCGTCGTCATGGCCTTCCAGGCTGTGTTTATACCGCCGTTGCCCAGCCCGTTGAGGAAGACGAGGGCGGCCGGGTGCTTCTTGTCCTTGAAGTCGCTGCCGATGGCCCAGAACGCCAGGGTTGGGACGACGTCGAGGAAGCTGGTGTACTTCCGGAGTACCGAGATGGAGGTGAGAGTGTAGAGGTCGACGGGGGGTTGCCAGCCGTCCTTGCCGTGGACGAGGCCCGCCACGAAGGCGCGTGCGCCGTGGTAGAGGCTCGCGTGGTTCGGGTGGCTGGACACGCCGCCGGCGTCGAAGGTTATGAGGGCGTCGATCGTGGCGGTCGGGCGGTCGGACTGCGTGGGCGACCCGGACTTGAGGTGGGGTGCGAACGCGGACGAGAGGAGGGTCTTGATCTTGGCTGTGTCCCAGGTCGCTGTCATGCTGTCCTGGAAGTCGGGGCTTTCGACGACAAAGACGTCGTCTTCGCTGCGCAGGCCGAGAGTCATGCCGCTCTTGGCCAGCTCCTTCTTGCGCGTCTCGCCGAGGCCATCTGCGTTGCCTGTCGCAGAGTATGGTTAGTGTGGTGCGCGCAATCGGTGGGACAGAAAGGTAGCAGCGATTTCGGCGCAACATACCACTGCTCAGACACAGGATCTTGACGTGGTTGCCCGTCTCTGGTCTTGTGAGGGCCAAGACGGTGGGCGCAAAGAACATGGCTTCGTCATCGGGATGGGCGATGAGGAGACATATCCTCTTGTTGCGCAGTGTGGGGAAGCGCGTCTGCACGACCGAGACCGTGTACAGGTACAGTGACGGTACGACGATGGCCACGATGCCCAATGCAAGCAGCCAATCCATTGCTCTCTCTCCCTTTCCTCTGTTTTTTCTCTCAGGTAGTGCTTGCCGTTACTTGCTCCTCGGGGAGGCTGTCTGGCAGCCTCGCGGCTGTTTTTGGCGCAACGGAAACCAGGAAATGGAGGGAGCGGATTCCGGGTTGGCAGCGGCCTGAGATTAAGTCGACACCCCGCTTCCGTTAGATGCAGGAAGACTTGGAGGGTGTGAAGATGGTCGCAGAGACATGCAAGGCACGCCCGAGTGTAGCAGCAGCAGCAGTTCAATAGCAAGCTGCGGGTCAGAAGGGAGGAGATGAGGCAGACAGTGAGACTTTTGGAAGTCGGGAGGATTGATTGCCAAAACCTGACAGCTGTCCCTTCCCCTTTCCCACTTCCGCAGTGACGTGACCTTTTTTAATTTTCGAGGGGGCGACAAAGTCGCGTGGGATGAAATTGAGCCAGTTGTTATTATTATTACTCCTACCTTAGTCTACTGCACGCTACACCACTGTGGTAGTGTCACTGGGTAGTGTGAAGGTTAAGGTACCCAGTGTGCCTCTGGTAATGGAAATGCCACCTGGCGATTCAGCCGAATTACCCCACTGTGACCCGGGAAAGAGAGACGATTGGGGATCTGGGGAACTGCAGGGTAGTGTCATTTAACGCTCATCACGCTTATCTTCGCCATAAGAAATTGGCCGCTTGTACTGTGCCGGTTGTTGGTTGTGCTGTGAAGCTACACTCACGAACAACCATCCCACAAAACCTCACTTTGGATTATTATCTCTCCAAATCACCAACGATATGGCTCGAAGACGCAGAGACAAGTCGCCCTCCGGTATCAAGCTCACGCAGCCTGACCGGACCGGCCCATCAGAACAGACTCTCTTGGACCTCGCCGAGCAACGCGGGCTCTTCAACAAAGCTCAAGAACGGGAAGAGAGCATCAGGACCAAGGCAACCCCTGAAGCAGCTGCCGAGGACTCGGAACCTCTCCCTCCAATCGTTGAACGCATCTTCGAGACTCTCCTGTGGACAGTCAGCTTGTCAACCCTCCATTTCACCCTCGACGTCCTGGTCCAGAACCAGTATGCCGCCGAGATATCCTGGCCCAAGATTGTCACTCGCTCTGGTCAGGCATTCCTCGGTATGTTACGTACTCCAGCTTGTAGCTTGGGCTGCTCTTGCAAGCTCGAGGATACGACCATCGTACTGACATGGCACTACTCTTTTAGTGTTCGGCCTCCTGTTTTACACCCTCCATGCCCATACCTCCAACCCGACCATCCTCCCCGGCCTGCCCGCCCGCTACCAGCCCATCCTCCGACAGAGCATATTCTTCGTGACGAGCCTATGCGCGGGCTGCTACCTCATACACATCAGCAACACCTACTCGTATCTGGCGGTCATGAAACAAGCACCGCCCATAGGCTGCTTGTGGATATGGGCCGTCATCGAGCTAGACCTACCGTGGGCCTTGCTCAGTCTGGTTGGCGCGGCTGCGTTTCTGTGGCAGGGCGGTTATGACATAAAATAGATTTGCTGTATTGATCCTTGTCACTGAGCTGGACGCGTGCTCACCCCTCCGAGTCCTGTGGACGGTGCGCTGCGACAGATCGTCGGAGAACTCGGATCTCGGTCTGTTGATCCGAGATCATCTCTTCCATCCGTCTCATGTTCTCCTCCTCTCTGGTCTGCCGCCACGTCGCGCGGTGCTCCAAGTCTCGGATGCGACTGCTCGCTCACAATTAGCTGCCCGTCTCCTCTGTACTGAAACCTCAACCGACACAACCTACGATGAGATCATGCTCGTCTGCGTGAAGAGCACCCGCGTCGTGAGCGCATCTCGCTGCCTGACCAGATCCAGCGCCTGGGTCCTCACCCGCAGCCACGCGACCGCAACCGACGTCTTGGTGCCCACGACGTCCCAGCCGCGCGGAACAAAAGTCCACCTGCCGTCCTCGACACTGCCGTTGCCGGCGGCCCGCACCTCGGTCTCCTTCACAATGTCGAGCAGCCTCTGCTCCAGCTTGACGAGGTCGTCCATCACGAAGGTGTACATCTGGTACTCGGTCGTCTGCCGGTACTGCTCCCGGGTCAGGCCGGAGCCGGGCCGGTGCATCTCGCCGGCCGCGCGCACCAGCTCGCTCATCCAGGTGGACTCGGTCTTGTACCACGACAGCGACCCTTTTACCTTGAAGAACTCCTCCTCGCTGTTCCGCAGGTATGATATGCGCACGTAGACGGTCGCGACGATGGCGACGATGAAGGTCAGGACACCCGTGATGCTGGCTGTTATTGACAGCGGGGAGTCTTGCTCCACCAGGGGATCTGCCATGGTGTTGCACGGGTGTTCTTTTGTGATTTAAAAAGAGATGAGATGACGCAACTATGCCATTGCTTTGGCACCGTTACAGTTTCAATTGTCACGAATTTCTCTCAGGCACACTCATCAACGCTGCAGACTATATGGTAGATGTCAGTGAGAAAATTGGAAAGCTGAAGTTCAAGTGTCCCAGCAGTTGTGTGGCTGGTCGAAGTGGCACGTGCACGACACCCTGGGCTCATTCTACCCCTTTTACCCCTTTCGTCGTTCTTCAGCGTGTTGACGGTCTTATGTCAAGGGGACCGCAAGCGAGGTCATGATGGTGTAGATTTTGGCAATCGTGTCACTAATGGTTGGACTTCCCAGAAGCGGCCGCCAGTTGTTGTGCTTCCTGCCGTCATTGTACCCCATCTGAGAGCAGCAGGTGATAATCAACATCCACATGGAAAGCCCGAAGAGACAGAGACGGAGCCTGGGAAGGATCGATAAAAGTTCCCATCGTATCAGAGTTCTCGGCTGCTTGTGCTTTCCTTGATCCCCTGCCTGATACCGAGTTGCCCAGTCTGGCTGAGGAATGGCTCTCTACCATAGTACAAGTGGCCGAGCCAGCTTCAGACGGCTTGAAGCTCCACCAGTCTCTGTCAGAATCACCATCTGAACACCGTCCGACGACAGCTCAAAATGTATACCTTACTTCAGCAGCTTTTCTGTCACTCGCTCTTATGTCTCTCGCTTCTGGTCAACCCAGCACCAGCCGCTGTCCTCAACTCAACGCTCCATGACGACACTCGTCAACACCCGAGGCAATGGGGCCGGGCCCGAGTCGGGAACGTTCCATATGGTACGTGTCGTCCAACCCAACCTAACGTCGTCAGGACCGTCGGCTGTCTCGCATATTTACAACTTCTTTCGTCCTGCAGGCTCGATCATCTGGACCTGCTCCATCCCCGGCACGGTAGCGCTCACCTTCGACGACGGGCCCAGCGCATTCACCCCACGCATCCTCGACCTCCTGGCCCAACACAACGCCACGGCCACCTTCTTCGTCAACGGCGACAACTACGGCCGCGGCCGCATCGACGACCCGTCCCGCCCGTGGCCCGCCCTGGTCCGCCGCATGCACGCCGCCGGCCACCAGATCGGCTCCCACGGCTGGCGGCACCTCGACCTCAACCACGTCTCGTCCGAGACGCGCGTCGAGGAGGTGGTTCGTCTCGAGCAAGGGCTTGTCAGGGTCCTGGGGTTCTACCCGAATTACTTCCGCCCGCCGTTCGGCACGTGCGACACCGCGGCTTGCCTGGCGGATCTGGCGGGGCTGGCGTACCATGTCGTCAATTTTAACGTTGATACCAAGGACTACGAGCATGATTCGCCGGATGGGATTGGTGTGTCGACGGATATCTTTGCTTCGGCGGTGGTTGGGAGCCCGGCTGTCAGCTCGTATATTGTCCTCAGCCATGATGTGTATGGTCAGACTGCCGAGACGCTGGTGCCGTTTATGCTGGAGACGCTTGTTGGGAGGGGCTTTCGGATGGTTACTGTGGGAGAGTGTCTGGGTGATCCGGTCGAGAACTGGTATCGCACGTGAGGCTGCTGGGCTGGATCGTGTCGTGCTACCTAGATGGCGATCGTAATGGAGGCGGCACGGGGGAATGCAGCAGGCGAGGTAGTTAAATCAAAGCTGTGTTGACACCAATATCATTTTCCTGCTATCTTGTCTCCGTACTCCCAGGCGGACCTTGCCGACGCTTCCAAGCCTGGAACTGGGTGAGAGCCGCCAACCTCAGATGAAACAGCAGCCTCCAGTTCTTATCCTGTCGTGGCACAACGTCTCCGACGTAGACGCCCCAGGGGTGCTTCATGGCCAGCGGCCAGAGCTCCTCGAGCCGATAGGCTTGCCGCAGGAGGAACACGCTCAGCTCGTCCCACAGCAGACTGCCCAGTATCCGCAGCGTGCCGTCGTAGGCCGGCGACTCGTCGTAGTCATAGGACGGATCGAAGGCGGTGTCGACGGCCAGGATGGAGCCGCCGTTGTCGCCCGGTGGCATCGACTCCGGCAGCGGGTCCATGTACGACTGCACCGAGTACTCGTCCGCGACGAGGAATACGCTGTCCTGGAAATTGGAAGGGAAGTCACCCGACCCGACGAAGGTTGCGAAGTGCCTGTGTTTCTAAGTTAGCTCTGAGCTCCCTAGCAGAAGAACCCTTTCGCAGCAGTTACCGACCTCTTCAACCCGGCAACATTGCCCCCCAGCCCGTGCTCCTTGGCATCAATCCAGTGGAACATAGGCCTCGCCCTAATATCCTCGACACCCTTCAACTCCTCACCCCACTCAGCAACATCACGCTCAAACCTAGCCCGGAACCGCACCCACTCCGCGTCGCCCAGACCCCCCACGCGATAGCACACAAACCCCCACTTCGAAAACTCCCTGAAACCCCTAACCCAAACCTCCGTCTCACAAACCCCCGGCTCTCCGCCGCGCAGCTCCCGTCCCGCCTTCTCCTGCGCCCGTATCTGCTCGTCGGCCGTCTGCACCATCCGCACAGGCGAGTTGGGTGCCGCCCTGGAACCCCCCCCGGTAGTAGTCCCCGTCGTGGCAAACCGCAGGAAATCGCCCATCAGCACGTTGGCCATCATGTGCTCGCGGCTCAGCACCTTCAGGCGCGTCACGTACCGCTCCCGCCGCTTGAGCGGGTCCGGGGTGAAGACGAGGGGGACCATGCCCGACTTCTGGAGGTCGTCGGCTTCGTCGGGGCTGGCTGAGGCTGCCTCGGCCGCTGGAAAGCCTTTGTAGCCGTCCGTGGGCATGAAGATGGCGAAGTCGGCGTGGGCGCGTAGCTCGACTAGATCGTGTAGTTTGTTGGTCAGGTCCCACTGGACGTCGTCGTAGGGGGCTCGGTAGGCTGCGAAGTCAGGGGGGAGGGGGAACTGCTGTGCCGGCGGGTTGGTGGGTTGGTGGGTGCCGAGGGCCTCGACGACGGGTTTGAGGAGGCGCTCGACTTTGGAGACGACCCAGCTGTGCGCCCGGTCGACCATGACGTCGTAGTGGTCGCGCATGTATTCCTGCCAGAGGGAGGTCACGCTGACGGCGGACTTGGACTCTGCCGCGCGGACGAGATTGAGGGCCGTCTCGAACGTCCTGAATCTGTCCCAGATGAGGTTGTAGGTCTCCCTCAGATCGCTCCTGACGCGCTCGTGGTTGAGATAGTGGAAGACATTGACCGCCGCGCTGAGCAGCTGGCACGCAGCGCTGAAGTTCTCGGGCGCGTCGAGCTTCTTCTCCCGCCAGCGCCGCTCGGACACGGGCACGGTGCCCTCCCAGAGGCGCGACTTCATGGCGTGCAGTTCCTTGGTGACGCAGTGCAGCCTGGCAGCATCTACGAACGACCCAATGTGGTCCATTACAAGCCTGAGGGGGACGTCCTCAGAACTGGAGAATGGCGCCGGGGCCCAGGCGCTGTAGGGCTGTGAGGATAGATAGTCTCTTATTTCGCGTCCGGTCAGGAGGGGGAGGTCCGTCCTCCGACCACTCGGGAGCTCGCCCCATGAGAGGAACTCTAGGAAGTGCGATATTGTCTGAGGTTCTAGGATGCGGTCGACTATGTGATTTGTGTTAGTCCATGACATGACAGAATAGACTGGTGGCCATGTACCAATCCACAGCTTGTTTGGGTTCCTTGGTTGTCCGCGACGGGCCATGTGCGCTTCGACACCGCCGGGTGTGTTGCCGCGCTGCCGGAGGGCGTCGTGCACAGGCCGGCGGACTTCGGGCGGGACTTGGACCTGCATGAGTAGCCTGAACAAGTCCTGCAGGTTGGAGTCGGGCGGCTCTGCCATGGTGATAACCTTTCTCTCTCTTTCTTTCAGAGTTGAACGGTGTTCAGTAAGAGAACTGTAGTCTACAGGTTGGGCTCCCCTGAGAAACTGGATGAGACAAGCGTGGTTGGAATCGTCTCGTTGGAGCTATATATGTCCCGCTGGGACGTTGGCGGCCCCCACCAAGGTGCTAGTGGTTGTTTGTTGGTACAGGGGTTCTAGGCATCACAACCTCTTTTGGGCCAAGTGCGTGGAAAAGGGGGGGAATACACATCAGTCCTGCCTATGGTGCCTGATTTTTCTGCGTCGCCAACTTACTTCATACTGTATCGTATGGAGATACTGAGTCACAGTATGCATGCTGATGCCATCTCTTGTAAAATAGCGTATCATTGTCTGTGCTAGCGGGCCTCTTCATCTCTGCGACAGCTCAATTGGCGTTGATCATTATGTAGTTTTCTGGTCTGGAATTCCTCGTCTAATCATTGGGATTGTGTGGTCGTTGTGTGCTGACAAGTCTTTCCACCAAGTTAACATGTTGGAATATCTGGACAACGGACGGATTGTTGGCCCGAAGGGGAAGACGGAAGGGACACTCAGAAAGACTTGTTCAAAGATCGATGATTATGCTCACAAAATACCCTTCTCTAGCTTGTGATTAATCATTGGGTCGAACAAAGAACCTCCTTAGTTGACGATGCCCGGGAAGAACTTTATATAATGGGCAGCAAGGTAGGATAAACCCAATCGCGTATTAGTTACCACGTTGAGTCACAACCTTGCCAGTAACAAGAAAGTGCAAACATTTTCAAACCTTACGCGGTCGCTGAGTGATATCTGGCAAGTCAACTCTAATCGCTGTCTCCGTACTCCACGGGTTGCCTTTAGGGCATAAAAGCCCACGAACCGTCTGCCCACGACAACTTCCTCCTTGATTTCACACCGCCGTTCAAGAGATATCCACGCAGAACCACTCTCCAAGGGATTCCATTGCAGCCCACAAGACCACCGCGCAAGATCACCGTTCAAGGCTACTCGCGCGACTTGTCCTGATTGTAAGGCAACTCGCTGATCACTCAAGGAATCGCTGACAAGCCTCCAGGAAGATAGTCCACAAAGCCTGTCGCGACCTGATTTCTAAATCATTCATAAGCAGTATCGCTGCTGAGATTTTCTATATCAGGATGTCGTCTACCAACAGACCGTTCTACACTCGTGTGATGGAATCAGCCTGCTTTTTCCTGATGGCTGGTATGGGGGTTGTACTCTTCCGGGTGGGACAAACCTTTGACGAGCCAACTGATGGGAAAGTGAATATTGGCACACTGGTTGCAGCAATGCCATTTGGCGCTTTTATTTCTTTCATTCTAGCCGTTGCCATCAGCTGCCTAGTCGAACCATACTCTCGGTATGCTCGGGATCTACGAACTTGGATAGATGACTGGGCGGACTTCTGCTGCTGGGTATTGGATGTTATCTGGAATATGCCAGCCTTCATGTCCTACTGGCTGGCATATGAAGTGTGGGCGGCTCGGTACATCATTTGGTACAGGCGTCAATTGCTCAGACGGGAGAAGTCTTTTATACATCCATGCGAAAACTGGAGAGCAAAAAGACAAGCAATTATTTGATGGCTGGATATTCGAGCCCGTTGAAATCCCAGGTACCAGTCGAGCATATATGGCCAGCCTGCTGCAACAGACAATCCATCGATACTATCACCATACACAACCACAATCACCTACAGACCTACAGTCGATCTCAGTCACCTACACGCAAGCAGTCGCATAGCTTAAAGCCGTCACGCTCATCGTATCGCCCACCTCACCATACACGAGCCCTCACAATGGCCAAGCATGAGACCATTGCCTAGCCCCTGACTAAAGGGGAGGGAGTCAAATTGGAAAAAGAGAGACTTGTTTTATAGCCTGCAAGACGGCTATGGGGAGTGGTAGGCGGTTCTCCGTAGTAATCATAGGTATGACAAGCCTAAAGGGCTGAAGGCGGCTGGCGGCAGCGAAGGGTGCCTGTTGGCAAGCCGTACAGAACCTAAGTTAGTCGGATGTTGTCAGCAACGCACGTTATACATCGTTGTCTCTCGATTTGTTCCACACTAACATTCCTTCAAGACCATGCTCAGGGCCCAATCGTGTTATATAGTTCAGGCCCACGTATAATAACTCATTTGGAAGAGCTCCTAGAAGAGACATATGCTTCGAAGCAAGCCGAAATCTCTAACCGCATAAGAAAGGCCCCCTTTCGGTGCGAACAAAACAGGCATTGGGCAAAGTCGACCAGAGCATAGAACGCCAAGCAATAGCGCTCTCTCTAATGTCCCTGGTTGGGCCACTAGCAGCTCCCAAGCCACCAACTGCGCTTGGATCATCTCATCTCACGTCAGCCGACTCACATTCAGCTTCGCTCACCTGCCCGCTCTTGTTCTTGAGGTCGCGCGCAATACACTTTAACAATTATGAAAATGCGCTCCGTGGAATTTTTCGCTTGCGACATGGTGATAGATGCATGTATCATCTAGCTAATGGATGAACATCAGATGCTCGTGAGCGGAGGATGCCCTATTACGGAGCCCCAAGCAAGGGCTGCGAGTCTTGTCGCGGCAGAAAAGTCAAGGTGCGTCTTAACTGTCAGCATGCTGACTTTTGCAGCAGCGCGTCCCCTCCTAGTACATTGACGTGAACACCTGACAAACAACCGCGTTACATGAAACAGTGCGATGGAGGACGACCGAACTGCGAACGTTGTGCGCAGTCTGGGCGCCGTTGTCCCGGCTATCGCGAACTTGGGGCTGTCATATTTCGGGACGAGAACGGGCGGATATTACGGCGCGCTGCAACGAAGCGAGGAGCGGATGTAATTGCCTGTGAGACTGCGGCTGCCGACGACGGCGCCACCGAAGTCAGGGGCATGGAGTCCGAGGTCAAGCCGCGAAGCGATTCGGAAAATAAAGTCAAAGGGTGGCGCATGGCGGACATTACACAGCTAAGGAGCCAAGGACGGCAGCCACGAGCCGAGAGATCACAAGCTAAGCAGCCAAATGCCGGAGAACTCATGCTAAGTCTAGGTCCCATGGTTTCAGTGCGGATCGGAGCAAACGAAGGGGTTAGCTTCTTTCGCCAGGAGTTCTGGTGGCAATCGGTTGCTATGCATTTCGCGACGTGGAAGGCCCTCCCGCCCGACCTACACAGCATAACCTCGGCGTTCGGACTGGCTATGCTCTCGTTTGCGCGCCGCTCGCCGTCCCTCGGACACCAGGCCTATGACGAGTACGGTGCGGCTCTTCAGCTTGCCAATCACTCGCTGTCGGGGCCGGAGACGGCCAGATCGGACTCTACACTGGCAGTAGTGATATTGATGTCCTTTTTTGAGGTATTACCCCGGAGAGAGTCTTCATCCCGCCCGAGTAATGGGCACGGATTGGGCTAATGAGCATTGATAGATCCTCACTGGATGTGGCGTCTCATCCATGAAGACATGGACCAACCATGCCTCTGGCGCAGCCAGTCTGATCAGTCTCCGCGGTCATGAACAACTCGACAGGCCTGTCGCTTATCAACTGTTCCTAGAAGCTCGGGGAATGATGGTATGTCACATCTCAAGTGTTCGTGTGCCGGCTCAACTTCCCAGCTGACACAATTGAACGCAGCTCACGACTAGCATCTTGTACAAGACACTTGTGCCGCAGGTCTTCTTTGACTATTCGCGCCATGGGATGGAACGAGAACCTGCATGTGTTGCTCATGGAAGCCTTATATTTACGATCGCGGCTGAGATCGCTAATCTCCGAGCTGCTATTAGCAATGGTTGTATAAGTGAAACGGGGAGTATACTTGCATCGGTGGACAGTCTCGAGCTGAAGCTATCCAAATGGGTGAACACTCGGCCTGTGGGTTTCGACTGTCATACTGTCTACCTGGACGACAGCAACGCCGTTATTGAGACACGTTGCGGCAACGTCCGGCCATATACCGCAAGCTACTCCGTCTACGAGAGTAGCCACGCGATTCATGGCTGGTCGCTGTATCGTATCGGGCGTGTACTGCTTGGGGAAATCCTTCTCGACGCCCTGAAACACGACGTCTCGACCAACGCGACGGGAACGGCTATGCTGCGGACCACTTGCTGGGCGGTGCGGCGCATCATGAACCAGATGGCCAGTGATATCTGCGCGAGCGTTCCGTTCTCTCTTGGACTCGGCCCCCGATCTACGGATGAACGACTAGGCTTGGATGGCGGCTACATGATTCTAATGCCGCTGTGGGTGGCCGGGTGTGTTGAGGGTTCTGGCCATCCTCTCCGAAAGAATGCCCAGATCCTCTTTGATCTGATTGCGAAACACATCGGCATCACACATGCCTCGCTCCAAATGGGCGCGTTGGAGCATGTGACAGGTATGGCGGAGTGGTTGGACTATCTGCCAGCGGCTGCCGGAGCTGAAAGTAAATGCTCGGGTTATGCCCTGAAGCCTCAAGGAGAAGATATTGAATGAGATCTTGGTGCACCGTGGTGGCAGATGAGGTCTATTAAGCACGTATCCCCCGACTAAAATGAAAGAAGCAGAAGAAACAAGGACGGAAGCCACGTCTGTGTCCTAGTCCTGTGTCTCATTATTTTCTCCCGGACCCGTCCAGAGATTTAAAAGCAATCCTCACCGTGGATGCTTCATCGCAGTACAAGCCATAACAGCTCTTCCACCCAACACAACCCCTTTACCCGCAGAGATCAGCTAGCTTTCGAACTCTCGCCAGATTCAACGCCCTCCCCAAATTCTTTTTCTCTCTCAGTCATACCGAAAGTCGTGTCGAGCGTTGTGCGTAGATCAATCTCTCGTTCCACGAAAACACACAGGAATCCGGCTAAAGCAACGGCAATAGCAGCGTACCACACGTATCTGAGAGACTCGACATAGGCGGAAATGACCTGACTTCGGGTCTCGCCGCCAAGGGAGTCGATGAACGGCTGAGTAGCGTGTGCAAACGCCTGGCCCCCGACGAGTGACGCCCGGGTCGGGTCGTCCTGGATGCGGTCGGCGAACCTGTCAAACACATTGTTGAATATGATGCCGGGGATGAAGGCGCCGATGACGAAGCCGAAACTCCGGGCAATGGTGATGGCGGCTGTCGCGGCTGCGGTGTCCAGATCCGTCAGATCCGCCTGCAGGGCCGGCAGCAGAGATGGCATGACGAACCCACAGCCAGCAGCGAAGAAGAAGACCAGCAGAACCCAGCCATAAGTGGGAGTTGTCTCATCTAGAAGCGAGTATAGACCCATACCGATGGCCATGATGGCCTGACCGCCAAAATGCCACGGCCGGTAGCGTCCGAACTTGGTGAGCATGACTCCGGCAACGATTGCGGCAAACATGAAGCCGAAAGTGTTCGGCAGAAGATCCACACCCGTCCGGGACGCCGAGTGACCTTTGGCAACCTGGAAGTAGACCGAGACGAAGTACGTGACCCACACTAGGAGAGACGAATGCAGAAAAGAGATGATCAGGGCGGCGACGGACGTCCTGTTGCCAACAATCTGCCGAGGGATGGCTGGTTCCAAGCAATACGATGAAGCCTCAAAGAATCCGAAGGCAACTAGGCCGACCATCCCCAATACCAGCGGGACAATGATCTGCCACGCGCTCCAAGGATACTTGACACCACCATATATGAGCCCAAACATGATGCCTATGGTCCCACCGAGAAACAGGAGGTTACCGATGAAGTCGACCCGACGCACCGACTCCTCCAAGCCCAAGCGGTGATGGTTGACGCGGAGGACTAGCACGACGATGGCCAAGGCCGCGCCCCCGATGGGCAGGTTGATATAGAAGACCCAGCGCCACGACGCTTTATCGACGAGCTCACCACCCATCCAGGGGCCCAAGACGGAGCCCACCGTGCTCACGCTGTATATGATGGAGGTGTACTGGCCCCTCTCACGCAGAGGTACGAGATCGCAGATGATGAGCTCCACGAGCAGGGTGATACCCGCACCGCCGATGCCCTGCACTGTCCGGCCCGCAATGAGCATGTCCATGCTCGACGCTCCTCCGCATACCCCGCTGCCGAGGATGAAGACGACGATCGACACAATGAGCAAGTTTCGCCGACCGAATATGTCGGCGAACTGGCCGAAGAGCGGTTGTAGAGCCGTCCTTAGCGTGACAATATGTGTTAGCTCCAGTGGCCCGGTCTTCAGAGAAAGAGCTGTCAGAGGCGTGAGGGGAAAAGATTGAAGATGTTGAACAAAGTCTAACTTACGTCGCCAAGAAGTAGGATCCAGACACCCAGACGTATTCCTCTCCCCCTCCAAGAGCGGCTGAGATGCTGGGTAGCGTCGTGCTGATGATGGTTCCGTCGATGCCCGCCAGTAGAGCCGTGATGCCAAGGCTGGCAACGATGAGCCAGAACCTCAGGTCCTTCTTCTCGGCCACGTACTTCGAGTTATTCTCATCCTGAGGCAACTGTTTTTGGGTCGTTTCCTCGATCGAAGATCCGGGTTTGGTTTCTATCTCCGTCGCCTCTGATGAAGACATGGCGGATAGCTTGTGAAACTGGTGGTGACGGTCCGGTATGGTATCAGGCATGAGAACGAAGAGATTTTTGATATGCCATTGCACCTTTGAGGTGGTTGGTACTACTTTATACACAAGTGGGAACGGTAGCTCTCGTATATCAGTCGGATTTGACCTCAACCATTGGAACTAGCCCCGTCAAGTTCAATAGCACGTCAGCACAAGGGACATGGAACTTCACTTCCGGCGTGGACCTATCGCTTGTTTTGACCGTTGACTGATATTGGTCTTCTTCATAATGGCCTATGGCGGTCGAGTTGGAGGTCGGCCGGGGGCCCCTGAGGTTCGGACCTGGACTTAGACCAGGGTTTAAGAATTAAACTTCCAATTCGGAGCGCTAATCGCAATCGTAGGCCAGAAGAGGAAATCGCAGTCGTAGCCCCAATGAGGAAATGTGGAGACCGCAGGTGTTGTAATGACCATGAAAGGTCCAATGTGTAGTAAGACGGGACAAGAGAGCAGATAAGTTTCACAGTCTGTTCGCTCGGCGAAGTCAAGAAACAAGGACACGAACTTGATGATAAGACAGCCCCAACCATTCATAGCTTTGTTTGAATTGCAAACGCAGGGTCAGATGTTGAACAGACTTCCACGGCAATTCCGTGACAGACCTTAGACTACATGTGGCCGTCCTCCTGGCCCTGTATTCTGCACTAACATTGGGTTTGGTTTGACTCATACAATTCAAGAATAAAATGATACAATGGAAGGGAACGCCAACTGGTTTACACTCTTACCCAGACTCGAGGGCTGCTTCGACTCAAGCATCTCCTTTCCCCTCCACCCCCGGCTCAACCTCCTTCTTCTCAACTATCTGCTCTTGAACCGACTCACCCGACGCTGCAGTCGATTTCTTCGAGAACAGACTGACGCCAGGCATAGACACGCTCGGCATGCTGACATTAGGCATCGAGACCGGCATCGAAACCTTAGGCATGGACATCTGGTCCATAGTAGGAAGCTTGCTGGGTAGGTAGGACTTGAGGTTCGTGCCCGTCTGCTGCGCGACTCCGAACAGGTACCGCATGTACGCCTGCTTCTCCGCTGCCGACTTCTCCTTGCCGTCGCCCGCTGCGATCTCGTCCTCGATGTCGTCAGGAAGCGGTACCAGTGACGCTGCGGCCGCGATATCGATGGGCGACTCGTCAGGTGTTGACACATCGTCAACCGAGTCTGCACCAGACTGAGAATCAACCGCCTCTTCAGCCACCTTCTCCAGATTCAATTTATCTTCTTCTCCCTCCACTGCCTTGGCAACAACTTCCTCCTCAGACGGCTCACTCGGCGCCAGCGCAAACTTGGGATCGTCCCACAGCTCCGTCTCGTCCTTGAACCACTTGACAGCCAGCCTAGCGGCCTCACTCGTCATGACCTCGTAGTTCCTGTTCTTATCCGGCTTAAAGATGCTCATGTGCGCCTGGATCTCGTCGTCGGCATCCTCAATCACCTGTCGCGAGAACAGCCCCGCGGCCGGCTGGTCCCTGGCCGGGACGGCGCAGAAGGTCCTCTCGGGCACGAAGTAGCCGCCGGACCAGTACCCGTTCTCGCCCATCGAGGCGTACAGGTCGGCGATGCCCACTCCCCTGAGGGAGGCCATGCGCTCCAGCCGTCGGTTGAGCTCGTTCTGCTTCAGTAGCGCGCCGACGAAGGTGAAGTGCTCCGACAGCCAGGCGAAGGACTTGCCCACGTTGCCGCGGTTGATGTACGCCAGGCCCTGGCCCAGAGCGTCGGCGCTGGACTGGTAGCCCTGCACGACGGATTCCTTGTTCAGGTTGCGCATGCTGCTCAGGCCCTCGATGATCTGTTTCCGGTGCATGTAGGCTGCTACGCCGCCGGCTGCGATGGCGCCCACGGTGCCCGTACGTACGGCCACAAGCTGCCAAGTCGCGAAGGCAGGATTGGACGACTTCGTCCGCGACACACCGGCGGCGGCCCGTCTAGCGCTCTGCTTGAGTCCGAGCTTGGCGATGCTCGCGGGTGCGGCGGCAGCCACAGCCGTCATGACGTTGAAGACATTGCTGACCTTGGAGTAGTTGGAGAACGCGCCGTAGACGAACATAGAGCGTGCGAGGCCGTTGAACGGCGTGTCGAAGGTGAGGATGCCCTGGATCAGGGGGAACATGGTGCTCGACAGGGCGTCGCTTGCTGCGCGGTCGTTGAGGATCCGGAAGAGCGTGTCGACCGCTACGAAGCCGCCCATTGAGTGGGCGACGAGGATGATGCCGACGCTGCGGTCGTTTGGTGGCCACGGCTTGGCGAGGTGAGACTTTCGGACGTCCATCACGCGCTCTTTTAGCCTGTGTGGTGGTTAGTTGGGGATGTTGGGGAGGAGAAAGGAAATAGAGGCATACCATCCGAGAAAGGCTTCGGTACTCTGTGCAAGCTCGCCTTTAGTCTCATACTTGGGGTATATGACGGACTCGATGTGTTCATCGTCTAGGTTATTGGAGATGGTCTTTCTGAGATCCTCAGGAAAGTTTTGGAAGGTGTCGTCGTTGCCCTTGAATCCGTGAATGAAGCAGAGTAGGAGGACTCTCTTCATCTTGGTGGACGGACTTGGGGTCTCGGTGTCAGATGCCACGTTCGAGTCACTCATGTTGGGAATATTGTTAGAGGGTGATGGAAGATATCTGAAGATATCGGGGGGAATGAGCCTGACACTGGGCTAAAAATGAGAATAGAATCGACGTGAGATTATGCCTATGTCGTTGTTAATCGTTCCATCTTGAAGAAGACGGCGGCTTCCTTCCCACTTTCAAGCCACAGTTGGCCATATATGAGGGCTCTGGGCTCGATCGTGGCGAGTGTGTGTGTGTGTGTGTGTGTGAGTGTGTGTGCCAAGTGCACGCTAATTTGCTGTAAAGGTGGTGACTAGGGACGACCACGTCACTTTCAACGTCATCGCTCCTGCAGAGTGCACCACCACCAAACCTTAATCCAATGGCAAGTCCTAGCTGCTTGCATGGCTTCCCGGTTTCTGGGAGATTGATATGTCCACCCATCACTAGAATAATGCCATTGTTCTCCCACGGTCCCACCTTGGTACTACAACTGAACTGAACTCTTGGGGTTCTGCGCGGGCACCTGTAGGGTACCTAGGTATTTACCCAGCAGGCAAACTTGTGGTACCCTGTAGACCTAGGACTTTATCGAGCGCTACAACGAGCAGACAATCTGCTGCAATCAGGCACTCATGAACCCATGCCTAGGCAACCTCAACCTCAACTCACAAACGGAGTCAAACAGCAAGTCCACCGCCGAATCATCTCATCCACATCTTCATGCCGCCTGAATAACACGAATCGAATGGATATATATCACTCAGTCGACGGAACGCTTCCAAATGAGGAAGTTGAAGTTTTGCCGATTGATGCATGCGGAACGTCGCACCGGCCGACAGCATCGTCCACCAAAACCACAATTCGGCGAGCAGAGCAGCTACCTTTGTTCACGGATGATGATGACGGACGATCTATTTCAAATGGGATGTGAATTAGTTGTCTATATCTAAGAACGCTTGCTGTCTAACCGACTTGTCATCAACTCGTCAACAGCTTTTCACTGGCGTCATATATTCGAGGTCGCTAGCGTTCACGTACAGGTGCCTATACTCCTTGCCTGGTATGTCTCATCCCGGACCTGCTTCAAGAACGGCAATAGTGCTGTACCGCCGGTTCCCGTAAGTTCTCCCTTCTCCTTGTGATCAAGCGATTGATCAACGAGAGCTCCGGCAAGACTGACATGGATGTTGCTTCGATCTAAAGGCGGCTGCCTGGAAGGGATGATGATATATCTCGTAACGATCTCGAGATGCTTGTTCCGGAACTCGGTCAGGGCGTTCGTCGCAGCCTGGAATGCTGCTCGTAATCGTCCTTGCTCTGGCTCATTACCCGGAAGACTGGCCAGGTTGCGGATACTGCCCATCCGAGCAACATCCTCGAGAAACTGCCGGTGTGCAGCGGGCATGTATGATCTCACCTCCTGGTGGAAGGTTGGCTCTCTAGCGCCCATCTTCGCGTCTGGGGAACTGTTTCCGCTGGATGTATGTTCGACACCAAGGACAATATCCAGAAACTGGATAAGCGAGCTCTGCCCGTTACTTCCGCCTCTGAGCTGGAGCCACTGGCCGTAACCGTCACCCTCATCATAGAAGACACCCCGTGGCAGCCCGGCTGCGGCCATGTTCTTGCTGCCGGCCAGAAAGGGGCGTATCTGGTAGTAAAACACCATCGGGTTACACTTCTCGTACATACGTCCGAGCAGCGAGTGAATCTGCCGTATACAGGTACTCATCTCTTCGAGCGAGCGTGTGATGGTGCTATAGTCTCTCCTCTTGACGGCTTTCAGCGCATGCAGCATTGTATGAATGATATGTGCTCCTCGTGCTTCCATCGCAACGGACACTGTGTAAAACCAGGACTCATCCTCGGTTCCCGTGAATGTGTGCAGGGCTTTGAGTGATTCAAGACGGGTGAGGTCGTTACTGGAACTGCGGAAGTTCCAGAGACAGGTAGAAGCATATGTCGCGACAGGCGGTAGCTCCAGGTGACCCGAGACCTGGAGGAGAGGCACTGTGATTGACGGAGGGAGGACCTGAGCCAAGAGTGAGCATGTACCACAACATAAGGGTCCAAATGATCCTTCGGAGGACAATGCAACTCACCTCAGAGGCATGATCACCGCCCCATATGTACCCATGAGCGAGAAAACTGAGGATAACGTATGCTCTGCGCCATTCCGAAGTTGTTTTCAAGTGACTGACGCTCAGTACTGGTAACTCGTGCACCCGGGCTCTGATGGTCTTTTCTCTGAGAAGTGTGGGCAAGTTCTTGATGAGTAACTCCCACGGCCTGTAGTAGGGATCTGGCAGTAACTCCAAGGGTAATTCGTCGGGTAAGAATCCACTCGACTCGATTTCGGACTGTGATAACGGGCAGTGGTCGCGTTCTGTGACGTAGCGAGGTGACGGGATAGCGTGAGGAGACATACTGGGACAGTTTGATTAGATAATTGTCGCTATGTGGCGCGGAGGCTGACCGGAAGGAGGAGAGGTAGTGATAGCATATCATATACATACAGTCTTAGGCGATGGTGCTCTGAACCAACCGTGACGGTGACCACTCGACAATCTTTTCAAATGACAATTAATCTCTGGTCTGCTGAGTGACGCGTGTATCTGATGAACTTGGCGTGGAATGGGCTCAGTACATCTTTCCTGTGCGAGGTAGTTATCGTCCGATCTATGTATATAGTCAATGGATGATCCGCATGCCTTGATGCACGGGCGGGTCCAGTCTCGCAATACTCTGATGACCCGAACATCCGGTTTTGTTTGGCTGAGCGGACCCCTGAATCAGGGGGACTGATCAGGGTACTCGGCCATGTCAATCATCTCGGTACGCCTAGGCCGAGATGGCAGGAAGCCTGAATCACCCGGCACAGTACGCATGACGTCGCCTCTCGAGGGACCCTGCTTGTGATCCAGACATGTCTAATCATGTTACAGAGCAAGACTCGTATGCCACGTCGACGTGAATGGCTAGATTCAGCGCTGAGTTCGATCTTGGTGCCGTAGATTATGCGTCGGTTACTGACGGAAGACGGATAGTAGTGGAGACGGAAGCGCTAACGGAACCGGAGGCGGAAGCGGAAGGGCCGGACGGAAGACGGATTTCGGAAAGAAGTGGGTCTTCCGATGACAGCATCCGTCGCGGGGGATTGGGTATCCGGCTGTCAAACTTGACCAACTTTTTGGTTAGCGCGCTCGCTGAGACTAAGGATGGTCGTGTTCTTGAAGCTAAGTTCCTATAGGTGCCTCGGTACCAACCAGAGCCTCTGATTACCTTAAGGCCTTGAGCATTACGTATATATGATTGCCTTGTCCTGATTTTGCTGAAGTCAAGATGCGTTGGTGCGCTCCGCTAAAGTCATAACAGCTGACTCAGGTCTCCATTTCTGCCCCACCTGCCACCCCGCAAAGCTACTGCGAGTCTTAACGGGCAGTCCTGCTTCTTACTCAAGAGCCTTCATTCTCTGTCCGAGGACCGTCTTCTCCAAAATATCTGCTCGTAGACCCGAAACAGCGGCAAACTCATGACACAGCATGCCTCAGTATTCATGTTGCCTTTCCACGGACACGTGGACCTCCGACTCTCCAACTTCGACGGGCAGCTCCCGCCCCTTCCGACAACGTGAGTCTCAGCATCCGGCTGAGTTTGGCAGCAGCTCTTGAACTGCGAAACCACGGAACCGTAGCCTCAATGCTAGGTCCGAAGGTAAGTAAGCCATGCTTATTCAGCGGAGCAGCGCTGTGGTAGCCGAGCGTTTGTGTAACACGCTTGCACTCTGACGCCGCCAAAGTTGCGGTGGATAGGGTCCGCAGTGAGAAGTTTAGGCGACAGTCTTTGGTGAGTATGTCGAGCCCGGAGGTGGCTGGCACATGGCGCAGTTAAGGGCTATGTGTGTTGGAAGCGCAGAGGATGTCGAGTCGGGCGCGGTGGATGACCGTATGGACTGCGAGGCGGTCTGCGCGGTCCTTGCTCTATGATGCCGGCGTGACAGGCGGCCCAAGTGCCATGACCAACAAGCTTTGCCAATCGACTTGCGCAGCTGCTGGTTACACACTGGCTGGTACTGAGTACGCAGACGACTGGTATAGACCTAAGTGACTTACTTTGCGCCAACGAGGTGGCAACTCTGACTTTCCATCCTCACAGACTGTGGTAATGTTCTTCAAAATGGCGGTGCGCCAGCTCCAGATGGCAATGCTCTGTGTGACATGGCCTGTGACGGCAACGTGGGCGAGACTTTTGGAGGTCCCAAGCGGCTGTCTCTGTATTCCTCAACCGGCTCATGTGGCGGCGGTACTTCTTCTTCCGAATAGACTTCCTTAGGATGCTATACCGACTTTGTCTCAGCGCATACTCTGACAGCTTCTGAGGCGGTCCTCGGAGGTGCTAATGCCATGACAAACAAACTATGCCAGACAACTTGTCTGGGAGCCGGCTATAGCATTGCAGGAACTGAGTATGCTGGCGAATGCTGTAAGTGATTGATGGTCCGTTCATCACTCCCTCGCTGACAGCTGCCAGGGAGCGGAAACTCCTTTGCAAATGGAGGTGGTCCAGCTCCTGACGGAACCACTGGATGCAACATGGCATGTAAAGGCATTGCTGCCGAAGCATGCGGCGGCTCTAACAGATTAGATGTGTGGCAGCATAGTGGTAGCGGAGGCAATACTCCCCCACCTATGGGAGGCTCCTACACCCTCAAGAACTCACACACTGGTGCAAACTTCTTCAGCCAAGTCACTTTCTTCACCGGGGGAGACCCTACCCACGGCTACGTCGACTACCTGACCCAGGCACAGGCGCAGAGCGCCGGACTTATCAACACCAACAACAACCAGATCTATATGGGCATCGACTATGCAACGGTGAATCCATCTGCTGAGCGCGGCTCTGTTCGTGTGACCAGTAATCAAGCTTGGACACATGGCCTCTTCCTTGTTGACATTGCACACATGCCTGGTGGCATCTGCGACACCTGGCCTGCTTTCTGGCTGGTAGGCCCGAACTGGCTGAACAATGGTGAGATTGATATCATTGAGGGCATCCACCAGTCGACCACTGACTCTATCACGCTTCACATTGCTACTGGTTGCACAATCAACATTGCCGGTTCGAACAGCGGCAGCGTCCTCGACTATACCGACTGCAACACAGCTAACGCCCACGACGGCTGTGGCGTTAGCACAACCAACACCCAAGGCTATGGCGTTGGTTCCAATGCCATTGGTGGTGGCGTGTATGTTACTCAGTGGATGTCTTCGGCTATCGCGGTGTGGTTCTTCCCGCGCAATGCCATTCCCGCAGATATCACGTCCGGCAGCCCTAACCCGAGCGGCTGGGGCCAACCAAAGTGACCTTCAACGGGGGCTCCGGTCGCAACATCGACTCCTTCTTCCAGAATGAGCAGTTTGTTTTTGACACCACATTCTGCGGTGACTGGGCACGCTAACGTGTGGTCCACTTCTAGCTGCGCGAGTTTGGCCAGCTCTTGTCAAGCTTATGTTGGCGCAAATCCCAGCCCTTGCAAGAACGCGTATTGGACCGTCAACTACGTAAAAGTCTATCAGTAAAGCATCATCGTGTTGAGTTTACTAGAATCGGGTTTGGGAAAGTCGTTCGCAATAGGCTTGCTGTTGTAAGCGCCTGGATCCGAGATCAATGTTAGAACATGTAAGCTTTGTACGGCCTCTATTTCATTTCTTATG
This sequence comes from Coniochaeta sp. PMI_546, assembly GCA_021432605.1. NCBI lineage: Eukaryota > Fungi > Ascomycota > Sordariomycetes > Coniochaetales > Coniochaetaceae > Coniochaeta > Coniochaeta sp. PMI_546. Next base: position 244,690 of record MU271158.1, on the reverse strand, counting down.
AATATAGCTCCACCTATCTTGTTTTTCTTCATGCCGTGAATCAGTCATGCTGGGATTCGGTCAGATTCGGCCAGATTCGGCGCCATATTCCGCGATTGTGTCGAGCAACTCAAGGCCGAGCGAGCAAGTCCAGGCGCCTGCAGTCAAATGCGGTTCTTGCCACGTAGCGTGACGGATTCAGGCAAAATTGGCACCTCCTGTTGCATATTCGCTCTCCTGTTGCAGGTAAGATCTAGCACACGATGTGGAGTTCGGATTACGATGCCGTGCGTTGGTAAGGTTGGATAGGTTGAAAATCACTCCACAAGCATGAGCGGGCGCTAGGAAGCAACCTCCCGAGAAACAAGAACAATCCGACGCTAAGCAAAGCTTATTGCTCCTGCCGCATGTATAATTCCACCTTTCAAAAGAATATCTATACATACAAAGTACCCGAGCAGAAAAATGCAGGAGCTCCAGGCATAAAGAGTTATATGCGATGGAGATTTGTCAGCGCTCGTTGTACAAATGCACACGATTGGCTGGAGTGCTTGTTTCTAGATGCTTTGATGACAAATCACCTTTGGAAACTGCATAGAAAGAGACGTTGCGAAAGTGGCTTGCTTAACCAAAATTGTCCCCTATCGGAAACCCTTGAACTTGCCACCGAGAAACATTTACAGACTACTGCGGACTGAATATAAAAGATATAGCTCCTCCCCTTCCTGAACCTTGATCCCCTCACACAACACTACAACACTACAACACTACCACTGCATCAGGTCTCATTCACAACATACAAAGATGTCTGCAAACGGAATCAAGATCGTGTTCGGGGGTGCGGCTTTCATGTCCGGCTCCGTCGATGATGTCACCGACTGGCTGAAGACCCTGGAGGAAGCCGGCATCACAACCATCGACACAGCGCAGATCTACGGCGCGTCAGAAGAGCTGTTAGGCAAGGCAGGCGCTGCTTCAAGATTCAGCATCGATACCAAGCACCCTAGTGGATTTAGCCCACAGCCTTCCACCAAGGACGTTGTTGTTAACTCCTGCAAAGAGAGTCTGCAGAAGCTGAAGACTAATGCCGTAAGTGATAGCACAACCAAGACCACTAGTATTCAGTGCAATTTGTCTTGGCTGACAAACGGATTCAGGTCGACGTGTACTACCTTCATGCTCCGGATCGTAGACTTCCCTGGAAAGACACTCTCAGCGGTCTCAACGAGCTCTATAAGCAAGGCGCCTTTAAGCGCCTTGGTCTTTCCAATTTCCTCGGGCACGAGGTTGAAGAAATTATCCGCGTTGCCAAGGAGAACAACTTTGTGCTTCCCTCAGTCTATCAAGGCAACTACTCAGCTGTGGCACGCCGCGTGGAAGAGGAGATCTTACCCATCCTTCGAAAGCACAACATCGCATTCTACGCGTACAGCCCTATTGCTGGCGGTTTCCTCTCCAAGTCCAAGGCTGCATTGACCGACCCGGAGGGTCGGTTCGGCAAGGACAACCCGCTGGCCAAGGTATACAACGGCATGTACAACCGGCCTAGCTTCGTCGCCGCTCTCGACGTCTGGGAGCAGATTGCCAAGGACGAGGGCGTCTCGAGGGCGGAGCTCGCATACCGCTGGGTAGTGTACCACTCTAAGCTGCAGGGCGATCTTGGGGATGCCGTAATTATAGGCGCAAGGAACCAGCAGCAACTCAAAGAGACTCTCGAGGCGCTCAAGAACGGACCTTTGAGTGACGGGGCTGTCAAGAGGATTAGTGAAATTTGGGAGAGTGTCAAGGCTGAGGCTGTGTTGGACAACTTTGAATTGCTGAGCAAGCGGTGAGTCTCGGCATATTCTATCATGCGAAGCTGAATGATCTTATCATGTTGCTTCGTCTGGGGGGGTTGTAGATAGAGAACCAAAGCCAGCAATATTAGAAGATAATACGAAGCTAGTCTCTATTGCTGATAGGATTCCCTGTGCTGAAAAGCTTCCTCGACACTGGTGGTTCGTAATTGTGGGCACATCTGCAATAAATAGCACGATAGTCTCTGGGCGGGACCCAACAGAGTAGCTAGCTCCTTGATGACATAAAAGGCAAACCCGAACCCGGCAAGCCGAGTAATTTGGCCTAGCACTGGAATACCATGGGCATTACTAACTTTGAACTGAAAGTAGAGTTTAGGATAGCAATATCCGACTGGATTGTAAAGCTCCATTGCTTCAATCCAGAGGATGAAAAGGGGCAAACGACATGACTAGAGGCGAGTCTTTATAGTTAATCAATGAAGTGCTGGGGATGCCAGCCCGGGAGTGACAACTGCATAACCCTAGTCTAGGTTTTACAAAGGAAAAAGAAAGAAGAGAAACTGTCGCCACATATGTAGTCGAGTCCATCTACCGTCCTTGTCACACCTCTTCTTCCAACCTTCTTTCGATCTACTGCCGTTGCAGCAAAAACAAAAGCACCCTGTTAGGTACATATACGGCACGTCCACTTTTGCATTACTTATACAGTTCTCAATCAAACAATCCCTCATTATAACCCCGTAAGTACGTGCAAGGCATCGAAAATCACTTGCAGCAAAGATCATAGTGAGAGCCCTCGGCTAGCTTTTTTCACGTACGAATTTGGGCTCGTTTATCTGGATTATAGTGATTTAACTTGACGGGCCGCTATATGTTGTAGATTGGTAGTCAATATCAGTGTAAGGACGTGTTACGTGGATTCTACTTTCCCATACCACTGTACAAACCCCTCTCAAGTCTCGTCGTCTTCTTTCACGCTCTTCACTAAGTTCAGTTCACCTCCTTCACCTCCGCGGTTCCGATCTATCCTCCCAGTTCACTTCCCCCTCTCCCCTACTCTGCTGATCTCAATACTCGACTCATCAAGATTGCCCGTCCCCAATTGAAGCTTGACCGGAAGCACCTGGGCTCGTCAAAGTTCAAGGTGGGCAGCCAGGGCAGCCAGGGCAGCCTGCACAGGACTGCGGTGAACCTCAGTGGACGACGAGCCCCACTAACTAACCACAATTGGACTCACCACTTACGTCAGACGCCTCCATTGAAATCCACCTTCTTCCACAAGGTCGCCTTTCGGGCATTTTCTATAGGAGAATACCTGGCGGCAAATCTACCATTTCACACCACCGCTGTGATGGATAGCCGGGGACTTGGTCCGTCCGCCGCGCGAAGCCACAGTGACCGTACCGGCGGCCTAGGGGATACTATCTCGGATAGTTTTCTATTGCGGTTAGCGCACTCGATGGCACAAAGACTACGGAAAGGCCCGTAGCGCAAGTACGGTGTGTTGAGTAGATGGAAGCATTTTGACTTGCTGGGTTTTCTGGCGTAGGGCCTGTAATTTTAACGCACAACCTTTACAGCTGCGAATTCATCCTGTTTTCCACGTGCGCCGGCCCGCTGCATACCCAGAAACTAGGAACCCGAGACGGGACTTTGCTACCTTACTGGACAGAGAAGTAGACGGTCTGGACATGCCGGACTTCCCCGGTGCAGCTAGGCAACCAATATGCCCCCCCGAACGCTGCGCACCAATAAAATAACAACTCCTCTTCCGAATCAGTCTTGTTGCGTAGAGTGAGGCTGTAATGGTGGGGCAACTGTCTTTACTGTAAATAGTAGTTGCTGAAGGAATAATAGCCGACCTAGGGCAATTTATAATCACCGAATTGGGGGCGAGATTTCCATCCGAATCACCGCCGAGGTCTAGGGACCTGGTCTGATTTGGTCTGGTCCTTGAATCCTGTCAGCCTTCCTCGCAGATGCCTTCGGTCGCTGCTTGTTACGGAAGCCAGCTGATTTGGTCGAATCAGAGGCAGATCACATACCTATAAAGACTGCTCCCCGACAGTACCAGACGTAATAGCAATCTGCATTGCTAATCCAACAACAGAGTCTCTGCTGTCATCAAATTAGGTATCAAACCGGCGCCCCGGCTTCCACCGAACGAATCCTCTCCGCCAAGAATCGCGCCGCTCCCCGACTACATTTGCTGCGTCTTCAGAGATGGCGCCGGCCATTAGTGCGTCTGTATGCCTCCGATTTCTTTTGCTTGCATGTGCCGTCGGCGTGCGAAGTGATACATTCGACTATGTGATTGCTGGCGCCGGCACGGCCGGTTTGGTCATTGCTGGACGTCTTTCTGAGCTCCCTAACACGACTATCGCTGTCATTGAGCCCGGGGATGACGTGCGCAACGATCCCGGTGTCGCTTCAGTAAACTTCTCTTTTAACAACTTCAACGCGACCATCAACTGGCTGTATCCCTCCGTTGCCCAGCCAACCATCGGCGGTAGAAACTTTACCTATCGTGCTGGGAAGGCAGTCGGTGGAACTAGCGCTGTCAATGGTATGTCGTTTCTCTTATATGATTTGGGTTTTGTGTTGGCACGACAGGCTGACTGTCCACACCCAGGAATGGTATATATCCGAGGTGACAAAGCGCAATACGACGCTTGGGAAGAGCTCGGCAACGAAGGCTGGAACTGGGATTCAGTGTTTTCCTATTACAAGAAAGGGGAGAACTTTACCGTACCGACAAGTGCACAACTTGCAGTTGGGGCGACGTACGACCCACTCGACCACGGCGAGAGCGGACCCCTCATCCTTGGCTTTCCCTTTGTGCTGTCTAACAGTTCTTTCCATGACAAAGCCCGCGACACGTGGCAAGCGCTGGGCTTGGCTCCGATAACCGACTTGAACGGCGGCAATCCCAACGGCTTCAATACGGCCCCCATGACGCTGGACCGTGACGCCAATGTCCGGGAAGATTCTGCTCGCGCGTACCTCCAGCCTGCTGAGGCTAGAGGAAACATCAAGGTTATCAAGGGTACCGTGAAGAGAATCACATGGGCAAAAAGCACCGGCGCGGCGGCCGTGGCTGACGGGTTTGAATATATCGACCCGTCGGGTAACCTGATCCAGGTCGGGGCCAGAAAGGAGGTAATCTTATCAGCTAGTGCTTACAGAAATCCGCTGATACTCGAGTCCTCTGGAGTCGGAAACCCCCAGTAAGTTTGGAGACTAAACGTTGAGTACAAGCCGTTGTGCTGACTGAGACTGCTAGGATCCTTGAAAAGCTTGGAATCGAAGTCAAGGTTCCGCTACCTGGCGTTGGAGAGTCTATGCAAGATCACAACGCAGCCTCTTTGACATATGCCCTCAATGTCAACCTCACCGGACGCTTTCCCTTCGCAACCATGCCGACAGCTCATGACGTATTCGGCAATCAGACGTCAGCAATTGCAGCTTCAACCCGTGCAAAGCTAGCCGACTGGGCCAAGGCAGCCTCGGCGGCTAATGGCGGAGCAATAAGCCCGAAGGCCTTCCAAAAGCGATTCCAGGTCCAGCACGATCTAATCTTCAAAAAGAACGTCACGATTGCCGAACTGTTCCCAACAAACTCCGGGACTAGTGTCCTCGCGCAGTTCTGGACCACAATGGCCTTTTCTTGGGGCAGCGTCCACCTTGGGGCACCCGACAAAATCGACGAGCCTGTCATTGACCCCAAGATCCTGTTTTTCGATTTTGATTCCCAGATGTTAGCTGGCGTGGGACGATTGAACCAGAAAGCGTATACCACGGCGCCTCTGACTGACCTAGTCGGCACCAACATATCGCCTGGGGAAGACACGTTGCCCTTGAATGCAACCGACGACCAATGGGCTTCTTTTATAAGAGGCAGTGGTAAGCTTGCGCACTCCTTGCGCTGATCGATCACGAGGTCTCGAATCACTCGCTAACAGGCTGTATTTTGCAGTCCAGAACGCTCTGCATGTCGTTGGAACGTGTGCCATGTTGCCCCTTGAACTCGGCGGGGTTGTCGATTCGCGGGTGAAGGTCCACGGCACACAGAACGTTAGGGTCGTCGATGCTTCGATTATACCCATGCAACTGAGTGGCCATACCTCGGCTCCGGTATATGGAGTGGCAGAAAAGGCTGCGGACCTGATCAAGGCCGACTGTGGTAGCTATTGAACCTGGAAGTTGAGGCACCTACTTTCCGGCCCCCCCTACTTTCCGGCCACTTAAAAAAGACAAACCGCCATTTCAACCTGTTACGATCTGACCTCTGGACAGAGAGACAGAGCGAGGTAGGGTCTGTACAACAAGTATGTCAGGGGCGCACTAGGTACAGTAGATCGTGTCTAGCCGGAAGGTAGACCAGTACTCGAGAGAGGTGAAGGTAACTCGATGTAGAGAACTGTATTAATCGTTGCTAAAGGCAACTCTAACTATCTAGCTGTAGAGACCGTGTCCTTATATCCTTTGTAGTTCTAGAGGAGCGCTAGGAACGCAGATTGCTCCTCGCCGTTCCATGGTGGGAGCGCCTAGGAGCGTAGAGCGCTCCCGGTCGCGGCCTAGGTCGTGATTGTCACGGAGGCGTTAGATAGGTTCAGAAGCATATAATAACAAGTAGATAATATTATTATAAACGATTTAATCTCGGAATTATAAATAAGTTAAATAATAAAATGTAGTTCAAAAAGTTATAAAACGGAATAAATAGAATAATAGAAAGATATCTTTAATTATAATAAGTCGTACGGTTTATTACGTAATTAATTACGTAACTTAAATTTACGGGAACTTAATATTATAATAATACCCCTTTTTTCTAAACGGAATTCCGACGATACCGTTATAGTTAAGGTTTATTCGGGTAACGGCGATAAAAGTTATAAACGATCTCTTAAACGTTTTTTAAATAATCGGTAAATATTTCGGTTAAATTATCGTACCCGATTTATTTAATAATATATTTTAATCAAAAACGTTTATAACTTTTATATTTTTATCGGGAATCTAAGATATTTTCGATTTTCAATTCTTCGATTTTATTTATTTTTACTAGAGATAAAGGAAAATAACGTTAACTAGGTAAAAATCGTTAATAATAAATTAGAATAGGTTAATATAAAAGACTAAATATATTTTATAAAAGTAAGTAATTTTAAACGGTACGTATATAAGTTAACGATTTAAACGATCCGGAACGGCCCGAATACCTTTTAATTTAATTTCTTTTATAAACGGGTAATATAAATATAACGGGCGTTAATTATACCTTTTAACTTATTTAATATCGGCGGACCGGTTTCCGTTTACGGTTAATATATTCTTTTTAATAAGTTTAAATAAAAACGATTTCTGATTAAAGGTATTCGTATATTACTTTTATTTTTAAAACGAATATTTCGGAATCTCGCGAAATACGTTACGGATTAGGTTAAATAAATTCGAATCTTAAATAAAGATAAAAACCGTAATTAATAAAAAACGGGGATATATTAATACTTTCGTTAATTACGTTATTTAATATAAACTCGGTTAAAAATAATTATTAGGATTAATCGTTTTATAAATAAGATATTTAACTTCGTAAATATTATAATACTTTATATTATAAATAAAACGACGGTAAAATAAAAAGCGGGTAACTTTAACGGTTATAATCGTAACGATAACGGTTAATATAATTATAAGTATAATAAGAATTATTTCGGTTTACGCGGCCGGTATTATTATAACCGGAACGGTACGGGTATTTATAACTAAGTTAATAATAATATAACGATCCTAAGACGGGCTAAGGATCAGAAGGTAAGTTCTGTTACTTAGGGTAAGTAAGTTAAGGTATAACAAGTAGTCTTTATTCTAGTATTATTAAGATAAGTATCTTACTCAATAATAACTTCGATTAAATATTTAGATTGATTATTAGATAATCAAGAACTATCTATAACGGAATCTAGAAGGATTCTTTTTTATATATTTAAACGAACGTAATAATATAGTTAATAGGAAACTATTACCTATATCTTAATATATCTATTATAAAACTATTCCTCTTATTAGTTACGTAACCCGGGGTCCCTAACCTATATAGTACGATACGTCTTATATATTTGTTCCTTATCGATTGGCGGGGTTCTTTTCGTAACCGTAAGTCTATAATATTATCCCCTTCTTCCTTTTAGCTATTATCCCTAAGGCCTAATACTCCTTATAAATAGTACTAATAACTTATATAAGTTACGTCCGAAGGTTTCCCTTTTTTTATCGTTATTATATCTAACCGTAATATATAAAAACAAACAAAATAGCCGAAAACCTTAACCGTTCGTAAGAACAAATTCTTCTAAATCCTCTTAGATTCCGATTATATCGAAATACCTTCGTATTTAAATTACGAAAAGAAAGGCTTTATTACTTACGAGGTTTCCCTTTCTAATCCTAATCGTTACGTTCGTTATATCCGTAATACGTTATCGTATTATAACGTATAAGAATTCTTAATTAAGAATTTAGAACGTATTAGAAAATAGTTTTACGAATACGAATTCGCTTTCGAAAAACTCGAAGAAGAACGAAAGATTATAAATACGAAAATCGAACGTTTTCGTAAATAAAAGAAAATATAGTTTGAGAAAATAATACGTATTATCCGTAAAAGTATAACGAATATAGAAGAATTAGAACGGGTCGAAAAAGAAAAAACCGATCGCGAAATAACGAGAATTATCGAAAACCGTCCGTTTTCCGTTACGTTTTTTTCCTTTGACGACGATTTTATTTTAAGTTAAGATATAATCTACGGTAACGTAATATTATCCTTTTCGACTTTTAAGGTAATAATATTATTATAATACGGAATTCCTATAATAATTATTAATAGTTCGTAAGGTAAGTTTCCGGTTCTTACGTATTTTCCGAATCGTCGTAGTTCTTCTATTTAACGTAATAATAGTTTATATTTCCTTCTTTTTTATATTTAAAGATCTTTTTTATTTCGTATTTTTACGTTAGTTTAATTTTAATATTTATTATTAACTTCGCGTTCTTAAATACCAGTTCGAAAAACGAGATATAAAATATTAGGTAAATACGTATATTCGTTAGTAGTTAGAATTTATAATTTAAATTAGATAACTTTTTTTTGATTTTAAATAGTCCGATTTTCTTCTAATCTAGTTTATCGTTTGGTCGTTTTATTTTGATATTTCGTCGTACGAGGTAAACTTTATCTTTTTCTTATAAGGTTAATCTTTTTAACCTTTTCTAATTTACGTATCGTATTTTTCGTAAGTTAAGTAATTTTATATATCCGCGAAATCTCTTATAAAGTAGTTTTATTTGTTTTACGGTATATTTTGTTTATAATAGTTTTAGATCTAACGGTATTAGTCCGTTTCCTAACGTTTCTCTTATAATAGGTTTATAACCGTAATTGATAAAGAACGGTAAGTACCCGTTTAACGTTTCGCTTAATATACTATTATAAGCCTATTGTATTACTAATAGCTACCTAACCTAATTATCTTACTTTTTATTAATATATATCTTTAGATATTATTTAAAGGTTTAGTTAGTTCGTTTTATTTACCTATCCGTTTACGGGTAAAACGATATCGATAATTTGTATTTGATTCCGATTTATCGTATTAGTATTATCTAGAACTTTAAGGTAAATAACTTATCTTTATCGGTAATAAGCTATTTAGGTAATCTATATTAGTTTATTACTATTTTCAAAAAGGCGTAGGTTATATCTTCCGTTATACTTATTTCTTTATACGGTACGAAATATATATATTTAGAGAATTTATTTACAATTATTTATATATTATCGTAAGTAATCCTAATTATAGGTTCTTTCGATACTAATAGTTTGACGATAAAGTTTATCGTAACTATTTCTTATAGTTTCTCTAATAGTTATATAAGTTATAATAACCCGTACGGCTTATATCTATCTAACTTGGCCTTATTATATTTATCGTATTCGCCGATTATTTATCTAATTATTTTATCTAATCTTAGAAAGTCGTAAGCTTACCGTACGCGTTTTTTAATCTTATAAACTTTTTAATATTTATATAACGGATATTCGTAAAACTCTTTTACTAGTTCTTTCCGTAATTCGTTTGGTACGTATACCTTATTCCGGAACTATAATAAACCGTAATACGATAAAAATATAAAGGTAACGTTTTCCTTAGTCTCTTTCTTTCGGTATTCCTTAATCCTTTCCGTTTATCGTTCTTCGGGTTTTATATTCCAAGTCGCCCCGATTTATATATCGAATTTAAGGTTTTCTTATTAGTTAGTCTTAAGGAAGTTTGCCAAACGTATTTCCTTTCCTAGTTTTAGATCTTCTCGTCGACTAAGAACGTCCGTTTTATTATTTTCGTTTCCCTTTTTATATATAATTTCGAAGTCGAAATCGATAAAGAACTTATACTATTTGATTTATCGTTTATTAAGTTCTTTCGTAAAAATAAACGTAATAAGATTCTTATAATTTATTAAGACTTTTACCTTATATTTCGCCTTTATAAAATAATATTTCTATTCTTTAAACGTTTTAATAATAGCTATTAGTTCCTTATCTAGTTTATTATAATTAAGTTCTAGTTTATTTAACTTTTTCGAAAAGAATATTATTAAATACAATTTCTTTTATTTATCCTTTTATCCTAATTAGTTTCCGAATACGAATTCCGACGTATCGGTTTTTATTTCGTAAGGTTTTTCGAGATCCGTAATAACTAATACTAGCTAGTTTAAGATTTTCCTTTTAAGTTTTTAGAACGCCTTTTCCTCTTTCGAAATTTATTCGAATCTTAAATCTTTTTTAATAAAGTTAGTAAAGGGTATCGCGATTTTACTATAGTCTTTAATAAATTTCCGATAGAAATTAGTAATCTTTAAAAAGGTTTATATTCCCGTAACCGTTTTTAATATAAACTATTCTTTAATAGTTTTTAGCTTATCTAAATCTATTTCGAACTAGCTTAGTAATATAACGTAACCGAAAAATTTCACTTTTTATTAATAAAATTCGTATTTTTCGGGTTCGATTAATAAATTCGCGTCTTATAATACCTATAAGACGAAATAAACGTATTTCTTATATTATTCGAAATCTTCCGAATAGATTAAAATATTATCGAAATATACGACGACGAAATCGTCTAATTACTTTCGAAATACGTAATTGATTATCTTTTAGAAAGAAGCCGGTACGTTAACAAGTTCGAAAAATATAATATAATATTTATATTATCTTAACTTAGATCGTTATACCGTTTTCTATTTATTTCCTTTTTTAATTCGTATTAAGTTATATATTCCCTTAAAGTCTAAGGTAATAAACTATCGGGCTTTATATAACCGATCTCTTAGTTTAGATATAAAAGGTAATAGTTTTCGATCTTTAATAATAATATTATTAAACTATCGATAGTTTATAACGAAACGTAACTTCCCGTTTTTCTTAGGTACGAATAGGATAAGGTATCTTACTAATAATTATAATAGTCGAATATAACCTTTCTTTAGATTTTTATTAATATATTCTTTTAACGTTTATAATTATAAGTCGTTAAAAAAGTAAATCTTATAAAATCCGGGTTCTTTATCTAATTAAAGATTGATCTCGTAATCCTAACGATTATATTCAAGTAATTTTATTTTAAGTTTAAATTTGAATAGTTTATCGTATCGATAATATTCTTTCGGAATCGTTCGTATCGATATAAACTAAATCTCTATAATCGTTTCGTAAACTATTAGAATTCTTTTAAAGTTACGTATAAGCTTTTCCCCGTAAAATCCGTTTTCTATAAAAACTAACTTTCTTCTTAATATATCTTATTAAAGTTGGTTTATTTCCTAATTGATTCGGGGATTATTCGTTTATAATTAAGGTATCTTTAATATTATATTATACGATAAGATTTCCGTAATATCGAACGTTATCTTTTAATTATAACCTTAAATAATAATTTAAAAAGGCGTAATCTTTATATTTACTAATCCTTATCTATAATCGATAAGGTTTTTATTAATAGTTCTAAATCGGTAAAGCTCGTCTTTTTTCTTCTAAAATAATTATAACGTATTAACGAGATTCGGCGAGATATAGTTTCCTTATATTCTATTATTTATTATTACTTAGGTATAACTTCTTTATATATTAATCGTAATTCGTAAGTATTTAACCTTTACAGTTATATATAAAGATCTTTTTATATTACGTCGATATAGTCCCTTTATAATCGACGTTAATCGTTTTTTAATCGTTTTTCTAATCTTCGGAACGAAATACCGTAATATTCGGGTTTGTCTTTAGTTCTAAAGAAAGATTCTAACGGTTCCCCGTAATCTTCCTTTTTTATTTCCGACTTAAAGGCTAATAATCTTTTTAAACGTTTGTTTATTTAGGTCTATTTCTAATCTATTTCTTCAACCTTCTTTTATACTTATATCTTATAGTTTCGGTAATTTGTTAAGAATACGTTAATCTATACGTTATAAATTTACTATTACGTTTAAAACGTTTCGGTTAATTTTTTTTCTATCGTAGTTTATATTACGATTTCCGATACCGAATATCCTAATCGTCCCGTTTATCTTACCGAGTTTTCAAACGGGTAAATAATTTATAATCAGTTTTTATTTTCGACCTTACGTTTAAATTCCGTTATCGTTAGGAACTTTTACCCCGTCGGGTTAAATTACGATTATATAGTTCCGGGTAATATTAGTAATAGGTATTATCTATTCTTATATATTTCTTTATATCTTTCGATATTTCTAAGTCGGTAAAAATAAGGTATCGGCCTAGTTATTAGTATTCGTACCGGTATCTATTTATAGCCTAGTTTCTCTTATATATACCAAGTATAACGGTAAAAGATATACGAATTTTACGAAATCTAATTATAATAAACCGAATTAATATATACTAATTCGTAATCTTTATATAAGAATATTTATTCTTTTTCGATTTCGTTTTATTTTCGGTTTAATAAGTTGATTAAATACGTTACGTCCGTAATATCGTATTCTAATATTATTATTAAATCGACTTCTTTTCCCGGTAATCTAAGAAATACCTTATATTATTATTTTTTACGTATTATCGCGATAACGCGGGATCTTTTGTCCTTTAATATTACTTAAGCCTTATTTTCGGGGACTAGTTTCTAAGTTTTCTTAGGTTAACGATATTTATCGGTATAATATCCTTACTTTTTATAATTGAAATATTTACCCTTTTTCTTTAGCTAGCTTCGTTAAATAGTATCTAGGTTTATAAGTCCTAGGTAAGAACTTATAACCGTAGATCGTTTTTTTTTTAAATTCGCGGTTTCTTTTATCGTCTAAAGAACTCTTTTTTTTCTTCTTTCGAGTTTTCGTTTATATAATCGATTATCGATTTTAATTACGGACGCGATATATTTATATAAGGTATCCGGTCGATCTTCTTTATTAAATTTATCCTTAACGTTATCCCGTAATCCTTTATAAAAATAAAAGAATAAGGCTTGTTTTCTTAAGTCGAGCTTAACCGTAATTCGTTTAAACTTTACCGTATATATTCTTACCGAGCTTTTCTATCTTAAAGATAAAAGTTATCGTTCCGCTAATCTTTATTTATTAGGATTATCGAAGGTTTCTTTAAGTTTTTCGAATAATAAATCGACGTTTAAAAATATAACGCGGGTTTCCGGCTTCCGTTTTTCTTAGTTTGACTAGTTATTTAGAAAATCCCGAAGGTTAAGTTCGAACTATTCGGCCGCCTTTCCTTTTAATAGGTTTCCTATATAGATTACCTTTTCGTATTCCCGGGGAAAGGATTTCGAATATATTTTAAAGTATATATATACTTAGGTAATAAAGGTTTATAACCTTTCTTTATTCCTATTATAAGGTTCCGGGTACGGGGCTTTAATCTTAGTTATAAGGTCGATTTTAAATCTTTCTTTGAAAATTATAATTTCCGTTTATAATTACGTAATTATTATTACCATATCGTTAACCTATACTTATATTATAGGTACTAGCTAAGGTATAGGTATTCCGAGTACTATATTAACTATTTGGTATAAGGTTAACTTACCGAATAAGAATAATTAAAATATAATAATCTTAAGACGGGCTAAAGATTAGAAGGTAAGTTCTATTACTTAAGGTAAATAAGTTAAGGTATAATAAGTAGTCTTTACTTTGGTATCGTTAAAATAAGTATCTTATTTAATAATAACCTCGATTAAATATTTAGATTAATTATTAGGTAATTAAGAACTATCTATAACGGAATCTAAAAAGACTCCTTCCTATATATTTGTAAAGATTATAGTAATTATAGCGATAGTTATAATCATACCGACCGTAATCTTTCTTAATTATTACGATTATAATAATCAGTCACGTGACTCAAGGTCTCTTATCTATATAACGCGATAAGCCTCGTATATATATCCCTTATCTATTAGCGGGGTATCTTTCGTCGCCCGTAGGTTTATAATAGATAAGTATAATAAAGTTAAGTTAAACAAATATAAACTATACGGGCTATTATAACTTATATAACTATTAGAGAAATTATAGGAAATAGTTATGATAAACTTTATCGTTAAACTATTAATATTAAAGGAACCTATAATTAAAATTACCTACGATAGTATATAAGTAGTTATAGATAAATTCTCTAAATATACGTACTTTATACCGTATAAGGAAGCAAGTATAATAAAAGATATAACCTACGCCTTTTTAAAAGTAGTAATAAGCTAATATAGACTACCTAAATAACTTATTACCGATAAAGATAAACTGTTTACCTTAAAGTTCTAGATAATATTAATATAATAAATCGGAATTAAATATAAGTTATCGACGTCGTTTTACCCGTAAACAGATAGGTAAATAAAACGAACGAACTAAACCTTTAAATAATATCTACGGATATATATTAATAAAAGATAGGACGATTAGGTTAAGTAGCTATTAGTAATATAATAGGCTTATAATAGTATACCTAACGAAATATTAAACGGGGACTCGTTATTCTTTATCAATTACGGTTATAAGTTTACTATAAGGGAAATATTAGGAAACGGACTAATATTATTAGATCTAGAACCGTTATAAGCGAAATATACTATAGAATAAATAAAGCTATTTTATAAGAGATTTCGCAGATATATAAAACTATTTAACTTACGTATAATACGATATATAAACTAAAAAAGGTTAAAAAAACTAACTTTATAAAAAGGAGATAAAGTCTACCTCGTACGACGAAATATCAAAATAAAACGATTAAACGACAAATTAGATTGGAAGAAAATCGGATTATTTAGGATTAAGAAAAAGTTATTAGATTTGAATTATAAACTTTAGTTATTAACGAATATATATATTTATCTAGTATTTTATATTTCGTTTTTCGAACTAATATTTAAAAACGCGAAATTAATAATAGATATTGAAATTAAATAAATATAAAAATACGAAATGGAAAAGATCTTTAGATATAAAAAGGAAAGAAATATAGACTTTTATTACGTTAAATAGAAAAATTACGACGATTCGGAAAATACGTAGGAACCGGAAACTTATTTTACAAACTATTAATAATTGTTATAAGAATTCCGTATTATAATAATATTATTATCTTAAAAATCGAAAGGGATAATATTACGTCGCCGTAGATTACGTCCTAGTTTGAAATAAAATCGTTATCGAAAAGAAAGAATATAATAGAAAACGGACGGTTTTCGGTAACTTTTATTATTTCGCGATCGTTTTTTTCTTTCTCGACCCGTTTTAATTCTTTTACGTTCGTTATATTTTTACGGATAATACGTATTATTTTTTCAAACTATATTTTCTTTTAGACGCGAAAATATTAAATTTTAATTTCGGCTTATTTAACTTCTTTTTCTAATTTATAAAACTATTTTCCGATTCTTATAAATTCTTTATTAGAAAGACTTTAAACGTCGTATTACGAACGATTTGAACGAATATATTCCGTATATCGGGAAGAATCCTTTTCGGAAACTTAATAAAAAACGAAACCGCGTTTCTCGTAATTCGAATATAAAAGTATCTCGATAACGTTAGAAAAGATAGTTACTAATAAAACGATATAATAGTCGTTTGAAAATTTAGAAGATTTCTTTTACTTTTATATATTACGGTTAGATATAATAACGATAAAGAAAGGGAAACCTTCGGACGTAACTTATATAGGTTATTAATATTACTTATAAGAAATACTAAGCCTTAAAGATTATAGCTAAAGGAAAAAAGGGATAATATTATAAACTTATAAGTAACGGAAGATACCCCGTTAATAAATAAAGGATATATATACGAGGTTTATCATATTATATAAATAAGAGACTTCGGGTTACGTAATTAATTATTATAATCGTAATACTTAAGAAAGATTACGGTCGGTACGATTATAATTATCGTTATAATTATTATAATCTTTATAAGTATATAAAAAAGAATCTTTTTAGATTCCGTTATAAATAATTCTTAATTACTTAATAATCAATCTAAATATTTAATCGAGGTTATTATTAAATAAGATACTTATCTTAACGATATTAGAGTAAAGATTACTTATTATACCTTAACTTACTTACCCTAAGTAATAAAACTTACCTTCTAATCTTTAACCCGTTTTAAGATCGTTATAATAATCTATATAAGAAGTTTATTAAAAGGGAAGGCGGTAAAATAATTTGAACCTAGTTTTTGGGACTTTTTATAAAACTAGTTAAATACGGAAAGATAAAAACCGGAAACCCGCGTTATATTTTCTAATATCGATCGACTATTCGATAAATTTAAAAAAACTTTCGGGAATCCTAACGAATAAAGATCGGCGGAACGATAACTTTTATCTTTAAGATAGAAAAGTTCGGTAAAAGTATATACGGTAGAATTTAAACGAATTACGGCTAAATTCGATTTAAGGAAACAAATATTATTCTTTTATTTTTACGGAAGATTACGGGATAATATTAAAGATAAATTTAATAAGGAAGATCGACCGGATACCTTATATAAATATATCGTATCCGTAATTAAGATTAATAATCGATTATATAAACGTAAATTCGAAAGAAGAAAAAAAGGAGCTTTTTAAACGATAAAGGGAACTACGAATTTTAGGAAAAAACGATCTACGGTTACGGGCTTTTATCCGGGACTTATAGATCTAAACGTTATTTAATAAAGTTAATTTAAGAAAAAAGGTAAAGGTTTTAATTATAAGAAATAAGGATATTACGTTAATAAATATCGTTAACCTAAAAAGATTTAGAGATTAATCCCCGAAAACAAAGTTTAAATAATAATAAAGGATAAAAGATCTTACGTTATCGCGATAATACGTAAAGAATAATAATATAAGGTATTTCTTAGATTACCGGGAAAAGAAATCGATTTAATAATAATATTAAAATACGATATTACGGACGTAACGTATTTGGTTAACTTATTAGATTAAAAATAAGACGAAATCGAGGAAAAACAATTACCTTTATATAAAGATTACGAATCGGTATATATTAATTCGGTTTATTATAATTAGATTTCGTAAAATTCGTATATTTTTTACCGTTATATTTAGTATATATAAAAGAAACTAGGTTATAAATAGATACCGGTACGAGTATTAATAACTAGGCTAATATTTTACTTTTACCGACTTAGAAATATTAAAGGATACGAAAAAGTATATAGGAACGGACAATATTTATTATTAATATTACCCGGAACTATATAATCGTAATTAAACCCGACAGGGTAAGAATTTTTAACGGTAATAGAACCTAAACGAAAAATCGAAAGTAAGAACCGATTATAAATTATTTACTTATTTAAAAGCTCGGTAAGATAAACGGGACGATTAAAATATTCGGTAACGGAAATCGTAATATAAATTACGACGGAAGAGGAGTTAACCCAAACGTTTTAAATACGATAATAAACTTATAACGTATAGATTAATATATTCTTAATAAGTTACCGAAATTATAAGATATAAATATAGAAGAAGGTTAAAAAAATAAATTAAAAATAAACCTAAATAAACGAACGTTTAGAAAGATTATTAGTTTCTAAGTTAGAAATAAAAAAGGAAGATTATAAAGAACCGTTAGAATTTTCTTTTAAAACTAAAGATAAACTTAAATATTACGGTATTTCGTTCCGAAAATTAGAAAAACGATTAAAAAACAACTAACGTCGATTATAAAGAAATTATATCGACGTAATATAGATAGATCTTTATATACGACCGTAAAAATTGAATACTTACGAGTTACGATTAATATATAAAGAAATAATATTTAGGTAATAATAAATAGCGGAATATAAAGAAATTATATCTTACTAAATCTCGTTAATATATTACGATTACTTTGGAAAGAAAAAAACGAACTTTACCGATTTAAAACTATTAATAAAAGCCTTATCGATTATAAATAAAGACTAATAGATATAAAGATTACGCCCTTCCAAATTATTATCTAAAGATATAATTAAAAGATAACGTTCGATATTACGGAGATTTTATCGTACGGTATAATATTAGGGATACCTTAGTTACGAACGAATAATCCCCGAGTTAATTAGAAAATAGGCTAACTTTAATAAGATACGTTAAGAAAAGAATTAACTTTTATAAAAAGCGGACTTTACGGGGAAAAGTTTATACGTAACTTTAAAAAAGTTTTGATAATTTACGAAACGATTATAAAAACTTAGTTTATATCGATATAAACGATTCCGAAAGAATATTATCGATACGATAAACTATTTAAACCCGAATTTAAAATAGGATTGTTTAAATATAATCGTTAGGATTACGAAATCAATCTCTAATTAGGTAAAGAGCCCGGATTTTATAAAATTTACCTTTTTAACAACTTATAATTATAAACGTTAAGAGAATATATTAATAAAAATCTAAAGAAAGGTTATATTCGACTATTATAATTACTAGTAGGATACCCTATCTTATTTATACCTAAAAAAAATGGGAAGTTATATTTCGTTATAAACTATCGATAGCTTAATAATATTATTATTAAAGATCGAAAATTATTACCTCTTATATTTAAACTAAAAGATCGGTTATATAAAGCCCGATAGTTTATTATTTTAGACTTTAAAAGAATATATAATTTAATACGAGTTAAAGAAGGAGATAAATAAAAAACGGTATAACGATCTAGATTAAGATAATACGAATATTATATTATACTTTTCGGGCTCGTTAACGTACCGGCTTCTTTCCAAAAGATAATTAATTACGTATTTTGAAAATAGTTAGACGATTTCGTCGTCGTATATTTCGATAATATCTTAATCTATTCGGAAGACTTCGAATAATATAAAAAATACGTTTATTTCGTTTTATAAATATTATAAGATACGAATTTATTAATCGAACCTAAAAAGTATAAATTTTATTAATAAAAAGTAAGATTTCTCGGTTACGTTATATTATTAGGTTAGTTCGAAATAAACCTAAATAAACTAAAAGTTATTAAGGAATAGCTTATATTAAAAACGGTTATAGGAATACGAACCTTTTTAAAGATTACTAATTTCTATCGAAAGTTTATTAAAGATTATAATAAAATCGTAATACCCTTTACTAACCTTATTAAGAAAGATTTAAGGTTCGAATAGACTTCGAAAGAAAAAAAAACGTTTTAGGAATTCAAAAGGAAGATCTTAAGCTAATTAATATTAGTTATTACGGATCCCGAAAAACCTTACGAAATAGAAACTGATATATCGGAGTTCGTATTCGGAAGCTAATTAGGATAAAAGGATAAATAAAAAAGATTATACCTAATAGTATTCTTTTCGAAAAAGCTAAGTAAATTAGAACTTAATTATAATATATTAAATAAGGAACTAATAGCTATTATTAAAATATTTAAGGAATAGAAATATTATCTTATAAAAGTAAGATATAAGGTAAAGGTCTTAATAGATTATAAGAACCTTATTACGTTTACTTTTACGAAAGAATTTAACAAATGATAAATTAGATAATATAAATTCCTTACCGATTTCGATTTCAAAATTATATATAGGAAAAGAAACGAAAATAGTAAAATAAACGTTTTTAATCGACGAAAAGATTTAAAATTAGGAAAGGAAATACGTTCGGCAAACTTTTTTAAGACCGATATATAGATCGGGATAACGTAAAATATAAAACCCGAAGGACGATAGGCGGAAAGGATTAAAGAATACCGAAAGAAGGAAACTAAAGAAAACGTTACCTTTATACTCCTATTATATTACGGCTTATCTTAATTCCGAAATAAGGTATACGTACTTAACGAACTACGGAAAAAACTAATAAAAGAATTCTACGAATATCCGTTATATAAATACTAAGGAGTCTATAAGATTAAAGAACGTATACGGTAGACTTACGACTTTTTAAAATTAGATAAAGTAGTTAAATAAGTAGTCGGCGAATACGATAAATATAATAAAATTAAATCAAATAGATATAAGTTATACGGGCTATTATAACCTATATAACTACTAGAGAAATTATAAGAAATGGTTACGATAAACTTTATCGTTAAACTATTAGTATTAAAGGAACTTATAATTAGGATTACCTACGATAATATATAAGTAGTTATAAATAAATTCTCTAAGTACGCGTATTTTATACCGTATAAGGAAGCAAGTATAGTAGAAAATATAGTTTACGCTTTTTTAAAAGTAGTAGTAAGCTAATATAGACTACTTAAATAACTAATTACCGATATAGATAAACTATTTACCTCGAAATTTTAAATAATATTAATACGATAAATCGGAATTAAATATAAATTATTAATATCGTTTTACTTATAAATAGATAGATAAATAGAACGAACGAACTAAACTTTTAAATAATATTTACGGATATATATTAATAAAAGATAAGACGATTAGGTTAAGTAGCTACTAATAATATAATAAGCTTATAATAATATACCTAGCGAAATACTAAATAAAGATTCGCCGTTCTTTATCAATTACGGTTATAAGCCTATTATAAAAGAAGTATTAAAAAACGGATTAATACCGTTGGATCTAGAATTATTATAAGCGAAATATACTATAAAATAAATAAAACTACTTTATAAGAGATTTTGTAAATATATAGAACTATTTAACTTACGAATAGTACGATACGTAAATTAAAAAAGGTTAAAAAGACTAACTTTATAAGAAGAAGATAAAGTTTACTTCGTACGACGAAATATCAAAATAAAACGACCAAACGATAAATTAGATTAAAAGAAAATCAGATTATTTAAAATTAAGAAAAAGTTATCTAATTTAAATTATAAACTCTAATTACTAACGAATATACGTATTTACCTAATATTTTATATTTCGCTTTTCGAACTAGTATTTAAAAACGCGAAATTAGTAATAGATATAGAAATCGAACTAATATAAAAATATAAAGTAGAAAAGATCTTTAGGTATAAAAAAGAAGGAAACGTAAACTTTTATTACGTTAAATAAAAAGACTACGACGATTCGGAAAATATATAAGAACCGGAAACTTACCTTACGAACTATTAATAATTATTATAGGAATTCCGTATTATAATAATATTATTATTAAAAAAAAAGGGGGATAATATTACGTTATTATAGATTACGTCCTAACCCGAAATAAAATCGTTATCGAAAGAAAAAAACGTAACGGAAAACGGACGATTTTCGGTAACTTTCGATATTTCGCGATCGGTTTTTTCCTTTTCGACCCGTTCTAATTCTTTTACGTTCGTTATATTTTTATAGATAATACGTATTATTTTTTCAAATTATATTTTCTTTTAAACGCGAAAACGTTAAACTTTAATTTCGGCTTATTTAACTTTTTTTTCTAATTTACGAAATTATTTTCCAATTTTTATAAGTTCCTCGTTAGAAAAACTTTAAATATCGTACCGCGAACGACCCGAACGAATATATTCCGTATATCGGGAAAAATCCTTTTCGGAAACCTAATAAAAAACGAAACCGCGTTTTTCGTAATTCGAATACGAAAGTATTTCGACGGCGTTAAAAAAGATAGTTATTAATAAAACAATACGGCGGTCGTTTAAAGATTTGGAAGATTTCTTTTACTTTTATATATTACGGTTAGATATAATAACGATAAAGAAAAGGAAACCTTTAGACGTAATTTATATAAGCTATTAATATTATTTATAAGAAATATTAGGCCTTAAAAATAATAGCTAAAGGAAAAGGGAAATAATATTATAAACTTATAAATAACGGAAGATACCCCGTTAATAGATAAAGAATATATATACGAGGCTTATCGTATTATATAAATAAAGGACTTCGGGTTACGTAATTAATTATTATAATCGTAATAATTAGGAAGGATTATAATCGGTACGATTATAACTATCGTTATAATTATTATAATCTTTATAAATATATAAAAAAGAGTTTTTTTAAATTCTATTATAGATAGTTCTTAATTACCTAATAATTAATCTAAATATTCAATCGAGATTATTATTAAGTAAGATATTTATCTTAACGATATTAAAATAAAGACTATTTATTATACCTTAACTTACTTACCTTAAATAATAAAACTTACCTTCTGATCCTTAGCCCGTCTTAGGATCGTTATATTTTCGCAGAACGTTAGTTTACCCTTTAAGAATCCGACGGTTATACTTTTAGCCTAAGGTAATAAGGAAATAAACGGCCCCTTATCCGAAAGGTATTATATACCTCTTAATATACCTCGTCTTTTCTAATAACCCGTTTTTAAAAGGTTTAGAATTTAAAATCGTTTAAGAATACCTATCTTTACGGAACCGGGGGTTCGGAACTTCGTATTATCGTATTAAGTAAGACCGTTAGTAGATTTTCTTCGCCGACGTTTTAACGTTATAACGCCGATATTAGTATTAATTACGAAAGGTATTTTTATTTCCGTTTATCTTTTATACCTTTCGGTCGGTCTTAATCTTTTTTAAAAAATATATCCGGTATTACGGTTTCTTTACCCGGCTTATATTATAATTGAAACTAATATCGCGATAATTATTCGGTTTAATAAACTTAACGTTCGGATAGTTTCTACTTGATTATAAAGTATTATAAGTTCCGATAATCCGTTAAGATTATAAACGGGGTATAGTTTCGTAACTTTACGTCTTATTATTTTAAATAATAGATAATCGCAAGTATTTCTTTATCGTAAATAAGATAGTTAACCTCGGCCGTACTTAGTTTTTATAAATAATAAGCTATTACCCTTTTCCGCCTTTTGTTATCTTCTTATATTAAGGTACCGCCGAGAACGAAGCCGGAATAATCGGTTTTAAAATACGTAATCTTTTCCGGATCTTAGTATATAAATATCGGAACGGAGGTAAATAGTTATTTTAATTTATCAAAGGCCGTTTATTATACTAGCCCCTAAACGAATTATACGTTCTTATTAATCAATACCGTAAATATAATTATTACGTTAGAAAAGTTAGGAATAAATATACGGTAATAATTACTAAACCTTACGAAACTACGGACCTTTATAATAAAAGTTAACGTTTTTTATTTGACAATTATCCGTATTTTCTTAAGATCTATTATTATTCTTACCCCCGATTTTATAATAAACCTTAAATACTTTACCTTTTTAATAGTAAATTCGTATTTCTTTAGATCTAAATAAAAGCCTACTTTTTATAAACGAAGTAATACATTTCGTATTTGGATATAATAGTCCGCCTTATTACCGTAGGTATATATAAATACATCGTTTATATAAGTAATATAAATATCGTTTAAAAAACTATATAATATAATATTGATATATCGTTAAAAGGTAACTAGTACGCCGGAAGGACTAACCGGCGTAATTATTTATTCGAATAAGCCGTACTTTATACGGAAAGCCGTTTTCTATTAATCTCCCTCTTTTACCTTAACCTTATAGAAAATAATAACTACGTTAAACTTAGTTATTTATATTACTTCTACGAAATTCCGTAAAGTTTCCGTTATTAACGGTAATAAGTATCTATTTTCGCGGGTTATTATATTTAACGTTCGATAATCGTAATAGAAACGTATTCCCCCGCTCGGTTTCCAGACGAATAATATTAAGACTCCTCTTTTTAAACTATTATACCGGATATAGCCCTTTGTTAATAAGTCCGATAGAATTTTTCTAAAGATTAATAGTTTTTCTTTAGATATTTTATATAACGAACTTTATAAAACCGTAAAATCTTATTTATTTAGGTCTTTCTTTAGTTCTATAACGTAATTAATCTTTAGGCGGTACGGTAAGAGTTCCTTTATCTTAGATATCGATTATAATAAAAAAAGGTTATAAAACTAGGTTAGGATCTTTTATTTTAACTTTTCCGTTAAGGTTCATTTTTTCGGCCGTAACGTTTTCTTAATATCCGTTAAAAAAATAGTTTATAAATTGTTTTCCAATACCGTTAGCCCGAAACGCTTTTTAATCTTACGGAATTTAATACCGAAAGCCGAGGTTAATAAGTATTTCCTAACGGATATTTCCTTTACTAATTAGGAGATTTCCTTTTTTCTTATCAACGGGATATCGTAGTTAATTTTATTATAATAAAATAATCTTTTATAAGAGACCGTATAAGTACGGTTAGTTATTATCTACGGTAGACCTAGTATTATTAGGTATTCTAATCGCGGTATTATATAGAAATATATTATCTATTAGTAACCGTATATCTCCGCGAAAATATACGTTACGTCCCGAATCTTATATCTTTCTATTTCTCTTACGGCGCCTTTAATACGCCGTACGGGTATTTGGATTAGTAATAAATATAGCTCGTAACGTAACTATTTATTTATAACGGTATAATATTCGTAACCGGTATTAACGAGTAAGTAGGATTTATTTCTATTAAAAGAGATACCAATAAAAAGGCTATCCCTATTTATTTTTAATTTCTATTCGTTCTACCGTTCTTACGTTATATTTTTTTATTCCGGTATCCGACGATATTCCGGAACTATTCGTTTTCCGACTCGTTTTCCGATAAGTCGGTAATATCTATTCCTTTTACGTATAATTCTTCTATTACGACGTACCGTATAACGGATTTTTATTTAAAACGTAATACCCGACCGTATAAATAAGCTAATATAAAATAGTTATTAGCTCCGTAACGGAAATAAAAGTTAGTTTTACGACGTTATATAATTTCTATATCAGCTATTTAACGTACTTTCGGGGGAATAATACCTAACGTAATTCCCGTTATAAATATTACTAACCGGTTCGTCCGTTTACGCAGTCGTTAAATATTTATTCCTATTATATTAACCTTAGTTATCGGTACGTCGTTTTTTATATTAGTTATACCGTTAGTTATTATTTCCTAATTTACGGAAGTTCGGTCGAAATATCCCGTATTATTCCCCTTTCGGCCTTTAAAAACGGACGTATTTTTGTAACGTTTAATAATAAGGTAAATAACGTTTATTAAAACGTAATATTCGTCGGGAAGTATAACCGGTATTAGCTATTACCGGAATCTATTATTTAACGTTCTTTTAAACTACGCGATTTTCGTTTTATTATTCTATAAATTCCCGCCGGAATCTATTAATAATTATGAAAACCACGTTATAAAAGCCGCGAAAGTAGTTATTTCCGACTATATAAATATTTTGAACCGTTTTTATACGTCCTTTTATTTTAAAATATTCCCGTATATAATATCCAACTATATTAGTAGTTCTTATAACGTTTTAAAACCGCTATTGTTATTTAATTAGTAAAACGTAACTATGTTCTTTAATAACGAACGTTTAACTTTTAGTTTATTCCGTATTATATATAAACGTTACCGTTTAATATATCCTAATCTAGTTTTAATTTCTCCCGTATCTAATATACTTATTTTTTATACCGCCGGCGGTCGTTATCGAAAATCTTTAATTACGGGAATAACTTACGATACGGTATATAGATAACCGGGTTAAGAAAGGTTAGAACCGGTACGGGAGGTTGGTTAGAAAAGGTCGCCGGTATTATCGATTATATTTACCTTACGTTAATAATAAGCGGTACCTTATTAATCTTTATTAATATATCATTAACCGTTTAAAACCGTTAATTCAACTAAATCTTTACGTTTTAAGAGAATATTTCCGTAATACCCCGTATCTTATTTTACTAAACGCGAAAAAGATATTCGATTACCTTAACTAACGGGCGAACGGCGGGGTTTTCGAAGTCCATTTAGAATTCCGGTATTACCGGTAACTATTTTATCCTAACAATAGGATTCCGATAGTAGCTTTGTTAAACTAATAATATATAAAAGGCTAATACGTAATATTATTCTAATATATAAGGTTTAATAAGGATTATTATTAGTTAAAGAAAAAGAAAAGAAAAAGAATCCCTTACGGTTTAAAAGTAGAAGATAGGCTTATAAATAACGCCCTTACGGGGGATTAGTTAATCCGCCCCGTAGCCGAATATTCGGTAAACGACCGTACGTATGGTAGACGTACGGTATACGTACGGGAATTTGTAAGATAAGGCTTTAGCCTTATTAGACCCTAGGTACTAGCCTATTATATTAATTTTAATAGAAAGAGGTATAAAATTAAAATTACGGGGATAAGGAAAGATAAATAATATGAAAAAAGTACGATATCGAAATAAGAAAGAAAAGATAACGATACGGTTAACCGTTTTTATTACGGATTTATAAAATCGTAAAGAAATTTAACCGAAAAAAAACCGATATTAAAACGAATTTAATCCGATTATTATATAAAATTATTTCGTTTTTTTAAAAGCGGGCTTTTTCGTAACGATACCGGTAAAAGTTATTACGATATTTTTTGAAAAATAATCGATACCGATACGAATAATACCGAAAATCGTTTTTAAATAAACGAAATCGTTACGTTAATAGGAATTAATACTCGGAACGAAATTAAAACGATAAAAATAAGATATAATTGATTTATTAAAATATTGAACTAAATACGAATCGTTTCGGTATCGGTACGAATAAACTTAATAATAGTATAAAGTTTATTAATATAAACGATATAATAATCGAATTCGGTACGAAATTTAATAAAGTTAATACGAATAACGGTAGTTTATATAATATTCGTATCGATAATATTATAAAACCAAACGGAGTTAATATAAATAATATTAATCTATATAATATTCGTATCGATAATATTATAAAATAAAACGATATCGTTACGAAAAGTAATAAAGTCGTTTATAATTAAAACGGGAAACGAAATTAGAACGATAAAGTTACGATTAAAAGAAAAAGATAAACCGGTAACGAAATTACGAATTATTTTACCGGAACGAATAATTTATATATACGTAACGAAATATATATTATTAAATTAAAACCGTAATTAATACGGGATTAAAACGAAAAATATCGCGGACGAATTAATATATTTTTTAGTTATCTAGATCGTTTAAATAATAAAAAAAGGCCGATTATATAACGAAAAATAAATCTTTATCGTTAAAAATTTACGAAAGTTAAACAAAGTCGAAACGACGCCGGATAAAAAAAAACTTATTATATTATATATAAAAATCGAATATTTTATTTTAATAAACGTATAATAGTTATAACGAAAAAAGGTCGATTTTAAAAGGAATTAACGGGATATCGAACGAAAACGTTCCGGGGATATACCGATATACCGGGGTTTTAAATATATTTAAAACCGTTTTTAAAATAAAATAAATAAAGGTTATTAAAATATTGGGACGAATTCGATACGGGAAATATTAAAAGGAAAAGAAATTAATTTAATATCGTAACGATAACGAAACGTAAACTTATTAATAGAAGTTATATAAAAAGTTACGATTTAATAACGAAATAGATACGACTTTTGATAAATTTAAGATAATAAAAATACGAAAACGGGAAATTATTGAAAGAAAAAAAGTTAATAAGTCGTTAAAACGAAATGAGAATAACTTTAATAAACCCTAATAATGTTATAAACCTATAAGTAACGGAGGGCGCCCCGTTAATAGATAAAAAGAATATATATACGAGGCTTATCGTATTATATAGGTAAGGAACTCCGAGTTACGTAACTAATCGTAACGATCGTAATAATTAAGGAATATTACGGTCGATACGATTATAACTATTATTATAATCGTTATAATCTCTATTAATATATAAAGAAGAGTTCTTTTAAACTCTGATATAAATAGTTCTTAATTACCTAATAATCAATCTAAGTATTTAATCGAGGTTATTATTAAGTAAGATATTTATCTTAACGATATTAGAATAAAAACTATTTGTTATACCTTAACTTATTTACCTTAAGTAATAAAACTTACCTTCTAATCCTTAGCTTATCTTAAGATCGTTATATTTTGATTATTCTTATTCGGTAAGTTAACCTTATATTAAGTAACTAATATAATATCCGAAATACCCGTACTTTAATAAGTACTTATAACCTAAATATAAGCAAATAATATAATAGTAATAATTACGTAATTATAAATAGAAATTACGGCTTTTAAAAAAGGACCCAAAATCAATCTTATAGTTAAGATTAAAGTTCCGTACTTTAAACCTTATAATAAGAATAAAAAAGGGTTATAAACGTTTATTACTTAGGTATATATATATTTCAAGATATATTTAAAATCCTTTTCCCAAAAATACGAAAAGGTAATTTATATAAGAAATCTATTAAAAAGAAAAACGGCCGAATAGTTCGAACTTAGTTTTCGGGACTTTCTAAATAACTAGTTAAACGAAAAAAGACGGAAACCGGAAATTTATATTATATTTTCAAACGTCGACCGATTATTCGAAAAGTTTAAAAAAACCTTCGGTAATCTTAAAGAATAAAAATTAACGGAACGATAACTTTTGTTTCTAAGATAAAAAGGTTCGGTAAGAACGTATACGGTAGAATTTAAACGAATTACGGCTAAATTTAATTTAAAAGAATAAGCCTTATTTTTTTATTTTTATAAAAGATTACGAAATAACGTTAAAGATAAACTTAATAAAAAAGATCGACCGGATACCTTATATAAATATATCGCGTTTATAATTAAAATCGATAATCGATTATATAAACGAAGATTCGAAAGAAGAAAAGGAAAAACCTTTTATATAATAAGAAAAACCGTAAATTTAAAGGAAAAACGATCTATAATTACGGGCTTTTATTTAAGATCTATAAATCTAAACGTTATTTAACGAAACTAATTTAAAAAAAAGGGTAAATATTTCAACTATAGGAAATAAAGATATTATACGGATAAATATCGTTAACTTAAGAAAGCTTAGAAACTAGTTTCCGAAAATAAAACTTAGGTAATAATAAAGGAAGATAAATCCCGCGTTATCGTAATAATACGTAGAAAATAATAATATAAGGTATTTCTTAGATTATTAGGAAAAGAAATCGACTTAATAATAATATTAAAATATAATATTATAAACGTAACGTATTTAGTTAACTTATTAAACCGAGAATAAGACGAAATCGAAAAAGAACAAATATTTTTATATAGAAATTACGAACCGGTTTATATTAACTCGGTTTATTTTAATTAGATTTCGTAGAATTCGTATATCTTTTACCATTATATTTAGTATATATAAGAGAAACTAGATTATAAGTAAATACCGATACGAATACTAATAATTAAGCCGATATTTTACTTTTACCGACTTAGAGATATCGAAAAATACGAGGAAATATATAAGAACGGATAATACTTATTATTAGTATTACCCGGAAACATATAATTATAATTTAACCCGATAGGATAGGAATTCCTAACGGTAATAAAACTTAAATAAAAGGTCGAAAATAAAAACCGACTATTAATTACTTATTTATTAAAAGCTCGGTAAGATAAGCGGGACGACTAAGATATTTAGTATCGGAAATCGTAACGTAAGTTATAAGAGAAGAAGAATTAACCGAAACGTTTTAAGTACGATAATAAACCCGTAATATATAAACTAACGCGTTTTTAATAAGTTACCGAGGTTATAAAATATAAATATAAAAAAAGGTTAAAGAAATAGATTAGAAGTAAATTTAAATAAATAAACGTTTAGAAAGATTATTAGTTCCTAAATTAGAAATAGAAAAGGAAGATTATAAAGAACCGTTAGAACTTTTTTTTAGAACTAAAGATAAACTTAAATATTACGGTATTTCGTTCCGGAAATTAAAAAAACGATCAAAAAACGACTAATATTAATTATAAAAGAATTATATCGACGTAATATAGAAAGATCTTTATATACGACCGTAGGAATTAAATACCTACGAATTACGATTAATATATAAGAAAATAATACCTAAGTAATAATAAATAGCGGAATATAAGGAAACTATATCTCGTTAAATCTCGTTAAT
Organism: Coniochaeta sp. PMI_546; assembly: GCA_021432605.1. Taxonomy (NCBI): domain Eukaryota; kingdom Fungi; phylum Ascomycota; class Sordariomycetes; order Coniochaetales; family Coniochaetaceae; genus Coniochaeta; species Coniochaeta sp. PMI_546. Next base: position 214,385 of record MU271158.1, on the reverse strand, counting down.
ATATTATAATTACTTTAAAAGAAAAAAGACAAACCTTACCGATTTAGAATTATTAATAGAAGCCTTATCGATTATAAATAAGGATTAGTAGATATAAAAACTACGTCTTTCCAAATTACTATCTAAAGCTATAATTAAAAGATAACGTTCGATATTACGGAGATTTTATCGTACGGTATAATATTAGGGATACTTTAGTTACGAACGAATAATCCTTAAGTTAATTAGAAAATAGGTTAACTTTAATAGGATACGTTAAGAAAAGAGTTAACTTTTATAAAGAATAAACTTTACGGGGAAAAACTTATACGCGATTTTAAAAAAGCTTTAATAATTTATAAAACGATTATAGAAACTTAATTTATATCGATACGAACGATTCCGAAAGAATACTATCGATACGATAAATTATTCAAACCCGAGTTTATAATAAGATTACTTAAATATAATCGTTAAGATTACGAGATTAATGTTTAATTAGGTAAAAAGCCCGGATTTTATAAGATTTACCTTTTTAACGATTTATAATTATAAACGTTAAGAAAATATATTAATAAAAATCTAAAGAAAAGTTATATTTGATTATTATAATTACTAATAAGATACCCTATTTTATTTATATTTAAAAAAAACGGGAAGTTACGTCTCGTTATAAACTATTAATAACTTAATAATATTATTATCAAAGATCAAAAACTATTACTTCTTATATCTAAACTAAAAGACCGGTTATATAAAGCCCGATAGTTTATTACCTTAGATTTCAAAAGAATATATAATTTAATACGAGTTAAAGAAAGAGATAAATAAAAGACGGTATAGCGATTTAAGTTAGAATAATATGAGTATTATATTATACCTTTCGGGCTTATTAACGTACCGGCTTTTTTTTAGAAGATAATTAACTACGTATTTTAAAAATAATTAGACGACTTCGTCGTCGTATATTTTGATAATATTTTAATCTATTCGGAAAACCTCGAATAATATAGAAAATATATTTACTTTATTTTATAAGTATTATAAAACGCGAATTTATTAATCGAACCCGAGAAATATAAATTTTATTAGTAAAAAGTAAAATTTCTCGGTTACGTTATATCGTTAAGTTAGTTTAAGATAAACTTAGATAAACTAAAAGTTATTAAAGAATAGCTTATATTAGAAACGGTTATAAGAATACGAACTTTTCTAAGGATTACTAACATTTATCGGAAGTTTATTAAGGATTATAATAAGATCGTAATACTTTTTATTAACCTTATTAAAGAAGATTTAAAGTTCGAATAGATTTCGAAAAAAGAAGAAACGTTTTAGGAATTTAAGAAAAGATCTTAAGTTAACTAATATTAATTACCGCGGATCTTAAAAAACCTTACGAAATAGAAACCGATACGTCGGAATTCGTATTCGGAAACTAGTTAGGATAAAAGGATAAATAAGGGAGGTTATACCTAATAGTATTCTTTTCGAAAAAACTAAACGGATTAGAATTCAATTATAATATATTAGATAAGGAACTAATAGTTATTATTAAAACGTTTAAAAAATAGAAATATTATCTTATAAAGGTAAGATATAAGGTAAAGGTTTTAATAAATTATAAAAACCTTATTACGTTTATTTTTATAAAAGAACTTAATAAACGATAAATCAGATAATATAAATTCCTTACCGATTTCGATTTCGAAATTATATATAAAAAAGGAAGCGAAAATAATAAAACGGACGTTCTTAATTAACGAGAAGATTTAAAACCGGAAAAGGAAATACGTTCGGTAAATTTCCTTAAGACTAACTAATAGGGAAACCTTAAACTCGATATATAGATCGGAATAACTTGGAATATAAAATACGAAAAACGATAGGTAAAAAAGATTAAAGAATACCGAAAGAAAGAGATTAAAGAAAACGTTACCTTTATATTTCTATCGTATTATAACTTATTATAGTTCCGAAATAAAGTATACGTACCTAACGAACTACGGAAAGAATTAGTAAAAGAGTTTTACGAATATTAATTATATAGATATTAAAGAGTTTATAAAACTAAAAAACGCGTACGGTAGACCTACGATTTTTTAAGATTAGATAAAATAGTTAGATAAGTAGTTGGCGAATATAATAAGTATAATAAAGCTAAGTTAAATAGATATAAGCTATACGGGCTATTATAACCTATATAACTATTAGAGAAACTATAAGAAATAGTTATAATAAACTTTATCGTTAAACTATTAGTATTAAAAGAACCTATAATTAAGGTTATATATAATAATATATAAGTAGTTATAGATAAATTCTTTAAATACGCGTATTTTATACCGTATAAGGAAGTAAGTATAATAGAAGATATAACCTACGCCTTTTTAAGGTTAATAATAAGCTAATATAAGCTATCTAAATAACTTATTACCGATAGAGATAAACTATTTACCTTAAAGTTCTAGATAACGTTAATACGATAAATTAGAATCAAATATAAGTTATCAATATCGTTCTACTTATAAATAAATAGATAAATAGAACGAACGAACTAAACCTTTAAATAATATTTAAAGATATACGTTAATAAAAAACAAGATAATTAGGTTAGGTAACTATTAGTAGTATAATAGGCTTATAATAATATACTTAACGAAATATTAAACGGATATTTACCGTTCTTTATTAGTTACGGTTATAAGCCTATTATAAAGGAAATATTAGGGAACGGACTAACGCCGTTAAATCCAGAACTATTAAAAGCGAAATATATTATAGAATAAATAAAGTTATTTTATAAGAAACTTCGCGGATATATAAAACTATTCAACCTACGTAAAATACGATACGTAAACTAAAATTGGTTAAAAAGTGTAACGATCCTAAGACGGGCTAAGGATCAGAAAGTGAGTTCTGTTACTTAGGGTAAGTAAGTTAAGGTATAACAAGCAGTCTTTACTCTGGTATCGTCAAGATAAGTATCTTACTCAATGATAACCTCGATTGAATACTTAGATTGATCATTAGGTAATCAAGAACTATCTATAACGGAGTCTAGAAAGACTCCTTCTTATATATTTGTAGAGACTATAGTAATAGCTATAATAGATAGCTATTCGAAATATTAGTGATAGCTATGATAGACAGCTATCGTATCTATCAGTTACGTAACCGAGGTCCCTTATCCATATAATACGATAAGCCTCGTATACATGTTCCTTATCTATTGGCGGGGTATCCTCTATCACTTATAGGTTTGTAATATTATTCCCTTCTTCCTTTGGCCGTTGTCCTTAAGGCCTAGTACTTCTTATAAGTAATACCAATAGCCTATATAAGTTGCGTCCGAAGGTTTCCCCTTCTTTATCGTCATTATATCTGACCGTAGTATATAGAAATAAAAGAAATCCGTCGAATTATCAACTGTTCGTAAGAACGCTCTTTAGGCAGCCGTCCTTCTTTAGTCCGTCGAAATGCCTACCTATTCCTCCTGTAAGATTCGTAATCTCAAAACCTATCAAATATCGGAAGGCGACTCCTCCCGTTACGCGGAATGCGTCCGTCTTGGTCGTTCCAAGTACGACGTATAGGGCCTTTCCGTTAAGGACTTGACCAAGATTGGCGATCAGCTCTCTTTTATAAAGCGAGAGATTGACGAGATTATAGCGAAGTTGGAACGATTACGTCGTCAAAAGAAATTATAGTTCGAAAAGATATTACGCGCTATACGTAAGGGTATAACGAGTATAGAAGAATTGGAACGGGTCGAAAAGGAGGAAGCCGATCGCGAGGTAGCAAGAATTACCGAGAATCGTCCGCCTTCCGTTACGTCTCTTCCCCTTGATAAAGATTTCACTTCCGGTTAGGACGCAATCTACGGCGACGTAGTCCTATCCCCTTCGACTCTTGGTTTAATAATACTATTATAGACCGAAACTCCTATAACAATTGCTAATAGTTCTAAAGGTAAGTTTCCGGTTCCTACGTGTTTTCCGAGTCGTCGTAACCTTTCCATTTGACGTAATAGAGGTTTTTGTCGTTCTCCCTTTTGTAGCCGAGAATCCTTTCTACTTCGTATTCCTATACTAGTTTTATTTCGATATCTATTACTAACCTTACGTTCTTAGGTACTAGTTCAAAGAGCGAGATATGAAATACTAGGTAGATTCGTACTTATACTAGTAGCTAGAATTCGTAGTTCAAATCAGACAACTTTTTCTTGATCCTAAAAGGTCCGATCTTCTTCCAATCTAGTTTGTTACTTAGACGCTTAGTTTTGATATTACGTCGTATAAGGTAGACTTTATCTCCCTCTTATAAGGTTAGTCCTTTCAACCTTTTCTAGTTTGCGTATCGTACTATTCTCAGGTTAAGGTCTTCTATATATCCGCGAAGCCTCTTATAGAATAGCTTTATTTGTTCCGCGGTATATTTTGCTTATAGTAGCTTTAGATCTAACGGTATTGGTCCTTCTCCTAGTACTTCCCTTATAATAGGCTTATAGCCGTAGTTAACGAAGAACGGTAAGTACCCGTTTAGCGTTTCGCTAAGTATATTGTTATAGGCCTATTGTACTATTGGTAACTACCTAACCCAATCATCTTGCTTTTCATTGACATATATCCTCAAATATTGTTTAAGGGTCTAGTTCGTTCGCTCTATTTGCCTATCCGTCTACGGGTAGAACGATATCGATAACTTATATTTGATTCCGATTTGTCGTATCAATATTATCTAGAACTTCGAGGTAAATAGTTTATCTCTATCGGTAACAAACTATTTAGGTAGTCTATATTGGCTTACTATTACCCTCAAAAAGGCGTAGGCTATATCTTCTGTTATACTTACTTCTTTATACGGTATAAAGTACGCGTATTTGGAGAATTTGTCTATAACTATTTATACGTTATCGTAAGTAATCCTAGTCATAGGTTCCTTCGATACTAGTAGTTTGACGATAAAGTCTATCGTAACCATTTCCCATAATTTCTCTAGTAGTTATATAAGTTACAATAGCCCGTATAGCTTATATCTGTTTGACTTGGCTTTGTTATACTCGTCGTATTCGCCGACTACCTATCTAACTACTTTATCCAGTCCTAGAAAATCGTAAGTCCGCCGTACGCGTTCCTTAGTCTTATAGATTCCTTAGTATCTATATAATAGATATTCGTAGAACTCTTTCACTAGTTCTTTCCGTAGTTCGTTAGGTACGTATACCTTATTTCGGAATTATAGTAAACCGTAATATGACGGAAACATAAAGGTAATATCCTTCTTTACTTCTTCCTTCCGATACTTCTTAATCCTTTCCGCCTACTATTCTTCGGGTTCTACGTTCTATATTACTCCGACCTATATATCGAGCTTAAGGTTTCCTTATTAGTTAGTCTTAAGGAAGTTCGCCGAATGTACTTCCTTTTCTGGTCTTAGATCTTCTCGTCGACTAAGAGCGTCCGTTCTACTATTTTCACTCCCCTTCTTATATATAATTTCGAAATCGAAATCGGTAAGGAACTTATACTATCTGATTTGTCGCTTGTTAAGTTTTTTCGTAAAAGTAAACGTAATAAGATTCTTATAATCTATTAGGACTTTTATCTTATATCTTACTCCTATAAAGTAGTATTTCTACTCCTTAAACGCCTTAATAATAGTTATCAGCTCTTTATCTAGTATATTATAGTTAAGTTCTAGTTTACTTAGCTTCTTCGAGAAGAATATTATTAGGTACAATCTCCCTTATTTATCCCTTTATCCTAACTAGCTTCCGAATACGAATTCCGACGTATCGGTTTCTATTTCGTAAGGTTTCTCGGGATCCGTAATAACTAGTATTAGCTGGCTCAAGATCCTTTTTTTAAGTTCTTAGAACGCCTCTTCCTTCCTCGAGGTCTATTCGAACCTTAAATCTTTCTTGGTAAGGTTGGTAAGGGGTATTGCGATCTTATTATAATCTTTGATAAATTTCCGATAGAAGTTGGTAATCTTTAAAAAGGCTCGTACTCCCGTAACCGTTTCTAGTACGGGCTATTCTTTAATAGCTTTCAGCTTATCTAGGTCTATCTCGAACTAGCCTAGTAATATAACGTAACCGAGAAATTTCACTTTTTGCTAGTAAAATTCGTACTTCTCGGGTTCGACTAATAAATTCGCGTCTTGTAATACCTATAAGACGAAGTAGACGTGTTTCTTATATTGCTCGAGGTCTTCCGAATAGATCAAGATATTATCGAAGTACGCGACGACGAAATCGTCCAACTACCTTCGAAATACGTAGTTGATTATCCTCTGGAAAGAAGCCGGTACGTTAGCGAGCCCGAAGGGCATAATATAGTATTCGTATTATCCTAGCCTAGATCGTTATACTGTCTTCTACTTATCTCTTTCCTTAACTCGTATCAGGTTATATATTCTTTTAAGGTCTAAGGTAATAAACTATCGGGCCTTATACAATCGATCTCTTAGTTCGGATATAAGAGGTAATAGTCCTCGATCTTTGATAATAATGTTATTAAGCTATCGGTAATCTATAACGAGACGTAATTTCCCGTTTTTCTTAAATACGAATAGGATAGGGTATCCTACTAGTAATTATAATAGTCGAATATAGTCTTTTTTTAGATTTTTATCAATATATTCTTTTAACGCTTACAATTATAGGTCGTTAAGAGGGTAAATCTTATAAAATCCGGGCTCTTTACCTAGCTAAAGATTGATCTCGTAATCCTAACGATTATATTCAGGCAATCCTATCTCAAGCTCGGGTTTGAATAGTTTGTTATATCGATAGTATTCTTTCGGAATCGTTCGCGTCGATATAAACTGAGTTTTTATAATCGTTTCGTAGACTATCAAAGTTCTTCTAAAGTTATATATAGGCTTTTCCTCGTAAGGTCCGCTCTTTACAAAGGCTAACTCTCTTCTTGGCGTATCCTACTAAAGTTGGCCTATTCTCCAATTGACTCGGGGATTACTCGCTCGTAGCCAAGGTATCCCTAGTACTATACCGTACGATAAGATCTCCGTAATATCAAACGTTATCTCTTGATCATAATCTTAGATAGTAACTTGAAAGGGCGTAGTCTCCATATCTACCAATCCTTATCTATAATCGATAAAGCTTCTATCAATAGTTCTAAGTCGGTAAGGCTCGTCCTTTTCCTTCTAGGGCAATCGTAATATATTAACGAGATTCGGTGAGATATAATTTCCTTGTATTCCGTTATCTATCATTGCTTAGGTATAACTTCCTTATATATTAATCGTAATTCGTAAGTATTCAACTCCTATAGTCGTATATAGGGATCTTTCTATATTACGTCGATATAGTCCTTTTATAGTCGACGTTTGTCGTTTTTTGACCGTTTCTCTGATCTTCGGAACGAAATACCGTAATATTCAGGTTTGTCCTTAGCCCTTAAGGAAGGTTCCGACGGTTCCCCGTTCTCTTCCTTTTCTACTTCCGGCTCGGGACCTAATAATCTATCCAAACGTTTGTCTATTTGGTCCGTTTCTTATACCAACTTTTCGACTTTCCTTTGTACTTATAACTCATAGCCCCGGTAACTCGCCAAGTACGTATTAACTTGCGCGTTAATACGGTATTATCGTGCCTAGAACTTTTCGGTCGATTCTCCTCCCGTCGTAATTTACGTTACGATTTCTGATACCGAATATCTTAGTCGTCCCGTTTGTCTTGCCGAGTTCTCGGGTAGGTAAGTAACTTGTATTTGGTTCCTACCCTCGACTCTTCGTCTAGGTTCCGTTACTATCAAGAACTCTTATCCCGTTAGGTTGAGTTATAATTATATAGTTTCGGGCGGCGTTAATAATAGGTACTATCCGTTCCTATATACTTCCTCGTATCTTTCGATATCTTTAGGTTTATAAGGGTAAGGTATCGGTCTGGTTATTAGCATTCGTACTAGTATCTATTTATAATCCAGTTTTTCCTATATATACCAAATATATCGGTAAAAGATATACGAATTCTACGAAATCTAATTATAATAAACCGAGTTAATATATACCGACTCGTAATCTCTATACAAAGGTATTTGTTCTTTTTCGATTTCGTCCTATTCCCGATCTAATAGGTTAACCAGATACGTTACGTCCGTAATATCGTACCCTAATACTACTACCAAGTCGACTTCTTTTCCCGGTAGTCTAAGAAGTACTTTATACTATTGTTCTTTACGTATTATTACGATAACGCGGGATTCTTTATCCCTCGTAGTCGCCTAAACCTTACTTTCGGGGACTGGTTTCTAGGCTTTCTTAGGTTATCGACATTTGTTAGCGAAGTATCCTTACTTGTCGTAGTTAAAGTACTTCTTGTTTTTCTTAGAATTGTCTTTCCGGGTAGCGTCCAGTTCTATTGGTCTAGAATAATTATTATAGGCGGTAGACCTCTTTTGGCTAATATTCGCGATATTACTATTATTGGACCGTCCTTACGTAACTCTTCTTCGTTTCTTTTCCAACTATCGTTTATATAATCGATTGTCGATTAGGATAGCTTATATGATATATTTATAAAAAATCTTAGGCTTATCGGTTTTGTTAAGTTCATCTTTAACGTTATTACGAAATCCTCCGTAGAATTGAATTATAAGAGCCGTTTCCCCTAAATCGAGTTTCGTAAAGAGGCGTTTGAACTCGGCCGTATAAGTTCCCGCCGATCCTTTCTACCTTAGGTTTATCAGCTATCGTTCGGCCGTTCGTATCTTATCAAGACTGCCGAACGTCTCGCGGAGTTTCTCTTAGAATTTATCGAGACTATTAAATAATATTCTGGTTTCGGGTTTACGATCGTTAGCAATATTGTCTATCTAGTCGCGTAACGTTAACTCGTACTATTCCGCAACTTTTCCCCTTAACATTCCTACTACGTATACTACCCTTTCGTACTCGTAAGCGAAAACCGCCTTGTTGATCGAGAGGTACGTATTAGTCTGGGTGATAAAAGCTTATAACCCTTCGCGGTTCCCGTCGTAGGGTTCCGGCCGTAGGGCCTTAATCTTGGCCGCTCGTTCCGTAGTCTTGGGGTCGTTCTTGGGTTCCGCCGATCTGGACTTCAGTTCTTCATATTCGTTCTTTAACTTTTCCAATTCAGCTCCGAGCTTAGTAACTTACTAAGTAAGCTCTTCCTTGGATATAGTTATAACGGTTCCTTTTGTCGATATGATTGTTAGCTACTTGGTATAAAGTTAACTTACCGAATAGGAGTGATTAAAATATAACGATCCCAAGACGGGCTAAGGATTAGAAGGTAAGTTCTATTACTTAGGGTAAGTAAGTTAAGGTATAACAAATAGTCTTTACTCTAGTATCGTCAAAATAAGTATCTTACTCAATGATAACCTCGATTGAATATTTAGATTGATTACTAGGTAATCAAGAACTATCTATAACGGAATCTAGAGAGACTCCTTCCTATATACTTGTAGAAACTGTAGTAATAGCTGTAATAGATAACTATTCGAAATATCAGTGATAGCTATGATAGATAGCTATCGTATCTATCAGTTACGTAACCGAGGTCCCTTATCTATATAATACGATAAGCTTCGTATATATGTTCCTTATCTATTGGCGGGGTATCCTCTGTCACCTATAGGTTTGTAACAAAAAGACTAACTTTATAAAAGGAAGATAAAGTTTATTTTATACGACGAAATATTAAAACAAAACGACTAAACGATAAATTAGATTAGAAGAAAATCGGACTATTTAAGATTAAGAAAAAGGTATTTGATTTAAACTATAAATTCCAACTATTAACAAATATATATATTTACCTAGTATTTTATATCTCGTTTTTTAAACTAGTATTTAAAAACGCGAAATTAATAATAGATATTAAAATCGAACTAATATAAGAATATAAAATAAAAAAGATTTTTAAATATAAAAAAAAGGAAACGTAGATTTCTATTACGTTAAATAAAAAGATTACGACGATTTAGAAAATATATAAAAACCGGAAGTTTACCTTACGAACTATTAGTAATTATTATAGGAATTCCGTATTATAATAATATTATTATCTTAAAAGTCGAAAAGAATATAATATTATATTACCGTAAATTATATTTTAACCCGAAATAAAATCGTTATCGAAAAAAAAAACGTAACGAAAAATAAACGATTCTCGGTAGTTTTCGATACCTAACGATTAGTTTTTTCTTTTTCGACCCGTTCTAATTTTTTTACGTTCGTTATATTTTTATAAATAATACGTATTATTTTTTCAATTTATATTTTCTTTTAAACGCGAAGACGTTAAACTTTAATTTCGGTTTATTTAACTTTTTCTCCTAATTTACGGAATTATTTTCCGATTTTTATAAATTCCTCGTTAAAAAAACTTTAGATATCGTATTATAAACGATCCGAACGAACGTATTTTATATATCGGGAAGAATCTTTTTCGGAAACTTAATAAAAAATAAAACCGCGTTTTTCGGAATTCGAATATAAAAGTATCTCGATAACGTTAGAAAAGATAATTATTAATAAAATAATATAGTAGTCGTTCGAAGATTTAGAAGATTTCTTTTACTTCTATATATTACGGTTAGATATAATAACGATAAAGAAAGGAAAAACCTTCGGACGTAATTTATATAGGTTATTAATATTATTTATAAGAAATATTAGGCTTTGAAAATAATAGTTAAAAGAAAAGAGGAATAATATTATAAACTTATAAATAATAAAAGGCGCCCCGTTAATAAATAAAAGGAATATATATACGAGGTTTATTATATTATATAAGTAAGGAACCCCGAGTTACGTAATTAATCGTAACGATTGTAATAATTAAAGAATATTACGGTCGATACGATTATAACTACCGTTCTAATCGTTATAATCTTTACTAATATATAAAAAGGAATCCCTTTAGATTCCGATATAAATAGTTTTTAATTACTTAATAATCAGTCTAAGTATTTAATCGAAGTTATTATTAAGTAAGATACTTGTTTTAACGATATTAAAATAAAAACTACTTATTATACCTTAACTTATTTACCTTAAGTAATAAAACTTACCTTTTAATCCTTAACCTATCTTAAGATCGTTATAGGTAAAAACTAAGATAAAAAGTATAAATAAAATAATCGGTAAAACTAGTTTACGATTTAACCGGAAATCCGGGCGAAAACGAATTAAAATTATAAACCGAGATTATATAACGTAAATTTAGAAATTATATAACGTAATTTTAAAAACTATATAACTAAAATACGAAAAAAAATAAATAAATTACGTATTAATTTAAAACGCGGAATTAAGAAAATATAAATATTTAACTTATAAACTAATTCGAAACGGCTTCGTTTAAAATACGGTTTCTTTTCGGAACGAACGTAGGTATATAATATAGTCTTAACTACCGTTTATTAGTTATAATAATAATATTATAATAAGTTTAATATTAATAAACGAATTAAGTAATAAAAGTAGTAAGAATTTAAGTAATAAGTTTAAAGATAAACGGTTAATAATAAAGGGCGTAAAATAAATATCTTTACTTATATAATAAACTAATATTTAAGGTTTAATAAAGTTAAAGCTTTATTTAATAAATTTCCGTACTTATACCGTACGTATTTTATACGTACGGTTATTTATCTAAATATATAACCGCGGTACGGATTAACTAATTACCCGTAGGTACGTTATTTATAAACTTATCTTCCGTTTTTAAACTATAAAAGATTTCTTTTCTTTTCTTTTAACTAATAATAATCTTTATAAAACCTTACGTTTTAAAATACGATTACGTATTAACTTTTTATAAAGCTTTATAATTACTTATTTAGACTTATAATTCTAATTATTAAAGTTATTAAAGTATAAGCTTAAGTTTATATTAAATATTTTAACTTATATATTAAAAAGTACTTTAGATTATATATTTTTATTATTACTAGTAAAGTAAACTAGTTAATATTAACTTTTCGATTGTTTTATAAAGTAAATAGTTTTATAAAGATTAATAGTTATAAGCTTAACCTTTGATTAAAGATAAGATAAGCGATAAAATATATAAACTTATAAAAGAGAGAAGAAAAGAGACTTTATACTGATTGTTAGAAACTTAAACACTAGTTTACGTACTAGGCCTATTATATAAGGGCGTGATAAAGGTAGCTCTAGCCTATAGGCTAGTAGCCGTATATCCGTAGGAAATCGGAGTAGGGCAGCTATAGCAACATTGTTCCCGTTACGCGGAATCATAATATCGGCATTGGCGTGATAGTGTCCATCTAAATGTCCTCTGGGAGCCCAGTCATGCTGTATTGGAACCCCGCTGTGATGTAGATTGCTGTTTTGGACGGTAGATGCAGTAGTGTTGCTCCCTTTAGACAGACTGACCCCTTACGTAGATGCCCACCGTCAGTTACTAGAAGGGCCGAGTGAACTCAAGATCTTGTCAATAGAGCTTGATCAAGTTCGATACGGCAATTGCCCGCAACAGCTCATGACGCAGAAAGCGCCTGTTTTGTTCGAATAGAGAGTAGAGTGAATGGATTTGATTGGACTGTAGAAATTCATGTGAACCCGTACAAGTTACCATGCAGAATGATGTAAGTTATAGGCACGTTGTACGGCGACACGAATCCATTGGAGAGACATAGGTCCAGGGGCTGACATCGAATTTATGTACGACAAGCCTCGCACAGTGTCCAGCCCTACGGCGTACCACGTAGATGCGGGAAATTACCTAACATGCGACCCGTCTGACGTCGTGTCTTGCAAGAGGCACCGTCTATCAGATGAACTTCATACTTTGAAAAGAGAGGCACTATACTTAAACTTTAAACAACCTAGCAGTGTTTAGTCTTGCGGATTTAAGTTAGGTACCGCCTGCAAGATACACTACAGTACAAGTGCCGGGGCCACGCTACCGCCATAAAGGTTGGGCTGAGCATCTAAGATAAGGATTGATTGGGTGCATCCTGTGAGACCTACTACAGTACAAGTGCCCGGGCCAACACCACTGTTATTGAGCATCTGGGACAAGCAACGCCCCAAAAGTGGAATCCGTACGGAGTACAAGACCGACTTTCAGGTTCTTAGTCAGACCATCTCACATACACCGTATCCATAACAAGGCCCGATGCTGCTCAAGTCCCGGAAGTCATACTTTCAGACGCCGCTTGTGGGATCAATACGAGATTAGTGTTGCATGAAGTACCATAAAGGGCGGGAGAAGAAGGCCGAACATGATGGATAACTTGACATCATGAGATGTAACCCAAGGTGCATTGGCTGAATCCTGTGGGCTTATCTTGCATACGAAGGATTCGGCGACATTAACGAACAGGTTCTCGCCGTTAGCACACTACCAGTGGGACGAGGAGCGAATGTAGTGTAGAGCCTCGTCAAGCAATCGAAAGTGGTAGTACTTTAGTTGGGGAGATGTAACCCAAGGTATGCAGGCTGATCCTTATGCTTATCTCGTTGTCGACGCGGCCTTGCCATTTCGGGAGTTCAGCGCATCCTTCCCGCCATCCCTCCCGGAGCTTGTAGCCACTAGTAGCCACTAGCCACCGCGGGGCAGTGATCCTTGTCCCGTCTCGACGAAAGAGCTAAGAGTCGTGAGATGGCATGACGAGATCAAACCTCCAGATTGAAAATGAAGCATAAAACCGGATTCTCACTCGAGAAGAGCACGGACAGATCACTAGTAAAAGACAGAGGGACGTATCCCATCACTGTCCCTGTCAATTGCCCACTCGAGCTTGACCGACGCTGCACATTCACATGTCTTGAGGGGTTTACCTGGTTCTGCAGTGCAGCCAACCACTCGCACCACTGACAGTCCGACAGAGAGGAGGATTGGCTCCAAAGGTCACCCCCCTTCGACAACGAATCTGTCCGGCTTCAGTGGCTACGGTACCAATCTCATCCCACGTCGGGTGGCATCGCGGCTGCACGGGGTGCCAAATCCGGTTATAATTTTTGGAGCCTCTTGTACCAAGGTTGCCAAGGGTATATTATGCGCTGATCCTGCGCTATCTGATTGCAGACCCAACTATATGGCTCGCAGTTGTGGAGGATCATTGCCGGTAAACTGGAGCTGAGTCTCCCGTCACGATGGTACCGACTCTAAATGCAACAACAGAAACAACATCAGCAGCACCACCGACGCAAACAGGACCACCTCAACGGCAGTCATGTGATCGGTGTCATGAAAAGAAGCTGCGATGCATTCGCAACAAAAACAACGAAAACGGCGTATGCGACAGGTGTTTGTCAAAACGAGCTCAGTGCGTGTACAGCATCAGCCTGCCTAAGGGCCGCCCTAGCTTGCACCGGCTCGCCGAGGAATCCAATGCCGGCGGCAAGGGCGACACAGCAAGTTCAGGAATGGCACAACGGACGCCCTCAAACATTCTTCCGACAGGTCTAGTACCCGAGCCTGTCAAGCCTCTAGTTGTTTGTAAGTCTGTTCCTCTCGGGCCGGAGCTATCCTCGAGCCGTTGACCTGTGTGGATGAACCGCTAACTTCAAAATCAAAGCTTCCGACCCCATTGCCGCCGACCACGCCGGCACCGACGTTGATGCCAGCACAAAGATGAACGTGGATACGATACATGCTACGTCCGCAAGCATGCAGCCCTCGGTCCTCTCCTTGCTCATGGATTCGTCCATGGACATGTCCACGGGTGCGTGGCCATGGTTGGACACATCAAGCTGGGACGAAATGCAGCTTGAAACAGACTGGAGCAGCCACGACTCAAGTCAACTTGGTATTGTCTTAGGGTCCCTCGACTCCTTTCCGGGCGACGGCAGTGTGCGAGAAAGTTCAGACCCTTCGACGCCGACTCAACCACTTCACCGTCCGAGCCCACCTCGTCATCCTACGGATGGACACGGCCTGCCCGGAGTTGGTAATTATGAGAAACATGATGGCAGGACCAGGAGCAACATGGAGAGAATTATTGGGGCTAGTAACATATCCCTGGACAAGTACAACAACTACGCCAGCCTTATTATAACCGCACATCTGTCCCAGCTAAGCATGCGCCTCTCTTCATTGCGCTACTCGAGCTGCACTCTAGCTCAAGCGGCAGAATCATCGTCCGGCCTCCTGCCGAACCAGCGACGGGTTCCGCTATTCCAATCCGCGGCCTTCGAGTCAGTCGCTGCATGGGTCGCTCATGACCAATGCTCCGCCATCATGAACGCATATCCATCAGTCCATCTTCCTACCGAGATGACAAACCATTACCCAACTCCCGGGCATGAAGGGAAATCTCAGAGCTGTCAGAGCATTCTGCGCGATGTCTTCTCTTCCTCCCACCGTCTGCTGGACATTCTTCGTCATTTACAAGTCAACAACTTGGTCGAGCAGTTCAGTTCGACTACCACATCGGCCCAGACACACAACGGAAGTCAACAACCTGGCCACAGCACGATCTCAATCATCCGCCATCTGGTCATGGCCTGCGACGCACTACTCCTGGAGATCTACGCCGCGGTTTTGATCGCCCTCCAACACGACGCGTACCCGGGCGACTCCCTGAACAACACAACGGCTCTAGGCGATGTCCGGCTGGTCCTGGTTGTCCAGCTCTGCTCTTATCTAATTGAGCGCCAGCAGCAGGCTGTCGACCAGTGCTTCGGGCCTCGGATTGCCCAGGAAACCGACCTCTCCAGTTCGCTTCCTCCCGGGCCGGTAGACTTGGATGCGGCTGACAGGGAGGCCCTTAGTGAATTAAGACGTCAAGTTCAACAGAGACTTCTGCACCTGCGGCAGACGCTGCGATGTACCTGATAGATATTGCGCTTTCTGTCATCATATCATATTTGGGAATTATGAGGCGATACTGTGATGTGATGGGTGAGTAAAACCTGTGGGCTTGCTACCGATAGAGGCATCAACAAGGGCGCGTGAGTCTGTACGGCCACTGTTTCCAATATCAAAGGTCTTCATTCTTTCCAAGTAGTTCCTTATATACATCCCTTATGTTACGTGCAGCTAGCATCTAAGCGTCCGCTCTAGAGTCTAACCGCTCAACTTCTAAGGTAGCCTCGCCTCCAAAAGAAATCCCTCATCAACCTACTTAACATCATGCAAAGTTCAATGAAGGTTTACCATAGTTTTACATAACGGCCCCAAGCTATAGCCCTATTAGCATTCACATAGCTTGGTATTTAGTAGACATTATAACCAATGAATTCTCACAAATAACTTGTTTTGGCAGCGCTTCATAGGCATTCGCAAGATGCCCCTGGTGTACACACCTCCGCGGGGGGGTAAGAGGGCGGGGGGTGGGGGGGGAGCTACGGCGAGAACCACTGGCAGAATCATCTAGAAATTCTACTCCTGCGGCTAACAGCTGCTCCCATGTCGAGCTAGCCATTAAACCACCGGCAGAGGTGCACCTGGTTGCGTCGATTCGGTGTTCACCGAGCCGACCCTTTCAAGGATATTCTCCAATCACGTCATTCTTGGCGGCATGCAGGTGGCGCAGCTGTGTCGATTCGTCACCCGCTCGAGACTTTTTGATCCCGCATCCGCGCATCTACACTACCATCGAATCCCTGGCCCAACTTGTCCTGCAGGTACAAGTGTACAAGTGTACAAGTGTACAAGTATACGTACGCGGGTTCGAAGCTGAGTCTCCCATGTACTGCACTGTACTGTCAAACGGGTTCAAAAATGGATTGTGTGAAGTACATTGTATTCTGTTCAATTCGAAGGGTTAAATCATGTCAAATGGGCTCCAGGATACGTTATTATCGAACCTTGCCCCCAGAGAATGGATAGAGATCACGTGATACGAACCATCGCCGATCGTCCTCCTCATGCGGACATTTAAGGAGACCATGACTAAGCGCCGTAGGCCCACTCGGCCCTTGGAAAGGGGGGTCTCATGCGGGAGATGTTAGCCCTAAGATACCACCTACATTTCCACGGAACGAGTCTCTGGCTAAGAGGTAGTCTTGGAGCCAGTACTACTAGTAGTATTACAATTCGTCTTTGGCTTGTTGGAGCAAGCTTTGAGAGCGAGACCCTAGCCTGAAGCGAGTCCGTGGCTTCTACCGAGTCATATAGCCGGCCTAGAAGTAGTCCTAAAGTTAGTCTTGTAGCCAGCAACGAATTCGGATCGAGTAACAAAGTTTAAGCTTATACTATGGTAGTAGAGATAGCGCGTATTTTAGCGCTTTTGGCTAAGCCCTTTCTTCTTCTACGCCTAACGTTCATTTTAACGACACGGTCCGGAAAGCTTACTTCAGTTACCGGCCCGCAAGTGCGTAGGAATCTTGCATACCCCGTTTTTAGACTGTGTGACTCGACGATGTGGTGGAGTGATTTAGGTAAATAGCTCATTACACACGCCCACACTGTTAACTACAGCTAACAAACCAAGGTATTGTTAAGCTGTGTCTCAAATTTATACTGTTCCTATAGCAATCAACCGCATTTACAACACCAAACCTCTTCCGAAGACGCTCCTTCGACTGAATACTGCTGTAGACTAATTAGATCTTTCTCTACAGTACAAGGATTGTGCTGTTTCAAGATCCGGAGCCGATTGCCTCGCTCCTCTAGTCGTCGCTAGGGGGCATATCTCTCCCTGCTTTACCTCTATGTTTGTCTATCTAAACATCTGTTGATGACGTTGTGACTATTTGGGCGCTAATACGCCTTTGATACTTCTCGAAATCCGTTTTCAGGTCTCTAGGCGTTGGTAATCTCCCTCGTACCTTCTCCTACGGATGCATCTTACTCTAGCGTCCTGATACATGGAACCTTATCAAATGACTTCAGGCTTTCGCATCTAGTACAATGGGCTCAACCGGTAACGGTTTCAAGCCATTGATGAAGTGCTGCCCCGTCTCAGCCCGCTTCTTCGCCTCCTGATACGCACTCCTTGAAGCGCGCACGGCTGCCGATCCCCTCTTCAACATTTCAGCATGGTACTCGGCGACAGCAGCCTTCACGGCACCGATATCATGAAACTTGGCGTCGGCCTGAAGGTGACCCAGAGTAGCTGACAGCTTCATGGCGTCAATGAAAGCATGGAACGCGCCCTCGCCCCGGGACGGCGTCATCGCATGGGCCGCGTCTCCCAGCAGGGCGACGCGGCTGGATGGCAGGCTATTGAGCTCGAGATCCCGCCAGACGTGCGCATCCTTTCGAACACCCTCGGCGGGCGTTAGCTCAAATATTTCGCGCAACTTGGGGGGTAGTCCCGCGACCGTCTTCAGGACGTGATCTAGCTTCTCCTGCTGGCTGGCAGTCTGGAGCCAGTGTTGGGGGTGGCTGACGTCGTTGGGGTCCGGCTGCATAAACATCCAGTAGAAACGACCACTCTGACCATCAGGATGGGCGTAGTGCAGCCCGACGAAGCCGATGAAACCCAGCTCTGGGTTGATGAGGTTGTACGCGCTGTGGCCCAGCGCGAGCTGCCGCTTGAAGGCCTCCCCAGACAAGGTCAACTCGCCCACAATGGCCGTCAGCGGGACAACCTGGAGCAAATCGCTGCTGGGCCGTTGAAGCAGATGCTGTCGAACTAGATTGCCCTTCATGTCAGCCAAAATCAAATCATGTGCATGGCGAGCTGAATCCTCGGACTTACCGACACTGTGAACTCCATCTGCACCCACCAGAATATCGCCTTTGGCACTCGTGCCATCCTTGAAATAGACAGAGACCCCATCGTCGTCATGTTCAATCCGTGTGACAGTCTTGCCCCATTGAACCGGAAGGTTCGTCAACAGCCAATCTCGGAGTCGAGACCGCTCTGCGCGGATGAAAGGCGATCCAGGGGAGTCCTATTCTCCAGAATCCAGAAGCCAGGTCAGTCATTTCACTAGATTTGAGTCCAGAAACATTGTAGAGGGTGCATCTCATACCTCAAAGCCAAAACGGTCATCCCTGCCACCATAGTAGTAGACAAACTGGTGTCGGAGTTTCAGAGGGGCCATATGGTTTGTCGACTCTCTCAGGTCCGGCATATCGGATGGGAGAGCGGACAGGAGCTCGTCAACAATACTAATGACGTGTTAGATGAAAACCATACTCGAACTCTTCCCAGGCCATGCTGCCGACAGGGCGAGGGACTCGTACGTGTGAAGAGCAATAGCCCATCCCTGAAAGCGTGCGTTTCGATCCGCGTCGCGCTCGAAAATCTCAAACGAAATGCCCTGCTTTCGCAGAGTCTGGGCGAGAGTGAGGCCGCCGATGCCGGCTCCAACGATGAGGACGTGCATACTGACGAATGCTTGTAGAGTAGAGCAGAGCGAGACGAGCAAGACAGATGAAGAATAACAAAGATGCGCTGGAATTGTCTGACTTGCATTCAACATCAGATAGGTGGGCGGCTGCGGGCATGAAGAGTATTCTTCTGAACACTTAGAAGACCGGTCGGTGTTGCTCTCGCCGAGGCCGGTTCCGAGGGTCGACAAATTCGGTGCTTAATAATAAAAACCCGCAGATAGCCGCAACTTAGATGTGAGATCGAGCAGAGGATGCAAGAAACCGCCGAAACACAACACTTAAGGGAACTCGAGTGCTCGGTGAATTAACACATTCATCGTACGATGTTCAAGTTACACGGCTTGAACATCTCCATAAGCAGACCGTAATGATACGTATAGTCAATTG
This sequence comes from Coniochaeta sp. PMI_546, assembly GCA_021432605.1. NCBI lineage: Eukaryota > Fungi > Ascomycota > Sordariomycetes > Coniochaetales > Coniochaetaceae > Coniochaeta > Coniochaeta sp. PMI_546. The sequence continues at coordinate 194,758 of MU271158.1, read as the reverse complement.
AGCTAGTATATTAGATAGATCACCTCTTTCTAGGCAACTTTTACGAACTTGTGCCAACTTCAGCCCTGCGCACAACTTCTTTCTAACTAGCAGTCCAACATAGATCCACTCAACGGGCGTTATTATTTACTTTTCGAAACAATCTGATCAACGACAATATGACGACAGACGAGGTGTCGCTGCCTCTCATCGATCTCAGTGGATACATCAACCCCAAATCTCCGGGGGACCGGGAGCGAGTCATCGCGGAAGTTCGAGATGCATGTGCGCAGTATGGCTTCTTCCAGGCGAAGGGCCACGGCATCCCTTTGAGCTTGCAAAAGCAGCTGCTCCAGAGCATCGACACCCTCTTCAACATGCCAAAGGAGGAGAAGCGCAAGCTTTCATTCCTGGAGAATGTGTCTCGCCGAGGATACGAAGAGTCGGGCATGTCAATTCGGGACGGTGATCCCTTGCCTGACTCCAAGGAGGTACGATAACATTCTACCGCGGGTTCGCTATTGTTGCAGCGGAAGACTTTTTGTGTCGTCTTTGGAACTGCTATACTAATCAGACACATGAAGGCCTACTACATCGGTCGCGAGGACCCGGTAGTCGAGCATTCGGGCTTTTACGGGCCAAATGTCTGGCCCCCTCTCCCTGAGGAGCAGTTCCGCAAACCCGTCTGGGAGTACTACGAGGCGACGCGCGACCTCGGCAAAACCATCTGGGAGATCCTGCTCCAGGGTCTCGGCCACCCGACATCGCTCATGGAAGCCTTCGCCAAGAAGCCCATGGTTGTGATGAAGATGATCCGTTACCCTCCACTGGCTGCAACTCTTCCGGGGCAGTTTGGTGTGGGAGCTCACACCGACTTCGGTGGTGTTACTGTCCTGCTTCAGGAGCCCAACCGGCACGGTCTCGAGGTTTGGGTCGAGGAGAAGCAGGCCTGGCTCCCCGTCAAGGCGATGGAAGATGTCTACGTCATCAACTGCGGCGACATGATCATGAAGTGGTCCGGGGGGCGGTACAAGAGCGCCAAGCATCGCGTCATCAACAAGGCCGACAACGAAAGCCGGCTTTCGTGCGCTACGTTCTTCCACGGCGACATCTTCGCCACGAACCCGTTGAACCCGGATGACCCTAACAAAGAGACTGTCGGACAACTTCTTGTCAAGCGCTTCCGCAACCAGTTCTCTTTCCACTCCGAGTTAAAGGCCGAAGTTGGGGCTCCGGCTTGAACGTGAAGCAGTTCGAGGGCGGACAAGCTTGGTGGATTAACTAGTTACGTCGGTGTGTCTGTCTGTCTGGCTGGAACGAGACAAAATCTAGTCTTGTACTCAGCCACTTGCCTATGTAGCATAGCCTAGCCAACGTGGTATCCAAATCAAGAATACAGCTCTGAAACAACATACGTTCCAACTGTTGCGCGGGTCAATAATTAGAGCATGAGTTAAGCTGTGTCAGTATGGCGTTCACAACCGAGGGTTACTCAGTGGCACACATCATCTTAGTGTGTGGTTTCTAGAATCTAAGCTTGTTTGGTTTAATACGGACCGTACTAGACTTAGAAGAAGCTTTGATCCTTGAGGTGTATAATCCAGTGCCTTGACAGCTTGTTGGGGTGGTACTGCCAAGCCGCGATTTTGGATTGTGCTTAGACTTATATCCCAACCAATCATCGACGTAAAACCAATTCTCTTCTGCTCGTCAATCATGTGTCCTAATTTTTTTGCGTGGAATTTTTCTTGAATTGGTATTTTTGATCAGGACCCTTGTTAGAAAGGAAAGATCGAATAAGAAAATTTCACCAATTGGATTTCTAGATGATAGCCGGCGTGCCAAGGCTTGGGCCGACAAAGCTGTATATGCGTCGATTATCATAAATATCCGAGAGGTCTTATAAATGGCCGATCATCTTTGGAAATAGCCGATTGGCCTGATGGTTTTTTGTATCCGAATCTCCGGGTCCTCTTAGTCAGAATCTCTCGTGGAAAAATAAGTTAATTATAGAACGCCCTATATCTTGCTTCACGATTGCTGTTTTATCGTACAGTGTCTTCACATACACACTTGTAATTGCCCAAGGGCACAGACTTGGAGATTTATCTGATCATCATGAGACTCCTCGCAATCGTCAGCAGTCTCGTCGCTCTAGCGAGTTGCGCAAGCACCCCGTCGTCTGCCAGACAAAAGAAGTGCAAGTGCTTCCCGGGCGATGCGTGTTGGCCTTCGGAGCGGGAATGGAACAACTTGAACACCACAGTTGGCGGTCGTCTAATCAAGACGGTACCACTCGGCTCGCCATGCCACGATCCGCACTACGATGCAGCCCTGTGCGAGACGCTCAGATCGGAGTGGCAGTTGGCGCCGGTACAGTAAGTCTCTAGAAACCTGTCGAAAGGAAAGGGGGAAACACATACTCACGGTTGGTCCACAGTATCAACTCGTCATCTTCCGTCCAGGCTGCCATTTTCGCCAACGCCAGTTGTGACCCTTTCACGCCGGAGAGCTCGGCTTGTCTGCTTGGTAATTACGTCTGGTATGCCGTCAATGTGACGGGACCGGATGATATCGCGGCGACAATCCGTTTCGCGAATAAGAATAACATCCGGCTTGTCATCCGTAATACCGGCCATGACTACATGGGACGTTCCACAGGCGCAGGTGGGCTCGCGGTCTGGACACACTACTTGAAGGATATTGAGGTGAAAGATTGGTCTGATAACGAGTACACCGGCAAAGCCATAAAGATTGGTGCCGGAACGCAAGGCTTCGAGGTTGCCAAAGCAGCACAAGCAGCTGGTCTCGTCGTGGTAACGGGCGAATGCCCTACCGTTGGGATTGCTGGCGGCTATACCCAGTCCGGCGGCCACTCACCCCTGAGCTCGGCCTTTGGTCTCTCCGCCGACAACACGCTCGAGTTCGAAGTGGTGACGGCCGATGGGAAATTCATAACCGCCAGCCCGTCCTCGCGGAAACACGCCGATCTCTTCTGGGCGCTTAGTGGCAGTGGCTCTGGAAACTTTGGCGTCGTGGTCTCGGTCACGCTTAAGGCGCACCCTGACGCAGCCACCACCGGTGCCTCGTTCTCGATCGAGCAGCCAGGTCTTGATTACGCAGCCGTCATCAACGCCTTCCACACCGCGCTTCCGCACATAGTCGACTCTGGCTCGCAGGTCACGTATTACGCCACGAGTAGCCTTATGGTCGTCTATACGATCAGCGGCTACAACCGAACACAGGCCGACCTCCAGGACGCGCTAGCGCCCTTTGTCAAGTCTATGGCTGCCATGAACGTCACCCTCCAAACCAACTACACAAGTTTTGACTCGTACCACGACTATTACTGGAACTACTACGGGCCCCTGCCCGCGGGTCACTTCGGCAGTGCCTCGGGCCAACTCATGGGTGGCCGGCTGCTCCTGCGTAACGCTCTCCCCGGGGTTGGCTCCGCCATCAACGAGACATTGCAGCTCGGCGTCATGTTCATCGGCCAGGCCATGAACGTCTCGCGCTTTGCCGACCCGGGCCGAAGAGCCGTCCTGCCACAATGGCGGGACGCGGTCGTCATGTCTGCTTATTCTGTGCCTTACTCATTTGATGTGCCTTTCTCGGAAATGGAGGCACGGCAAGACTACATCACAAACACAGTCATGCCTATCATCGAGAAGGCAACGCCCAACGCTGGGGCATATATAAATGAGGCGGATTTCCAGCAAAAGGATTGGCAGGATGTGTTTTATGGGAGTAACTATCGGAAACTATTGGCGATCAAGAGAAAATATGATCCGGATGGGCTGTTCTATAATAGGATAGGAGTGGGGAGTGAGAGGTGGGAGGTACGGATGGATGGAAGGATGTGTGAGGCATAAGAAAGTCAAGCTTGGATTCACGCCATCTTGGACATGCATTGGGTCTAGGATTCATTAACCTCACAGCATCTCAACGCGCATAGAAAGGTGATAAAAATGATATAAATGGTTACACGACGCACCCCCAATGGCGGTCACATTTGTAGTTGCAATCTCGAGTATTTCAAGGCTTAAAGCACCTGTTACAATTTAAGGAGTACCAAGAAGGCGAAGGGGACCTCGCAATCATCAACACATCCAGCCTGGATGCCCACTTGAACAGTCATAACGCCCCTTTGGTAAAGGAATGTAACAATCGGCCAGTTCTAGTATGACAAAGTATATTGAATTACTCATCGGCCCTGTACGCGTGTCCTTTGAACTATGGAGGGTGTTCAAAGTGCCTCTGTTACTTCATCCTCATCTTGGATTTTTTTTTACCCTATTCGACCACGTTAAACTGTACGGCTCGGCCGTCTTACAGACTGGCTTGCCCTAAGAGCAGCTAAGCTATACTAGGCTATAGGAGGTGCTAAGACGTTGTAAGTGACCCTAACAAGCCGTCGGGGCATTCATTAGGGTCACTCGCAACCAGGGTTTATTATAGTAAGGACCTATCTATGATCTCGGTGAAACCTCTTATTTATATTCCATAGTGATTGTGATTTGAACATATGTATCCAGAGGCAATTGTTAGATAGTCGATAAAGGCCAGGTGCAATGCTACTATGATATCACCAACCCTAGCATCATGGTCATGGAAGGTAGCCATCGCCCGCTACGTATACTTGTGCTAGCGACGCGTTTAATGAAAAGAGTAATTGCGTTCTTCAATCAACTTAGCTTATATCCGCGATTGTCCCCGTGAGTTTTGTGGGCGTAACATACAGAGCAAAGGAACTGTCGAGACACAACCCAGAAGAGATGATGTACACTAATCATTCGCAGCCCTGTCCCGACAATTACGGTTGGATCTTAATAAGCAAAGATTATATATTTTTGTCTTGACGCATGTGTGATCTCGTTTGCCTTTTTGAGACTCACTGTCACTACCTTGGCTAGTTTTTGGCTCTGCACAGCCGTCCCATATTATCAATAGTGAATTCATCGGCGCCGACGGCGAAGTGGGCGTACATGAGATGATGCGGGTCATGCTTGTGCTTGATCTTCAGCAGACGCTCGTAGTTGATGCCGTACATGGTCTCCTTCCAGTCACCCTGATAGAGCGGATCCATCTCGTTGAGGTAGACGCCCGACCCGGGCGTGGCCGCCTCCATGGCTGGGAAATACTCGCTTACGAGCCGTTCCTTGGCGGCGAGCGAGCCCGCCGGATCAGTCCAGTCCCACGGCCGGTTCGGATTGCAGTAGGCGATGGCGTCGCGCCATGCCGGGTTCACGGCGTTGGGCGGATGCCGGGGACGGACCGTAGAGTTGTCGGCCGTGTTGATGATGGAACACCCCACGAACCAGGTCCCGTCGGCCGTGATGGTGCGGTACACGTCCATGAGTTCCGCGTTGGCCGTTGTGTTTAGCACCGTGGAACGTGGGATCAGCCGGCTGGAAATGACGGGGTAGTTGGGGCACAAGTCTCCGTAGGGCAGTTCACCGTACGATTGGACGAGATTCTCGACGTAGGTGGCGGATTGATGGGTCGAGAGATTGTAGGGGAGATTTCGGCGATCCAGTTCAGGCAGGAAGGAAGCCAGGAGGGTGTTGATGGCCGAGGCGTTCTGGTCCGGCAAGACGAAGGCGAAGACAGTGAGGGTGGCGTTCGTAACGAGAAATTGAACGTTGTTGGGGCTATCCTGCACAAAGGAGGGTGTCTGGTGGTACCAGATCCCAACAGCTTCCCAGAAAGCCGTATCGTTGGTGTTGTTAACAACCAAAGAGCCTCCAGCCACTGGCCCATCGGGATAAGCTCTAACAGTCGCACTGAGTACTATGCCGTATGTACCGCCTCCACCGCCGGCGAGGGCCCAGTATAAGTCCTCGTTTTTCTCGGGAGTTGCTATCAGATAGTCGCCTGATGGAGTGACAAGCTCCCACTCGAGGACCTGGTCGGCAGCCAATCCGTAGGCAGTAGAAAGCTGTGAGTGGCCAACCCCTTGAGTATAGCCACCAGCGACGCCTGTGAGTCCGCACTCTGGACCCACGATGCGGTGTCCTGACGTAGCAATCGCCCTATAAACCTCTCCGGCAATGACACCGGAGCCAAGCTTTACCGCAGGGCCGGAATAAGAAGGGCTCTTGTAATTGTCCATGATCTCTATGGTCTTGAGATTGTACATCCACAGGGCGAGCGAACCTTGGCCAGTTGACTTGCCCATATAGCTAACGGATGAAAAGATGTCCTCGTCAGTGACTACATGTTTGTAACTCTATTTGAGAAACAAGAACCAGACTCACTCGATGCCAGTGCTCTTAACCACAAGGCGAACATTTTTTTCGCGGGCGAATCGCAATCCAGCTTGCACATCCGCAGGCCCACTCACGTTGATAGAATACACGGCACGGTCACCGAGCTCACAAGGCCATGATACGGGCGTAAACGGGGAACATGTAACGTTCTGGAAGTACGGATTCATGACCTCGCCAGGTTGCGGTTCCCTATAGGTCAAGGTTAGAGTTCAGGCTTCACGGGTTGAACAAAGCAAGTGGGCATCACATACAGAGTCGGAGCACCGGCATCAATGAATGCCTCACCTAGAGTTGCGCATGCAATCTGGTCGTATGCGGCAAAGACGCCACTGTTGTGACAGACATGCCCCAGGGGAACGGTTGCGATCAGTCGTCCGCCAACGGTGGCGTTGAGCTTGTCCCATTCGCGACGGCTCGGCCAACCTGCATCTCCTGGAATGTACCTGCATGCTGGATCAAGTCGATGTGGTCCAGCAGCAACCGTGACGACGGTCAATAGGAACCCCAGGAGTCGAGCGACCATCTTGATGGAGATGACAAATCCAGAGAGACCTTGGTGGTGTGGTGTGCACGTCTAGTTGATGTTGTGTGACCTCTTAATTAGGTTTCCTTTATGAGCGATAGAAGTCCTTCACCGGTCGATTGACTGATTGCCGAGTCTGGATCAGGTGTCGTATAGGGCTGCAGGTGCTACTTGAATAGGCAATCATTGTCTCACAAGGTCCGGCGATCGGCTGGCTATGTCATGGTTGCCATCGTACCAAGCAAAATTCCCGACCCAAACAATCGGGTCCCAAATGCATGCATGCATTCGGTGTGTTACGATCTCTAGGACTTCCCATGTCTTGTTGTTCGGCTCATTCGGGGCTTGTTCAAAAGGAGCTGAAGGATCAGATACCAGGGGGTATAGACTGGGGAAAGGCAACGCTGACCAGACCTTTGACAAGCTTCAACTTCTAGGAGGCCCTCGGGTTCTTTCTCGGCGAATGAGCCATTTAACCAATGAGGAGTGTCATACATTTCCACTCATTTCAACCCAGTTACGCTCCGGCGACCCGGATAGGGTCTTCGAAGAATATGCAGGTGCTTGTCGTAGTGTACACGTGTACAGCAGCACATGCACCCACAAGTACCTACACACGTCTGGGTGGCACCGGTTTCCGCCTTGGTGGGGAACGGTAGCCAAGTTTGGTGAGAATTCTGGCAGTTTCCACTGTAGTAACAATAGAGGGTACTAAGGCAGATTAATCCCCGAACATTTTGGCAGATTACTAAGATAATCCCCGAACATTTTGTGCCATTTGGTCGCAATTAAAGACCGAATCAGCCACCAAAAAGTCGCCGTAGTTCGTGACCACGTGCTTTCAGAAGATCGATTGGAAACAAATCGCTGCTCAATACCGAAGACTATGGTTGGTCAACTCGGTGGACACTCGATTGCTTTGTTTCAATCGCAAAGCAAAAGTTCATTCTCAGGGTTAGGGTTGCATGTCGTGAACTCCTCATGTTTTCACTCAACTTCATTTTACACACTCGCATCAAAATAGTAAGGCTAGAAAACGCGCCTTAAGCAGTCAAACACAATCTTCTACCGCTTTAGTTATTTGTTGTCCCAAAAGGAGCCTGTGCGAGCTCTTCGTACGCCTTTTTTCCCCCAGTAGCAGCCTATTTCCGGAGTCTTCTTACGCAGGCCAGGGGACCATTCGCCGTAGCGCCGTCGGTTTCTTCGCTCCTTATAGGGTTGGTGATGCTAGTTAATGTTCGCTTAGTGCGCTGTTGGCTTGAATTTACAGGGCAAATACACAGTATAGTGGGGTGAAGCTCACCGTACATCGCCCTAACTCCCAAACCCCTAGACTAGAGTCTGGACTGCACACAAACCCGACATGAACATGAGGTGACTCAGCTCACAAGCTACGTCGACAGCAAAACCGATGCGATTGATTCAAAGACGTAATGACCTTGTGAGGACCCCGAACCAGAGATATGGCTCTTCCTACATCTGATCAGGGCAAACACACAAATCTGATGTAAGTCGTAGAGCGAAAATGGCAATACAGGCCGGCCGGCTTGGAACCTTCTCAAGTTAAAGAAGTCCGTTCTTACTGTCTGTCTACCTTTTCATTGGTGCCAGAGTCTTATCTACTGTAGAACTAGCTCACTGATCAAACTGCGACCCCATGGCAATCACTGTCCGAAGCCAGGTGTATGGTCTAAATATGTCTAGTGATTGTTTATCTAGCATTAGAATTGAAGTCCCAACTACCTAGATCGCCTACAATCTATATTCCAAAGAAATCATAGAAAATAATATCCTCCAATCTATATCCTAAGGAAAGGACAGAAAAAAAACCAAAAGAAAAACAGAAGCACAAGGAAATCCGTTGAAACACAGAATCCAACCATATCGCAAGCAATCTAATTAATACCACCCATGATCTTTATTCATTCCTTCCTCATCTCCGCGACTTGAGAGCCTGATTACCCTCACCATCTCCAACGGTCGCCTCCTGCGACGCCAAAAGATAATTGAAACCAAGAGCCTTGATACGACCGAACCACTTGAGAACCGGCATGGGCTTAAGACCAGTCTGGCCCCCTCTCTGCTGCTCAATATACGCGCTCAGCTCGTCGGTATGAATGGCGACGGGGCTTTCGTAGTGGACAAACTTGGCGGCATCGGCAGCGGCAGTAGCAGTAGTGGTTCTCGTGACAGACTCGCCCAGCCACTGGGCAATCTGCTCAGCGGGAATCAAGTCCACACGACCCTTCCAGACACTCATATCGGGCGTCAGACCCGAAGCGTCGACAAAGCGGACAAAGGTGTCTAGCAGCTCTTGCTTCTCCGAGGACTGCTGTCCTGAAGCGGGGAGGAACCGGTATACCTGTGATGGTATCCCCAGGGCTTTGGCGGAGCGCTCGAGGACGCGCTCGCCGGCCCATTTGGACGCGACGTAGCCATCGCTGCCGTCTCTGGGAGGAGTATACGCAGCAGCTGAGGCAGCATTATCCGTAGTAGCAGCTTGATCTTGAGGCAAAACTCCAACCGTCGAGATATAGTGAATGGGCACACGGCGAGGGGCGGCGAGCTTGACAAGCTCCTTGGTTGAGTCGACGTTGCTGGGGCGGAGGACGTGGTAGTTGTCCCAGAACGAACGAACGGCGCCCATATGTAGGATTACGTCGACCTGGCTGGCCAGACCGCGGAATTCATCTACGCCGAGCCCAAGCAGCGGCAGCGAAAGATCACCGAAGTGATAGGAGACCTTCGGAGAGGTAAAGAGAGTGCGCTCGCGTGGCTTGTCTCGCACGGCGACGCAATGGATCATGTGGACATCCGGCCGGGCAGCGAGCTGCGGGAGAAGGTATTTGCCGAGGAAGCCCGTTGCCCCTGTGACCAAGACCGTCTTAGCTGTCGTCTCGATCTTTTCCGGAATGTCCTCGAGGAACCTAGGAATGGACGGCGGGGACGTCTCCTGCTCCCAATCAATGAGGTCGACGCTGGTTGTTTCTTCGATCTTGCGCGCCATTTCTCCCAGCGTGCTGGCACCCAGGAGTTTGACGAGTGGAACAGCGACATGGAACACCTGTCGGATGCGTGACTGGAGGCGGATGACCAGGAGGGAGTTACCACCCACGAGGAAGAAGTTTGTCGAGGGCTTCAGTTCGAAGCCAAATTTGTCCAAGTTGCTTCCCAACACATCCCCCCACACGCGTTTCAGCTGCACCATCGTCTCGGTCAGCTCTGTGTCCTCCTTAGCACTGCCAAGTCGCTCGGGCAGTGGCATCTTCTGGACAGCTTTCCGGTCCACCTTGGAGTGGTTGCTGAGGGGGAACTTGTCGAGAGGGATAGCCACGACGGGTACCATGTACTGAGGTATGGGGAGACGGCTGAGCAAGTCCTGAAGAAATGCCTCTTTGTCTGAGACATTGTGGTTTGGCGCAAAGACGACATGGGAGACAAGGAATGGGGGGTCGCCTTCACGGAGCGTGACGACTGCCTCTCTCAGCGCACCGCCCGCGGCTGAGATGATGTTGCTCTCGATGTCGCTCAGCTCGATACGAAGTCCGCGGATCTTGACTTGAGAGTCACCAGCCATGCGGCTGTGGAAGACCATGGCACCATCCTCTTGCAGATGACCAATGTCACCGGTACGGTACATGCGCGTCCAGCCACGGGCGACATCCTCCGGCGTCGCAAACGGGTTTGTAACGAAGTGTTTGCTGGTGAGTTCCGGATTGTTGAGGTAACCAAGTGACACACCCGCGCCGCCTATACAAATCTCTCCAGGCATGCCGACGGGCACGGGCTGCAGCTGCTCGTTCACGACATATGTGTAGTAGTTGGGCAGGGAGTAGCCGCACGGAATGCGGCCCATGCTTTCCAAGGTCTCCTTCTCGCGGTATGGAATCGCCATCTTATGCGATGAGATGGAAATCTCGGTCGGGCCGTACGAGTTGAAGAAGTTTAGTTGATACAGATGGAGATCAGCGAATTCCTGGGTAACGATGCTTGTCAGTGGCTCGCCACCACCGAAAGCGAAACGCCAGCTGGACGCTTGCCGAAGGTTATCGCCTCCGAACTGCATCCAAAGCGAGTACTCGGACGGCGTCGCCTTGGTGTACGTGATGGAGTTCTGTTGAATGATCTTGGTGATCTCCACCGGATCGCCGCGTTTTTCGGCCGGGACGATGTATACCATACCACCGTTGACAAGACCCGTATACATCTGGTCCGAAGAATGGTTGAAGGTGAAGGCACTCTGCTGTAAGACGCGCTCAGCACCCAATCCCCAAGTCTTGGTATATCCCTCGATCTCGTTCCGGAGTCCAGCGTGCGTGACCCTGATACCCTTAGGCGTGCCGGTCGAGCCGCTGGTGTACAGGATTGCGGCTGGCGAATTTGCCTGCGCACGGTTTTCGATGTGAGTCGAGGCCACAAGAGGCAGATCTGACACATTGATGATGAGGGCATCGGCCGCCTGAAGCTGCGGTGCGTCGTCAAGCGTAGAAGCGTCGGCAAGGATGGCGCTCGGCTCGCAGTCTTTTGCGACAGCGGAGAGACGGGCTAAAGGATTGCGAAGATCTAGCGGCACATAAATGGCGCCAATGCGCATGATGGCGAGCATCGAACACGGCCAATCCGCCGTAGGCTGCTGGTAAACGAGCACCCGAGACCCAGCGCCGACGCCAGCATTCAGTAATGCTTCGCTAATGGCCTCGATCCGGTTCGACATGTCTGAGTACGTGAGGACCTTGCCAGTGCCATCCATAAGGGCCACACGATCCCGATTCGCTTGGGCGATGTCGTCGATGCGGTGGGGAAGCGTTTCGGGCCAGTCCGAAACCAAGTTGGGGCCTGACTCTGGAGTTAGTGGTTCTATATGCTGCGATATGTAGAAGAACAAGACTCACCTCGTCCGACCTGGACGGCTTTGGTAAGCTGCGTCTCGCTGAAGAGGGGAGTATCCTTCAGAGGGAGCGACGAATTGTTGGTAAGAATGTCGAGAAGATGGACATATGTCTCCAGCAGTAGATTCGCTGCCGTCAGATCGTAGAGGCTCTTCTGTACTCGGAACATCACCAGCGTATCGGTGGCATTCCACTCCGTTACATCCAAAGTGATGTCATATGCTGTCCTTCCAGGATGGACATCTTTGAATTCGAATTGACAATTGCCCCATCGATGCCGTTCCTGGATGCCCTGGCGGTAATCCAGGAAGGCTTGGAAGAAGGGACTGTGCAATGAAGAGCGGGCAACGTTCAACTCTGTCAGCAGCACATCAAATGGCAAGCGAGAGGTCCCAAGCGCAGCGTATGTCGTGTTGCGGGCTTCGACGATGGCGTCGGCAAATGTTTGATCTGGCTGTCGGCGGAAGCGCAGGGTCAGGAGGTTCAAGAAAAATCCCAGGCTTTCCTTCACGTCGCTATCATTGCGGGCGGCATCGGCAATGCCGATAGTCAAGTCTTTCGTGTCGTCGCCTGCAAAGAGGAAAAGCAAGGCTTTGAAGGCGGCTAGGTGGAGGTGGAAGGGCGTAGATCGCTGCGCTTTTGACGCGGATTTGACACGCGCTACCAAGTCGGGCTCGAGGTGGCATACGACCTGATGGGTGTCGAAGTTTTTCATGGCCACCCTGGAACTAGTCCGAGCCATGGGGAGAAGGGGGAGAACAGGTTGCTGTTCACCGGCCGGGAATACTGACCGCCAGTACTTCAACTCCTCGTCCATATCACCTTTCTCAAGGGCCTGTCGCTGCGCCACCGAGAATTCAGGGTATTGCCGCGGCGGTGCCCCGAGAGATTGACCGTTGTAAGCCTTTTCCAGATCCGAGAGGAAGACATTGAAGCTGGCGCCGTCCATAAGAATGTGATGGTAGTTGATCAACAGATAATGAGATGCCGATGACAGAGTCAGGAGAACCAGCCTCATCACGTCGCCGCGCTCTAGGTCGAACACATGTCCCCTCAGCTTCTTATATTCAGCGTCAACCTCTTCCACAGACTCGATCTTCTTCCGCTCGAGGCGCAATGGGGAGCTGGGCAACACCTTCTGGTAAGCCTCGCCGGCGTCGTTCTCATCCTCGACGAAACACGTCCGCAGTGCTTCGTGCCTGCTAGTGACGATGCGGATGGCCCTCTCAAGGTCACCGACGCGTAGATTGCCGGTGACATGGTAGGAGAAGACCACGTTGGGAGTAGTCGGGTCTTCGAGCAGGTGCCGCAAGAACCAGAATCGTGACTGGGGTAACGAAAGCTTTTCGCTCTTCAGAAACTTTCTAGTTGGGCGCTCTGGTGGCGCTGGTTTAGTGGACAACAACTCATTCAGATCAGAATCGGACATAACGGAGGAGGGTGCAGTCGTCGTGGTCATCCGGCTTGACGCGGCACGCATTCCTAGGTGTCTGTCGTAACTGTCGCCGGCCACTGAACTTGCCGGCGAACCGACAACGGACTCCTGAGCCAGTGCCTGCAACCGGGGGTGTAGCGCTACCGGCGAACGGGGCTGCGCGGGCACCTGCGACTGCGGCTGAGACTGGCTCACAACGGCCTTGGGAGGTTGGGCATTGTCTTGTTGCTTCCCAGCGCTCGGAATGAGTTCCTCCGGCAGCTTCTCCATTGCCCTTTGGCAAAGTTCAGCTAGAGAAGCGCCGCCGACCACCTTGAGCACAGGAATATCCACCTTCAACTCTTTCAAAAACCATGACCGCACTTCGACGGCAACCAATGAATCAATGCCAAGCTCGAGGAGAGGGGCGTCGTGTTCGATTTTCTGGTCGCCCAACTGCAGCATGATGCGCAACTTTGTCGCAAAAGAATCTACGTGTCGTTAGCATTCTGCCTCTGACTTACAGAATGAGAACTGTGGCATACCTTTCAGAATCTCCAGGGCTTCCTCCTTATTGGCTGCCATCGAGAGCCGCTGACTAACAGGAAGCATCGCCTTCTTATCCTGTTCATCGGATCCTGACGCGCCGCTCTTGGTCTCCTTGACCATGTGCGAGAAGAATGGGTTGCTAAACCAAGGGCCTCTCAGGTCTTCGTCATCACCTACGACACGGAGGCCGGTGGTCACTGCAGCCTGTGGAATAGCCTCAAGATCTGCCGGACGTTGATAGCCGGCAAGAATGGTTTCAGCAAACACTTGGCGCAAGTCCGTTTCCGAGACTGGCGGCAGCCCGAGTTTCTTCACGAGCTGCTCCTGAACGGCCTGGCCTGCCGCCTCGGCGTATCCAATTCCGGATACACGGCCGAGGTCGATAGCAGAGCCTGCCAAGCCACGCTTGCGTCTCTGCCTGACAAGACCATTGAGGTAACCATTGGCTGCCGCGTAGTTGGATTGACCCGCATTGCCAAAAACACAAACAGCGGACGAGAACAGGATAAAGAAGTCGAGGTCATCATTATAGAATACCTCGTCAAGGTTCTTCGACCCGTCGACCTTAGGTCCAAGGACTCTCCGCATCGTGTCTCCAGACATGTTCGGAAACAGTTGATCGTCGAAGGTAGCTGCTCCGTTAGCAACACCGGCGATAGGGGGGCAGGTCGCCCTAATTTCCTTCACAACCCTCTCAAGGCTGGCTATGTCGAGCACGTCCAATGCCATGACTTTGACAGTAGCGCCCGTTCCGCGGAAGGACTCCAGCCACCTCTCGTCGACCTTGGGACGACGACTCGTCAAGCAGACACATCCTGCTCCGTTCGATACCATCCACTCACAGAGCGATTGTCCAATCTGGCCACTCAAACCGACGAGAAGATAGGTCTTGTCTTTGGAAAAGAGGGATCGGCTATCCAGAGGACGCACCTCTACTTCGACAAGCTCATCCGAAGGCCAGTGAATGGTACTCGTTGCGTGCTCATGACTGAGTGTCCGCAGGTGCCTAAGCGGAATGACGAGATCCTGGACCTCTGGCCGAGACAGTCCCGCGTTAGAAAGAGCATCCTCAAGTCGACTCAAGAGAGAGTCCCGGTCGCACGGCAGAGGTAGCGATGAGGCTTCGCGTCGGAAGAGAGCGGATGGGTTGACGACTGTGCAACTCGATGGCAAGGCCTGGGCCATGCGGCGGCTGAGGTCGCTGACGGAAGTTCCAGCCGTCAAGTCGAGGAAATATGTGGGCTTCACTAGCCGAAGCATCTTCCGCACGACATGGTTGGGAGCCCAAGCATCCAGCGGGATCCACGATGTGTCTCGCCCCTCGTCTTGGCCGTCACATGTGAAGGTGACGTGGACTGCTTTGGCAGCCGCGCGGGCGGAAACTGCTTCAGCGAGGAAGCGATCTTTGCCCGAACAGTGAACCAGAATGCGGCTCTCGGTCGAGAGTTGATGGACCAAGGACTCGGCGAGGAGCTCGCTCGCAACGGCGACCAGAAGACTGTCGGCATCTGCATCTGCAGCAGCATTTATCGGTACCGGCACAGTCGCGATCGGAGTCGCCACAGAAGAGTTCTCCGTTGACAGAAGGATTTGAAGCGTGCCATCCTTGCTCTCGCCAATGCCGAGGAACAAGAACGTACCCGCAGCAATATGGAGTGCCTTCAAACTCGAGCTCTGAACCCTGACCAAATTATCAGATGATTCTTTGTGTTTTCGGCCAGCTTGCTCAACAACAAAGTGCGGCGAATCATCCGAGGGCGAAACGATCGTGACATTCGTTCCGGATATCGGTACCGTCTTGGTAATGACACGCCTGAACGAGTTGAGCCTGGCGTTCTGGTCGGTGTTCTCCACCAGTCGGGGGATCTTGAGCTTCCCGCTATCGAGGAACACCTCGGGTTCCCTTGACCAAAGAAGTCCGAAGTCCCAATGTTGCCTATCTGCGAGTGCCGACGGCGGCGCTTCCCATTCTTCGAGGGCGCTCTGCCGCAGGAGATACTCGGCGATGGCCTTAGACACGTTGTGCTGCAGGTCGGAGACATCCATGTGGCTGAAGTTGATGTGCCCTGCCTCTTGTCTGATGGAGCGGCCAAAGGCGATGCTTGCCATCTGATAAGGCTCGTCTACGTGACCGCGATGCGTGACCCAAACAATGTGTTTGGCCATCTCCAACATTCGCTTTAGGCCGTTCATCTTCTCGTCCGTCATGTCTTCGAAGATGGGAGAGTCGAGATCGACAAGATTGAGGACGGTGCTCATTGGGTTCAGATCCAATGCCTCGTCCTCGGTGGGCAAGCCATTGAGGATAGTCGTCTCACCGCAGAAGGGTCGGAGATGCTCCACCACTTCCTCACCGATACGGGCTGTCTCGAGGGTGCCATTTCCAAGGACGACGAGGCTTTCGAGGTAAATGAATGGCGACGTCGACGGTGAGGAAAGCGGACGCCGCAAGAATTGCACTCGATCGTCGACAGCCTGGGATGCGATTGCGGACAATGGCCAAGCTACACGTTCGATTTCAGGAGTGCATGCGTCTACTCCACCGAATCCTGCCTTGCGCAGGGCAGAATGCCAACCACCCGATGTCAGCATAGGTGAAGATTTGCGGCCATCGTTCAAGCCGCGCCACCAACCCGGAACGCTGCCTAAGATGGTGTGGTAGCGTACGGGACCTAGACTAGTCGGCTCCACCATCATGAGATATCCTCCGGGCTTCAGAAGCTCTCGGACATTCTCTAGAGCGGTCTGGAGCGAAGCCGTGGCGGTTAGAACTTTAGACGCGACGACAATGTCGTACGAGTGCGGCTTGAATCCTTGGTCTGCAGGCGCCTTCTCGATGTCTAAGGCTGTAAACGTCATCTTGTCGCTATACGCCTTGAACTCCTGTGTGGCCTTGGTGAAGTCTCCCGATTGGTCGGTATAAGTGTACGAGGAAAACTTGTCCCCGATACTTTCAAGGATCGATTTTGTTGCTCCACCAGTTCCGGCGCCTTATATCATTGTTAGCTACCACCGGGAAAGCAAGAATCTGGGGCAAAGGGCTCCAATTGCCCTAGTGAGTCGTGACGGCATAATCTTACCTATTTCCAGAATCCTAGCATGCGGGTATCGATGCACCACTTGTTTCGTCATGCTGGCGAGGAAGGAGTTGTATGTCGCAAAGCCAAGGCCCTTCTTGTGCCAGTCGTCGAGCATGTTGTTTGGCAGCATGTGCTCTAGAGCCACATTCCCTCGAACAGCAGCCGGCAAGTTTTGGCCGACGGCCGCAAGGAGCTTGACATCGATGGACTCGGAGTATCGGATGGTCAAGGCTTGTATTTCCTCTGGTGTGTCTTCAGACCATTCCTTCTTCAGGGTCGGATGTTGACCGCGGGACGCAGTGGACAATGTCTTATTCACCCAGTTCAGAAGATGCTTCCAATCCGGCTGTCCGTTCGCCCACTCATCATCGCTGAGTTCCGACTTCCATTTGCGCAGATAGTAGTACGAGATCCTCTCGCAAACGGTTGCCAACTCCACGTCGTAAGCAGAGGGGCGAACGTTGTTCACGACAGCGGTGCCATCAGGCGACGCAACATCGAACTTCGTGTGCGTGAACATGACACGATCGTCAGCCGCGGTGGCGGGAGCGAAAGGTTTGAGTACGAGGTCTTCGACCTGGACCATACCGTTTTCGCCATCTTCGCCGAAAATGTCGATGCTTGCAGAGAAAGATTCGGATTCACCATCAATGATTGCGCAAACAGGCACCTTTGACCCGGAAGTGGGCAGCGCAGCGCATACCTCTGGATTGACTCGGATGGTTCCGATGGCTGTCGGGACGGAGAGTGACCAGAGACGTTCATCCCCGGGGGCTGAATATGCGAGGATGGATGCCTGGAATGCGACATCGAGCATACTTGGATGAACCAAGTACTCAGACACGTCAGTGTCAAGGTATCGATACGAGTCAACTAGAGCGGAAGCCTGGTTGAGCCTGCGCTTAGTCGAGGACAGTGTTCTGAACGAGCCAGAGTAGTTGTATCCGAGCTCGGCAATTGTCGCATAGAAATGGCCAGCATCGACTTCGGTCATGTTGTAGTCTTCGGGCGGTTTGCAAGACAATGTGGCAACGTCCGGAGTACCGAAGAAAACCTTGACAGTTCCGCTGGCCGTGAGCTCCATCTCGTGTTCCGATCCCATGCTTAGGACAGGTGCGGAGTAGCAAGCAAAATCGGCCGTGGCGGTTTGGTCTGGATGTTGCTCAATCTTCGTCAGCGCCACAAGTGTCTCAACGCCCGAGTTGTCCCCTTCCTCGAATGTAATAGCCTTCGGGATGGTAAGCTGGTGTAGTTCAAACAGCTCAACCGGCTTGTCGCCCGCGAGGTACTTGGATGCTTCAAGAGCCATTGCAACGTAGCCGGCAGCAGGAAAGACGCTCTGGCCTTGCAGCTGGTGGCCATCAAGCCATGGAATCTCCTTTTGCTTGAGCACATTCAGCCAGCGCATGTCGTGCGAGTTCGAATCCGGAGACAGAAACCCGAGAATCTCGTGATGGGGATATTTCCGCGTACGCAGCCTTCGTGAGACGCGTGATTCGTTCCAATGGGTTCTCCCATGATTCCATTGGTATGACGGCAGACCAATCACCAGCTTGGGCTTGCGCGATCCATCAGAAGTCACAACCTTGTCGAAGGACTGGAAATCAACCACTTGCGGGAGGTGAGTCCACACGAAGCCCAGGGCGTCAGAGAAGGACTCAATGTCGTTCTTCCCCCGACTGAGTACGCCACAGTATGGGAGGGGGGAAGTCCGAACCTCGGAAATACTCTCCGTTGCCGGGCCTTTGAGTGCCGGGTGAGGTCCAACCTCGATAGCAAGGTCAATCTGTTCAGTAGCGGCAATAGCGTTCTGGACAGCCTCAGCAAACAACACTGCACTCGTCATGTTGTCCCTCCAATAGATGTCCTGAAGTTCGGCAACAGGCTCCATTCCCTTGGCAGATGCAGTTACACTGGAGAACCAGGTGCAAGAATTGTCGGCTCGCTCTTTGATAACTCGGATGCCGCATGCTCGCAAAGCCTGAACGTACGCATCTCCACAAGGCAACATGTGGTGAGAGTGATAGGCCGTGTCCACCTTCAGAAGCCTGGCGAATTTCTTCTGGCTGTCAAATACCTTCTTTGCCTGCGCGACGGCATCGGCATCTCCCGATAAGGTCACGCTGCCAGGAGAGTTATGGGCAGCGACGGCGAGACGGCCCTTAAAGGCTTCTGAGTTGACGAGCTGCTTTGCATCTTCCCACGAAGTGCCGGCTGCCATCATCGCGCCCTTCTGGCCAGTGCTTTCGTTGCCGGCAAGGCGAGCATAGAGACCCCGATAGTAGGCAATGCGAATAGCGTCGTGAGCCGTTACGAAGCCTGCGGCGTACGCTGCACCGATTTCACCGGAGGAATGGCCCACGACAGCGGTAAAGGTGATTCCAGCTGCGCGCAGAAGATCGACGAGGACAACCTGGACGGCAGTGCACAGTGGCTGCGACAGGGCGGCCTCGCTAATGCGCGAGACGCCTTCACCTGCCAGCATCTCGTCTTTGAGGCTCCATGACGGACGATCAGAGGGGGGCAAGGTGGCCAAAGATTCCTCAAGATGCTGAATCCTCTCACGCACAAAGTTTGACGAGCGGATCAAGTGCGCTCCCATGGCTGCCCATTGTGCACCCTGCCCCGTGAAGATCCCCAGCAGGCGAGGAGTGCCCGCTTTGGCGGTGGAGCGGAGGCCAATGGCTGCACCAGCATTCTTGCTCACCTCTGCAAGCTTGGCATCGATTTTGGACGCCAACTGTTCAAGGGTCACCGCCGAGAAGGCTACCTTATGAGCGAGGTGGCTTCTACGCGAGTGCAGGGTCCAGGCCAGATCGGAGGCGTTGATAAATTCATGATGAGTCTTCAGATAGCTAGAATAGGCCTGCAACTGTGCGATCAAAGAGGCTTCAGACGCGGCTGAGAAAACGAATGGCGAAAAAGATAAGGATCGGTCTTGCTTGGCAGCCGCCGAGGCCGCTGGAGGTTTGTATTGCTCCAGAATAGCGTGCGCGTTGGTGCCGCCGAAACCTGAAATGAAAAAGGGCATCGCGGTTAGTCATCGTGCAAGAAGCGAACTTGGACGTACCACGTCTAAAACTTACCAAAACTGTTGACGCTCACGCGCCGAGGAACACCCTCGGGCAGCTCTGGCCACGGAATCAGCTGCGTCGGGACACACAGACCCTTGTAGAAGGGCTCTATGCGCGGGTTCAAGCGATTGAAGTAGAGATTTGGGGGAATGAACCCCGACTGAATCATGGCGGAGCTCTTGATCAGACCTGCGAGACCGGCACAGCCCTCGAGATGGCCGATGACGGTCTTCACCGAGCCCACGTACAAAGGAGTGGCGGAGCTGTCGATATGCTGACCGAAACATTGGTAGATGGCGGCAGCTTCCTTTGGATCACCTGCCTGAGTGCCAGTTCCGTGCGCTTCGAAGAACTGTGGCCGGTCCAGGGGCTCATTTTCAGGGTCAAGGCCGGCTCTAGCGTACGTTTGGCGGATGAGCAGCGCCTGGGCATCGGTATTGGGTACCGTCAACCCGTTCGAGAAGCCGTCCTGGTTAGCGCCAGTCTCACGAATGATACACTGGATATGATCGCCATCGGCGATGGCATCACTCAGTCGCTTCAACACTACGGCCGCTACGCCCTCGCCGCGGGCGTAGCCGTCTGCATCCGCATCCCACATCCGGGAACGACCGTTGGGCGAAAGCATCTTCAGCTTGCTCTCGCCTATGTACATCTCCGGGTTCAGGAGCACCTGGGTGCCACATGCCACGGCGACGCGCGATTCGCCGGTTCGCAGGGCCTTGACACCCTGGTGCACGGCGATCAGACTGGACGAACAGGCCGTATCGATGGTCATGCTCGGTCCGTGCCAGTCAAAGAAATACGAGACCCGATTCGAAATGATTGCACGATTCGTTCCCGTTGCGAAGTAGTTGGGCATAGTGTTATGATCCCGGATTAGGGTGTCGTTGTAGTCGGCAGTCATAGTGCCGACGTAAACGGCAGTATCGGTTCCTCGTAAGGCCTCGAGCGTATGCCCTCCCGCTTCGAGGGCCTCATAAACCGTCTCCATAAGGAGACGCTGTTGGGGATCCATCGAATCCGCCTCATTGGGGTTGAGGTTGAAGAAAGCCGCGTCGAACACGCGGATATCCTCTTGCAGCAGGTAGGATCGGAGAACGTTGCTGGTGCCATGGTGGGTGCCGTCAGGGTGGTAGAAGGTCTTGGCGTCGAATCGATCCGGACCAATGTCCACGCCCACATCGCGTGGGCTCTCAAGGAGTTTCCATAGAGCCGAGGGCGAGTTAGCACCTCCGGGGAAGCGGCAAGCGCTGCCGACGATAGCGATGGGCTCCTGTGTCTTGGAAGCCATTTCCGTGTGAACGAAGTGCTGGTACGTGCGGTAATTGCGTGTCAAAGGCGCAACTTGAACGTCTTGCCAGGGTCAACTGTAGGGGTAATGTCAAAGAGATGGGCTCATAACGCGGCAGATGAGACACAGTCGAAGGGTTCAGCACGAGGCGTAGCTTCTACCTACAGCAATGGGCTGCTTGGTTCAGGAAAAGAGTGATTTCCCTACGAGAGACGAGGACTTTTTGAATAACACGCAACTCACCCACGACCACCAGCATGTTGAGATGCCCCCATACTGCTCAGCCATCACAATTGTCGCCGACCGAACGGCCTCAGAGAGTGATTCTGGGCTCCTCCAATAGCCCGGATACTCCCGGCGACAAACCGACCGGGGGTGGGACCCCGAAACGGAAGTGCCGGTTCACGGATGCGCTACTGCCATGCATACGCCAGGCCAATGCAAGATAAAGGCTATATTACCCGATGCGAGGGATTAGTTAGGTATTCCGCCGAATGTCTGTCCGGCGGAATGACATCATACCTTACGCCAATCGAGCCTTCCATGCTACGTGTACGTCAGCCGTACCCTGAGAATTCTTCGGCGATTAAATCTTACTCGATTTACTCGATCTAACCTACTCGATTTACGGGAATGGTGCACGGCCACTTCCGTGACATGAAACCGATATTCGGTACTCTTTACATATATAGGTGCACCTCTGATGCACACCAACACCCGATCGGGTATTTCTCTTTGTTCGCGGCGTGTTGTGTAGGTAGACCCTATTCCGACACATCGTGATGATGGCACATACTGTTATCTTCTCCGTATGGCTGTACACAGTACATCCATATTATATCAAACCTGAATTCGTCCCTATTCGGATTGGCCATTTAGTCGTGAATCTCCACACCAGAGGACTTGGGTGGTATGTACAATACAATCTCGACGTTATGCTGTAAGAAGTATGTACCAACGCAATTTCATTGGAACTATTCACCATGTTCACAAAACAAACATGAGATTTGCTCGACACAAAACAAGCGTTCTCAACATAGACGAGCAATATTCGCCAACCCGCTTTTCCTGGCCGCATCGTCCGTGACCAAGTAACGGCCATCAACTATAGTGCTTGTCAATAGTTCTGGACGCTTCATTTCCAAGCTCACTGGGTTCATATATCGACCTACAACGGAAGGAGACTGGGCATCACCACCTTAAACTTAAAGTGCACTTAGAGTTTAGAACTCCGTTTCTATAAACACGAATTAGCTATCTAGACCTAGTATCAAACACGGCCCCCCCCCCCCTCCCCCCCCCCACCATAAAAGTTCCCGGTCCCTGCAGCGTGCCCCGCCCAACGTAACTAGCTAGCTACGTACTTAGTTAACTTTATAGTTGCTTGTGGGCCTCACTCCCAGCCCGCTCTTCTCATACGCCATGTCGACCATCTTCATCTGGCGGATCGAGTCCTCCCTATCGACCCAGTACGCGGTCTCGCGGCCCTTGACCCTGTTCACGAAGGCCTCCAGCTGGTACCGGAACGACATCCAGTAGGGCTCGCTGTCGATTTTGGCAAGGTCTCCGCCGGCCTCCTTGGCGGTGTGAGCCTTGCGCCACTTGCTCTCGGTCCACTTCTTGATGACCTTGCCCGTGTCCTTGTCGCGGATCTCGAATGAGTCCTTGACGTCGACCCGGTGCCAGAAGACGGCGTGGATGAAGCCGTGGATCGTCACCTCGCGCGTCATCAGCTTAACCTGCGACATTGGGAGCGTCTTGTCGGGGACCTCGACCTGCCGGTGCGTGACGGTCGCGTACGAGGGGTGCCAGAAGGTGGGTCCCTGCAGCGTGCTGAAGGCTTCGCCGATGCCGCCGTTGGGGAAGCGGAACTTGGTCTTGAACTCGTAGTCGCAGTCGTGGTGAACGCCCTCGGTGAAGGCCTTGACGTCGGCGCTCAGGCACTCCTCGGGCTCGGCCCCGAAGATGAGGCGGAGTGCCGCGAAGTTGTACGTGCCCATGCCCATCATGGTGCCGCCGGCGAGGTTATAGTTGAAGTGGATGTGGTCTTTGCTCACGAACCACCACGGGATCATGGAATACGTGTCCACGTGGACCACGTCGGCGTGGTTGATATACGACATGAAGACCGACCAGATAGGGTGAAAGCGGTAATGGAAGGCTTCCAGAAGGACCGGCGCATTGGGCTGGTCCAGTTCTGGCAGCCGGAATAGGATCTCAGCCTCGGTCGCATTGGACACGGACGGCTTCTCCAACAGGACATGTTTTCCGGCGCGGATAGCGCGAACAGCCCACTCGAAATGGAGCGCATTGGGCAACGGGACCAGAACACAGTCAATGTTCGGGTCATCAAGGATTTCTAAGACAGTGAGAACAGTTGTCAGTGAGTGCGACGAAGGACATTCCGCAATGGGGAAAGTGGCCCCATCCCCGGCCCCGGATTGCAATTTGGCAAAACTCACCCTGATAGGAGTCCTTGACTTCTGGAATTCCGTTCTTCTTTGCAAATTCCTCGGCCCGCTTCCGATCTCGAGCAGCCACAGCCTGTATGACCACCTCGGGATGCAGTTTGGCGGGAATGGTCAGAGTCATGCCACTGCTGGTTGTCAGTACTTGACCATTGTATTGTTGGCCGAGAAATATCAGATGAGGGACTTACGCCGAGTTGGCGGCTCCCAGAATGCCAAACTTGAGAGCATCGCTGCGCTTCTCAACTGTTGGTGGATTGAAGGCGCGCCAGACACGGGTGAGTTGTTCCCAGGACATCTTGTCCGTCTACTGTGGCCCTGTGCAGTTGTCGATGTTTCAAATGAAAGCCTAAAATGCGTGGCTAGGCACGTCTATCTTTCAATAATGTAGTGAATCAAGCTTAGAATGCGCGGGCTACTAGTAGGCAGCTAATAAGCACAGGTGCAGACGTCTTGGTGCGAGGAAGATTGAAGGCCGATCACGTAAGTAGGTAGGTACCTTAGGTAGCGAATGAGACGGGCTGCACTTTGGATTTCACCGTTTTCTGGTTATATAAAGGTGAACTGGAAGGACCTGGGACTGTCCACTGGAACCAATGAGGCGGGAGAAAAACGGCCGCCAATTCAACCAACCAAATGAGAGAGAAATCGCCGACAAAGCCCGGGGAAATAAAGGTTTAGCGTGGCAAAGGGGTGCCCTGTCTGTGCCTTGCCAGATATTGGCGAGAATTCTAGAGATTTCTACATAGGCAGCAATAACAGCTTCCCCTCCCTGCCTGCGGCACCGACCACCCTTCTGCATGTTGTTGCTGACAAAACCCAACACAAAGCGGCGGTCCACCAGGTCTCAGTGGTAACCTGGAAGGGGCCGAAGTGATCAGCATCTCAGATGTAGCATCTGCCCTGCATCTGCCCTGCAAGGCCGTACACTAGTGTAACACGAGTGCAAAGTGATTATCGGCGCTCTTGCCCGTCAGTTAAGCTCATGCTGTGGAAGAGTGTGCTCGCCAAAAGGAGTAGCGCCGAAACCCCCAAACTCTACGTGTAGGGCTGCAACCTTGTCCTTGTTTGATGCCGAGACAGGACCCCCACCTGATCGCTGTTGGTACCTCCCTCCCGTGCCAAGCGAATGCAAGCCATTGTTGCATACCAAGGCAGTGAAGCAGTTCTCAGCGGCGGCTTGTTTTCTGATTTCTAAGCATACCACAGTAAAACAAAGAACAACATTTAAGCATGTAATTAATCGGTCGCCGCCTAAACACTGGCCTCTCCAACAGATGTGCAATCATTCCGCTTTGCTTGATGCCTCAGATTGGCTGCTTAAGTACCGACTGACAACCCGGCTGAACGAAGCCAAGTCGCTATCTCCCAACACGCTTATTTTCAAGCCACCTTACATACCTAATTTCAAGTTTCCCTTATTGCGACTTGAAGAAGCACCGCGTACTGTCTTTCGTCAAGCTTCCCTTTCTTTCACCTTTTCGGTAACTCCAGTCCTTGACTAGACAACCAGCACGCTTGCACCGTTGGCCTGGGGACGATATGGCTGCGGAATACGAGAAAACCACCACGGCCGAGGCTGCAACCGACATCTCCAAGCCTTCGACCCTGAACAATGGTGAGCTTTCCGACGGCTCTATGAAGGAGCCTGTCAAAGCTCCCGTAGACGAGTACCCTCATGGTTTGCGACTCTTCCTCCTTGCCGGGGCGTCTATCATGGGCGTCTTCCTGATTTCTCTGGACCAGGTGAGTACCTACAGTCCCCCAATCTTCTTCTTCTGACCTGCAACCAACACAGAACGCAGACCATCGTCGGAACAGCGATACCCAAGATTACGGACGAGTTCGGAGGTCTTTACGATGTCACTTGGTACGGCGCGGCCTACTTCATGACGTTTGGCGGTCTCGAGGCTGCTTGGGGCAAAGTCTTCAAGTACTTTGACCTCAAGTACACCTTCATCGTCTCCATCTTGATTTTTGAGGCCGGCAGTCTGATTTGTGGTGTCGCACCGAACTCGAAGGCTTTGATCGTCGGCCGTGTCATCGCTGGCGTGGGCGGCGCCGGCATGTCGGTCGGTGGTACCAGCATCGTCGCCTTCAGCGCCGAGCCAAAATTCCGGCCGGTACTGATGGGCTTCATTGGTCTCACGTATGGTCTAGCCGCCGTTCTCGGGCCCCTTCTCGGTGGCGTCTTTACCGACAGAGTGACCTGGAGGTGGTGCTTCTACATCAACTTGCCCATTGGCGGTGTCGCCGCAGCCGTGGTCTTCATTTTCTTCCATCTTCCGAGCGCCGCCAAACCCCCCAAGGTCAGCCTCAAGGAGAAGCTCCTGCAAATCGACCCTGTTGGCATCATGCTGGCCATGGCAGCCATCATTTGCTTCATTCTCGGTCTTCAGTACGCTGGAAACTCTCACCCCTGGAACAGCAGCGTGGTCATCGGTCTCCTCGTCGGATTCTGTGTCATCTCCATTGCTTTGGTCATGTGGGAGATCTACTTGGACGAGTATGCCATGCTCATCCCGAGGTTGTTCAAGAAGCGGGCGCTGTGGAGCGTAGCTCCCTACCAGCTCCTCTTCATGGGTGTCCTCGTTCTTCTGGTTTACTACCTTCCCATCTACTTCCAAAGTATTCGCGGCGCAAGCCCTATCAAATCCGGCGTCGACAACCTGCCTCTTGTCATCTCGGTCGGCATCTTTTGCGTTGTCGGCGGCATGGTCGTCTCCAAGACCGGTCATGCGACACCGACCATGTTCGCTGGTGCGGCTGTTGCCACGGTTGGCATTGGCCTGCTCTACACTCTCGACCTCGACACCCCGACTGGCAAGTGGGTCGGCTATCAAATTCTCACCGGCTCTGCCATCGCCTTTTCCGTCCAGAACGGTCTGAACATTGCACAAGCCAACGTGGGCCCTGAGGACATCGCAGCCGTTGTGGCGAACATTTACTGTACGTCAAGATTACCTTTTGTCTTTGTGGTTGGTAGGTAATTAGAAGCTAACAGACGTGCGTGTGTAGTCTTCCAGACGGTTGGAGGTGCTTTCAGTACCTCGGCGGCACAGGCAGCCTTTGTCAACCAATTGATCGCCAAGCTGCCCTCCACCGCACCTACGGTCGACCCGGCCCTTGTGATCGCGACTGGTGCCACCCAGCTGCGACAAGTCTTCAAGCCGGAGGAGCTTCCTGGCATCCTCCTTGCGTATATGCATGGTCTCAGGGCCGCATTTGCTGTTGGCATCGGCATGGCTGGTGTCGCGTGCTTGTGTACCGCCATGATCCCCTGGAGCAGGCTCCCGACCCACGCGCCTGCACCGGAAGATAAGAATGCCGCGGCAACTGCATAGATCATGGTTGTCATCTAGAATGATTGCTGTTTGACTATGGCACGCCTTCGGCTCGCATCTGAAGGCTATCTCGGTATGACGGGAAACACGAACTGCATCAGACTCAGCTAATAAATCGAAAGAGAAAGAGAGAGAAATGGTGGTGGATAAAATGCTGGGATGGAGACAGATTCTCAAGTCCACATTGATGTGGTTTACATGACATGACGTCTAATTAAAGCATGCTTATTCATACGGCGGATAGGATCACTAATCAGATATGCGTTTCCTAGGGTATTAGTTTAAGACTAGGTCTTGGGCCGAGACCATGGACACCACAGTACATCGATTGAGACGAAAAAGATAACCCGTTACTAATTTATCGCCCTTTTCCCTTCATTGTATAGAGTAGGCCGCGCTTCCTTGTCTCTGTACCCGTCGACCTGCACGCACAGAACTGTTGTGGTCCTCGAAGCACGTGCTCGCGAAGGGTCATTGAAGAGCCCGACCACAGAGATAGTCCTCATTCTTCAGAGCCGCCCAGTATTGCCCAACTTCCCGGGAAACGTGCCTAAACTGAAGTGCCTCGTGTCCTTTCTATCTCTTACACCTTCTTAGCTGAATGCAACCAGACACAACCCCAACGCGCCTAGGCAATGTTATAACTCGTAAAAAACACCCGTAGGCCTTATACACTGCCCAACTCCTTTCTCTCTTCAATTTTTCTGAACATATACAATATCATATGCAGAAGGGCGCACCTCCGTACTCTCTCAGTTCTTCCACTCCACGCCAGACTCAAAACTCGGAGTCCGAACAGCTCGTCGTCGTGGTCCCAGGCCACTTCTTTTTGAGAGCACTGTCAGGACTGCTCAGCGGACTGCCGAATTGGCCACTGTCGCTGAAGTCGCTGTCCATGCCATCGGACGTTAAGGCAAGAGACGGTCGCGCCAGAGGACCGCGATCCGACGACGGCTGTTGTGAGGACGATGCAGGCGGGTCATGGGTACGATAGTACCGGTAGAAATGCGGGACAGAATAGGTGCTCATCGTATTCTTGATAAGAACACCGAGTGCGGGTATTGATGCCGCTATGATGGCGACGGAGATCCCCGCTATTGCGAGTATATGAGACTGATGGTGGCGACTCGAGGTTGTGATGTGAGCATTACCTGAGTTACAAAAGGAAGATTAGAGTAAAGGAAGAAGAACCTACTGGCATCGGGGTTGCTGATACCCGACAGAGTAACTATCTTCGCGATCGAGGTCAATCCGGCACTAGAAATGTTGCGTGAGAACTGGTTGATTGACGATACAGTTATAGCACGAGGACCGCAGTGCAAAGCTTATGAGACACCTATGCTCACGGCCACCAGAACACCGCCGTACGATGCAGATAACCAACGCCCCTCTGGACCGATACGCTTTGCGAACCAGAATGGCACATTCATAAGTTGTGCATTTAGTATCTCGCTGAAATCGACATTGGAATTAATTACAAAACACAGGCTATTCCCGCTTCATAGACTCTAGATGCCGGCAAGACGGACGAGTGTGGAGAAATTACAACCTCGTATTCTGACATATCCTGTATACTGACACATCTCCGGCATGATCATGTAGTGTAGGTCTAGACAGCATGTAGTCTTGCGGTAGAATCGCCACATTAATGGCCCATAGGGAAGGCTGAGGTTGCTAAGGGGTGCAGGCTGCGCTACATCGACTTAGTCAACTCACCATCCACAACTGAGATGGTGTGATGCTCCTTCGTGCATCCTAGGGGCGGGGTATCCTAACTACTCACGCTATGTCAGTCATGGGCATGATATGACATACAGAGGGATCCAACGACACAAATCCTAACCCTGCCTAAGATACCAAGGCTTCAAATATACCAAGCTCCTCTCAAGTCGGTAGTTAAGAAATCGAAGCGCCTCCAAAAGTAACAATAAAATGCCCGCGTTGACGTCGGAGCCCACACTTCCGCCTTATGTCCCGCCACCTCAAACCAAGGAAGACTGTAAGCTCGATGTAGGACCTCCCAGAGAATTGATTAATCCTAACTGCGATAGTAGATTGGGCCGAGCTCGAAGCACTCGACATTTCGCTCCTAGAGACGCCCGCTGGGAAACTAGCTTTTTCTATAAAAATATATATAAAACGAAAAGTTACGACCTATTACGTATACTTTTAATAAGCCTATTCAAATAAAAAATATATTCGGAAGATTACCTTTTTATAAAAAATCGCTGAGTATATTTTTTTAGAACCCTAACCCTAGTAAATATATATAAACGAGGTCGGGATTTTTTAACTCGAATACCGGTATAAGGTTAAAGCCGATTTTATATATAAGGGTTATTTTAACGAATCCTAAATAGTTTTAAAAATAAAAAAATATACGATATAAATAATATTATAAATTACCTTTTTTACCAACCTATATATTATATTAGATTATTAAGGTTAAGATATTTAAGAGTATTTAAAAGTTTAAACGCGATTTTATATAAGGCCTTATAAGGTTAGACGGTTATAAATTACTCGTTATATATAGATTAAAAATAAATGTTCCTTAAGGGCTTATTATAAGTATAACGATTTAAGATAGGGTTTAAGATCAAAAGGTAAGTTCTATTACTTAAGGTAAGTAAGTTAAGGTATAATAAGTAGTCTTTATTTTGGTATCGTTAAGATAAGTATCTTACTCAAATAATAACCTCAATTGAATATTTAAATTGATTATTAGGTAATTAAGAACTACCCGTAACGGAGTTTAGAAAGACTCCTTCTTATATATTTGAACGAATATAATAATATAGTTAATAGGAAACTATTACCTATATCCTAATATATTTACTATAAAACTATTCCTCCTATTAGTTACGTAACCTAAGGTCCCTAACCTATATAATACGATACGCCTTATATATCTATTCCTTATCGATTGGTAAGGTTCTTTCCGTAACCGTAAGTCTATAATATTATCCCTTTCCTCTTTCTAGCTATTATCCTTAAGGCCTAATACTTTTTATAAATAATACTAATAGCCTATATAAGTTACGTCTGAAGGTTTTCTTTTTCTTTATCGTTATTATATCTAACCGCGGTATATAAAAACAAATAAAATAGCTGAAAACCTCGACCGTTCGTAAGAATAAACTCTTCCAAATCCTTTTGGATTTCGATTATATCGAAATACTTTTGTATTCTAACTACGAAAAAAAGGGCTTTATTATTTACGAGGTTTCTCTTTTTAATCCTAATCGTTACGTTCGTTATATCCGCGATACGTTATCGTATTATAACGTATAGGAATTCTTAATCAAAAACTTAAAACGTATTAGGAAATAATTTTACGAATACGAACTCGTTTTCGAAAGATTCGAAAAAGAACGAAAGATTATAAACGCGAAAATCGAACGTCTTCGTAAACAAAAGAAAATATAATTTAAGAAAATAATACGTACTATTTATAAAAGTATAACGAATATAAAAGAATTAGAAAGGGTCGAAAAGGAAAAAGCCGACCGCGAAATAATAAAAGTTACCGAGAACCGTCCGCTTTTTATTACGTCCTTTTCCTTAGATAACGACTTTATTTCCGGCTAAAACGTAATTTACGGCGATATAATATTATCCCTTTCGACTTTTAAGATAATAATATTATTATAGTACGAAATTCTTATAATAATTATTAGTAGTTCGTAAAGTAAGCTTCCGGTTCCTATATATTTTCCAAGTCGTCGTAGTTTTTTTATTTAACGTAATAGAAATCTATTCTTTATTCTTTTTTATATCCAAAGATCTTTTCTATTTCGTATTCTTATATTAGTTCTATTTCGATATCTATTATTAACTTCGCGTTTTTAGATACCGGTTCGAAAAGCGAGATATAAAATATTAAATAAATACGTATGTTTGTTAATAATTAGAATTCGTAATTCAAATTAGATAACTTTTTCTTGATTTTAAAGGGTCCGATCTTTTTCCAATTTAATTTGTAATTTAGCCGTTTGGTTTTGATATTTCGTCGTACGAAGTAAATTTTATCTCCCTCTTATAAAGTTAGTCCTTTTAACCTTTTCCGGTTAGCGTAAAAGCTTATTCTTTTGTTAATAAACTATAAGTTATTTTATAATTTATAATAGATTATCCTTAAATATTTAATTATCCACTTAGCTTTAGGTAATTTATATTATAAAGGTTCTACCGGCGTAATATCCCTTGTTTCTAAATAATATCCGTAGTTATTAAAGAATAGTATAAATCCTCTTATTAATTTAATCGACGAACTATTATAAACGAACTACGCCGTTAGTAACTATCTAACCTAATCATTTTGTTATTTGTTAACGTAAATACGTAAATATTATTTAAAGGTCTAATTAATTCTTTCAATTTATCCGTCTATTTATAAGTAAAACGCAGTTAATGATTTATAATTAACTCTTATTTCCTTTATTAACGTCGTCTAAAACTTTAACGTAAATAGCTTATCCTTATCTGTTACTAATTTTCGGGGTAATCTATACTAGCTAACTACTATCCGTATAAATACGTATACTAGTTCTTCCGTAATACTAACTTCCTTATATAGTATAAAATACGTATATTTAGTAAATTTATTTACTACGACCTAAATATTATCGTAAATAATATTGGTTATTAGTTCTTTTAACGGTAATAGTTTAACGATAAAGTCTATCGTTACTATTTCCTACGGGTATTATAATAAGTCTATAAGTTATAATAACCTATAAGGTTTGTATCTTAACGTTTTTACCTTATTATAAACGTTATATTCCGATATAACCTTTCTAACTATCTCCGTAATTCCGGGGAAATAATATCCTTATTATCGAATCCGTTATTACGTTTTATAGGTTCCTTAGTATCCGTATAACAGATATTCGTATATTTCCCGTATAAATTCTTCCTATAGTTATTTCGGTACGTAAACTAGTTTTCGGTACCGTAATAGCTTATCCGTAAAGTTCTTTAAGTATTCTTTTTCTTCTTCGAACGTATAAGTTCCTTTAATTTTACGTAGTTACTTTTTATCGGGTTTAACTACTTACGTAATCCCGAATTCGAAGTTACCGTATTAGTTTACCTTAAAAAAGTTTGCCGAATATATTTCCTTTTTTAATTTCAAATCTTCCCGTCGGTTTAAAACGTCTGTTCTACCGTTTTTATTACCTTTCCGGTACGTTATTTCGAAATCAAAATCCGTAAGAAACTTATACTATTTTATTTATCGTTTGTTAAGTTCCTTTGTTATAATAAAGGTAATAAGGTTCTTATAATCTATTAAAACCTTAACCTTATATCTAATTCTTATAAGGTAATATTTCTACTTTTTGAAAGTTTTAACGATAATTATCAATTCTTAATCCGGGATACCGTAATTAAATTCCGGTCCGTTTAACTTCTTCGAAAAAAACGTTATTAGGTATAATTTTCTTTATTCATTTCGTTATCCTAATTAACTTCCGAATATAAATCCCGATACGTCGGTTTCTATCTTATAAGGTTTTTCTAAGTCCGCGGTAATTAATACCGGTTGGTTTAAGATCTTCTTTTTAAGTTTTTAAAAGGTTTCTTTTTCTTTCGAAATCTATTCGAACTTTAAATCTTTCTTAATAAAATTAGTAAAAGGTATTATAATCTTATTATAATCTTTAATAAACTTACGATAGAAGTTAATAATTCCTAAAAAGGTTCGTATTCCCGTAACCGTTTCTAATATAAACTATTTTACGATAACTTTTAACTTATCTAGATCTATTTTGAATTAGCCTAATAATATTACGTAACCGAGAAATTTTACTTCTTTCTAATAAAATTCGTATTTTTCAGGTTCGATTAATAAATTCGCGTCTTATAATACTTATAAAACGAAATAGACGTATTTTTTATATTATTCGAAATCTTCTAAATAAATTAAAATATTATCGAAGTATACGATAGCGAAATCGTCCAAATACTTTCGAAATACGTAATTAATTATTCTTTAGAATAAAGCTAGTATATTAACGAGCCCGAAAGGTATAATATAATATTCGTATTATCCTAACTTAAATCGTTATACTGTTTTCTATTTATCTCCTTCCTTAATTTATATTAAGTTATACGCTCTTTTAAAGTCTAAGATAGTAAACTATTAGGCTTTATATAACCGATTTCTTAATTCGGATATAAGAAGTAATAGTCTTCGATTTTTAATAGTAATATTATTAAGCTATCGATAGTTTATAACGAAACGTAACTTCTTATTTTTCTTAGGTATAAATAAGATAAGGTATCCTACTAGTAATTATAATAATCGAATATAACTTTTTTTTAGATTTTTATTAATATATTCTTTTAATACTTTTAGTTATAAATCGTTAAAAGAGTAAATTTTTATAAAATCCGGGCTTCTTATTTAGTTGAAAATTAATCTCGTAATCCTAACGATTATATTTAAATAATCTTATCTTAAGCTCGGGTTTGAATAGTTTATCGTATCGATAATATTCTTTCGGAATCGTTCGTATCAATATAAATTGAATTTTTATAATCGTTTCGTAAATTATTAAAGCTTTTTTAAAATCGTATATAAGCTTACCTTCGTAAGGTTTACTTTTTATAAAAGCTAACTCTTTTCTTAACGTATCTTATTGGAATTAACTTATTTTCTAATTGATTCGGGAATTATTCGTTCGTAATTAAGGTATCCTTAATATTATACCGTACGATAAGATCTCCGTAATATTAAACGTTATCTCTTAATTATATCCTTAAATAGTAACTTGGAAAAATATAATCTTTATATTTACCAATTTTTATTTATAATCGATAAGGTTCCTATTAATAGTTTTAAATCGGTAAGGCTTGTCTTTTTTCTTTTAGAGTAATCGTAAGGTATTAACGAGATTTAACGAGATATAATTTCCTTATATTCCGCTATCTATTATTACCTAGATATTATTTCTTTATATATCGATTATAATTCGTAGGTATTTAATTCTTATAATCGCGTATAAGGATCTTTTTATATTACGTCGATATAGTCCTTTTATAATCGACGTTAGTCGTTTTTTAACCGTTTTTCTAATTTTCGGAACGAAATACCGTAATATTCTAATTAATCTTAAGTTCTAAAAGAAAGTTCTAACGGTTCCCCCGTAATCTTCTTTTTTTATCTCGGATTTTAAAACTTATAACTTCTTTAAACGTTCTTTTATTTAAATCTACTTCTAATTTATTTCTTTAACTCTTTCTCGTATTTATATATCGTAGTTTCGGTAACGTATTAGAAACGTATTAATTTATATATTATAGATTTATTAACGTATTAAAAACGTTTCGGTCGATTCTTCCTTTTATATCGTAGCTTACGTTACGATTTTTAATACCGAATATCTTTATCGTTCCGTTTTTCTTACCGAACTTTCGGGTAAATAAATGATTTATAATTATCTTTTCGCCTCGATTCTCCGTTTAGGTTTAATCGTTATTAAAAATTCCTATTCCGTCTAATTAAGTTATAATTATATAGTTCCGGGTAATGTTAATAATAAATATTACCCGTTTTTATATATTTCTTTATATCTTTCGATATCTCTTAATCGGTAAGGATAAGGTATTAGCCTAGTTATTAGTATCCGCATTAGTATTTATTTATAACCTAGTTTTTCTTATATATACTAGGTATAACGGTAAAAAACGTACGAATTCTACGAAATTTAATTAAAATAAACCGAATCGATATATACCGACTCGTAGTTTCTATATAAAGGTATTTGTTTTTCTTCGATTTCGTTTTATTTTCGGTCTAACAAATTAACTAGATATATTACATTTATAATATCGTATTCTAATATTATTATTAGGTCGATTTCTTTTCCGGATAATCTAAAAAGTATTTCGTATTATTATTCTTTACGTATTATTACGATAACGCGGGATCTATTATCCTTTATTATTATTTAAGCTTTATTTTCGGGGATTGGTTTCCAAATTTTTTTAGGTTAACGATACTTATTAACGTAATATCCTTACTTTTTATAATTAAAATATTTACCCCTTTCCTTAAGCTAGCTTTGTTAAATAACGTTTAAGTTTATAAGTCCCGGATAAAAGCCTATAACCGTAAATCGTTTTTTCTTAAAATTCGTAATTTCTTTTATCGTCTAAAGGGCTTTTCCTTTTTTTCTTTCGAGTTTTCGTTTATATAATCGATTATCGATTTTAATTACGGATACGATATATTTATATAAGGTATCCAATCGATTTTCCTTATTAAATTTATCTTTAACGTTATCCTATAATCTTCCGTAAAAATAAAAGAATAATACCTATTCTTTTAAGTCGAATTTAGTTATAATTCGTTTAAATTCTACCGCGTATATTTTTACCGAACCTTTTTATCTTAAGGATAGAAATTATCGTTTTACGGATTTCTATTCGTTAAGATTTCCGAAAGTTTCCTTAAATTTTTCGAATAGTCGGTCGATATTAGAAAATATAACGCAGGTTTCCGGTTTCCGTCTTTCCGTATTTAACTAGTTTTATAAAAAGTCTCGAAGGTTAAGTTCGAATTATTCCGCCGCCTTTTCTTTTAATAAATTTCTTATATAAATTACTTTTTCGTATTCCCGAAAAAAAGACGTTACGTATATTTTAAAATACGCGTAAGTTTAGATAACGAAAGTTTATAACTCTTTTTTATTCTTATCGTAAGGTTTAAAACGTAAAACCTTAATCTTAGTTATAAGGTCGATTTTAAGTCTTTCCTTAAAAATAACGATCTCCGTTTATAATTATACGATTATCGCCGTCAAATCGTTCGCCTAAGCTTAAACTTAAGCTTAGGTTATAAAGGTTTATTAAGGTACGGGTATTCCGGGTATTATATTAGTTATTTAGTATAAGGTTAACTTACCGAATAAGAGTAATTAAAATATAACGATCTAAAATAAGGTCTAAGATATAACGATCCTAAAACGGGCTAAGGATCAGAAGATGAGTTCTATTATTTAAGGTAAGTAAGTTAAGGTATAATAAATAGTTTTTATTCTAATATCGTTAAGATAAGTATCTTATTCAATAATAATTTCGATTAAATATTTAGATTGATTATTAGGTAATTAAGAACTATCTATAGCGGAGTCCCGAGGGATTCTTCCTTATATATTAGTAGAGATTATAGTAATTATAACGATAGTTATAATCGTACCGACCGTAATCCTTCTTAATTATTACGATTATAATAATTAGTTACGTAACCCGAGGTCCTTTACCTATATAATACGATAAGCTTCGTATATATATTCTTTATTTATTAACGGGGTATCTTCCGTTATCTATAGGTTTATAATATTATCCCCTTCTTCCCTTAACTATTATCTTTAAAGCCTAATATTTCTTATAAGTAATATTAATAGCCTATATAAGTTACGTCCGAAGGTTTCCCCTTCTTTATCGTTATTATATCTAACCGTAATATATAAAAGCAAAAGAAATCTTCCAAATCCTTAAACGACCGCCGTATCGCCTTATTAATAGTTATCTTTTCTAACGCCGTCGAGATACTTTCGTATTCGAATTGCGAGAAACGTAATCTCGTTTCTTATTAAGTTTCCGAAAAGGATTCTTCCCGATACGCGGAATACGTTCGTTCGGGTCGTTCGCGGTACGACGTCTAAAATCTTTCTAACGAAAAACTTATAAAGATCGGAAAATAGTTTCGTAGACTAAAGGAAGAAGTTAAATAGGCCGAAACTAAGGTTTAACGTCTTCGCGTTTAAAAGAAAATATAGTTTGAGAAAATAATACGTATTATCCGTAAAAGTATAACGAACGTAAAAGAATTAGAACGGGTCGAAAAGGAGGAAACCGATCGCGAAATAATAAGAGTTACCGAAAACCGTCCGCCTTCCGTTACGTTTTTTTCTTTTAACGACGATTTTATTTTAAGTTAAAACGTAATTTACGGCGATATAATACTATCCCTTTCGACTTTTAGGGTAATAATATTATTATAATAGATAGATAAAATATTTCTTAGGATAAGCTTATAGATACGTCAAAACCAGTATAACGTATAGGCAAGCCCTTAAACCGGAAAAATAAGGTCGAAATCAATTCCAACGGGTCGACTTTACCTAGAGATCATATCGTAATCGTTACGCGATCGCGGCGCGGTCGGTAGGCGAGAGTCGACGGTACGGGGCGACCCGGGGAGACCCGGACGCGTTCTAGACGACGTCTTTACGAACCCGACGAGATAGCCTACTATAGCGTAAGAACCCCGGGGCGAGAACGAACTATATTCGGAGTTTATCGAGCTAGGTACCCGATTTGCGGCGGGTAAAGAGCTTAAAAACGATATTCGCCCTAAGGACCTGGTAAAAGCCTTAATAATAGCGGTAAAAACTCTGTTCGATAACGCTAAGACCTCGGAACGAGAAAGACGCGATACCGGCCGTACCTCGACCGACACGCGTAAGATATTCGACGTAATCAAGGAAATCAAGGTAGAAATTACTATTAGTAAGGCGATTCGACGCGTAAACGTCCCGACGGTATCTTACGCGTCGGTCGTAACCGTAACGACGACTAGAATCGCCGTACTACCGGGGAATAACAAGTTCGTAATTATCGTATACCTAGCCGAAAATATAATATTCGAAAGCCGGAACGTCGTTATCAAAATAAACGAAAAAAGGAAGTCAATAGACGTGTTAATAACGATCTAACTTCCAAACGGAGATTATAAGGTAACCTTTAAGACCGAAGAGGTAAAGAAAAGAGCGAGTATAATATTCGGATAGGTAACTATAATCTTCGGTACGGGAGCGGTTATACGGAAAGCCGTATATACCTTGATCGTATACGGCTTTCCCTCGGTAATAATCGCCTAGAATATAAAAGAAGACCTAATTAAAGAACTAAAAGAATCGAACTCGGTAAAAATCTCCGGCGCCCGCCAGCCGACGAAACAAACCCGGAAAGATACCTTACGGACTACGCTTATTATTATAATCGAAAACAGGACGATAGCGAATATATTCTACGAGAGGGGGGTATATTAGAAATACGGGAACTACCCGTACTCCCCGTTCGCCCCGGACGTATAAGTTACTCGCTATTATAATTACTACCAGTTCGGTTATAAGGTACGGTTCTATCGGAACGAAGCTGCCTACGGTTAATACGGAAAGGGAAGCTATTAGGAAACAATATACGTATTCAAGGCCGCGAAAACCGAACCGAAATACGTAAACTATCGGGGCGGATACCCCGTATAATTATACGATTGCCGTAAGGCTAAGGCGGAGGTAGAAACGGTAAGAGATACGTTTTTTAATAGACCGGTAAGGTTCCGTATTACCTAAGAGGAACGATAATAGACCGATAACAAGGGGTTTACGTTAGTTAGAAGCCCGAGGAAAAGGATTACTAACTAAGCTAGAAGAAATCTTATCGAGATATACAAACGAATAGGTAGACCCCTTAAAACGGCAATCCTATCAATTAAGGATTCCTTATAACGTTAGCTTAACGACTTTATCTTACCCCGGAACGTAACCCTAACGGTACCGGATAACCTATAAAAAAAGGTCGATATACCTATATTATAATAGGGAGAAAACTAAGGATCTTATATTAGAATATTTACAAAAAGTATAACGTAATATAAAAACTATATAATACGCGAAAGAAATACGATATTATAACGATTACCGAGTTACTTATAAGACCGAACGTCCCGGGGTTAAACTATCTTCGGAACTTAGGGTATAAAGTAATCTAATAAATAAGGTAAAGAAGGATAAGGGCGGCAATCCTAATTGGACCGGATATAAGGGTAATAAACGCCGAAACGATACTAGACTAGTATCGGATCGCGATAGAAACGAAGCCGGGAGAAAGGATTAATATTTACGTAATATATTTACCATCGTTATTATATATATCAAATACGACTTAGGCGATACCCTTAGACGACCTCGTAACTAGAAGGCTACGAGGGCGGACCTTAGTTATAAGGGATTTTAATCTTTACGCCGCCGAATAAATATTAGGGCGAAGTTTATATTATACCGGAACGATAAAACTACGAGCCCTAATAAAACAATAGGGATTAAGACTACTTACGCCGTTAGGGATAGGTACGTTCCTTAACCCAAAAGGGGAAGATATAACGTTCGACCTCGCTTAGGCTATAGAAAGAAGTTAGGTAGAATATAAGGGGATACCGGAATATAAGGGAAACGACTACCTACCGTAAGAGGTATAGATAGACGGAAGAGCCGAACGGGAAAAGGAAATCCGAGGAAGGAATTGGAAATTAATCGATTAAAAGAAGGCTAAAGACTTAACGGAATCGTTCCTTTCCCCGGGTACGTTCGGGGAGTCTTCGGAGCTAGATCGTTACGTAGAC
The DNA here is from genome assembly GCA_021432605.1 of Coniochaeta sp. PMI_546. Classification (NCBI taxonomy): domain Eukaryota; kingdom Fungi; phylum Ascomycota; class Sordariomycetes; order Coniochaetales; family Coniochaetaceae; genus Coniochaeta; species Coniochaeta sp. PMI_546. Next base: position 155,457 of record MU271158.1, on the reverse strand, counting down.
GAGCTTACGGTAATAATATAGAAAATAGCCGAAGAATATATACCGCCGAAGAAAAGGGGGCCCTTACGAAATAAGTAATAATCCCTAAAGATCATAGTTATAATAATAAAGGCCGCGAGATTAGCGAACCGATACCGGAGAATTCGGACGGAGACGTCGAAAAGGTAGCTAAAGGAAGCCGAGACGAAAAAGAAGCGATTGATCAAAGAAGCTTAAAGAACGGCGTTTAGGAAAACGTTTTATAACTCTAGTTAGGATAACGGGGGGAAAATATTATAAAATATTACGAAGTAGGTACGATTCCGGAATTATAAACTACCGACCCCGGCCCTTATCTTAATATTAGAAAAGGAATAAGGCGGGGCGAAAACAAAAACTTTTAACGAGAAAATAGAGGTTTTCAATCGGAAGTTTTACTTAGAATCGGAAACAAATCTCTCCGATATCGGGGAAGACCCGGCTATAACCTATTCCCAAAGTAGGAAGTTATCGGTCCGGTAAGACGTCGACGAGGCGGATATCGGGTAAGCCTTAAGAAAAACCAAACCGTAAAGAACCCTCAGACTAGACGGGATCCCGAACGGGTTATTAAAAACCTTAGGGAAACCGTTCCGAAAACGACTCGTAGGTATAACAAACGCGAGCTTCAAATTGGGATATTACCCAAAGAAGTTTAGGGAAGCGAAAACCGTCGTTCTCCCGAAAAACAAAGACCGGATAAACGTAACGGGGTCGTAACGACTTATCGCGTTCCTAAATACGATAGGTAAAATAATCGAGGCGATAGTCGCTAGACGTATAACAAACGAAACGGAGGAATAAGGATTTCTGCCCGACGAATAAATAGGGAATAAGCGAGGTCGGTTATACGAGATAACCTTTTAAAAGATAGTAAACCTCGTTTATACGGTCTAGGACGAGAACGGTACGGTCTCGCTCTTAGCCTTAGACGTTTCCGGGGCGTTCGACAAGGTAAATTACCGGCGATTTCTAAATATCTTACGTAAAAAAGGCTTCCTAAAATAGGTCGAGACGTAGATAGGAAACTTCCTAATAAAAAGGACGATAATATTTAGATTCGACGATACCGAATCCAAGCCGATTAGAATTCGGGGCGGGGTCTTATAAGGGTTATTACTATCCCCTTTTCTTTTTACCTTTTATTCGGTAATATTATACGAAAGCTTTTAAACATATATCGGAATAAAATCCGGGGGTTTCGCCGACGATACTACCCTAATTTCGTATAGACGGAATAAGGAAGCCGTAATAAAATAGCTCCGAAAGGTATACGTAACGTATACGAGATAAGCGAGGAAGTTTGGGATAAAGTTCGATCTTTTAAAATACTAACTTATCTACTTTACGAAGATATAAAAACTAGTCGAAAACGAGCTACGCCTAAACGACCAAGTAATAAAATTAGGGCGAAAGGCTAAAGTCTTCGGAACGATATTAGATTAGAAGCTAAAAGGTAACGTATACTTACAATTCCTCCGAATAAAGATAGAAACCTAGAAGCTAATAATCGAGAAAGCTATAGCTTCGACCTAGGGCCCGAACCTATTAAAGGCGAGAATAATATATACGGCGGTAGTACGTTCCGTAATCGGATACGTATCGGTAATATAATATTCCGTTACCGGAACGAGAAGACTATCTTCGTTATTATACAAAGACTTATACAAGCTATAAAAAACATGTTTAAAATCGGTTATAAAGGTATATAACGTTACGAAGACGGCGGTATTCGAAATAGAAGCGTTCGTCCCCCTAATCGACTTCTAGCTGAATTCGAAACTATATTCTTTCGCTACCAAATACGAAATAAACGGGCTAGCCGAGGGCTCAAGAAACAGATATAATAAGGCGAGAGACCTATTTATTAGAACGAAGAGGGCCCGGTAAAATAGGGGAAGCAAGATATATACGGCCCGACCTCTAACCAAATACGAGAAGAAGGCGGCCGAGGCGTTAGAATAATACCCGGAAGGCCCTTAATATAAAGAGAGGAAAATCCTCGAGTCTTAAAAGGAAAGATAGGAACTCGAAAGGCGAACGAGAAAAATAAGGATTTATTATAACGTCGGGGAGAACGTAAAGAGAAAACTTACCGAAAATACGTTACGTCTATACGACGGCCTAACGAAGGCGGAAAACGTATTACTAGTCTAAATACGAACGGGTTATATAAGCCTAAACGTATTCTTTTTCGAAAAACGCGTCCCGGGGGTCAACCCGGAATACGAATACGGGCAAACGTAAGAAATAGTCAAGTATATCGTAAAGTTCTACCTTAAATAGAAAAACGAAAAATTCTAATTAAGGGAACGGCTAGGTTACGACGACGTAACGAGAATATTAGAAAGGAAAGACGTCGCCTAGTTTGTCAAATAGTTCTTAGGTCTAGGGAAGATCTAATATTACGACCTTATTAGAAGGTTAATAGAGACTTAGGCCGAAGAAGGCCGAAAGAAACGCGAAAGGCGTATAACCGGGGAATAAGGGTATAAAAACGGCAGATCGAAAACGGACGGACTACGTAAAATATTATACCGACGATAATATAAGTATAACTTAAGTTAGCCCCGATCCCGATAGGAAAAAGTAGAAGACCGGGGCCGCGGGGACGTAAGGAGATAAGCGATACGAGGGAAATACGATATCGAAACGGGAGGGAAAAGATAACGATACGGTTAACCGTTTCTACTAGGGATTTATAAAGTCGTAAAGAAGTCTAACCGAAGGAAGACCGATACTAAAACGAACCCAATCTAACTACTATACGAAGTTATTTCGTTTTCTTAAGGGCGGACTTCTTCGTAACGATACCGGTAGGAACCGCCGCGATATCTTTCGACAAACGATCGATACCGACGCGAATGATACTAAGAATCGCCTCTAAACGAACGATACCGTCACGTTATCGGGGATTAGCGGTCGGAACGAGGTCGGTACGATAAGAACGGGATACGATCGACTTACTAGAATATCGAACTAAATACGAATCGCCTCGGCGTCAATACGAATAGACCCGATATCTTTACGAAGATTAATAATATAAACGACGAGGTAATCGAACTCGGTACGAAACTTAGTAAGGTCGGCGCGAATAACGGTAATCTACGTAGTATTCGTATCGGTAATATTACGAAGCCGGGCGAGGTTAATATATATAAAATTAATCTACGTAACGTTCGTATCGATAACGTTACGAAACTAGGCGAAATTATTACGAAAAACGGTAAGATCGTCTATAACCGGAACGGGTAACGAGACCGGAACGATAGAACTACGATTAGGAAAGGAAGACGGACCGGTAACGGAACTACGAGTTATCTTACCGGAACGAATAACTTACGTACGCGTAACGAGATACGTATTATAAAGCTAAGACTACAATTAGTACGGGGTCGGAACGAAAAACGTCGTAAACGGTCCGACGTACTTCTTAGTTATCCTAATCGTTAAAGTAACGAAAGAAGGCCGATTACGTAACGCGGAATAAGTCTTTATCGTCGGGAATCTACGAAGGTTAGGCGAAATAGGAACGAGGCCGGATTAAAAGAAGATTTACCGCGTTATATATAACGATCGAGTATTTTATTTTGATAAACGCGTAACGGTTATAACGAAAAGAAGTCGAATCTAGAACGAGTTAGTAAGACGTCGAACGAGGTTATACCGGGGACGCGCCGACGTACTAGGGTCCTAAATATATTCAAAACCGTTTTTGACGTAAGGTAAGTAAAAGCCGCCAAGACGTCGGGACGAGCCCGATACGGGAAATATTAAAGGAGAGGGAATTAATACGTTATCGTAACGAAATCGAAACGCGGACCTACTAATAGAAGTTGTATAAAGAACTATAACTTCAAAACGAAACGGTTACGATTTCTAATAAAGTCGAGACGACAAAAGTACGAGGGTAGAAAACTATTAAGAAGAAAGAAATTAACAAGTTACCGAGACGAGGTCGAGGCGGCCGCGGTAAGCCCCGGCAAAAACTAAGACGGAAAGCGTAAGTAAGACAATCGGCGGGGCCGGCCCGCGACTTAACCGGAGAACCGGGCGAAGACGAGCCGAAATTATAGACCGAAACCATATAACGTAGCCTTAGAAACTACGTAACGAAGGCGTGTAGAAAGGTAAGCTAATTACGTATTGAATTAAAACGCGGAATCAGAAGAATATAGATATTCAACCTATAAGCGCGCGTAGGGCTTAGAACTACGTAAAAACGTAGGGAAAGGAAGGTATACGTACGAGTAGAATTGGTTAGCGGAAAAGAAAAGAAAGAAGGAATTACGAGGGCCTAGGCCTAATAACTAGGTAGGTACGGGCCGCCCGGGGAAGGTACGTACCTTAGCGCGATCTGGCGCGCCTACTAACGCGAGGAAGGAACGTAAAAAACGCGAAGGATAGGAGTCGGCAAGAGGCCGAAGCGATAGGAGGGAAACCGGCGCGAGGCCGGAGCGAGAATGGGAAGTCGGCGCGAAACCGATACGACGTATACCAAAAGGACGGCGGAAAGATAGGGAAACGGAACGGCGTCGTCACGAGGGGGAACATAGGAAGCGAGAGACTGCCGAACGTCCCCGGGAGGTAGCCGAACCGGGGGCGGGACGAGGCCGAGGGACCCAGCTCCCTACCTACCGCAAATCGGGGGAAGATCCCGAATCAGGTATTCGACGATAAAGAGTCAGATTCAGGCAGGCGTTAGAGGTTTTCATCCGACTCGAAACGGCCTCGCTTCGAGTACGGTTTCCTTTCGGAACGAACGAAGATATATAATATAGTCTTAGCTACCGTTAACTAGTAATAATAATAATATTATTATAATACGGAATTCTTATAGTAATTACTAATAGTTCGTAAGATAAATTTCCGGTTCTTACGTATTTTCCGAATCGTCGTAATTCTTTTATTTAATATAATAGAAATCTACGTTTCTTTCCTTTTTATACTTAAAGATCTTTTCTATTTCGTATTTTTATATTAATTCGACTTCTATATTTATTACTAACTTCGTATTTTTAGATATTAATTTAAGAAACGAGATATAAAATATTAGGTAAATACGTATATTCGTTAGTAGTTAAAGTTTATAATTCAAATTAGATAACTTTTTCTTAATCTTAAACAGTCCGATTTTCTTCTAATCTAATTTATCGTTTGGTCGTTTTATTTTAATATTTCGTCGTACGAGGTAGACTTTATCTCCTTCTTATAAAGTTGGTCTTTTTAACCTTTTCTAATTTACGTATCGTATTATTCGTAGGTTAAATAGTTTTATATATCCGCGAAGTTTCTTATAAAGTAACTTTATTTGTTTTACGGTATATTTTACTTATAATGGTTTTGGGTCTAACGGTATTAATCTATCTCCTAATATTTCCTTTATAATAGGCTTATAACCGTAATTAATAAAGAACGGTAAGTACTTGTTTAGCGTTTCGTTAGGTATACTATTATAAGCCTATTATATTACTAATAGTTACCTAACCTAATCATCTTACTTTTTATTAATATATATCCTTAGATATTATTTAAAGGTCTAGTTTGTTCGTTCTATTTGCTTATCCGTTTACGGGTAAAACGATATCGATAACTTATATTTGATTCCGATTTATCGTATTAATATTATCTAAAACTTCGAAGTAAACAACTTATTTCTATCGGTAATAAGCTATTTAGGTAGTTTATATTAGCTTACTATTACCTTTAAAAAGGCGTAGGTTATATCTTCCGTTATACTTACTTCTTTATACGGTATAAAATATACGTATTTGGAAAATTTGTTTATAACTACCTATATACTATCGTAGGTAATCCTAGTTATAAGTTCCCTCGATATTAATAGTTTGACGATAAAGTTTATCGTAACCATTTCCTATAGTTTCTCTAGTAGTTATATAAGTTATAATAACCCGTATAGCTTATATTTATTTAACTTAACTTTGTTATATTCGTCGTATTCGCCGACTACCTATTTAACTATTTTATCTAATCTTAGAAAATCGTAAGTCCACCGTACGCGTTCCTTAGTCTTATAAACTCTTTAATATCTATATAACGGATATTCGTAGAATTCTTTTATTAATTCTTTCCGTAGTTCGTTAGGTACGTATATTTTATTTCGGAACTAGGGTAAGCCGTAATATAATAGGAATATAAAGGTAACGTTTTCTTTAATCTCTTTTTCCCGGTATTCCTTAATCTTTTCCGCCTATCGTTTTTCGGGTTCTATATTTTATATTACCCCGATTTATATATCGAGTTTAAGGTTTCTTTATTAGTTTATCTTAAAGAAGTTTGCCGAACGTATTTCCTTTCTTAACTTTAGATCTTTTCGTCGATTAAGAACGTCCGTTCTATTATTTTCGTTTCCCTTCCTATATATAATTTCGAAATCGAAATCGGTAAGGAATTTATACTATCTAATTTGTCGCTTGTTAAGTTTTTTCGTAAAAGTAAACGTAATAAGGTTCTTATAATCTATTAGGACTTTTACCTTATATCTTACCTTTATAAGATAATATTTCTATTCCTTAAACGCTTCGATAATAACTATCAATTCCTTATCTAATATATTATAATTAAGTTCTAGTTTATTTAACTTCTTAAAAAAGAATATTATTAAGTACAATCTCCCTTATTTATCCCTTTATCCTAACTAGCTTCCGAATACGAACTCCGATATTACGAACCGTACCTATTAGGCTAACGGGACGCGGAACGGAATAACTATTACGGGGTAACGGTTATCTAATTAAAAGGGGATTACTAGGCGACTAGGTATATAAGGTAGTAAGCTATTATAAAAGATTACTTGGATTACGGTAAGCTAGTTCGCCTTAGATTACTAACTATAGCAAAAAGGATTATTACGAAAGAAACGATTTACGGAAGAATATCTTATATTTAAACAATCTTTATTATTAGATAGTTACGAGTTATTCTTATAACGATTAATATATAATTCTTTACGTTTAATTACCTACCCTTTCTTGAAATAATAGTCTACCTTTTGGCTAGATACGATTTTATTATAACTTACCGTACGTACCTAATTAATTATCAATAAACCCTAAGTATCGGTTAGTATTCGAGAGTATTAATTCGTTATAATAGGTATATTAAAAACGGTATAAAAGATTTAACGAATATATAACTTCGATAGGCTTAGGGAACGTATCGCGGAAGTTATTAGTAAATATTAATAATATAACTAGAATAAGGTAATATGATATAAGCTATATAGAGAGCTTAGACCTTTACTAGTATTAGAGAGAGCTTAGGGATATATCGCGTTCGATTATATCGTTAAGCTATTATTGTCTAAAGAACTTATAACGGGAGTACGATATAATAACGTTTTCGTAATCATCGATAGATTGACCAAGTATAGGTATTTCATCCCTTATAAAGAAGCTAGTACGACGGAAGATCTCGTATATACGTTTTTAAAGTATATTATTAGTAATTACGGGCTACCTATAAAGATAGTCTCTAACCGAGGAATAACATTTATTTCAAACTTTTAGAAGGTATTTATAGCTAAATTCGGAGTGAAATATTCTCTAACGATAACTTATTACTTACAAATAAACGGACAAATTAAAAGATTAAATCAAGTCTTAGAATAATACCTACGGAATTATATAAACTATAAACAAAACAATTAGGTAGAACTTCTACCCTTAGTATAGTTTGTATATAATAGTACGAAGTAAGATAGTATTAGATACTCGCCCTTCTTCGTAAATTACGGCTTCGAACCGGAGATTAACTAAATATTATATCAATCTCGGGAAATACTAAAGGCTTTTAAAGTAACCGAAGAACTTAAGGAATTATATAATAAGTTACGAGAATAGTTAGAACTTGTTAAAAGTAATATAACAAAGTACTATAATTAGAAAAGGTTAAAGGGATTAACTTTTAAAAAAGGAGATAAAGTTTACTTATTACGGAAAAATATTAAGACTAAACGACCAAGCGACAAATTAGATTATAAAAAACTTGGACCCTTCGAAATTAAGGAAGTTATCTCCGATTCGAACTACAAACTCTACTTACTAAAAATAATAAAGATTTACCTAATATTCTACGTTTTACTATTAGAACCGGTAACGTATAACGCCAAACTCTAAGAGCTAGTAGAAATAGATTTAGTCGAACTAGAATACGAGGTCGAAACAATCCTCGATTCGAAAAGACGAGGGAACAAGGTATAATATTTGATCAAATAAAAAGATTATAAGGATTCGGAAAATATATAGGAACCGGTTAAGAACCTGACGAACTATTAATAACTACTTGAATAGTACTACCGTCAAAACCCGGACCAACTTCTAACGAACTATCGTTAAAAACGGTATTCTAGTCGATAACGCTAAAAGCCCCGAAAGATTATACGTTAATAACCGCCTTAAACTCCTAACGATCCGGCTCGTCCAAATCGTCTAGATTCTAAAGATCCTAAGTAATTATAACGGCGCCCTGGGATACTAACGAACGCTTTTAGCGCCTTAGGCGCTCGAGACGCGATAACGACTTATCCAACTCCCGTTACGTTTGAAAGAACCGTTCCCGCCGCTTACGAAATAATTTTTCGGCGTCCGATTCTTTTCTATCGAGACGACGGGACTCTTAGATAATACGCGAAACTAGTTCCCTTAACAAATTGATTAAGGGAATAGGGAGTATAACAAACTTACGGGAAAAAATAAATACCCCCGAACCGTCGTAAGATCGATTACGGCGAATATATTTACTATACCTCGTTATACCCTTTAATATCTTATACTTTATTCCCCGGGAATGGTAAAAAGAATAAGGTATGATTTCGAAACCTAGCTCGTTAATTATAACGGCTAAACGGTAACGTTGTTTAGTTTTCTTTGATTTTTCCTTAGAAGGCTTAACTATACGACCAGATATTATATTAGTATAATATGATAGGAAAAGGGAAATTACCGACCTACCTTAACGTAAGCGCCAACGTTGTTTTGTAATTCCCCTTGGCCTTCGGGACGAAGACCTAAGAGGAGGGATATCGTATTACGAACCGTATTATTAGGCCGGCGGGGTACGAAACGGAACAACCCCTACGGAATAAGGGCTATCTAATCATAATAGGATCAGTAGTAACCGAACATATAAGAGGTAAGCTATTAATATAGGATCACTTAGATTACGGTAAGCTAATATAGCCTAGATTACCGTTTATAACAAATAGATTACGGTATAGGAAGTAATCCTTAGAATTATACTTTGTATATAAGACCGTTATTATAGCTAGTTAGTTACGAGTTACTAGGAGTAACGATCAATCTATATAGTTCTCTATATTCAATTACCTACCCCTTTTTAAAGTATTAGTCTACCTTTCGGCTAGATACAATCTATTATAACTTATCAAGTACGTACCTAACTCAATTATTAATAAACCTTAAGTTATAGGTCTAAGTACTTACCTAGAGTGACGGATCGTTATACGGGTTTCCGGTTTCCGTCCTTCCTAGTTTAACTAATTATTTAGAAAGTCCCGAAGACTAGGTTCGAACTATTCGACCGCTTTTCCTTTTAACAAGCTACCTATATAGATTACCTTTTCGTACTCCCGAGGAAAGGATTTCGAATATATTTTAAAGTACGTATATACCTAGGTAATAAAGGCTTATAACCCTTCCTTATTCCTATCATAAGGCTTAGGGCGCGGGGCTTTGATCTTGGCCGTAAGGTCGACTTTAGGTCCTTCCTTAAGAGCCGTAATCTCCGTTTATAACTACGTGATCATTGTTACTATATCGTTAGCTTACGCCTATATCATAGGTACTAGCTAAGGTACGGGTATTCCGGGTACTATATTAGCTACTTAGTATAAGGTTAACTTACCGAATAGGAATAATCAAAATATAACGATCTTAAGACGGGCTAAGGATTAAAAGGTAAATTCTATTACTTAAGGTAAGTAAGTTAAGGTATAACAAATAATCTTTATTCTAATATCGTTAAGATAAGTATCTTATTCAATAATAACCTCGATTGAATATTTAAATTGATCACTAGGTAATTAAGAACTATCTATAACGGAGTCCCGAAGAACTCTTCCTTATATATTAGTAGAGATTATAATAATTATAGCGATAGTTATAATCGTACCGACCGTAATCTTTCCTAATTATTACGATTATAATAATCAGTTATATAACCCGAGGTCCCTTGCCTATATAGTACGATAAGCCTCGTATATATGTTCTTTATCTATTGGCGGGGTATCTTCCGTCACCTATAGGTTTATAATATAAGATTAGAAGATAAGTTTTATTACTTAAGGTAAGTAAGTTAAGGTATAGTAAATAGTTTTTATTTTAATATCGTTAAGATAAGTATCTTATTTAAATGATAACTTCAATTAAATATTTAGATTGATTATTAGGTAATTAAAAACTACTTATAACGGAGATTAGAAAGATTCTTTCTTATATACTTAAACGAATATAGTAATATAGTTAATAAGAAACTATTACCTATATCTTAATATGTTTACTATAAAACTATTCCTCCTATCAGTCACGTGACCCGGGGTCCCTGACCTATGTAGTGCGATACGCCTTATATATCTGTTCCTTATCGATTGGCGGGGTTCCCTCCGTAACCGTAGGTCTGTAACAATAAGCCACTGGCCTAAGCCACTGTGGCAACTGCCGTACCTACCACCGAGACCCACATTCAATTTTTAGTCTGTGCCCCAGAGACTAGGTATTCGGCCTTATTATCAGGTCATTTAAAATTTTCGTACACGTGATTACCCCTCTATCAGGTCAACCTACCCACCCATTGTCAGTTAAGCCGTCTAAAACCGAGAACACTTTTCGGGTTGAATCTCGCATGGTTTGCATCTGGCGGACTATAGAAGACCTAGTAACGTTGCGTGTGAGGCGATACTTTGGGAGTTGACATCAATTGAAGAAGATAAACATTGAAGCAGCGCCTACAAAACTGCAATCAGGTATACTTCATGACCAAATCTCAGATCTAGTACCTTCAATTCTTAATTTTTGAATAAATATCACAATGGATATTGCAGCAGCAGTTGAGACCCTCAGGAATGGACAATGTCCAGTCTTCCCACCTGAGGCCAAAAAGCACGGCTTCGCGGAGAAGCTAGACGCTCAAGACGAGCTAAGACATCTCCGCGATCAGTTCAATATACCGACAAGGAGTTCCCTCAAGAAAAAGGCTCTTGACTGTATGTGAAGTCGCACACTCTCGATGTCGATGGCACTTAAGTTGACGATTGCAGCAAAACTGAATGGCTCAACTCGGGACGCTACTCTGCGTTGTAACGGGCAGCAAAACGGAATTCAGAATGGGGATGTTCAGAGTGATTCTGATGACTCTCCGTCCATATACCTTGTGGGGAACTCCCTCGGTGCCCAGCCTAAAGCGGTACGACAGTATCTCGATGCTCAGCTGGAGACGTGGGCATCAATAGGGGTCAACGGTCACTTTAACAGTCTCGACGAGTCCCCTCTTGTGGCGTGGCAGGATATGGCCGAGGCTTGCGCAAAGAAGTCGGTTGACATCGTTGGTGCGTCGCCTGGCGAGATCGTCATCATGAATACCTTGACAGCCAATCTGCACTTCATGATGGCAAGTTTCTACCGGCCAATCGAGAAACGTCACAAGATCATTTTGGAGTGGAAGCCATTTCCAAGTGACTGGGTATGTCAAATTCTGTCAGATACCGCAACATCACGCTGACACCCACAGTACGCCATCGATTCACAGATCAAGTGGCACGGCCTCGACCCAGCAAAGTCTATGGTCGAGATACAACCTGACGACGACTTTTGTATCCCGACAGAGAAAATCCTGTCCGTTATTGACGAGCATGCTAGCGAGACGGCACTGCTCCTGCTTCCTGGCATACAGTACTACAGCGGCCAGCTCTTCGATATTCCCCGCATCACACGGTACGCCCAAGAGAGGGGCATTGTCGTTGGGTGGGATCTTGCACATGCCGCCGGAAATGTTGAGCTTCGTCTCCATGACTGGAACGTGGACTTCGCAGTATGGTGTACCTATAAGTACATTAACGCAGGTCCAGGTGCGATCGCCGGCGCATTTGTACATGAGCGCCATGGAAAGGTTGAGTATGCACTAGACAAAAACGAGTTTGTCTTTCGACCGAGGCTGGCTGGCTGGTACGGCGGCGACAAGTCTGTCCGTTTCAACATGGCTAAGACCTTCCAGCCGACTCCAGGGGCTGGTGGATTCCAGGTGTCGAACCCGTCAGCCATTGACCTCGCATCTCTATCCGCAGCTCTTTCTGTGTTCAACCAGACAAGCATGTCTGCGCTACGCTCAAAGTCGCTTCTATTGACGGCTTACACGGAGTATCTGCTGAACGATATACTCGCCGCCCACAATGCAGATGGCAAGCAGCCACCGTTCAGAATCATCACGCCGAAGAATCCCCTCGAAAGAGGTACTCAACTGAGCGTACTTCTGCGCCCGGGTCTCCTGGAGCACGTCGGAAAGGCTTTGAGGGAAGGAAGTGTTGTTTGTGATCAACGCAAACCGGACGTCATCCGTGTTGCGCCCGTGCCGTTGTACTGTACGTTTTCGGACGCTTGGAGATTTGCGGAAATATTCCGACATGCGATAGGGACGAGCACATAAGAGCAGAATAAGAAGTCATATTGATCATGTACAGTTGTAATTATCTCGCTTATTGTCCGTTTTAGGTACAGCCATCTCATGCCATGCGTATGCAGGTGCTTGAAATCTACTGACATCGCGGGAAGCATCGTCACATACCTATTCAGGGCCCGATTGCAGGGCTACTGCCTGCTCGGAGCTGCTTGTCCACTTGCCTCGAACAACACGGCAGTGTTGATGTCGAAGTACAGGATATATTGACATATGTCCTGGTGGTATTTATCGTTAGCTCTTTTAGTGTCGGTAGTGTCAGAGGCAATACCTCTTATGGTCATACCCCCGAGTGCCGAACCGCTCCGCTAGTCGGTACCACCAGTATATCAGCAAATATCACGACATCAACCTCCTCACCAATCCTAGCAAATCAAAGCCCTCCCCCCCTTGAGACTCTTGTAGGAGCTGCCGAAGAACCGATGAGTCGACGACTAAGTGATAGTGCGACTGGCTGATAGTAATGGTTGTCCCTTCGTCATTTCTGCCAGAATCACGACTCGCTGGATCACTGCTATCAAACAGCACTATCGCATATTTGGAGCACGATGACCAGGTTATGTTGACTTGGCTCACCATAATCTGAACATTTGACGTGATGTTCTCACGATGAGTATAAGTAAGTGGTCAAACGCCAAGGAGAGTTCCCGTATGAAAGCCTGGAATGACCACTCCGCACTATCATCTAGAATTACTAGTACCACAACAATACACTCCGGGCTGCAGCGTGCAATATCACACTTCAAGATGTCAACAACAACAACAACCACCACTCAGGAGTCAGCCCCGGTCACCCTGACTCTGGCCTATGACAAGGGGATCCACGAGCAGGTACTCACAACGATCATTCACACACGCTACACTTGAGCATCTAGACTTGGTGCTAACTCATGATCAGTACAAATACTCTGACTACCTCCCCGTATATGACAACCAAACGCACTTCCCACCACTGGAGCCCTTCGAGTTCAAGGACAAGGGTGCCGCAGCTGACAAAGCCAAGCCCAACCTGCTGTCCAAGGACAACCCTGCCCTAAAGGTGAGCAAGCTTACGCCCGTCATCGGCACCGAAATCCGAGGCTTGCAACTCTCGGAACTCAACGACGTCCAGAGGGACGAACTCGCCCTCCTCATCGCAGAACGGGGCGTGGTTGTCTTCCGCGACCAAGACTTCAAAGACATCGGAATCGAGAAGCAGAAGGAGTTCGGCCGATACTTTGGGCCGTTGCATATCCACGTAAGCTTGCCCCGCCCTTGCAAAAAGAAACACGCCTTGCTAACAGAGTCCAAGCCGGTTGGATCGCACGTCAAGGATCATCTGGAATTGCACAACATCTACCTCGGCCCAGACAACGAGTACCGGGCGCGCAACAAGAACAACAAGCTCACCACAGTCGGCTACCACTCCGACGTCTCGTACGAGCACCAGACACCCGGCATCACCATCCTAACCCTCCTGTCCGTGCCACCTACCGGCGGCGACACGGCCTGGGCTTCGCAGACAGCGGCATATGAACGCTTGTCGCAGCCCATCAAGAACCTCCTCGAAGGCCTCCGGGCCGAGCACAGCGGGTTTCCACAGGCCGAGAGCGCCAGACGCGACGGGAAGTTTGTGAGGCGCGAGCCGATCAAGTCCGAGCATCCTATCGTCAGGATCCATCCTGTAAGTCGCACTCAGCTTGCAGGTGTCCATGCCAGACACTAACTGTGGGGATTTAGGCGACTGGACAAAAGGCACTGTTCATCAACCCCGGCTTCACGAAGCGCATCATCGGTCTGCGAGACGAGGAGTCGGATGCTCTGCTTAAGCTCCTGTTCAAGGTACGTTGGCTCACATGTCTTACACACCGAGAAGCACCGAGACTAACAGCAGAAAAAAAAGCACATCTCCCTCGGCCAAGACTTCCAGGTCCGCGTCAAGTGGGAGGAAGGCACGGTGGCTCTCTGGGACAACCGCGTGACGGCCCACACGGCTATCACGGACTACAACGTTCACAACCCGCAGGAGGGGCTGCGGCATGGTTTCAGGATCACGACGCTGGCTGACAAGCCCGTTGGGGTAAATGGGCTGGAGTCTACTTGGTGAGAGAAATGACTAGCAGAGAGGCTTAGGAATGAGTTCCTTTCAATGGAGACAAACTATATACATCGAAGCGAAGTTTGCGCTACTGGAGAGCTGTTGTTCTTCCCGAGTGATAGACTAGGACATGCCAAGAGAAACAGACCATGACCTGTCCTGTCCCCAGCTCAGCCTAGTCATTACAAGCATTGGCTGTAGTAATCGTTGCTCTTCGAACACGTGCTTCCGCTGGCACAGGTGGTGCAGCCCGTCCAGCCACTCCCGCCGCACTGGCCGTACTTGGCGACAGTGCATCCCCCCGAGGGCGGCGTGGTCGTTGTCGTGGTAGCCTTGGTCGTCGAGGTCGTCAGTGTAGTGGGCTTTGCGGTGGTGCTCGTGGTCGTCGGCTTGGCCGTTGTGGTGCTGCCGGCCTTGGTTGTGGTCGAGGTCGAGCCGCCGCCGCCGCCCGAGGAGCTTCCGCAGCTCCACACTGCTGGACCGGGCACGGTATAGTTGTTGAAGTTGGAGTAGATCTGGCGGAGGTGTTAGCTGGATCGCTGAAGGGCAGGAAGCAGATGATGTGCTTACGTTCACTGTGTAGCCTGGGTCGGTGTCCTTGAAGGCGCCGGGGATGAGGGCTGTGGGCGACGGGGTTGCGCTGCCGCCACCAGACACGCTGATCTGTGCACACTCGACGTAGAACTACACCAGGTATTAGATTACGTCGTAATGATTGGCTCTTCTCCTTTCACGAAGCGGTGCTTACCTGGGGAATGCCTGCTGGCCAAGGATTGTGAATTGCGAGCGACTGGATGCGGAGAAGATATTCGCCGTCAGGAATGCAGGTCGGAATGTTGTATGTGTAAGAACCTGTAACTGTGGTCAGGGCTGTGCGTGACAGAAGCGGCGGTGCTTCACCTACCCTCCATATCCCATGTTGCCTGTCCGCCGCTGAAAGTAGGACCTATAAGCTGTTAGTTCTGAGCACCGACCCGTGGGATCTTTGTGACTACGCTTACCGATGTCACGGATCTTAAACCATGGTCCGCTTCCGTCGTAGTCTGATGCCTTGCCAGGCGCTTTCGACATATAACTGATGAGTGTCAGGGCGAGAGTCCATATCAATGCCGCTGGCACTGACTCACATTGAGATCGGGCCTTGGTGATACACCGGAGTATCAAGAGTGAATGTGAACTGGTCACCCGCCTTCACACTGACAGTCTGCGTCGACGCACCGCTCGCACCAACGTTGCATCGTAAGTCGTTGGAAGTCAGATCGGTGACGGGCGAGTTGTAGTTCGTGTTCTGGCGAATGTACTGATATACTGGGTATTTGGTCGAGCCGATCGAGAGCTGCTGGAAGATGTAGTGAGCTGAGACGTCGCTTACAGCCAGCGACAAGGCTGCCAGACTGATGAGGTTCTTCATGATTATGTTCGGAGGTATTCCCGGGTCTGATATTGTCTTGGCGTGCGTGCAGAACGGTAGTGCTCTCGTCTATCTCGGTATTAAAAGAGGCAAATGTCTATATATATATCTATATACATGTGCGAAACTGGACACGGACGGCAGCCCATGAAGAGTAAACCCACGTCTTGGTCTAGTCAGATACGGGAGAGGAAATTCGTTCCCAGAGAACCGCCGCATTAGGAAACATGGCGCTTTCGCTCCCGACAGGGGCGTCGCATCGATCGCAGCAGCGATGGCAAGACATCAAGCGGCCCGTCAACCGACTTCGAACAGCATGGAAACTTGTACCTAGAACCAGGAAAGTCGCACCAGAAAACTGGTCCTGTGATAGAAGAGCTTACGCGAACCACCACTTGAGGTCCATTCCGCCGACAAGCCGCGGATGGCTACGTCCGCATACTAGAAAGAGACGAGGCCAGTGACACGTCGACCAATTGGGCAGGGGGGTTTTATATTAGCCGGCCGGCAACATACCCCACAACCAGGTCGCAGTTGATGGAAGCATTGCTGGACCATGGGGTGCATGCGCGCCGAGACAACCGAAACCCGGAAAGGAGTGTGCAAGTACACAGCTAAACCGGGAGGGGCCAGAAGGGCTCAAGCAAGCTCCCAATCTGTCGCACATAAGAAAGCACCCTCGTGCTGACCGACAAGACAGCGTCATTGATCTCCCGGCAGGCTGACTGCAAATGGGCATTGTAAAATGCGAGTGGACTCGAAAGTGTAGGATGAAATGCTGTATATGTTCAGGATGTAGCTAGTTTCTCTATCGCTTGCTGCTGGGTTTCGCATTGAGGTCAATGTCGGCTACATTGTGCTCGAAGGCGCAAGGTCGCTTGACGTCCCCTTACTCATCAAGCTTGATGATAGTCGGATCCCAACAGACAGGATTGTACCCGTCTGTCTCGAGTTCGCTCACTTCCGAGTCGGTCAGCTCGAAGTCGAACACATCGGCGTTAGCCTTGATCCGCTCCGGAGTGACACTCTTGGGCAGGGGAATGTAGCCCTTTTGCAGGCTCCAGCGGATGAGCACCTGAGCCTGGGACTTTCCATACTTCTCCGCGAGCTTCTTGAGGACGGGCTCGTCCCATCTCTCGCCTCGGACAAGCGGACTGTAGGCCTCGACTGCGACACCTCTTTTCTTCAACCACTCCGTGATATCGCTCCGGGCACACCAGGGGTGAATTTCGTACTGTCCGACGCTCAGGATGCCGCCCTTTCCAGGTCCGCCTCTCTCTTCCTCCAACTCGGCGATATGGCGCTCCAGCTCGTCCAAATGGTGGACACCGTAGTTACTGACGCCGATAGAGCGCACCTTCCCAGCCTCTACGGCCTCTACCAGAGCTCTCCAGCCGCCCTTCCGCGCTTCGGAGCCACCGTAGGGAGCATGCAACAGCATCAGATCGATGTAATCGAAACCTGTCTCCTCCAGTGTCTTGTCGACCTGGGCTTTGGTGAGTTCGTAGTTCACCTTTCGGACCTTGGAAGTGAAGAAGATGGACTCGCGCGGTATTGAGGAAGCGAGCTGCCGAACAGCAGCAGCAGCACCGCCTTCATTGCGGTAGGAAGCGGCCGAGTCGATCTGGAAGGTTAATGAGATAAGTGCTACACACTTGGAGCCACCCTTGGGCCAGATGAAGTCCACGGCTGAGTAGTGTGACGTACATGACGATAGCCCTGTTTTAACGCTTCGGTCACCACCTCTGTAGCTTGCTCAGGGGGCCTTTGAGCCAGACGAGTCAGCAAATGGACCGCCAATAAGGAAGGGTACACCCTTTCTCTCTCACGTTTTCCAGAGCTGGAAAAAGGTTAATGATGAACTCGTAGTTAATTCAAGAGTGACGGAAAAACTCACTCCATATCCCAACCGTGGAATCTCGTAGCCGCTTTTGAGCTTGATCGTGGAGTCGCGACTGAGTTTCGCCATTTTGATAATGTGCTGCCAAAAAGCCTCAACCTGCTGCCGAGAACACCAGTGACAGAGGGTTGTTTGCACTGTGACGTTCTCTCCTAGATCGGAGTCACACCAACGACAAAAAAAGAATAAGTCACTTAGATAATGGCTACTGTGAACGGCGTCAAAAGTAACAAGAGGCAAAAGAAACAAGGTAGCACAGCAACAAGTCGTTGCATGAGCCCGCTGGCAATCGGAGGATTCTCCCGCGGTTCGGGGTAATCGCGACCGGACGTTTGTCACACCTCGTGTCGTCATATCCGCTAATCGCATAGATGACAGATCCACTGCAAAATTGCATGTTATTTAGTTTATGTACAGTAAGGTAGGTACTGATGGCAAAGGTAAGGTAATCAGAAAACTCCATCAGTAAAGTCGACCACAATGGCCTTCTCCAGAACCGACCCAGCGACCTGCAAGAAGGCTTTATGTGACGGATCGACCTTCACATAGTAATCCCGCTTCTCCAGTGAGTCGAACTCAACGACGAAAGCATACGAGATTCCGTTCTTGGAGTCGTCATGTCAGCACTCAATCTGGTCTTCAAAATGACGGGTCTAAGTAAGGGGCGAGCGAATTGAAGTTTGAGACGTACCTGCAAGCCCTCGATTGAGTTGTCTCTACCTCCAGTCAGGGAACGGATGTATGGTTTCTGGGTGACGGGATCAATGCAGGTGTCCTTGAGGGCCAGCATCCGACGATTCGTCTTTGAGTATGATAGCGCTGGTCAGATTGAGGCATCGCAGCACAGGCAGCACAGCATACACCACCGGATAACTCACCTCTGCGATGGCATCGGCTGCAACAGTGTCCTTGAACTGGAACATAACGATGTGGGTGACACCACCGTGCCTCGAAATAGGATCGTATGCGCCGAGGTTGAGGGGGTTGGCGAGCATAAACAAGCTGCCTAAGCAGAAGATAGCCACAATGGCCAGGACCGTCACGTTATTTCTGGCCATATCCAGCGCCTTCATCTCGGTGCTAAAGTGAGGTAAGGTAGGATTAAAGGATCAGCTCAGGAGCAGATTGTTCACTCCAAGCTTCATCTCAGCTACTACTATTAGCTCAAGTGCTAGAGCTGGTGGCTGCCACGTGACTACGCGTCAAGGTTTCACGGCCTCGACGTCGGCGAGGTTGATACCTACTCGCTACCTTACAAGCTTTTACTTTGTGAAAGTATTGATGGATACTCGACCATCGAGCTAAAACATGGATTATCAAAGAGAGGTGATGATTGACACGCTTC
Organism: Coniochaeta sp. PMI_546; assembly: GCA_021432605.1. Classification (NCBI taxonomy): domain Eukaryota; kingdom Fungi; phylum Ascomycota; class Sordariomycetes; order Coniochaetales; family Coniochaetaceae; genus Coniochaeta; species Coniochaeta sp. PMI_546. The sequence goes on along the minus strand of MU271158.1, from coordinate 135,998 downwards.
CGGAGCGACTCTCGACACACTTCAGGTCTTGGCCCTCAAACATCACCTTGCCTGATGTCGACGGGTTGAGAGGGAGAATCCTCTTTTCGGCGGCTGAAAGCCAGCACATGAGAGTATTTGCTTGAAGATACATATGATACAGACCTATCCTTTACATACCTACATTAGACCGTAGTAATATCAGACCCAAAGGCAAATAACTTCCGATGACGTTCTACCTAAGGTACCTAGGTACTGCCAAATATGCAGTCACTGGAACAATGCCCCACCTCAGCTGCGAGCAACCTTAAATTACCCCGCCACATCGTCACTGTCAAGACAAAAACGCTGGCATCTGAGCGCAAGCGACGAGCCAAAAGCACACCACAGCCCTTCAACCTTGTAGCGCGCCACATCTCAGTTGGCGAACCTTCGAAATACACACTGCGATAACACACACACCTGAGAATACCGGTATCTAGGCACCATGCGGCTCGTCGGCTCCAAGAAGGCGATTGCAGACCTTCTGGACCTCGGCGGAACAGAGGACGACATCGTGTCGCTGCTCCCCGAAGAACCCGAGGACATGGCAAGTACTTGTCGCCATGATCCCATCCGGCCGTGTGGCTCTAACGCAAGCAGTGGCATGCCAACAACCTCATAGCTCCCGACGACATCATCCGAGCCCACGCGATTCGCAAGGTGACGCGCACGACGAACACTGGCAGCACGAGTTCAGAACGAGTACACACAGACCTAACCATACGGGTAACCTCGACCTTCTTCGACCCGGCGGCCTCAGCACTGCACGTCTCTGGAACCGTGGTGAAGGAGAACGGCTATGTGGCCATTGGACAATATCACACCCTCGACCTCGAGCTCAACCGAGCATTCACACTCCTCAAGCCTGGCGGGTGGGACAGCGTAGCACGAGAAACACTACAAGAGGCCCTCCGGCCAGAATCAGGCGACGATCTCGCGGCGGTAGTCATGCAGGAGGGGCTGGCAAACATATGCGTCATCACCGAGTTCCGGACAGTGCTCAAGCAGCGCATCGAGCACAGCATACCCAAGAAGCGCAGTGGGGCTTCCGACATGGACTCGGCCACCAAGGCCTTCTTCGACAAGGTCCTCAACACGTTATTACGGGCTGTTGACTTTGATCCAGCCCATCCACGCACCCTCCTGCTGGCCAGCCCTGGCTTTGTCGCGACAGAGTTTAGGAAATACATCCTCGACCTGGGACAGCGGACGTCAGATAAGAAGCTGATAGGCCTCGCAAAGGCGTCGATGGTGGTACACACTAGTTCCGGACATGTGCATGCGCTCAACGAAGTGCTCAAGAGCCCGGAGGTGCAGGCGAAGATGAAGGACAAGAAGTTCTACGGCGAGACGAGGTTGATGGACGACTTCTACACTCGTCTGAGGAAGGATGATGGTCGTGCGTGGTACGGCCTCAAACCGGTGACGAGGGCGGTCAACGAGGGCGCCATTGGTCCTGGAGGAGGCACGCTGCTCATCAACAACTCGCTGTTTCGGAATATGGATGTTGCGACGAGGAAACAGTACGTTGACCTTGTAGACAAGGTCAAGGCTGCAGGTGGAGAGGCGAGGGTGTTGAGCAGCGACCACGAGAGCGGACAGAGGTTAGACGCGCTGGGTGGCATTGCAGCCATCCTCAGCTACCCGTCGTACGACCTCGATGAAGATCCGGAAGAAGAAGAAGACGAAGACGGTGGGGATGGGGGAGAAAATGGCACAGCGGAAGGGACGACAGTTCTATAGCGCAACAAGCAATTTGAGGCGGTGCAGCTTACGCATGCTGCGTCCTAACCATACGGACTGCTTGCTGAGTCTTAGTATCATCAACCTTATATATTATGCCACGACTCGAGAAACTTCATTCACCTCGACGTACTACCAAGAAAGAGAAGAAAGCCCAGTCCGACTAGGATGTGGACGTATGCTCTTTCTCACCTTGACAAAGAGTAAGCAGGAATATTTCTAATCTGGGCACATACCAGGGAGTTCTCAACCTGAAGTCTCTTATATGGTATATGGGGCACAAGTGGTGGATGCCAAAAAAGACTGAGGGTTTAAAACACGGCTGGATTCAAAGATGCAGGAACGCGCCCATCGTCCCTTCCCATGGCTGCAGAGTACCGCTGCGGTGGTCAGCCTTATCGGCATTCAGAGGCTCCGTCCTGCCGTCGATGACGCAACCGTACAACGGTGTGGAGATTTCCCAATGCGCTGCTGGGGCTGTTCTTGACAGGCATTGGAATGCTTTCATGTGTATTCGAAAAGAGAATGAAGTCGATATATGTCATGTCAACAGCACACTAAAGAGAGGGCAGACAATGCCGTCCTCGCCGAACTGAATTGCATGATGGAGTGACTGACAGGACAGGACTTGGCGAAATCAAGCTTGCGGGAATGCGGGATGGGTCGCTTGTCAAGCTCCAAGCGAGTTCCCACCTGCCATGATCCATCTCCATCTTTCCGCGTCTTGTCTCCATCCCGGATCCTTTCAATTTCTCGACCAAACGCCTGGACTCTGCACGTGTAGACTCTAATCCCAGCAAGCTGTCTGTCAGCTTGTCTCACCCATTCGTTCCTTGCAGATATGAGATATCCGAGAATATCAACAGGACCGCGCTACAAGACAACGAACTGACGGACGACGGACTTGTCGCAAAACTGGCAAGAGTACAGACTTCCAGTCCTCGAACTGACCCGCCTGAACAACTCTCGGCACGTTCGGATCTCCGTTGCGCCGCGCAGGTTATTTTCGAAGATTCCGCCCACTGCTTATTTTCACCACCGCTTCCAGCTGGCCAGATCGTACACTCCAAATCCGCTGCCGTTCCGCCGAGAAGTCGAATTGGTAGAATGTCGATTCTCACAGGCTGACACAGCCTTAGTGAGCTTGGCTAAGCACCAGAGCTGCAGAGTCTGGTCCAGTGATCCTGTCGCCGGACTGTGCCGCACATGCCGGGCAAGCCACATCAGCGATGGCGCCCATATTGTCCGTCTTTAGGTCGGGTGCCGACCGCAGACAGCAGCACCAGCAGCAGGCACAAGAACAAATCGAAGATGACCACAGAGATGTCACAGTTGCGGATACAACAAGCACCTCTCTTCCTTCCTCTGACGGTCGCGAGCCTTTTCCACCGCTTCCGCGCGATTCTCCTAGAAGCCGCATGAGCCGGTATCCTGCCAACGGCCGCGCAGGTAGGTCGCATATTTCCTTGTATACCATACCGTACACTCGATGTTTCCGAGAATACCTCTTTCCAATGCGAAAAATACTTGTAGTCTCCATAATGTGAACAGTGCGTCCTGCACGGCCGATCATGCTACTTCACTATGCCGCAGTCGAATACGCGTATTGGTGACCAACACCGACTCCAGAGCTGACGTCGCCCAACACCAGGCACCGACAATTCGAGCGCGCCCTCGCCCAAATTAGCCCGGAGGACGTCATCACGGTTCTCGACAAACAACACTCCAGCGGGGCTGCGGGACAGAGCCAAGGAAAGGTCGCGCGACGGCGAGACGGAGAAAGACAAGGAGGCGGAGAAGGGGGAGGGTGAGAAGAGGACCAACACGGCGACAAGCGATAGCGGCACGCGAGCAGTCGCCATACCTACCAGGGCATCTCAGCCCTCGCCGCCAGCTCAATCGACAGGTACCCCGACCGGCACTTCAATTGACCCATTGTCTCAGGTGCGTTCAGTCCGCATTGCGCCAGGTCACGGATTGCGTAACACGCCATGCAATCAAGGTGGCCCTCTCTTGGGGCAGCCAGTAGATGCTAGGGCACACCACTCCTGTCTGCCCTTGTTAACATGGATGCGAGCGATTCACCGCTACCCCTGAGCACGGCGAGACCTCGGTTGCAGGAGAACAGTATGCTAACTCGGTCCTGCTTGGCAGCATATATTTATGAGGACGAACACCGATCATACAATACCGCAGCGACTACGGAACCCTCTACGACCCGAGAGCCCATCTGGAGACGCCCTCTCACCGCTTTACTCAGACCTCTTCCCCAAACAGGCGACGCCGACTGGTGATGCAGGGAGCTTCAAGAAGAGGGGATTTCTCGGCCGCCTCAGCATGCCAGGCATGCCTGGTAGAGGCAAGAAGAAGGACACCGACGACACCCTCGACTCCGACTCCGAGCTCGGCACTGATGGCGCGAGCGCGAGAGTGTTCAGCCAGGCAATCGCCGCCCCAGGAGCTGGCGGCGGCTATATGCCCCAGCACAAGGAGCCTCCTCGGTACATCCGGACCAAGGCCTACAATAAGAAGGTCCGCGAGTTCGGCCAGATGTTCCTCGCCCAAGAGCTCGTCGGTACACTACCACCTGGCAGCCAGACTGGTGAGAACGGCGCGGCTGCATCTCTTGATGCCACGCACGATGCCACGAACGGCGGCAAGAGTAGCGCTTCCGTGGCAAGCAGTTCAGCCAAGGGCAGCGCCATTAAGGGCCCGCGGCAGACAGGTGGAGCAATATGGGCAACCGAGTTTAGCAAGGACGGCAAGTATCTTGCCGCTGGCGGGCGCGACCAGGTTGTCAGGGTGTGGGCGGTCATATCAACGGCCGAAGAGCGCAAGGCACAAGAGGAGGAAGAGCTCTCGAATGGTGGCAGCGGAGAGAGGCTTAGTGCGCCTGTTTTCATGGAAAAGCCGTTTCGTGAGTTCAAGGGCCACACCGGAGAGATCTTGGACCTGAGCTGGAGCAAGAATAACTTCCTCCTGTCGTCATCGATGGACAAGACGGTGCGTCTATGGCACATCAGCAGGACTGATTGCCTCTGCACCTTCAAGCACAAGGACTTCGTCACGAAACTCGCTTTTCATCCGCGAGATGACCGGTTCTTCCTTGCTGGCTCGCTTGATACCATGTTGCGGTTATGGAGCATTCCGGACAAAGCAATTGCGTACTCGGCTCAGCTACCAGACCTAGTGACTGCGGTGGCCTTCTCTCCTGACGGCAAGACTGCCATTGCCGGTGTGCTCAGTGGACTATGTCTCTTCTTTGACACTGAGGGTTTGAAGTTCCAGACGCAGATACATGTGCGGTCGTCACGCGGGAAGAACGCCAAGGGGAGCAAAATCACCGGTATTGCCACTATGATCGTCTCGCCGCATTTTCCGTCCACTTCATCGCAAAGGACCAGCACGCTCCCGCACCGTACGTCGTCGGATCTTGCGGGAGACGTCAAGATATTAATCACATCCAACGATAGCCGGATCCGCATCTACAATATGCGAGACAAGTCACTTGAACACAAGCTGAAAGGCCATGAAAACGTCTGCAGTCAGATTGCTGCCTCGTTCTCCGACGACGGCAAATACATTATATGCGGCAGTGAGGACCGAAAGGCTTTCATATGGAATGTGGCAGCCACCGCAGCTGAGCTAAACACAGACAAGAAACCCTACGAGTGCTTCGCTGCCCATCCTGACATTGTTACCACCGCCATCTTTGCGCCAACAAAAACTCGCATACTCCTCAACGGTGGTGGAGACCCCATCTTTGAACTCTGCAACCCTCCTCCCGTCACTCTGATGAGCCTGCAGGAGGCCGCCAGTGCCACCACCAGCCAGGTTGCTCTCAGTACCGGCGAGATGGCTGCGAGTGCGGAGGCGGGAACGGCTGTTACTAGCGGCACCGCGGCGCCTCCTCCTTCGAGGCGGCCAGAGGAATCCCCCGCATACATCGCTCGCTCAACACACTACGACGGAAATATCATTGTGACCACGGACGATACAGGCATCATCAAGGTCTTCCGACAGGACTGCGCCGCCGTCAAGCGCAAACATGACAACTGGGAGACTGCCAGCTCTACTTTCGGTCGCAAACAGAGCCAGAGCATTGGCGGTGGCTTCAGCGTCGGCGGCCCCGGTCTCGGTCGCAGCGCCAGTATCCTTACTCGCACGAGTGTCGGTAGCGCCGCCCACAGCCGGAGAGGCAGCATCAGTCAAATGGGTTCGAACTCGGCCGTTGCGTCTCCGCAACTGGGGGCCTTTAACGCGGGTCACTCTGAGAGGATCCTATCGTGGCGCCAAGGCATAGAACGCAACGGTGTCAACAGACCGGTCAGCTCGATCATGGGTAACGCCAGGACTAGTGAGCGATCGCTGAGCCCGAGCAAGTCAAAGACAGCGCTTGGCAGTGCCAGCGAGGCCCGGAAGCAGCCTTACGCCAACTCAGGCAGGCCTGGTGGTGGTGGCGCAATCACGAGTCCCACTTCGAGCACCTACGGCAGTACCGCCGGCGATAAGGGCTCACTGCGTATGTCTCGAGAGCTGCTGAGGCAGAAGTCCAAGGAGAAGGAGAAAGAACAGGATGGGCCCGCCGAGCTGCCTACACCCAGCTTCTCCTTCGTCCCCGCCGGCGCGGAAGACGATCAGCTACAGCTCGATCCGGCCGGCGCTAGCTTTTCCTTCTGGAACCTCAGTCGGTGGCGGAACATGGCGACGAGGAACAGTAGTGGTCAGAACCCGGGACTGAAAGCGATAAGCGATCACAGTAGTCATAGCCCGCGGTCCAGATCCGGCATTCGAAGCCCCGACAAGGAGACAGCGCCCTCGCCGTTGGGCGCAACCAGCGATGAGAAAGTGAACGCATCAGAGAAAGATTCCAAAACCCGTCGCAGATCTCTCGGTACTCCAAAAAGTCCATCTTCACCCACGTCAGACCCTGCCGAAGACGGTTCACGTCGCCGTCCTGCATCAGCCTACTTCCCGCTGGCGCCGACGACCACGGGCGTCCAGCCAATCCCGAGCATCCAGCTACCCGACGACGACCCCGCATGGCAGGGAGACAGCGGCAGCGAACTGTCGCCGTACGGGGAGGGCATCTACAGCCGCGGCAACTCGATCGCCAGCAAGCTGACGTCGGAGCTGAACTTTGAGAGGGACCATGTGCTCGAGGCGGACGGGGGGGAGGAGGAGGAGCATGAGATGCGGTGCCGCAAGTGCGGGGGCAGGGAGTTCAAGGCTAAGCGCGTCGCTGGGAAGCAGACTCTGAGCTGTGGGAGGTGTGGGGAGTTGGTTGATGATTGAGATGGGGGATTGTGGTGAATGATCATGTGAGACGCTTGGGTACGATAATGTGGCCGCCGCGAGCGGCAGGAAACTTTGTATATTAACGGGTTGGGAAAAGCATTTTGAAGTAGACGGAGGTCAACACTGGTGGACATCGCTGTCCTTGATAAAAGGTTCTGATCTTGTCGCACATCAAATGTGATCAACTCATCGGCACCATGCGCCAGCTGCCACTGATGCGGGATGTTGTGAGTTTGTGAGTTGGGCGACCCTGGATCAACCCTCTTCTCTTGACTTGTGGTTTCAGGAGGCCGCAAGTGCCTGGTCCACTTCACGTCCCCTCGTCTCGCGATGGTTGCTCAAGTGCAATCGTGGTCCACATCGGTGCTCGGCCGGCTCCTGTGCGAGGTCAGACAGTATATCAAAGCGCACTATGACGATCTCACATGCTCGGCGCTTATACTAGGCTTCTTCCACACCACCATCCCTGGAGCTGTGGTCATCTGTCTTACTCGGCCCCCAACCAACGGCCCTGCTAAGCGCCCTGCCAATCACCATCACCGTGGGACCAGTCGGTGGCCCTGCCCGTTGAAACGCTGTGTACCTCTTGTGGCAAGGCCTCTCTTCGAGACTCTGGGAGCTCGGTTATAGATGTGACGAGCCCGAGTAATCATGGTTCATAGCCTTGCTGTCTTTCGATAAGAGGTGTTGCTCACCGAGTCCATTCCTCTTACCTCGCGTGTGTACATCGCAGCCGCGATGTACAATCTCAAGTGGACTCGAGTATCGCAGCAGTTTGGCCGTCGGAGTAGCGGCTCCATGGAAGCGGCCTGTGTTAAGAAGCATGCATGTCCCGCAGCCGTGATTGCTCATGTGCTCAGCCTCTGTTTCGACTGTCCATGCAGCTTGTAGCGCATGTGTTGGTGCGGCAGTTTGTTGTCCTTGGTGCGTACCCCTATCTGGCCCACTGCATCTTAGCCTCTCAACTCACAGCTTCTTAGCCCCCTGCACAGTACGACAGGACGGGGACCTGATGCTATGTCGCTCCCTTGATAGGCGGAAAGAGCGGATGCTGGTCCACCGAGAGCTCCTCTTGAACTCGTGCCCCTGGCAAGACGCCATAGAGTGGGTTTGACGGCTGTTCTTAGCTTGTTACGGTGTCTGGGGCAGTACTAGTTCAAGACTAGTGACGACCCTGGTACTCACCAGGGTGTGACTTGGAGGAACGGAGGCCTCAGCGTTACGCTTTGAAGTCTGACAGATATTCTCGCGGTGTACCAGTGTGGGAGCAGGTATCATGAACCTCAGATATTGACCACACCACCAAGGTAATGGCACCCGGCATATCTAGCTACTTTCGATGAGCGATTCGCTCTACTGCAAACCTTAGACGGACTGAGTGTCACCTCTGTTCCTCCTAAGCGCTGGAGAGGTGTTTGCTAGACAGAAATAGGATGAATGATACTCAGGGGTATCTGCTCATCTTGCCAAAGATGCTCCCCCCATTCTCTTAGTCGCCCGGCCCGGCGGGCGCCATCTAGTCCATGGAGCGGAAGAAGGACGTATAAATGCATGAAGTCTCTCACCATCAGTGAAATCTATCTGTCAGACCGATCTTCCACTGCTATAGTGACCACCGATCAGTCTGCGTCTCCGTCACACATACGTCAAAATAATAGCAGCAGCCCCTTTCTCGAACACACAGAGTGACAACCGCTGCGCGATGGAAGAGCAGCAGACCTCGTTCCAGTTCGGTGTCGAGATTGAGCTCCTCCTTGGCAGTCGGAAGAAGACACATGCCAACTGGAAGTCGCTCGCCAAAGACTTGAGCAAGCGACTTCAGAAAGCTGGCATCAGCAACCACGTCAACGAGACCAATGACATGTCTCATGACAACTATAGGGAGTGGTCTATCGTCCAAGAAGTTACCATCCCCAGCCAGCCGGCTAAGAGCCTGTGTACACTCTGCCCCCTTCCCCTATCTCACCACCGCAAACTCATACTAAATGTCATGACTAGGGGGTCTCGAGCTTGTCTCACCAATATACGCAGTCTACAGTTACTGGGGGGCGGATCTCGAGGCAATCTTCGCCGTCCTACAGTCATCGTTCACCCTCGTACCTTCACCCAACTGCAGCACCCACGTGCACATCTCAGGTACGCCCTCGCCGTTCTCAGGCCTGGAACTGGCCGCCCTGTCAAAATCAATTCTCTACTACGAGTCAGCCCTTGATCGCGCTTTCCCTCCGATCCGGCAGTCGTCGACGTCATACTGGTGCCAGAGCAACAGGTCCAACCCAGCCCTGTCGTGTGCCTCCCTGCCGGACTGCATATCGGCCATCGACGCAGCTGCCTCAGGTGACCCTCGCCCTGTGGTGGAGCTCATGAATCTGTTTCCGGCGGCGTCAGCTTACGGACGCGCCCACGGGAAGAAGCGCGACTTTGTCCGCGGCAAGGTGTACAAGTGGGACTTGACGGGTGCTCTAGTTGCGGGGCGAGGCGACGTCGAGTTCCGTCAGGCTCCTGGGTCGCTGTCGGCCGAGGAGGCGGCTGGTTGGGTCACACTGGCCGTGGCGTTCGTTGCTGGGGCAGTTGGGCACTATGGGTTGCTGTTGAGTGCGGAGAGTATTGAATCCGAAGATGGTGCGTCTAGCGAGGAGCTGTGGGGGTTACTAAGTGCTGGAGCCGCTGCTGTAGGATGGGAGAGTCTCGGTGGTATTGAGTCACTTTTTCAAAGTGACTCTTGAGTCCAAGTCTGGTGTGGTGAGTCTCGCAATGACATGAAGGAGGTTCAGTGCTCAAGATCTGGTACTAAGTAATACATATGGTTGGCCTTTTCTAAATATGCTTCGTACTTCACATGCGATACATCCAGACATTTGAAGTCTCTGTCAATCTCATCTCCCTTGCGTGTGAACAATTTTATCTCATAACATTTGTCTTCAAGTCATTCCTACCTTCAACAGCTAACTCAAGTTATGAGCTCAAGAGTCTTCATCTTCTGAAAATTTTCATCACACCTTCAAGCTGGTAGGCAGTAGTCAGGGGTAAGCAGTGTAAAGTGATGCGCTGGACCATTTCTTACCCCTTAAGTGAAAGGGCTGCTGTCAGATCCGGCAAATACTCGCCTATCTAGCCGCGATTCTATATAGCATGCACAATATTCCAATTTCCTCGTGTAGGCTAAACCTTGCGGCTGCCATTAAGGAGCGGGGTCTGCTGCTTTCCCCTGAAAATCGTGATATCATTGTCATTGTTCTTCTATACGACATCACGGCCCGTGTGAGGAACGGCACCAGAAAAATGGCCATCTCGTCGGAGAACGGCATATGTCTCTCCCCAAGGTTTCGGAAACAGCACAGTATATAGCTGTAAATTCACACACTCTTCTAGGACCATGTTCAGATTAGGGAACGTCTAGTTAGCTTACTCTCCATCTCTCTCCCAACCCTTCTCTCCTGGCAGTATCATCGTCGCGCGCCATGTATTCTTCCATAGTCATAGCCGGGCTGGCAGCCATGGTCTCAGCTGACTGTAGCCGGGAATTCCTCACGAAGGCAACAGACCAATATGTCGCCGCACAGACAGCTGGCCAGAGCAACACGGTGTCTGCATTCTCCACCAGCAATGTGACATACACCGAGAACAACAAGCCAGTGACCATCAAAACGAGCACCCTGTCACAGCCCATCAAGATCGACTTCAGCCGCAGTGCCCACGACACTGTGCAATGCGCCACGTTCACCGAAATCATCGCAGCCAGCAACCCGCACCCATATGTCATTCACACGAGGATGGTGTTCACAAATGAGAAAGCGACGCTCATCGAGTCCGTGGTCACTGACAATGGCGACTGGCTCTTCAACGCAACTGGAACACTTGAGCTCAACGCACCTGAGCACTGGGACCCCATCCCGAAAGAGAAGCAAGACTCTCGGGCCACCATCCAAGCCGCCGGTGACGCCTACTTTGACCGGTTTGGCAACGTGAGCGTCACTGTTCCTTGGGGTCCACCATGCTATAGACTGGAAGGTGGCCTCCCCGCCCGAGGTACGCTGAACGGAAGTGACTGTGTGATGGTGTGGCCTAGCACAATCCATGTTCCGTACAGGCGGTACGTAGTCGACGAGACACTAGGCTTCGTTGACATATTTGTTGGATTCCCTGGGCTTGATAGGACGCAGGGCAACGATCCGATGCCGGACAGTCACGCATTTAGGGTGGAGGGTGGAAAGATCAAGTATTTGCACACTGCGTCGGCGTGTATCACAGAGGGTTGTGGGTTGAATGGGACGACGTTTGGGCGCAGATGGCAGCGAAATCTGCTGAAGACCTTGCGTCAATGAAAGGACTCTGCAGTATGGGTTAGTGGAGGTGAGAGACGCAGTGCAAAGCGACCAGTCCAAGGACTTCAAGTCCATATAGGTAGACTGATGAATATTGTTGGTCAAATCTCTACACATTTCAATACCAGTGCCTTCGATGTGAAGTTGGAGGCTTAGCGATCTCTTATAGCTTCTCTCCAAAGAAAAGTTCAGCGATGCTTGTCGGATACAACCAGATTATAATGGGTATTGAGTTCCACCGTCAGTTGTTGCAATATAACTCGATTAGACAAGACCGGTACACGTATAGGCGGCAAGGTTGCCTTTTGTGTCTCCAGACAGAATCTCAGTTTTCCCCGAAGGAACGCATCCAGATCTGCAGAAGGATCTGAAAGCGAGCGCTCTGCCACAACTAAAGGCCAGCTGACTCCGTAAATGCCGGGAGTTGCGACTGGCAAAATGATACGACCCTGCGAAGCAACGTCGAATACGATGGATCGGCAAAACCGAGACCATATGACACCTACGTATAAAGTCGGGGACGACAACCGAGAAACCGCAAACCTTTAAGATCAGCGAGGCAGGCGCATTACAGCTGTTGAATAATTAAGGAAGGTGAAGTGCCATCATCAGTCTGAACTCAATCAGCCTGTTTACCTCAGTTGCTGCAAAGTTGAGATTGGACCAATTTTCGCATCAACACATTACAATATTCCGCCATTGTTTACATCTCGGCACAATGGTCGCCCAAGCAATACTCATTGCGATGGCATGCACCGCCATAGCCTCACCTGTCTCCCCTCAAGAATCGTGCCCAGCAACAGGCCTTTCCAAAGGCTTCAAACTCGTCATCAGCGTGACCGACATCACGAAAGACTTCAAGGACTCACCGGTGCACGGAATGCAGCTCAGCGAGATACACATCGGCGCAGGCCTCAATGCACCCATCCCGCTCAAGAACGGGTCCAACTTCTTCTCCAGCGGCAACGGGACGATCCTACTAGAGAGCACTGCTACCAACCCTTACGCTATCGACATGTCCGACCAGCCTGAGGTAGGGGATCCAACCTTGTACGACCTGGGCGTCAATATTGGCACGGGAACCAAGGGCTTCTCTGTCTCCAGCAAGCAGGCGCATCACCGTCGGTGTCCGGCGTTGCAAGCTCCGAGAACAGGCACGTTTGCCATCTGCGACCAAGGGTTTGAGGCTTATGCGCATCCGAAGCAGGTGCTCAAGTTTGTCGAGGCTAGGCAAGGTGATTGGTACCTCGCGGAGCACATGCCGGAGAACTGTACGGCGGTCGGGCTGTTACCGCAGTGTACTGATCTGCCTGGGTTGGATAATGGGACGTATGAGGTCATTCCGGACTCACAGTGTTATGCTGACCCAGTTGTGACTGTGGACTGGTCCAAGTACTCGGCATGTCGGTGATGCTATGGGGTGGGATGTTTTGGAACTGATATTGGTGGAGATCGTTACATGATAATGGTTTTCTTGCGCATGATGAACGATGAGCTTGATGGACCATGCTGTTCTGGAACGCGGAAATAACTGGTCTTTTACCACAATAAGGTGCAGAAGGAAAAAGATACTGTCCAGTCTGCAGTCATAGTAGAGCTGACCATCTTAGCGCGTTTCCAATGGATATCTCAAAATGCATTAATGCAAGGCACCTACGAGACGCATAAAGCTGGCAGGTATAGGGTAGCTCGGCAAATCCTTGGCCCGGGTGTGGCGGAATGACGTCGCTGTACAAGAACCCTTTTGGGCACTGTAAGTGCTCTCACCATGACGTCAAGGCAAGTGGTTGTTACCATATTATCATAACTGGCCGCCCCTAGATAACGTCTTTCCTAGTCCAAACTGATAATAGCTTCAAAAGAAAGGAATAGACCTAACTCATCAGCCCAAGTCAACATCACCATCATCCACAATGTCAGCGAACTACAACCAGACTGCCCCCGCCGGCACCACCGGCTACAACGACCCCGAGGGTACTCACGGACCTCACAGCAACCGTGTCGCCAACGCAGTAGACCCCCGAGTCGACTCTGACAGAGACCATCGCGGCGCGCCAGTCGCAGGTGCGACAGGCGCTGGTACCGCCGGCTACGGGGCATCGACCACTACAGCCGGCGCAGGCATCGGAGCCTCCCACGGCACACACGCAGCCGACACGACATCGGCAAGCGTCACCGGAAGAGAGAACACGGGCGAGCGAGCAGCGCGCGGCATCAAGGGCGTCTTTGCGCAGGGCCACGTATGTGCATACCCGCTCCTCACTTGTGTGTGAAGAGGTAGCTAACAAATACCAGGGCCTGGGCGAGTCTCTGAGAGGCAACATCAACTCGGCCATCGACAGCCTGACGGGCGACAAGGCCAAGCAGGCGCACGACGAGGAGGTGGCGCGCGGAGGGTACAGGGAGTTCGCCAACAAGGAGTTTGAGAAGAAGGGGACGATGGATAAGGCGCTGTAGGAGGATGGCGACGGAGACTATGATACCCGGTGGTTGTGCGCAATGTTTTCTCTCCCTTATTTCTGCTCTTCCGCCTGTACCTTATTGCACCGCCTTGATGATATGGCGATGATGCCAGTGTGGTGGCATGGCTTGAGGTTTTTCCTAGACACATGAAGTGAGGTTCCTACGTACTATGATTAGTGGAGGGCTTTGCTACCGAGGGTCGATACACAAGCCGCCATTATTAGGAATCGACTGTTAGTTACAAATAAGACTACAGTCGGTAACCGTTCTCTATTACATCCACTCGTTCCACTGTGAACCCTAACCCGGCGTCATATCGCCAGAATACCACACACAGTAAAAGGGAGTTCTCTCGCGAAACACGAGTCAGTCACCCACAGAATAACTTGAGCCCCATCCACTTCCCTTCGCACAACCGCTCTTCAGTCGTCCCAACGTGAGTCAACACCAAGCCCAGCCATGGGTCTAAGTCGTCGGTCTGTTGGTCTAGCGGTATGATTCTCGCTTAGGGTACACCCTGAAGCTCAGCTTGCGAGAGGTCCCGGGTTCAATCCCCGGACAGACCCTTTTGCTGTCCTGCTGGTCAGAATGGGGCGAGTGTTTTTTTTGTGTATTTATCGACCTAAACCACGTTGAGCCTGCTGGGATTTGTAGTGTGGGGACCAGTTTCCTTTTTGGTTTCCGACTCCAGGGCGCTCCACTGCGGTTCGGCCGGCAAGCATGGCTGCAGCAGCTAAGGTACCTAGTCAAGTCCTGCAGCCGATGATGATGCCATTTCAATCGATTCCATAGATCGTCCAGGTGTTCGGCAACATTTCTGCATCGGAGAGATCTGACTCACTGTCGGTCGTAAGCAGTAAGCAGAGCACGCACGAGCAAAGACCCTGATGAAGCGCCGAAAGTTGTAAAGAAATTGATGTAATAGAAGTTACAGCTGCATCTTCACAGGGCATGTGATATGTGATGCTGGGGGAGAAACTAAGCCCCGAAAAGTAGCGTGCGAATTCCCGGGCTTCCCAAGGCCGGAGAGCTTGTCGCCGGGCCTTAAAAGAAGACCCGACACAGCTTCCCGGTGGCGGGGCGCCGTCAAGGTACCGGGTCAAGCTTGAATAAGATCAACATTGCCGCAGCGTCAGTCTTGTTCTCTTTCCTGGAAACTTTTGGAGTTTGCGGTAGACACTAATATAATATGGCGACAGCGATAAGATGTTCCCGGCCGACGGGCTTGACTCTGGCCGTCTTCGAGACGAGGCAATTGGCCGCCGCGAGGAGCGTCCGGATACCTCAAGCTCTGAGATGCGCGCAAGCAGCGGCTGGAGCTTCGAGGAATTGGCGCCCAAGTTCAGTGCGCTACGCGACGAGTTACACGCACAAGAGCCCTGAGCCGCCCAAGGTCGACCGGTCCAAGTCGAAGCTCTACAGCAGCGCGGACGAGGCCGTGGCGGACATCAAGAGCGGATCGGTCATTCTAAGCTCTGGCTTTGGTCTCTGCGGGGTTGCAGGTGTGTATTTCCAGGCGGGTTCTCTCAGCTGGAATCCGCTGTAGGGCTTTGCGGAGGCGCAAACTTCAGGCTAATCTGACCTTACGTCATAGAAACCATTATCACGGCGCTGCACAAGCGCGGGCCGGATGACCTCCACTCGCTCACCTGCGTCTCCAACAATGCCGGCGTCGAGGGGAAAGGCGGGCTGGCACCCCTCGTGGCGGCCGGTCAGGTGGACCGGCTGGTGCTGTCGTTCCTGGGCAGCAACAAGATGCTGGAGAAGAAGTACCTGAACGGCGACATCGCCGTCGAGCTCTGTCCACAGGGCAGTCTGGCGGAGCGCATCAGGTGTGCGGGCGCCGGTATACCGGCCTTCTTCACGCCTACCGGCGTCAATTCTCTGGTGCAGACGGGCGACATTCCGGTGCGCATGGGTCCCGGGGGCAAGGTGCTCGAGCGCGGCTCCAAGCGCGAGACTAGGGAGTTTGGCGGGCGGACCTTCATGATGGAGACGGCGCTGCCGGGCGATGTGGCTATTCTTCGCGCTTCAAAGGCTGACAAGGCCGGCAACTGCACGTTTCGGTACACTACCAAGTCGTTTGCGCCGCTGATGGCCAAGGCGGCAAAGGTGACGATCGTGGAAGCCGAGGAGATCGTCGAGGTGGGCGCCATTGACCCCAACGACGTCGACCTGCCGAGCATCTTTGTCGATCGCATTGTTCCCGCGACGGTGGAGAAGAAGCTGGAGATTGTCAAGACGAGGTCGGAGGGCGACGTCGACGGAAAGGTGCAGCCCAAGAATGACGCCCTGGCGCGGAGGGACCGCATTGCTCGAAGGTCCGCGAAGGAGCTCAAGCCTGGTTACTATGTTAACTTGGGAGTTGGTAAGCGTCGCCGATCAGCCTGAATGAGTAAACTTATTGGCTGACGATGACAGGCATCCCGACACTGGCACCGTCCTTCCTGCCACCAGGAGAGAAGGTATGGATTCAGTCCGAGAATGGTATCCTTGGAATGGGCCCATACCCCCTGCCGGAGGAGGTTGACCCCGACATCATCAACGCGGGCAAGGAGACAGTCACGCTCGTCCCCGGTGCCGCGGTCTTTGACAGCTCAGAGTCCTTCGGTATGATCAGGGGCGGTCACGTTGACGTCTCTATCCTCGGCGCCCTGCAAGTGAGCGCCTGCGGCGATCTGGCCAACTACATGATTCCGGGCAAGGTCTTCAAGGGCATGGGCGGTGCTATGGATCTCGTCTCCAACCCGGACAACACCAAAATCGTTGTTGCTACCGAGCATGTGGCCAAGGACGGCTCGTCCAAGATCGTCCAAGACTGCAGTCTTCCGTTGACGGGAGCCAAGGTGGTCAGCACCATCATAACTGATCTCGTGAGTTACAATCCCTCCCTATACCCGAGCGACAAGGCCCATGACTGACCCTTGTTTCTTCGCAGTGCGTCTTCCAAGTCGACCGCCAGAAGGGGACACTCACCCTCACCGAACACGCGCCGGGAGTCACCGTCGACGAGATCCGAGAGAAGACGGATGCGACGTTCGAGGTCGCTGCTGATTTGAAGCCGATGGAGTAGCGTCGTGATAGACATTTGTTTCAGCTTTTGCATATTCACGGTCGCATGTTGTACTTCCTGCCAATAGAGGGCATCGTTTGGCGCGCATCTGTCTTTTCTGTTTCTGGCGAAGCCATCTTGGGTGTCAATTACGTTCTTGTCATGTATTGCAATGGAGCAAGACGTTGGTTGGAAGCATTGTTCGCTATGTGCATTAGCTGGCTTTAAAGCGCTGTATATACAAGTCTATATCATGACGCCAACGCTCACAACTTCGACTGCCGTGCCTGTGCAAAGCTGCCACCTATCGCCTCAGATATGCTGTCGACGCTCTTCAAGATCCACTCGCATCCCTCGTCAGTGGCTAGCCTCTCTATCCCATCCACGTCTTCGGCAGCTTCTGTCTGGTGTGCGCCCTGCTCAATCGCCTTGCGCAGGCCGAAGACGTGAGACAGCACCTGCGGACCAACGCCTGTCTGGGCGCGCAGACACGCGACGGCCACGATTGACGTCAATCCCCGACCAACGCTGGCAAGACCGTTTCTCTCCGGAGGGTCAGAAAGCAGCGGCCCATAGTGGCTGCCCAGAATATAGACCGGCAGGTCGGGATGAGACTCGGCCAGCTTGTCGATGAGCTTGCCATCGAAGGGTACATAGATCGACTCCCACAATTGGCGGCCGCGGGCATTCGTGGCGTCAATGTTGGAGGAATCTACTTTCCGGGAAGACTTTGTGGAGAGCTGGCTCTGAACCGAGGCGTCGAGTCCCGACTTGAAAGCTCCGAGGCAGTTGATTGTCCGCGGGATACCGTTGAAACTGATGCATTTCAGGCCGACTTCGCGAATGAGCTCGGCTGCTTCTTTAGGCTGGTGAGACTGCTGGGACACCTGGAAGAGGGCTTGTAACGCGTCGGGCGAGTTGAGTGTGAATGTCGCCGCCGCAGAGAGTGTCAACCACGGATTCCGCCCGTATTTCTTCTCCGACGCCTCTCTCGCGATGCGCTCGTAAACGCTGCGGATGTTCGCCGGCGCCGGCGTTTGCCCTGGGCGCGCAAACGGCGCATTGATCAGCCCCTTGAGGGCGGGCGAGAGCTTTGACATGATATGAAGACTGGTACCTCAATTGAACCCGGGAATTGAGTTTCCGCTTTAGAAGAAATGCACGAATAATACAGCGCTACTCTGGTCGTCTTGTTGTTCAGTCACAAGTTCCTATTTATTGCATCTCATGACATTTGCGACTCGCCCCGCGAAGCTGTCTGAGCTCGACCCCCAGCAACCGAGGGAAAATAAACTGAAATCGGGGCCATTTAAATGACCGAGATCGTTCGAGAAACATGTGGGGATCTGAGACCCCTGAGATCTCGTTCCGGCATCGAAATCTGCGGCCGCAGGGACCATGAATTGGGGTACTTGGCCATCAACGAACCGTCGTCTTTGGAATACACAAAGCTGCTGTGTCAAAAAGGAAGGTGACATAGTCTCCAGGCCTAGTATTAGCATCCGAAAGCATCTATGAGGAGTGGTTATAAGTAACTAAGGCAATGGCGCCAAGTTGTGAGCTTGAGTCTGTTGCTGGACTTGGCTCTAACGCAACACATTACAGTGATGTTCGACGCTCAACTACGCCAATTAACACGACTCCATGCATGCAGGAGAAGTGCTTAGCACTGTAACCAGGTATCTTAGACAACGCGTTAGAAAGCTGATACTCCGCACGTCGTTACATGTTGGTATATACAGAGGAGAAGCAAAAGACCAGACTCCGAATAACCAAGCCAAGACACCGATGTCGGAGACTACCAGAGAACACATGCAAAACAAGTCCAGGCGCGTCAGAGCCTGTACTCCGGCAAGTTGGACCAATCCATCCAATCCAACGTCGCCGTGTCCTCCCACGGGAACCCGCCAAAGCTGGGATCGAAGTCGTTGCCCACCCGGCTCAGCGCCTCCATGACCTGGTCGTCCGACATGGCCGAGAACTGGAACTGCTCCGACCAGGGACTGGCTTCCATGTACGGCTGCGAGACGATGGGGTCCGCGAGTACGGGGCCGACGTGACCCAGCTGTTGAAACGCGTTGACCTGGCTTTGCATCGGGTCGACCGCTGTGCGTGCCGAGGGCGTGATGGTCTCGGTCCCGATGGCCGCCTTCCTGACGATGTGGCGTAGATACTTGCCGTACAGGGTTGATATCCCGTTCCTGTGGAGCGTTATGGTGCCGATTCGCTCCAGCACGTCGGCCGTCTCCTCGATCAGCGTCCTGACGCTCTGGGCGAGGTTGGGGTTTCCAGCGAACTGGGAGCTTAGGCGGAGCGCGAAGCAGGCTGCGAACGAGACCATGATGGCCGTGTTGTTTGGCATCGACTTCAGCTCTGATTCTCCGCGGATGGCGGCTCGCATCACGTGGAGTGCGGATGACAGGCCTGCGGCTCTGAAGAAGTGGCGCACTTCTACGGCGGCCGTGGGGTGATTGATAACGCTGCCATATATGGATAACCGGGTGTGAGTGACTAGAATCTGCACGTATGGCGGTAGGCGGGAGTCTGTAGAGAGTTGTTAGTAGACTGTCGGATTCGGAAACCATCGGGGTAATCGGACCTGGGCCGGTGCCTATTGAGTGCCCCCAGTTCGCGTGCCATCGCTCGAAGAACTGCTCTATAGTGAGTTGTATTCTGACGAGAGTTAGTTACGGTTTACATATATTTTGGCGATGGATAATAAAAACTCACGAGTGTGCTATTGCCGACCCGTTATTTCTGCTGTCGAGGGCCTCGTCGCACAGCGAGCGAATAGTAGCGAAGAGTTTGTCCTTTGCCCGAAGTCAGAGGTCGGAAAATGTACAAGGATAGCCAGCTCAGACATACTAGATCTCTCCTTAAGACAGCCATGGACACAAGATGACCATCCATGCTATCTGCGATGTCGGATATGTGCCATCGATCGCATGCTTTTATGATTGGGGTATGAGGTATTGTGTATGTCCGCCCACGAGCAAGGCACATGCTGTGAAGTTGTCAGCGCCCGTAGCAGAAAAACCGGGATGTATGTCAACGGGGCACTCACCCTCTTTCGAGCACAAACAAGGCAATCCATGTACGTTCTCGGCGGCGTAGCAACCTCCTGCCGAACTCAGAGCTAGGATCGACGTCATGGAATCCGTCCAGAGCAAGGGCTGCTTTGGGATCTATGCAATCTGCCCTTGGCACATTGATTGGTGGCTCGGCATTGTGCGAGTCCAGCGGCACCAGGGTCTTGTGGAGAGACAAGTCGAGAGATATAGTTGCCGCCATCGACACGTACCAACAAGTGTCGTCGTCTGCGCTGTGCTTGCCCGGGAACATCCATGGCACATTGATCATGAAGGCCAGCACAATCTCCACGGAGCGACATCGCGTCGCAATTACACGATTCGCAAGCGTCTTGCAGTGGTTAGAAAGGCGTCGTGACAGAGCGCCTGCCGATGGCATGAAGAGTGCGGACATGGCGGTGATGGAGGTGAACAGAAACAAGGAGCGAGCGCGGGTAAAGGGTGGGGTGTAAAGCAGCGGATCAAGGCCCCAGCGCGTGTGTGACAGGTTTTGGTGGAAACTTGGACGCGATGTCAGTGTCATGTCACAGATGTAGAGCTTATTAGACTTACAATGCAAACAAGGCTTCGGCCTCTTCCTCAGATAGAAGTCCCAGGTTGATCGGGTCCATGTCAGCATCTGTATCTAGCGAAAACTGCGTCGAGTTGAAGAATCTCTCTATCTCGGCAATGTCCTTATTGGTATGATTCAAGATGCTTTGCATGGAGCCTGACCCTGTTGCCCCTGAAGCGGCATGGTCACTGGACGGTGGCGACAG
Source organism: Coniochaeta sp. PMI_546 (assembly GCA_021432605.1). Classification (NCBI taxonomy): domain Eukaryota; kingdom Fungi; phylum Ascomycota; class Sordariomycetes; order Coniochaetales; family Coniochaetaceae; genus Coniochaeta; species Coniochaeta sp. PMI_546. The sequence continues at coordinate 115,249 of MU271158.1, read as the reverse complement.
GTGGAGGTTGGATGCCCTCGCCAGCAGCTGTAGGGGATTCTCGGCGTCGTCCACGGCCAGGCTTTCTTCCCGGGGATTCCGCGACGACGATACGGGGGAGGATATCTGACGAGCACTGTTCTCGCTCTGTGGAGATTCGACGTGATCCTCGGTTTCGGATGAAGACTCCTGGTCGTGGCTGTCGGCAGAGGCCGTGACATGGCGGCGCTTCCTGTCAGCAACGCCAGCGGAGCTTCTTTGCTGTCCTTGGGAGCTAGCCTGGAGTAGAGCCTTGAGCTCTGATACTGCCCTAGTGGCATCGATACTGTGTGCGTTCTGGCTGACCTGCCGGAGAGCCTCTTCGACTTGATACAGGGCCTTGTCGAGCCCAGTGCGCTTGCTGCGGCGATGATCAGTCATGAAGCCCGAGGTGCTGATGAGATCGACTCACTTCTTCACTCCTTTCCGCCGTCCAACATGAAAGGCTGGCCGTTCACACTCTGTGTGCAGCTGGATGCATCGCCGACATCGATCTCCGACGGGACCCCGCTCGCACTTGACCTTGCTGCGGCGGCAGACCAGACAGGCGGCGACCTTGCGGTGGTCATTCTCGGCCTTGACCTGCTGCCGCAACTCTTCGAGTGTCGCGGTACCTGCAGCGGGCTCCGTGGCATCCATGGCTGCGGCGTGTCGTCCGTGTGCGATGCGTGTGTGCGTGGCGAGTGGGCTGAGGCACGGTTTCCTGCTGCTGCTGTCTTCATGCGGGGGACCTCTTCGGACTTGGGGCTCAATCGACGCTACGCATGGCCGGGAACGGACGGCTGTCCGGATGTTTGTGTTAAATTACCCCGATTTATCTCCTCAACGAGGGTACCCAGGTACTTACCCCAGGATTCCCAGCTGCGAATGGCCACCTAGGTACCTTAGTACACTACACGTGTACATGCCCCTCCCCACCCAGCTCCTGAGTTGAGGTACGTACACACGTATCTGCCGAACGCTAGGCTGTTTTGATCAGGCTTCAAGTTCGGAACGAGGCCCTACATGCATTTGCTGAAGCACGCTTCTTTTGACATCAAGATTCCGGGAATAATATAGGGCTGATGTAGGTGTTCTTTGGATCATTGGACATTGTCAGATCTGATCTCGTTCCCGCTGCTTTCTCGGTGTTTCCCCAGCTCTTGCGTTACCCCACCAATACCTGACAGCAGCTCCACTAAAAGCCCCTCCCCCGCCTTTCCTTTGTGGGCTGGATTCGCTCTTCGATGATGGTCAGCAACAAAAGCTGGACTTTGGTTGACTCAGCCATTTGAAAGGTCGTTCTCGTTTGAGGAAAGAACAGGCCTTGGCAAGATGCGGCTCTTCAAGTCCATCCAATCCTTCCAGAGCGACGACGTCTAGCAACCTACATGGAGGTTTACGGTCTTTTGGACGTGTAGGTGTGTGCTGCAGAGACGAAAGCCACGGCGCCATCAAGCTGCAGCACACGCCTCGTAAGCTATTCTTATGCCTTCAACCCTAAAATCTCTTCCAAGCCTTTGAGTTCCTGTCATATTACTACACATAATGTCAATCCTAAGTTCCTAAGCTCAGAGATTGTTATGAGCCAATCCAACACGAGCTTCAACCACGCCAACCAATTGCTTGGTATCTAACTTCGGTGAAGATTGTCGATTGCCATTCCCTACCTACATAAACTTTGTGCCACCATCTGAATCAATCTCAATTCGGACTGTGACCATGACTGGTGTTTGAGTGCCGTTGGCTTCACTGATAGCACTTTGGGGACACAATCTACTTGGCTGCTTGTCCCTATCTAGAGGAGATTCCGCAACAGAAACCATACCTTCACGAGCTCTCAATTCGTTACATGATCATTCGCATGTGTGCACTGACACGCGAGATCTCCAGGACAGATCCCATCAGCAGTTCCACGATTGCAGGGGTTGTCAGGTGGCCTGGGACGAGGCAAGGCTTGCATATGACTACCTACATTACCTCTATGATCTCTATGAGAACGGAGTGAATTACTGATATTGCATCTAGATAACACTTGGAGATATTCTTAATGCAGGGCCATCGTATCGACGGAACACCTAACATATTGGAGATCCAGCTTCAATCACTAGTGGACACCCGGCAGGTGAATAGCTTCCTCCATGGCGTGTTGTACGCACTCGACACCCGACCTCTACCTCCACACGTGGCGGGGACCACGCAAATACCTTGATTATCTCTTAATATGTCGTCAGGGTCATAATATCGTGCGACGCCATATATGTCTATGTATAGGAGGCGACTAAATGTTCGTCCTGGTCGCAACATGTCTCTGTGAATTTCACCGCGTCTTGAAGCCTTTGCTGTGTCATGGTATGTGTTACAATTGCTGAGATTCAAGATGATTCTCACGGAGCAGAGTTCAGGCCAATGTTTGAAGCAACTCGTATCCCCGTGATTCCTCAACTTACTCCGACTGCCATCACGACATCGTTTAGTCGACCACGCCTATATAAACACCCTCGAACCCACCCATAGATGCAGTGCTTCCTCGACAGTTCCTACAGCAGACTTCCGCAAACACTTCACCAGACTTAAGAAACGCTTCATGCAACATTTCCTGGCCAAGATGACCTCCAGACTAGAAGCACTTCCGAAGGAGTTGCTGTGGCAAATCGTCAGCTATCTCTGCCCCTTGGATGGCACTCGACTGCTAAGATGCAGTAAAAAACTTCACTCTGCTGCCGAAGTGGAGGTTTACAGGAGCAAGGACGTCCTCAACGAGGCCATGCTGTTTGCATGCTCATTTGATCGTCCAGATATCATACGCCTTGCTGCTTCGTATGGGGCCTCTGTCAATATCGTTTACGGTACGAAAGCTCTCCGGAGAGCAAGACCAGTAAGCATCGGGCAGCGGTCTGCCATACTGACCTTGTATCTCACTGCCTTAAGAGACTCGATAGACAGTTTTCGGACTCTGATTGAGCTTGGTGCTCGCCTCGACGGCCCAGATTTGAAGGGGCTTGTATCAGAGGATAAGCTGCACGACTTGATTGAAGCCGTTATCGCAAAGGCCGGACACCCTACCTCGGAGGCCTTTTTCCGGCTCTATCTCGACGCGGGGCTTGATCAACAAGTCCAGGCACTCGACAAGGACGGCAGGGTGAGCTATCTGCTCGCTCCACTAGTTCGATTCGAGGCTCCCCTTGAAGTTATCCAGCTATTTCTCGACCGAGGCGCCGATCCAAACCGAACTCACTACAACTGGGTCCTCAAGTATAGCTACGCCCCCCTGCCGGAGGCTATATCCAACAGGTCCTTTCCCGCGTTCCGCCTCCTGATCGAACGAGGCGCGAGTATTCATGGTGTCGAAGTACGGGAAGTCAACGACCCGGCCATGCACCGTCCGCTTTTCAGAGTAGCGCAAATCTTGGCAGAAGATGGCTTTATCAAAGGAGCCCCTTGGATACAGGCTTGCCTTGACAATGGCGGGGACTTCAACCAGGTCACTGAGGTCATGCTAAATGACCAGCCCGGAATATCCCACCCATACACGCCCTTACTATATTTTATCCGAACGGTAGATGGAGAATGGTGGGACTATGAGGAACTCAAACCGGTGGAAGGGCTCAAATTGTTACTGAATGCTGGCGCATCCCCCGACGGCTTAGGACGACTTGCTACCATGTATGACAACAGCTCCTTGGACTCGAGAAAACCGATGTCATGCCTTCAACTCCTGCTCAGGACCTGGAGATCACGAAGATCCGTCCAGATTGTTACTAACGACACGTTCCGCGCGGCAATCGAACTTCTTATCAAGCATGGTGCAGCCAGGAACGAAATGGCGTTCATTCTTGCTTACTACACGGCATGGGACGATTGTCATAAACGTCCTCTCAAGGACTTGGCCGGCGAATGTATCCTGACGACAATGTTGATAAATGATATACCTCGACAAGATGCTAGCCTTGTCATGTGGCAGTATGTCTGGTGTATGAGTGTGGGGTTTCGTGGCGGCCCAATATGTGCTGGGGAGTTGAACACTAAGGTCGTGAGAGACATAATGGCGCGAGGAGCTGATATCAATGACATGCACATCCGAGGGGGCGCGGACGATAGTGAGGACGAGGATGCCGAGCCAATGCCGATTTTGCATGCGGTCTGTCGTCGGTATGCTGGGCGACTGGCGATGGGGGACCCAGGTGACCCTGACCCTCCGCCTCATTGCCATTACATGGCCTTCTTTGAATGGCTTATCAGGCAGGGCGCGAATCCAAATATTAGGGTCAACGGCCGGACTGCTCATGATATATTGGTAGGTGATAGCCCCAGGCAAGAGTCTGACGTCTGTCCTCTGGCGCGCCTACGTTATAATCCGTGCTCCATTCTGCAGGGTCATTAGAGGAGGACATGTGACGTTCTGGACCACGTGCGAGGACGACTTCAGGTGAAGCATGACAGGTGGTTCTGAGAGCAAAGGTGACAGTGGTGGCAGGCAAGAGGATATCACATTTGCATTCCATATGCACAGCGCAGTTATAATTGCAATAAATTGGTTCAGTTAAAGGTTATACTTTGGTCCAGTCGTAACCTGAAAATAGATGATCCCATCGACGACTCTTTCCGCCCTGTGTTCTCGATGTCCATTTACAACAGTCAGTCGACATACACAACCCTTTTAGCTCTTCCAGGTCGCTCATTGACAAGCCGAGTGATTGGAGCCGGTAATGTGGTTAACTCTGTCCGCTCTCTATGCGGCATGACCGTCCCTTGTATCCCACGCTGAAGTCCAATGTACAATTTCATACAAGCCCCTATTTGACTCTACCGGACCCAGTCCCAAGGTATATCTGTGCTTGTGTTATTCCTACCCAACGTTAGGGTACAGCGTGTCCTATCCTACATTCCCGTGCCCTGTTCATACGTATGCCGACCCGTTGTTACTCTCGCCGCCTTGACTGGCGAGTGACTTTGCCCGCGGCGGGAGGATCCAGGTGCCTCGAATCGAGTCGCTGAAGTACCGCGACCCTTTTCCGTAGAACGATATGATGGATGTGCCGCCCGAGGACGAAGAGTCCGGGGTTGAGTCGGACCATACTGATACGAACTTGGTCTGGTCTTGTTTCCTTTGTGCAGGTTGGGGTGGTGACAGGTCGCTCTCTTGACTGATCGTTGTCCTTGGTGCCGATGCCGTACTGCTGCGTCCCCCTAGCGGGTTCAGGTCGAGGGGATGGTGTCGTCTCAGCCAGCTCGCGATGGATCTGCGGATCTGAGGCTGCTCTGTGACCGCGGGCGCGGAGCCATCGCCGTTCCTCTTCTCATCCAGGTATGCGCGAGACATGTCACCACCGTTTTGGGTTGCATATGCAGAAGCCATCAGCTCATCCATGATCTCGGATTGGGATCTGACGTTCTCCGGCTGCGATGTGACATTAGACGGTATTGCGTCAATTGGCCGCCCCGGACTGTTGCTGGCGCTGCGTCTCGCTCGTCGTTTCCATATGAGAAACCCTAGAGCGGCGAGCAATGCCACCGCAGCTGTCGAGGTTCAAGCTTGTCAGCTAGAATTCGACTGCGTGTAAGCTTGGACAGACATACCTATGGTTCCAATAGCAATGCCAGCTTTTGCACCTGGCGAAAGCTTCGAACTCGAAGGGCTGTTAAGCAAGGGCTTTTCGTCTTGCTGCGGTCGCACGGCGCCGCTCGGTACTGGCAGGTTACTTGCTGAGATAAGAAAGGCCGAGCCCGTCACCCTTGTGACTGTGAGAGACGATGCAGCCACGGATGACTGGAGAGCTGTAGGTGACGTTACCGTCGTGAAGCCGACAGGTGTAGATGGTGATGTTGACGTGGCCTTGGCTGCTCGAGTCGTCGTAGTCGACGACGGGAAGGTAGGTGTGTGGGCGATAGCCGTCAGGGTCGGAATGGACCTGGTAGAGGAGCTTAAGATTGGATTCGAGGTCGAGGAGGGGGCGACCGTAAGGAAAGCAGTCGTTGGCGTCGCTGGCTCATCGTCATCCTCTGTCTCGGTGTCCGGACCCACGACATCATCGTCACTGTCATCGATGTCTGGCAGTGCTGGTACATCGTCTCTGGACAGGAGAAGAGACCGCTTCAGATGCACATCCTCAAGACCGTCCATTCTCCCGCGTCCTGCGCGAACAAAGCTCTTCCAATACATGGTCCTCGTTGGCAGAGTATTCCTGATACCTCGATTTGCTGTCGTCCAATGCCTGATATCTTTGCCGCCGTTTATCGAGTCATAGATTCCGTTTTACTCCTGTGTCCTTCCTGTCTAAAAAATGCAACCATGACAAAAGAAGATACCAACCCCGACAAACACACGAAAGGAATCGGATTAGAGCGCTTGAAAGAGACTTTGTAGTCTCGGCATATTAGCCGTCTGTACACGTGTAACTGCCATACCCCGGGCTAGGAGGGCAGATCAACCGCCAAGATGCTGAAGAAGCTTGTGTTCTAGACTTCGGGGTTGAGGAACTTCCTGAAACAGAGCGTCGAATCCTCATTGATTGGTCGTCCACAACGACTCGCGACAGAATGGTGTGGAGTCGTGGCGCGCGGTTTCAGATGTCCCAGCTCCCAGGTTTCAGAGATCCCTCTGCACTTCGATCATCCTTGCTTGCCAAGAGACTGAGACAATGGCCGTCTGAGAACTGACAGTGTCAGAAGTCAGTGTTTGTGCTAGACAGGGTTCCTGTGAGCTACGACCCGGCAAAGTGCTACGTTAAAAGAGAGCATCGTGCCACCAAACACGCAAAGGAAATCTGCACAAATGGGTTGCCTCTTTCTGTGGTCCTGTGGATGCTGGCACGTGTAGAGCAATTCGGCCCATCCCGATGCCGTGTGGACAAACCGGAGGCCATGGTGGAGCACGGTATCCGGTAGGCGGTCGGTCCGACCTGAGTGTTATCGCGACCGCACGCCTAACTTTGCCGAATGTGGCAAGGATATCCTACAGGACTCTGAGTTTCCCCTCTCCTCCCTTCACCTGCCGCCTCTTGCTTCGAGATAAAAAGATCGGACTTTCGCGCGACGGTGAGCTAGTCCAGGACTGATAGCTCGACCGAGGTCGGCTCACCACCAGGTGGAAGTCTATTCCTCTCTTACACGAATACAGACCCTCACCCGCGACGCTAGATGTACCGCTGGATTCCTAGCTTGGGTGGTGACTTTGGTGGAGGATGGTCGATGATTGGGGGCGAGCTGCATGGTCAAAGATAAGGCCCAGGTTGCGGGGTCGAGGCCGCACAGAGCTTACACGCGGTGCCTGATAACGCCCAGGAACGAATCGACTATTGTAGATAGACATCTCTACGCAATGTTCTGCTTATCATAAGACATCCCGGCGTCGATCTGTCGTGCGGAGAAGTTACTACAATAAGGCAGGAGGAGTCCCTCCCTCTAGGGGCTTGGATTGCTACTCAGCATCCTGCATCATTCTTCCCAAACACCGATTCCAAGTTGACGACAGTGGCCTCGGCGTCTGAAACACCATGGCGGAGAAAGTAAACATCGACGATTCCATCGATGTCGCCCCCCGGGTTGAGGCAGGTGAGGTGCTGCAGTTGTCCGAGGACGAGCAGCACCTGGCAAATCTGGGATACAAACAAGGTCTTTGATCCAATGTAATGCCAGCTCGTGTACAGCAACGGTTGACTGATACCTTACAGAGTTCTTCCGCCACCTTGGTCTCTTCGAGAACTGGGCCGCGACCTTCACGTCCATGAACTTCATCAGCGGCATCCCTGTCCTCTTCGGCTGGATTTGCTACACAGGCGGCCCCAAGGCGGGCTTTGCGAACTGGTCAATGGTCGGGGGTTTCTCCGTCCTCGTGTCGCTGGTCATGGCCGAGATCGCCGCAGCCTTCCCGACAGCTGGTGGTATCTACTTCTGGGCATACCGGCTCGGAGGGGATGAATGGGGACCCTTCCTCAGCTGGATGACGGCGTGGTGGAACTTCGCAGGATAGGCGAGCATTGTCCCCGGCGTGCAGCAGGGCTCGACAAACTTCCTCCTGGCGGCGCTGGAGATCAAGTACCCCGACTCCGAGATCCTGTACCAGGGTTGGTTCTCCTGGCTGCTCACCGCCATCGGGATGCTGTTCGCCATGGCGCCCAACATCATCTCTCAGCGGGTGCTGCAGATCTACTTCCGCTTTGCGGTCATAATCTTCTTCACCCTCTTTGCGCTGTACTGGACCTGGTTCCCCGCCAAGGCTTCAGGGCACTTCCAGACGCGTGCTGGTGTCTTTGACAGGTTCTACAATGGTATCAATCTCGGTGATGAGATGCAGGCGAGTGACTCGTACTGCTGGATCATCGGTATCCTCTTTGGCGCGTGGGTGTTTTTCGGTTATGATGCTTCTGCGCATCTTGCGGAGGAGACCCACGAAGCTTCAGATGTCGTCGCCAAGGGCATGTGGATGGCGACACTTTCGTCTTGGCTCCTGTCGATGCCGGTAAGTGTTTTTGCCATCAGTGGTAACTCGAGGCCTGAAAAGCGCATAGCTAACTCTCGTTCAAGACCCTGATCATCATCCTGTTCTGCATCCAAGACTTCGATGGTATCATAGCAGCCACCTACTCAAACAACTGGGCCGAATACCTCGTACAACTCATCGGTCCAAACGGCGCAGTCGCTGTCCTGGCTATACTCTGGGTGGACTCGACGTGTGCCACGGCAAGCTGCTTCATGTCTGCACAACGAGTCACGTTCGCCATCTCTCGCGACGGCGTCCTGCCGTTCTCGAGGTACTTCAGACGTTTGAGCAAGAACAAGATCCCGGTTAACGCGGCCTATCTCGTGTGCGCATTGAGTATCATAATCACTCTGGCGGTCATCGGCTCGAATGTGGCATTCTCCGCCATAACGGCAACTGCGGCGATCGCCACGAATTTCAGCTACTTGATCCCAATTACCGCGCGATACACGGTGGGTAGGAAGAATTTCAAGCCGGCAAAGTGGAATCTTGGACGGTATAGTCCGATCTTAGGGACTATCGCGATCCTGTACATCATGCTGCTCTTCTCCGTGCTCCTGCTCCCGCAGCTGTACCCGGTGACAAAGGTATCGTTGCTCACGCCAAGTCCTTTAGAAAGAAATATCCACTGACACTGATTAGGAAACCCTCAACTATGCACCTGTTTGCATCGGTATTGTCACCATCGTCAGTCTCGTCGGTTGGGTGCTGCCATTCGGCCTCGGAGGGAGGCATTGGTTCACGGGCCCGAAGAGGACCATTGAGGAGATCGACCATGGTGAGACACCCATGTAGTCGCCTGTACCTGTTCAGCTTTGTCCGAATTCATGTAACATGTTCGAATCGAGAATGCGCGATAGTGCAGCCTAATGGCCCAAGATATCGTCCAAGTCAAGCCCATCAACCGAAACCTCCAATGAGTAAAGCTTAGGGTTAATCAGACCCCGAATCCCGCAGTAGTGTGCCGCGAAACGATCTTTGCGTTCCTCCTTGACCGAAGTACTGTTCGAGTGCGTCTTTCCTGCGCCGTTGGGATTGCTTGGAAACGGTGCGCCGACATACCACACCTGATCTTGCAACTCGCGGAGACTCCGGGTGATTGCATCGAAGCTGATGCCAGCGTAGGGCTCGGACAGATTCCACTGATGCAGGGCCTTGACGAGTGACCCGAGAAGGAACAAGTCACATCCCTGAGTGCAAGAGGCGCTGCCGTCCTTCAATTCGTCGACCAAGCTGTGAATTACTGAGACTACCTTACCGACCAGTTGCTGTCTCCTGGTCTCGATGGCCTCTGTAACTATGTAAGCGGCAGTGCGTGTTATTCTGAAAACCAGCTCTTACCAGTGACTTTGTCGGGAATGCGAAGGGACTGTCCGACTACCAGGGCGGGACCTTGCGAGATTGCCGTCCGCGTTGCAGCTCTGAACAAGTCCGGTTGCTGGAACACGTAGGAAATGAAAATCCACGAGACAATCTCGGGCGTATACTTGGTTGGGGGCGGCGTCTTGAGTCGCGAGATCCATCGCTCAGCATAGGCTTCCACGGCCTCGTGGCACTGAAATGCCTGAACAAACGAAGCGACTTTGGTTATTGTCTCGAGATCCAGAGACTTCGGAATCCTGGAGCTTTTGCCATGGAGAGCGTTGAGGACGATGGTGACTGCCGTTGGGTCAAAGCCTTCTATTCTAAGGTGCACGCGGCCGTCGTACTGGAGGGTTGGCGAGTTCCCGTTCGCCGTAGAAAGCCTGTTCCTCAACGGTCTCGACGCTAAGCTCAAGTGTTTGGACGACGCCTTGATTCGCAGGTCGCCCGGTTGGCTGTTGTCAACGCCGTTGACCACCTGCACATCCGACTTCCTCGGCCGCTTGGAGGGGACAACCGTAGCGTTCGTCGCGGGGGTTTGCTGCGCTCCCGCGATGATGATCAAGGTATCCGCCTCGGGGTCTACCTCGTAGACTTTGGACATCTTGGTGACCGAGAAGAGAAGCTACATTCCTGACAGCTTCTCGAGGCTTTTCGAGAAATCTCGCAGCATATAAACGGCGCCATTATGAAGAATATGGTCGTCGCTGAAGGACATTGCGTGATAAGCGACCGGGCTGACGTGATAAGCCTTTGTTCGTTGCAGACGCCTATCCAGATGAGGAAGAGTGCATCAGCGGTTCAGCATGGCGGTAGTATTTTGTCCCGCTGTTGTCGTCGTCGTTTGACTGCAAGTCAGGCACGCAGTCAGTTAGTCGAATCTTGTATGTCGATAATCCTTGTTTGTGCGTGCCAGATGCTATTCAAATTAACAGTCAGTGCTAAATTTCCTATATTCTTCATTCATCACAGATCTCGAAATTGTTGGTCGCACGTCGTAGATAGTACGAGGCCGTCTCGATGTCTCGATGACTGGATCGTGAATCTGCAGCGTTACTTTGCTCGGCTAGGCTGCTTGCGGAGATGTCTCCCGCTGAATGCGGAGGGGTTCCCACTGCCTGCCAAGCTTTGTTTCTTCCCCACATGGCTCCGGTGGCATATGCGGTAACCCAGGGAGCAGGTAGAGTCGAGGCACGCCAGGCAGGGCTGAACCGTCGGAAAGGTTCAATACGATATAACACTGTCACCACTGTGTGTTTTTCCAGGGCCGAAGGTGATGCAGTGCAGGTGCAGCGTGGTGCCATCTGCGTACGCGTCTCTCCATGCCAAGCAGTGGTGATTCTCTCGTACAGGAATTCCTCTCGTGATCTCTAGCGCGTAGAGGTCGTTTGGTTAGAGGTACCTACTTATTCCAGGTTTTGCAGTGAAATGTGGCTAAATGTGTACTTCTTATGCAGTGCAATCTGAGGCAATGGGAGGAGTACTCGCCTAACTTTGCGGGGTTGATTCCCTGCTGCCGTAAAAGCCTTGAATACGAGAACTGCGCCACTGACTTGGCCCCGACTTTGGGTGTGAACTTGGGACTGACTGATGCGCTGAATGATGCGCTCCGTCATCCGTCATCCGACATGCTGCAGCATTCCAGCGTCCCAGCATTTCAATCTATCCCTACACGTATCAACTCCCGCTTCCTCCTGGCTTTGTCGCGACAACCTCAACCACACGACGAAGCCCTCTTTGCGGACATGACTCTCGTTATGAACACCATCGTTTAGACGAACCAGGCCAGTAATAGGACACTCGTTTCTGTCGCCGTCACATCCGATCCTGCTGTCCGGGATCAGGTCCCGATAAATATTTCCTCAGGTCGCTGACGACACGACACATACGGAATCTCGCCGACAACCATCATTGGCGGCACGTTAAGCGTCGAGGATTGCCTGTGAAGATCATATATATATCGACGCAATACCGTGGCCTGCACCGACAGCTCGCTCTGTCGTCGTCGATGATCGCTCGCATTTGAGGCGCAATGTGGGCCTCAACAGTGACCATGTCACGGTCAATCGCAGCCGTCCTTCTCTCGGCCGCCGTCTTTCTCCCGTCGGTCGTCGCGGACGAGCCGCTGCTCCATTCCAGCTCGCTGAACACCTGCCAGGACAACTCGGGCTTCACGGCAAGACTTTTCAACTTCGTCTTCACCCCAAACAATGGCACCGTGTCTGCCAACATCGTCGCCGTCAGCTCCATAACAGGGAAGGTTGTCTTCGATGTCGCCATATCAGCCTACGGCTACGAGTTCCTGCGGAGGACGATCGACCCGTGCGACCCCAACAGCGACCTGGCCGGCTTGTGCCCTATGAGGGCCGGAAACCTCGTGCTGCCTTTCAACATCCAGATCGACAAGTCGGCCACCAGCCAGATCCCAGGCATCGCCTACACCTTCCCCGACCTCGATGCCACGGCTCGAATCTACATCAATATGACTGAAGGAGACGAGGCTGGACATAGTGCGGCGTGTGTCGAGGCCAACATATCGAACGGCAAGACGATCAATCTTGCTGGCGTGAAGTGGGCGACGGCTGCTGTGGCCATCCTCGCGCTTCTGTCATCTGCGCTGGTCTCGGGTCTCGGCCACACAAACGCGGCCTCGCATATCGCGGCCGGAGCCGTCTCCTTGTTTGGCTACTTTCAGGCCCAGGCCATGCTTGGCTTGACTGGCATTAGGCTGCCCCCTGTCGCCCGAGCGTGGACTCAGGACTTCCAGTGGAGCATGGGCATCATCAAGGTCGACTTTATGCAGCAGATATTCACATGGTATCAGCGTGCAACCGGTGGCACGCCCTCGACCCTCTTTGATACTCTGACGACCACTTCTGTGCAGGTGGAGAAGCGAGACTTGAGTCAAGTCCAGGTCGTTCAATCGGCAGGAACCCTCTTCTCCAGGGCAGCCGCCATGTCCCCGAAAGCTCTTACACCAGCCGCGGCTGCTCTCGCCAAACGAGCGAATATACAGACCGGTTCCGGAAGCTATGTCGTATACGGGATCCAGAGGGTCGCTTTTGCGGCCGGTATCGAGTCCACCAACCTCTTCATGACCGGCTTGACCTTCTTCTGCATCTTTATCGTCTTCAGCGCCCTGTTTGTCCTCATCTTCAGGCTTTGCTGTGGGTTCCTAGCCAAGGGCGACGCATTTCTCGAATTCCGCAACGGCTGGAGGACTGTCCTCAAGGGCATTCTCTACCGCGTGTGCCTGATAGGGTTCCCGGTCGTCTCCATCCTTTGCCTCTGGGAGCTGACGCAGCGCGACTCGGCAGCCGAGGTCGTCCTGGCCATTTTCTTCTTCTTTGGGACCCTCGCCCTTCTTGGATATGCCGCTTTCAAAATCATCAGTATCGCGCGCCGCTCCATCAGCCTCCACCGAAATCCGGCCTATATCCTCTTCTCCGATCCGCAGACCCTCAACAAATGGGGTTTCCTATACGTACCCTACCGAGCGTCTGGGTACTACTTCTTCGCTCCCGTCCTCGGCCACGTCTTGATCAAGTCTATGTTTATCGCTCTTGCACAGGACAAGGGAACTTTGCAAGCCATTGCCCTTATACTTATCGAGGCAGCCGCTCTCATCGCAGCGAGTGTACTGCGGCCATGGATGGACAAGAGCACCAACTCGTTCAACATTTCCATCTACGCCATCAACTTTATCAACGCCGTCTTCCTTCTCATCTTCACGAACGTGTTCGACCAGCCACCATTGGTAACAGGCGTGATCGGAGTCGTGTTGTGGATCCTCAACAACGTCTTTGCTCTCGTCCTACTCCTGATGCTTATCATCACAACCATCATAATCTTCTTCCAGAAAAACCCGGACAACCGCTACCAATACATGTTGGACGACCGGACGTCCTTCATCAAGTCGCAGACGAACCTCGGCACCAACCCCGAGCTGGATGCGCTGGCTGTCACGGCTCGTGGTGCGAAGAACCACGTGGACCTGCTTGACGACGATGACTACGAGTCCTCCGATGCTCGCGGCAGACACGTTTACGAAAAGCCCAGCATGTCCTCAGCGTCTGCTTCCTACCGCGACCGCCACAGCTCCCCTGCACCGTTCGGTCAGGATCCGGCTGAGGGCGGAGTATCAGAAGACCACAGGAGGTACCAGGTATCCCCTATGCGGGACTCGGGCTCATACTCTGACCCGTCGCTCTACTCGGCGAACGGATCAAGGTTGCATCATAATCGGACGGAAAATAATCCTAGGTATGTACCGCCTGACAAGAGCTTGCTTATCAATGGACTTAATTGTGCTAACGTGTTGGTCTGTACTAGTCCCTGGCAGCGTGGTGCAGGGTACGAGAACGGAACATGATCGTTCCATCGCTTGTTTTATGTATCTAATATACTTGTTTGGCGTTGCCGGGTTAGCGTCGCGCAGCGCCTGTCCCGGAGGAGGATGTGTCACTGATCTTAGGAATGTATTTTGAAGCGATGTCGGTGGTAGAACGACACATCTGGGACGAAAGCTATGAGGCACCGCTCTGGTCACTCACTTCCTGTCTCTCTTGAATGGAAATACTAGCATTTACAGTATTATCGCCGCACATGGGCCCTTGTTGTTCGTCCATTCCTGCTGGAATAGACGCTTGACGTCGTCGATCCTACGTCCCCCTCACGCATCTCCGCACCCAGGAACTCCCAACAACCAGACACTAGTATTGAAGGAAAGGTTCCGTGGCCCCGGGTATACGCAATTTGCTGGCCCGAGACTAACTTTTAGCTGTTTGTCGGCGGAGGCGGCTCCATGGTGCCAAGGTTACATCCTTGGGGGCGCGGGTCGAGACGCTCCGCCTGTCGAATTCGGCAACGTCGCGTCGCGGTGTAAGTGAGTTACACAGGCAAATATAAATGCCACGAATTCACGTTCTAACATCGCCGTTCAACTTTTGGAACACCTTCTGTTGACTTGGGAAAGTAGGCGAAGATGGGGCTGCATCGTCTGACAGTTGCTTTGCTCGGCCATCTCGCGGCTTGCGCTGTCGCTGTACCTTCATCTCGTGCAGTACCGGCCGGGTTTGTAACGACCAAGGGAGACCACTTCCAGCTCGATGGGAAGGACTTCTACTTTGCCGGCTCCAATGCATACTACTTTCCGTTCAGTGGCGTACGTGTGTCACATTCGCCTTCATCCCCTGACCGCCTGCTAAACATGTGCATCACAGGACCAAGCCGACGTCGAGAAGGGCATGACAGCAGCCAAAGAAGCAGGCCTCAAAGTCTTCCGCACATGGGGCTTCAACGATAAGAATGTCACATACGATCCGAATGGCCTACCAAAGTACGGCAACGAAGGCGCAGGTGGTACGGAAACTGTCTTCCAATGGTGGGCCAATGGCACGTCGACCATCGACGTCGCACCGTTCGACAAGGTCGTCAATGCTGCCACCAAAGTAGGCATCAAACTCGTTGTCACCTTGACCAACAACTGGGCAGACTACGGTGGAATGGACGTGTACACCACCAATCTCGGCTTCAAGTACCACGACGATGTGAGTCCACCTCCCGTACAGCAACTTGATCAGCCGATTTGATCCAACTCAACTCTCAGAGATGCTAACTCATGCATGAAGTTCTACCGCGAACCCGTGATCAAATCCGCATTCAAGCGCTACGTCAAAGAGCTGGTCACCCGCTACGCCAACTCACCAGCCATCATGGCGTGGGAGCTGGCCAACGAACCCCGCTGCGGCGCCGACGGCGTGCGCAACCTGCCACGCAGCGACAGCTGCGCGCCCGCCGTCCTCTCGGCCTGGATCGACGAGATGAGCACCTACATCAAGACGCTCGACCCGCACCACCTCGTCACCTGGGGCGGCGAGGGCGAGTTCAACGGCAAGTCCGACGACTGGGCCTACGCCGGCGCCGACGGCGGGGACTTCGACCACGAGATCTCCCTGCCCAACGTCGATTTCGGGGTGTTCCACAGCTACCCGGACTGGTGGAGCAAGACCGTCGAGTGGACCAACCAGTGGATCCGCGACCACGCTGCGGCCGGCAGGAGGGCCGGGAAGCCGGTCGTGCACGAGGAGTACGGCTGGCTGACGCCCGCGGCCAGACTGCAGAATCTGGGGACGGTGCAGAATGCGACCAGGGTGGAGGTCGTCGGCGGGTGGCAGAGGATCGGTATCGAGGAGAGGCTGGCTGGGGATATGTATTGGCAGTTTGGGTTCTCCGGGTACTCGTACGGGAGGAATAATGATGATGGGTTCACGATTTACTTGGATGATGCGGAGGCGCAGGTGTTGGTGTATCAGCATGCTAAGGAGGTGGAGGCGCTGAACCATAAGTGTAGTCGGAAGAGGGCATGAGCCCTGTGGAAGAGGGTTAGTATGTGTCGGTAATTTATAGTATATAATATTCCTTCTGTGTGTTGATGACATTTTTGCTTTCGGGGCGAAGTTTCTATCGTCGATGGTGATCAGGTGGAGGCCAACGCCGAACGCTCAGCAAGAGACCGAACATCGCCTGGAGTCGTACTGCGGAAGCATTGGCCTCCTTATGCCCAGAGAAATCCATATCGAAGTCTTTACTGGTGACGCATGCAAAGGCGGGCCAAGCCGGGTACATGTGCGCCACGTCTAGTCTGTACGCTGAGCTGAACAGTCCAGGACGAAGCGGTCTGCAAGTCGGCACACAGATTGACGTTGCTCAGATAAAATAGCTGCGGGACGAGAAGTCGGCCATGGTCTGGCATGGTCGAATCATCGATAGAGAGGCATAAACAGAGCATGCTGTGTCACTGAGCTGTTTACTCCTCCTTGTTTATACTGCTTGGCCCCTTGGCACTGGTTGTCGCCGTCTGTTTTCCCCGGCTCTTAGAGTTCGACCGTGCCTCCGCCCTGGCACACGAAAGCATAAATACTCGCCTACGGCTGGCAAAAACATTGCGCATCACTTACTGAAAAAGGGCATCCTTCTCAGTGGCCTTTGTTCTCAACCTTTTTGAGGCAGATTCGTCATGTGGTCTTCTATACTGTCCCTGTCCCTCCGAGTCCTCTCCCTCAGTGCCATTTCGGAAGCGGCGTACACAGGCCCATGCTCGGATCAAGCCTGCGGTGCTACAGGCAAGGCCTGTGCAAGAGGCTATCTCTGCGTTCCCTATCCCAACTTCGATCCGGCGCAGCGGCAGGGCTGTGCCTGCTCATATGGCTAGCTCTGCAGTTGTAAGGTACAGTACGTCCAAGCCTGTCGCCCGAAGCAATGGCAACTGACGCACAGAAAGAAAAAAGGTCGTTCAGAAGGCCAACCGTAAGAGGATCAACACATTCGGAGTATATGTTCACGGAACTTCAAGTAATGAGCAAGCAACACTGGAGGCTGTCTCTAAAACACTGCTGGGTGGGTAATGATGTGTTTCTTGTCAACAGAACATTGAAGCTGCATTGGAGCGTGGACTGGAGAAGGCGACAAGCAACTCAAGAGGTGTATATGGCGAATCCAACCCCTGTTAAGCTATACTTGCATCTGTCAGGATTCGCTGCTTAGTCTCGGCCAGTCTGTCGGGATACGCTTACCAGGAGTCTCAAGCAAGTCAGCGTCGAATTAGCAGTGGATAGACATGGCTAATGGCACAGTTGGTGAACTTCAGGCGTAGAAGTATATGCTTTAACACCACTTCGGATTCTTGCGAGTACGTGGCCTCATTTTACCGGACTGCGAGAGGTGATTTGACACAAAGTATCTACCTGTTCGTGATGTTGTGGCCAGAATGGCCTCAGAGTCGACATGAACCAGTTCTCAGGGTTAGGGGTCTGCTGCCCCTCCATCCCGCCACCTTCCTTAGTGCTCGATTTTCCGCGCCAGCATCAACCCTTCAGGGTGTGGGTGCTCGAGTGAATACAGTTTGGTTCGTCCGTCTAGTGTTAACACGAGTTAACTGGCTCAGGTCTAACAGACCTTCTCCCTCACAACAAAAGCAGCTGTTCGTCTATGCTAAGCTCCTCGAATCTTTGTTGCGTTTCATCCCAAGTCAAAAGGACGGGAGACCTGAGCTGGAGTTTTAGTCATCAGCGACCCTTGGCGAAACGTGACTTATCCTTGGCGACCACCTGCTGACGCGCCCCCCTTCAGTCATACCTTAAGGGTGGTAACACAGAGACGGTTCATTTACCGAGCACCTCTCGGATCTTTTTGGATCAAATCATCCATCCGCAATCGCTTCATCAACGTCCGTCAAACGTCGCATCTCCATCCCAAATGCTCGCAATACTCCCCGCTGCAGGGACTACCCACCATCCTCTCGCATCCTCACCGCATCATCTACCGCCCACTGGACACATATTTCGTGATCGCACACCATGCCGGAAACGGCCGCTGCTGCCAGGAAGTGGGCGGCTGAGGATGACTGGGATCGACACAAGGCCACCATCACCCAGCTGTACGAGACCATGACCTTGGCTGAGCTCAAGGACTACATGGAAGTTAACCATGGACTGTCGGCGACGTAAGTTTGTTCAAGTAACTCTGCAGGCAGTAATCGGCGTTGGTTCTCTCCTTCTTTTCTTTCTCCCCTTTTTCTTTCTTCCTACAGGACAGAGAATATCACACCGTTGGACAGCCAGGGTGCATCCACTTTGCGCATCAAATCTTCTCACGCATGCGCAGGAATAAGATGTACAAAACCCGCTTCAAGCGGTGGGGCCTCTGGAAGTACACCAGAGCTGCCGATATCCCCCAGATCCTCAAGGCCAAGACGGAGCGCGTGGCAGAGCAGAAGCCCACAGAGGTCTTCCTGAACGGCAAGCGCGTCGACCTTGACAAAGTTGAGAGGTACCTCAGGCGCCGCGGGTCAATACGCAGGCAGGTTGAGGCCGGGAACCTCTACGTGCAGTCATCACCATCGTCGAGTGCTGTGGCTGTGAGGAAGCGGCCGCCGGACAGAAGAGGCTCGACCCCCGGCTCACCGGGCTCATCGGTCTCCCTCATCTCGCCGATATCTCCGGTCTCTCCGGTCTACCTCACACCACCGCCGGCGCTCCGGATCCCGGAGGATACTTACAGGGCGATCCGAGACTACTATGACGGGTGCTTCTCCGGCCGCCGATGGGTCTCAGTGTCGCCGGTCGACGAGCGCGTCTTCCTCTCAACTGAGACGGGTCTCAAGGATGGGAACAAGCGCCTCAGCGAGTTCCACCAGCGCTTCAAGCTCGCCTTTCGCCTGCTGCAGACTCCAGCCCAGACCGGTCCGGAAGGAATGAAGATGACGCGGGTGTGCTTTGCAGAGCTCCCGGATGTGCTGGCCGGCGAAGACCCAACCATGCTGTACTGCATACTAGACCTCGTCCGGCGGCTACGCGAGGCCGGCATGGACTTCCTAGCCATCCAGCTGCTGCAGTACCTGGACGGGCTGTCCGCGGCCAAGCCCGACGGACAGCGGCATGCCATGGCCAGCATCTGGAGAAATCTGCTGCTGGGATTGGAGGAGCTCGGCCCGGAGCAGACGAGACACTGCGCCCTGATAGCGGCAACGCGCTTCGGGGCGCATCTCGGTGAACATCACATCAAGACGCTGGAGGCTAAGATGTGGAGTATGTTCCTCAGCGACGCGACGGTCGATGAGAAGGAGGTGCATCTGCGACACCTCTACAGCAGCTTGGAGGGACTCCCGACTTTTGACTACAGGAACCTTGTGGTGACAGTCGATCTGGCGAGCTTCCTTCGCAAACAGGACAGGCTCGAGGAAGCTGCTGCCATCGTCACCCGCGTGCTGGACGACCCGTCCAGGGAGGCGGTCTTGCGAAGCTTTCCGCCAATGGCGTACAACTACATTTCCGTCCTGGGCAAGATCCGCGCTACGCAGGGCAGGCTCTGTGAAGCTGAGGCTCTGTATAGAGATGCCATCGATATTGCCAAGGCCGTGCAGGAGGATGACGACTCGGACCTTTTAGACGGACTGGTGTTCTTGGAAAAGTGCCTCCGTGCACAGGAGAGACACGACGAAGCCGATGCGATATTGGCTGAGAGAGAGGCTGTCGTGAGGCAGTCTCTGGAGAGGGTGGGGGAAAAGGAGAATGCTGTCTAGTGTGAAGGACATTAGAGCTGGGCTGAAAAGTGGCCCGGTATTGCCCGGCTATCTCCAATCATTTACTGCACAGGTGGACGTTTGTATGATCGCTGTCTGTATGTCAAGATAGATACCACCATGCTTTTAAGTCAAGTATCCACAAGATTGTAGTGCGTCCTAGGGGAAGTGGAACTATGGCGATGCTATCTAAGATGTATCTAAGATGTATGTCTGTCTATTTTATATCGCTCTGATATCTTTTCCCCAGTATGGGCGTCCTCAGGTTGCATAATACCACTCTTGATTAGCGCTCGGTGTATACACCGCGTCACGCAGCGGACCCTCGAACAAATCGCGAATCTCGTCAAGGGTGTAGCCAGCATTGATGGCCAGCTGGAGCACGATCCGGGCCTGCTCTGCTCCGACGTAGCTAGAGAAGAAACTGTTCATGGCAAAATTTGTCAGTACCCTTGTGGACAGAAAACACCGGCGGGTGCAAAGAATGATCTTACACTGGACCGGGCCTAGGACCAGGGACACCAGTTCCGGTGACCGGACGTGCTACTGCAATCGTGGGGATGCCTTGCTTGTATAGCTCTGTTGCAGCTGCCCTGGCACTGGGACTGAGTTGGGCTGCGCCAGGTCCTAGCACTACGAGACCTCTGAAGTTCAGAAATTAGTTCCCGTTCGCATATATTAGGGTGTGCGTTACGTACTTGGCTCCGTTGGCCACGGCGCTATACATCAAAGAGGCATCGAAGCCCTCTGGTTCGTATTAGTGGGCAGGCCCTGTACTCGAGAAGCAGGTTGATGTTGGCCAACTTACGGTGGCCGTAGAGGATGATGACTGAAGGCAGTACTGTGGTATTGCTGATGTCGAAGTGCGGACGTCCTGTGGGATAAGAAGGCCCAAAGAAGTAGTACGGCTGGCCACCGAGGAACGCCCCAAGGTTTCCCTGTTCAAGGGCCTTGAACGTGTCAGGCGTGTTGGCGTTGAGCTTGGTGGAGTAGTAAATAGACGTGATCCTAAAAGATGTTAGCTTGTCTCCCTGAGAAGTATCGCGCACGCTGTTCTAAGGCTATGTTTCTTACCTGTCATTGAAAGCGATGAGTCCTCCACGGTCTCGGGATGAAGGTGCTACAGCCGCTGCAACGGCTTGGAAGAAGTTGGATCTGCCATCGGGTGAGACATAGGTGTCTGGTCTCATGGCACCGGTGGCGATGAATGGCTTCGAACAGTTGAAAGTCACATCGACGCCAAACGCCTGCTCAGGTTAGCACTCTCGTGACCACGCTTGACCTCAAAGAGCAATGTTTGGAGCAGGGACTTTACCGTTTCCTCCAACGTGTTCGTGCCATGAAACATGATGGCACCAACAATATCGGAGTTCTTGCTGCATAGTTGGCGGTTCGCATACTGGCTGATGTTGAGATACAGTGATGAGTTCAGGCCGGAGCTCCCTCCAGAGGCCGGAAAGCGGACGACAGCAAGCTGGGCAACACTCAAGACCTCCGAGACATTAGCAATCAGCTGCTCGGGTGTAGGCCCTACACCTGAACCGTAGTTGACATTGTCAAGACGGCTGTAGTTTGAGGCAGACAGGATGGTACCGCCAGCGCTGTAGATGCTGCCTTCTGTTAGTACCATTCTCGATGGATAAGATGGGCTACACATACACAACTTTTGGGAGTGAGGAGTTCCTGGAGATCCAGACTAGTTCTGAGGGATCTGAAGTGCAGCTGCCATGAGCTATGGGCCACAGTGTAACACCCACAGCGATGGCCTTGACGGCGGCAGAGAGAGATCGGAAACCCATCTCGACTGGATGACTGCTTAGAACTTTTTCTTCCTGTTACAGAAAGCTGCTCAAGTGCCTATGACTACTGTAATTCACGTTGAACCATGATGAGACTCCGAGTGACTTATATGCAAACTGAAGCTACTCTGCAAAGCCCGATCCTTATCGCCGCTAACTGAAGCTGTCTCGCCGACATGTTATAGCACCATGTGCCAAGTCATTTAGTTGAGTTGTTGCCTTGAGATCTAACGACTTCGGGCTACCAGCAGGTACCGTCAGTCCGGTTCGGCGACATAGAGGGCATACTGGGTGCCGAGACGAAGCTGGGAGCTGTCATTAGCGTGGACCTCCAAGAGCTCATTAGACCAGCCACGAGCTGATAGAGCTGAAGAATGGCCGTGACTGTAAAAGCATTATGTACGCGATGACCGGGGTCAAAATCCTACAACTTCAAAAATCTCCATCGCGCAGCTCTTATCGGTCTTCCGTGATGTCCCAGCAGGATTCCGACGGCCCAAGCTAACGGTGCTTGCGGGGGAAGCTAATATCTTGTCCTCTTGGCTCGCCGTCACCGCTCCGATACGCGCGTCCTTATCGAGGGACTTTCGGCACTCTATGGTCCGAAGTAGCAGTCAATTCAACTTGGTATAAAAAAAAAAAAGTCAAACCGACATTTAAGAAATATAGGTGCACAGCACCAAATACGGACTATGTGAGATTCAAAGAGGGGCAAAAAATGTGCATCAGCCGTGAATCGAACACGGGGCCCATCGATGGCAACGATGGATTTTACCACTAAACCACTGATGCTTCGGATATGTTCCGGGCTAACCGGACTTGACTGGAAAACGGCTCCGCAATTTCTTCCTATAACTGTCAACTCATTTTTTTTGTACTCAAGGCAGTGGCAGCCTAATTAGTATACGTCTTTATGTTCCCTCGACGCGGGGTTAACCATTCTCACTGCACTTTACGCAGGTGAGTCTCACAGGCCCGACTCGCATTACTCTGAACATTGGATGCGACCTAAAACTGGCTGTAAAATCTACTAAAGAGCGTGTCAGATAGGTGTGTCTAAACTTTTCACATGCACCACCTTCACAGAGCCATGCTGCATGCGGCAGCAGCAGATGGCCAATGCACATCAATGACTACCCATAATCGAAGCTATCAATCCGGTTTATAGTATGATCGCTAGTTCCTTGTGCATTCCATAAGTCTGGGATCTCCACTCTACACAGTAGTACGCCCGTGACGTGGATTGTGAACTGCATCAAAGAGTCGGCTTCCGACCGTATACATCGTACCTGTAGTACAAGAGTCAGCCATCATGATGTGTGCACAAGATGCGCGGGTAGACTTACACAACGAAGTAGAAATGTATGTCCCTGTTCCTAAAGTCCCTTCTCACGTCAACAAGGAAGATCTCGACCGCTTCAGCGCTCCAACCTAGCATCCTCGTAAACAACTGCATGGACATCCCGTGCAGTCCATCAAGCATATTCGTCATCTGCATCAGACCCAGCATCTTCTCGTTCTCGCCTTTGGCCCAAGCATTACCCGGCAACGCGAACTTACGCTCCACCACATCGACGAAACCGGCGGCGGCCAGCTGGCTGCGGAACCGGGCGGCGGCACGACCGTTGCGCCCGGTCTTTTCAACCGCTTCCAGAATCAGCTTGTTCCATCTGTCCAGAGCGGTGCCGGCGAGGGAGTTGTCGATGCACTGAAACTCCACGTAGTACTCCTGGAACTCGGCCCAGCCGCCGGGATTCAGGTTCTCGTAACAGGAGCGGAAGATCTTGGGCCAATCACTGAAAGCAGCGACCATGTATCGGGAGTGGATATAGTCGAACTTGTCGTTGAACACCCATACGTCTTCGGCATCATCGACTTCGAAGTGGCAGTTTGGCGGGACACTGCACAGGTGAGTAAGGATCGTGCACAGACGGATAAGGACGACGTACTACTCCGGTTGTATGGGACTGAGGTCTGTCCCTAAGACGTCAGATGCGGGATGTTCGTTTGCTATAGGCTAGTGAGTGAATGAAGGCTGCCGTGAGGGATCCGGTGGTAGCCTACCGAACTCGATAGCCCATATACCAGTGCCTAGTGATGATGACATTAGCTCCGAGTCTGTTGTATGCCACACTGGCAAGTGACGCCTCTTACCAGTCCCAATATCCAGGACCCTCTGCGGGTTGTCGATAGGAGCTAATGCAAGCTTCCCGAAAAGCCGCATGGCAATCGCATGCTGGAGATCTGATAAATGTCAGTCGCGCCCGTCATATCGATGCCTCTGTGGGTGAGGAATACCTAGACGCTCTCGTTCCGGCTATCGGATGTCAGCGAACCTGCTCCAGTTGTGGTATATGGCGGGTTGCTTATTACGCACAATGTCATTCGGTAGAAGGTATTCTGCGTGTAAGCGTGAGTAACTCCATACGCTCATGTTTGAGGACATAACGTACTGCCTGCTTTGTATCTGTGGAATGTCCGGCCGTGCTCTTCAACGAAGTCGAAGACGCTTGAGGTCGCAGAGACACTAGATGATCTGGGAAGACGCGTTAGGCATATTTCATCGGCATTCGTGATCGAGAGGAGATAACATACGGCCTATCAAGATCGCCGACGGAAGAGTCGCCGTCACTGCTGTTCATCAACCTGGGGAGCTCTCATGTCAGGATGCGTGATCAAGTCAGTAAGTTCGCTGGGGTGCATCACACATTTAGACCAGTAGAGAACACGCTAGGTGCTCCGACCGAAGCATTATCTGCGGCGGGTTCGCTGAGGGCAGCGCTAGTAGTTGGTTGGCTCCGACTGCTGTCATCGGGCTGCAGTTTATCAGGGATTTCTTCAGAAGGCAGGGCGCTCGCATAGCCATCATCACTATGTTTCGGTTCTAGCTTGTTGGCAAGATCGCCCTGAGGCCTTTGCGCGCTTGAGTCTGTCGTTTCTCCCTGTTGCTTGATGTTCGGTTCAGACTCGTTGGTGGTGGCATAGTGGTCGCCCATCTTCCGAGCTGCTTTCGCCTCCGTGATAGATTCTGGTATGGATTCAAGGCTACGTCGTATCGCGTCTAAAAACGGGTCTATAATATATTACGACGTAGGCTGCTGGGTATCAATTGTCACAGCATTGTGGTAGTTGAACAAAGGTGGAGGAGAAGTGGCGTCAAACTCGGTCAAAATGCCGCACAACTAAATCGGTGCTAACCATTATTGGAACATCACGTTTTCTTCCAGCGGCTAATTGAACATCAAGACAGAACAAAGAATGGAAGCTATCCGCAGGGATTCCAAGCACTCACGTCAAAGTGTCCAACACCATCAGAAGTCGGCTCGCGCCAGTGAACGCGTGCATTTAGCGTCGTCTCGTTGCGTGTGGATTTGCTTCAAAACCAGAACCGAACATCACACAATAATGCCTGCCCGTGGTCCAGGGATCGATCGGCGGCTATACTCGTTACTCGTTGCCCCGGCAAGGTCGTCAACTTGGCTCAAGCTGACAGTCCTTAAGACTTGAATCGGTTGATAAGATTGTGCACGACGACGACAAGTTATGGGCCTTGCCCATAGAGAACCCACCCGTTGCATAACGTCTTATCAATCGATAGGCACATGAACATGATGAAGCTTAAAGCAGGTGCAGTTCAACTCCATAACTGTCCTGCTGAAGACAATTGCATCGCGCTCTCATCTTCCTTTTTCTCGGTTTGGCGTCTGACGCCCGAGCCATTCGTTACTGAGCATGCGCAGATCCCAAGATGCTGTGATATCGTTAAGATCTGAGCGACGAGTCGTGTTAGGTGTAAGAATCGTGAAGAAACGGACCGGTGGAGTGAGTTTTTGAGTGTTTTGAGTATATGAGCCGGTTGTACCATGTGGTGTGTCTAGAGTAGGTATCTAAATGACTATGGCAACATTTGTTATGAAGGGCAGGAGGCTCTAGGCTTCGTGCATAGTATGTAGCTTGAACCGAACCGTCTCTTCTACGTAGTCTGCGTACATTTGACGAAGACGAAGCAACTTCTATGCAATAATCAAAGGTGAGCCGAAGACAAGACCCAGAGCTCCTAACAGAAAACAAGCACTTGCTTTTCACAGTAGCTCAGCAACGCATTCCCGTGCATGTTTGCCTAACATTGCCCTAGGACACAACAGTATCATGCTCTGGGTTCGTAGTTGTGTTTCATGCTTTAGTTTGCGAATTGAAGTTACTCGATGAGACTTGTGCGAGACGTACTTGATGAACTTAGGCTTGTGGTAACCGTAGTGAGATGGAAAGGCGGGAAACAAAAGGTACGATGCAGGTGATAGCTACTGAACCCTCGAAAACAGTCGAGTCTATTTGAAGACAATATGGAGGCTCTTTCTCGAACATCACGCCTAATGCTTTTTAGAAATGTTATCACGTCGGGAAGAGTTTGGGCAAGGTCCAGGTCTTTAGTCCTACGAACCATAGGCTTGGCAATGGTGTCGAAGAGACATGCATGGGATTGACTACTTTGTACTTCCTCTACAACGACTCGAGTACACGTCCAACAATAAAGCAATACCCATAATGGGCTAGCCAGGCGATGTGTTCCGGCCGTGCATTTGGAGGACAAAGCCTAATCATACCACTGTCAGGAGATACGCTTTCCTCCACATGTTCCCTTGCTCGTAGCTTCACGTGATGTGACACACCGCGGCAGACCGTCTATACTAAGCTTTGCAGTCCAGCAGCCAGCGTCTCCAGATTTGGAAAGCTGACGGATACGACGGTCATGATTAAATGTATATTGGAGTGTGATGCAGGGGTTCAAACCTTCCCCCGTGCTATCACACCACCCACTAAATAGGTCATGACATCCTTTCATCACCTTGCAATCAGCACACTGACCTGGTGTGCTATATCATACGTGAGAGGGCACTAAAGTGACATTTGCCCTTGGTAGGTGACTAAGAAACACCAACTCACCTTAACTACGGAAATGTCGTCGGAAACCACAAAACCAGTTTCTCGGATCGCAATTGTTGGCGTTGGCCAAGTCGGCGGTGCAGCTGCCTACGCGCTCGTCCTCGGCTCCATCGCAAATGAACTTCTTCTAGTCGACATCAAAATCGACCTAAGGGATGCTCAGATCCGCGATCTGTCGGATGTGGCCTACAGCAGCAACAGCAACACGCGCGTGCGAGCGGCCACGTACCATGAAGCAGGCCAATGCGACATTATTGTCATTACTGCAGGGTCCAAGCATTATCTCGGTAAGGCATCAGATAACAACATGAATGCTTGCGTATCGTGCTGCGAGCACGAGCTAATGTCACGGTCTGCCAGGTGGAACTAGCATCGAATACACCTACCGTAACATCTCGATTGTTCGGAATGTGGTCAATGCAATGAGACCATTCAGATCAGACGCAATTTTAGTCGTCGTAGCAAACCCGGTCGACTTGCTCACGTCTCTCGCTCAGAAAATCTCCAAACTGCCGCCGTCTCAAGTTTTGGGCTCAGGGACCTTTCTCGATTCAACCCGTCTTCGTGGACTGATGGCGGACAGAATTGGAGTGCGTCTATATTAGCGCTATGTGCTCCTGTGGCTAGGCTAACCAATTTCTTAGGTCGCAGCTAACTCAATAGACATCTATGCGCTGGGCGTGCATGGAGATTCCCAGGTTGTAGGGTGGTCTGCGGCAACAATTGGCGGCGTCCCTCTCAACCAATCTCTCTCTTCTGAAAGCCTTGTGGACCGTGTCGGGCTTGCAGAAGAGTGCAGACACCAAGCGAAAAGCATAGTCAAGGCCAAAGGGGCAACTCCTTTTGGGATGGGATCCATTGTGTCCAGCATCTGCTCGTCTATCCTCTCGGACAAGCGCAATGTTCGTCCCATTAGCCATTTCCAGCCAAAGTTTGGCTGCTACTTCAGCTTACCCGTGGTCCTGGGGAGAAAGGGTATTATCAGGACAATCCAGATGTCTTTAGATAGCGATGAGGAAGCTAAGATAGCGGAATCAGCGAGGAAGCTCCGGAGCGAGATAGACGGAATTCAGGAGGATCAGTAAGATAGGAAGGCGGGAAGATGTAGTCTGGCGTATTCAAGTGGCCTTTGTTTGACAAAAATGGTAAAAAATACCACATATATGTATTACCGGTTTAGATTTGATAAAAAATTAACATTTCTTTACACGAAGCGGGTTAACTAGTTTCAATGCCAAAAACTACCAATTATCTGACATGTACCGCATACTTCTATCACTGCCTAAGGTACCCAATTATGCCAGTGCTCGCTCGCTGGCAATGACATGCCTTTTCACCGCGACGAAGCTGTCGGGAATTACGGAGATGGAATCGATACCGGCTTCAACGAGAAACTTGGCGAATTCCGGATGGTCGCTCGGCGCCTGTCCACAGAGGCCAATCTTGCAACCTTTCTGGCGGGCCACCGAGATAACGCGCGCGATCATCCACTTGACGGCCTCGTCCTGCTCGTCGAAGAGGTCAGAGAGCTCACCAGAGTCGCGGTCTACACCTAGGGTGAGCTGCGTCAGGTCGTTGGAGCCGATGGAGAAGCCGTCGAAATGCTCGGTGAAGTTGGCGGCTAGGATGACGTTGGACGGGATCTCGCACATGACGTAGACTTGCAATCCATTCTCGCCCCGCTTGAGCCCGTTGTCGGCCATGACGTCTAGAACCTTCTTGGCTTCGTGGATTGTCCGGCAGAAAGGGATCATGATGACGGCGTTGGTGAGACCTATCTCCTCGCGCAGTCGCTTGATGGCGCGGCACTCCAGCTCGAACCCTTCTTTGTAGAGCGGCGAGTAGTAGCGTGAGGCACCACGGAAGCCGATCATGGGGTTTTCCTCCTTGGGCTCAAACTGAGCACCGCCTATGAGGTTGGCGTACTCGTTCGTTTTAAAGTCGCTCATGCGAATTATGGCCGGCTTGGGATAGACCGCAGCGCATAAGGCCGCAAGACCGTGCGATAATTTGTCGACAAAGTAGTCGGGCTTGCTGTCATACCCTGTTGTAAGTTGAGAAATCTCACGTATGGCAGCTGCATCCTTTAACTGGTCAAAGTGCACAAGCGCCA
The DNA here is from genome assembly GCA_021432605.1 of Coniochaeta sp. PMI_546. Classification (NCBI taxonomy): domain Eukaryota; kingdom Fungi; phylum Ascomycota; class Sordariomycetes; order Coniochaetales; family Coniochaetaceae; genus Coniochaeta; species Coniochaeta sp. PMI_546. The sequence continues at coordinate 86,471 of MU271158.1, read as the reverse complement.
TTGGGTGGACCCGGATGGCGTTGCTGACGACAAACTCCATGCGTGCAAGGCCGATGCCATCGGCTGGGAGTCGCCACCAGCGGTATGCAGACGCCGGGTCGGCTAGATTGAGCATGATGTGGGTTCGAACGTCGGGCAGCTCGGACAGATCTGTCGACTCAGTTGCGATGTCGCATATGCCCTCGTACACGAAGCCCGTGTCTCCCTCGGCACAGTCGACGGTAACCTCTTGGCCACTGTGCAGCACGTAGGTAGCGTTGCCGGTGCCTACTATTGCGGGGAGACCTAATTCTCGGCTCACGATAGCAGCATGTGAGGTCCGCCCGCCGTGGTCGGTGATGATGGCCGCGGCCCGCTTCATGATAGGCATCCAATCCGGGTCCGTCGCTTGCGTCACCAGAATCGAGTTATCCACAAACTTGTCGATGTCCTTGGTGGATTCGATGAGGCAGATCTGGCCTGATACGGCCGAATCGCCGATCGAACGGCCAGTGGCGAGCACGCGGCTCTTGTTGCTGACCTTGTACGTCTTGAAGACGGCAGCAGCATCACGGCGTGAGTGCACAGTCTCGGGCCGAGCCTGGACAATGAATAGCTGGCCCGTGACACCATCCTTGGCCCATTCCATGTCCATCGCCTGCCCATAGTGCTGCTCGATGGTGCATGCCCAACGTGCCAATTGGAGGATTTCGTTATCATTGAGCACCAACGCGGCTCGCTCTGCCTTTGAGGTAGGCACGTTTCGTGTGGGCATTTGTCTATTGCCATAGACCATCTTGATCTCCTTGTCGCCGCGTTTCTTCTCTAAGATAGGAACTGTTTTGGCATTGCCTAGGAGTGGCTTGAAGACTTGATATTCATCTGGATTGACGGTGCCCTGGACAACATTCTCACCAAGCCCCCACGCTGCGTTGATCAGCACAACCTTGTCGAAGCCGCTTTCCGTGTCGATGGAGAACATGACGCCGGAGCCACCGAGATCAGAGCGAACCATGCGTTGTACGCCAATCGAGAGTGCAACGCTCATATGATCGAAGCCCTTAACTTGACGGTAGCTGATGGCCCGATCGGTGAAAAGCGAAGCATAGCAGCGGCGACAAGCATCCAAGAGCGCGTCGACACCCGAAATGTTCAGATAAGTCTCTTGCTGGCCGGCAAAGCTTGCGTCCGGTAGGTCCTCGGCCGTCGCGCTGGAGCGAACGGCAACACTCAGGTCCGCAATTCCGGCCTTGGTCGAGAGCTCGTGATAACTTTTCCTGATGGCGGCGGCTGTATCAGCTGGCCAGGTACCGCGGATGAACAAGCTGCGCACCATATGGCCCGTCTCAGCTAGAGTCAGTTTACCCTCTTGCCATTCCGTCACTAATGCAGCTATCTTGTCACGGATGCCATTGGCGTCGACGTAGTGCCAATATGCAGCCGCAGTGGTCGCAAACCCCGTCGGGACGGCAATTCCTTTGGCCTCGAGGGCACTGATCATCTCGCCAAGTGACGAGTTTTTTCCACCAACCACGCCAACATCGCCACGCCTCAGGTCCTCGAAATTACGGACCAGGTCCCCAGGAACACCAGCAGCTGCCATGTTTTGAGATTCTTGTGTATCGAATTGTCGGCGTTTGACGTGTAGAGAGATGGATCTTCTCCCATCGATCAGCAACTTGTTGCAAAGAAGAATCGTGTCCGCCCTATGATTTGAAGCTAGTCCTGTAGATTCCAGAGAAAGCTTCTCTTCTTAGGCATTGTGAAGGCGTATAGTTATTGTCAATAAAGCGCTCCGAGTAAGCACGCACCGCCAGGGGAACGACTGATATGCCGGCAGTTATAAAGTCCACTTCTGAACCACGCCATCATGAGTCTCATTCAATCATACTTTCCTCGGACGTTCGGAATCTTGGGTGGTGTGACGAATATGGGAACCACAGTCATACGACGACCATCTACGTCCAGTACACCTCGTGACTTTGCACGAACCCCAACTTGTCGATGCGACGACTTTTACCTGATCCTAACAGCGTTTGTTTGCCAGGGGTTTGACCCAGTGTACTAAGGTACCATGTTTGATGTTTGCGGGCTTGATTGTCATTAAGGCCATTGAAGCCAGTGGAGTGTGATGCCACACTCGCCGGGCGGAATCTCATACACCTTCTGAGACGTGGTTTAGGCTGTGTGCAGTCGGTGCTGTTCAGTGCCATTCACCGAATTTGACCGAAAATGTCGTCTCTGCCTCGGGTGTGATTTCCGTTCCTCCCTACGGGCTTGGAATCGGGCAGTAAAGACACGCAAAACGCCACGCATTCCTACCCTGCGAGTTTTGCCCTGCAGAGGCCGGCGTGATATTTGTTTTAATTTTATTCATCTTCGTGATGCAGTAAAAGACTGCCGGTTGCCTTTACCATCCAACGACCGCTCCAAGCCTTGACTGTTCGTTGAGCAATTACACGTGTTTACTACGGCGAGCTCTCATCCCCGCAGTCTTCATCGTTGCCGTCACCATTCTATCAACGCGCAGCCTTTGTCGAATGCGGCTGTTCTTTTGGCGTCGTCTTGAAATCTGCCAGTCAACAGGTATTGTTGCCCCAGCTCTGGAGCCTGCCTGTATCAAGTCACTGACCCGCGCTTGCTCGTATTAATACGGCCATCAACAATGTGGCGGACCTTCCCTTGCGCCTCGGCGAGCTGCAGCCCACTATTGAGAGCCTGGTGAGCATTGGAGGGACGCCTGGACTTTCTCTAGCCGTGATGAAAAGCAGCGTCTCCGTATTCCAATCCGACTTTGGCTTCGACGAGGGAACTATATTTTCTCTATGCTCGCTGACGAAGGCAATGACCGCCGCGGCGGTCGGTATCCTGCTCGACGAGGGCAAACTCAAGTGGGATACCCCGGTCAAAGATGTGCTTCCGACCTTCCAACCTAAGAATGACACGCTGTACAACTGCCTTACCATAACCGATCTTCTGTTCAATCCGTCGGGCATGTCCTGCGTGGATAACCTGGTCGTCGGTAGCGAGAACAACATTCATATCCCGGGCAACGAAGGCATCAAATATGTAACCCCGTAGATTCGCTTGCTCCTTTTCCGGGCTCAGTTCTCCTACAACAACCTCTCGTATGCTCTCGCCGGAAATGTTATCGAAGAGGTGAGCGGGTAGTCGTAGCGTGAAATCCTCTGCAGCCGCATTTTGAGCTCTTGGACCTCGATCGTAGTTTCCGCATGAGCCACCATCCGACACCAGCAACGTTGCCAAGTGCTACAACTCCCTAGACGACATAACTACTTGCCCCATCCCGTGCCCGAAAGCCGGGAACGACCGCTTTGCCGGACCGAGCGGCGGTATGCGTTCCCGTATCCGAAACCTTCTGAAGCTGTACAAGACGTTCGGCGATAGCTTCAAACACTAGTTCGCCACCGGTACAACGTCTACGACGGACTCGCCCTTCAAGCAAGTGGCTTACCTCACCTCCGCGAAGATTCCGATGGAACAGCCGTCGCGAAACAAGGTGCAGTACGCATATGGCTGGGCTAGAGTGCAGCTTCCTAACAGGATGGGCTAGATTGGCACCAATGGCGGCCTCTTGCCCGACAGCACGCCTACCATCGGAAAGGGTGCTCCCTCTTCGCATTCCTTTTCCACCAAGGCAGCCTCCCCGGAGCTCTGTCCATCGTCATGATCCTCTCGAACACCGATAACGTGATTGTCGGCCTGTCCAACTCTCTGGCCCTTGACGACGTGTCGGACTGGGTTGGAAGGCTCTTCTTTCAGAAAATCCTCAACGTGCCATCGTCTGAGAGAGTCGACTTCATCGCGGCCGCCTACGTATCAGTCGCCGAGAACCTGAAGTGGTATCCACAGCTCGTCACGGAGCTAGGCGAGGCGCGCAAGAACGGGACTTCGCCGCGAGCCCTCCACGAATACGCCGGAACGTACTGGGAAGCCGCTCACGTCTTCAAGATCGTCGTCACCGCTGAAGAGGGCGGACTGTACTGGGCTTTCCATGGCCTAGACTCGGAGAAGTTCAAGCTCAATCATTACGAAGACGACGACTTCACGTGGCTGCTGCCGCACAACGAGCTCTCTCGACGGGGCCGCTGGGTGGGTTCGAATGAGGGGCCCCTGTTTTGGAAGGCTGTATTCAAGTCTTCCAGCGAGTTTGGCATTGACACGCTCGCTTGGGCACATGATACAGATGTCCCACCGCTGCAGCTGAAGAAGGAGCAGATGAGGGGTGGATAACCGCTGGTCGTAGGATAGTCCTTAGCTTGAGATGTTTGTTGATTACTGTGGCGTCTCTTACCCGCTTTCCGCCGTACACGTACTCCGCTCATAGACTCATTACTTGTTGATACCTTTGACTAGGGGGGCCGCTGATTGGAACAATGTCTTCGTGTCTCACATTGTCTCGTGCTTTTAATTTCAACTACGTGATAACTTTGACAGGAGGGCTAGGTTGGCCACGTGGTAGATCTCGGGCGCCGAGAAGGACTGTGAAGCGGTCATGCATGTATGTCGTGCTAACTGCTGTTCACAATTGAAATTAGCAGGACAACAGGAACAAATAGTTGTACGGAGGAGGAGGATAGACATTCGAGACCCGTACGTTCTGCGGAAATCTGCGCCCACTACAGCAAGTTAGGTCAGTCACCGTACGGCCGGGTCAGAACAGGCCTGCGCATCGGTGACATGGAAGCAGTTGCGCAAAAACACCCATCGCAGAGCTTGAGCACAGGGGATGCGCCTGGAGTCCCACATTGGGGCATCTAGAATGGCAGTATGCAGCCCTTGGGTGGTCAGAAAGCTTCGAGGACTAGCCTCGACAAGCAAGTGATGCTTTTCCATATTCTGTGGCTGAACTGTCGCATAGCAACTCAATACACCTCACCAAAAACGTGACTACCTATCTAAGAGAGAAACGAATGGTTTTCAGGTACATGTGGGCATGATCAGGTACTTGACATATCTTATAGGGGAGAACGCTGTATGGCCAAAGGAATTGACGATTGGGCTGGACTGTCATCGTCTCTTCTCTCTTCTCAGAAAGGCTGGCAGATCATTTGTCTCTCTGTTCTTCTTTTCCTCTGAAAATGCCGGCTTCCCAGCCCACCTGCCGTGTGAACGTGCAAATGCGGTAAATGTTTGTTGGTGAGGTAATTATCTCATTCTTTTCCATTTCGTCTCGCACCTTCCTCTCAGTGATTATTAGCATGTTGACATTAAGGAACCTTGCCTTGTCTCTTCACCCTCCGTTTTCCTAATTTCTCAACGACCAAGACTTTCTTCCCGTTCCTTCAGATTTTTCTTCGCTTCTTGATCACTTCAACTTCCCTTCAACCTCCTCAGATTGTTCTACGACCTTCCACGCCTATTGAAGGATAACGGCGGTCAGGCCTTCTGGATCTCGTCAACAACAACAAGTCCGTTGTCAGCCACGGGCTGGACTCGCAAGTCAGATACCTAGGTCTACTCTGAAGCTGTTCATTGGAAGAAACACCAGACACTGGAACTTTTTCGCACACTCTTTTCCTTAACGCACTTGCCCTATTGGAGAAGCGCGAACCAGCGAGACGATAGGCACATACGTTCACATTCCGCGGGCAACAGCGCAGTTCGACCCTGCCGACATTATCATACGTTCCCCCACAGGTCTCACTACTGACTCTGACACAAGAACATACACTTTGGAAGGCCAGGACAGTCTCAAACGTGGATCAACACGCTGGTCGGGCCGCTTGCAAGAGGTAAAGTTCCGCCACAGCGATCCTACCTGATACCTCACTAACTCGTGGTGTCTGAGGTATAGCGATTATCGAGGGTAGAAACAAAGGATTCCATAACAACAAGAAGCGAACTGTGCAGCTCATCGCGAAGTAGCTCCTCCTCATACTCCCAAGAAAGCGCAAGTCTCCCATTCGAATTGATCAGCAGTCTCAATGACGCCTTCACGCAGTCTTAACAACAATCTGCTCTATACTCTACAGCTTCATTTCTCTTACAACGGTCTCGCTCACTCTCACGATCGGCTGATGAGTATCACCGTTTGAACAAGAGCACCCACAGCCATCCATGAATTTCCTCAATGTGGAGGAGACAGTGTCTCCCTCATCATCATCAGCTCATAGTCACCACCCGCGGTCTGAGCAAGGCCTCATTCCAGACAAACTGGTGCTCAACAAAACCGGAGGTCAAGGCCCTTCTTCTCACGCGTCATTCGATTACGACAGCACACACTCTGAACAAGACACTTCCCCCGACTCTAGCGATACTGATAGCGTGGATGGCGAAGCAACACCAATGCCATCGTCTTCAGCTCCTGAGGACTGTGGAACGTCTAAGGCGACATCTCCCCCAGCTTCCGGCCCTGACGTCTTCTCTCATAGCGACATCCCGATCGAGGTACTTGGCGTCGTACGATGGGCGCGCGAAAAAACCCCATATCATGACTGGCCAGATGCACCTGCTTGGCTGGTCCATAGCAAAGCGAATGAATACACCGGAACCAACGCCAAAGTCTGGACCACATCAGAGTTTCTCGCCGAGTTGCGAACAAGTCACTCGTTGGCTTTTCAACAGTGTCCACAGGCTTCCATCACTCACACCGGAGGGTTTATCCATGGACAGGCCCTTAGAGACATTTCGGTCCCGATCCGAACATGTGTTGGAGCCACACGGCCCAGATTCCTGTACCGTGCAGTCCATGACGGGATGCCCCACGAGGGAATAGGAGCGCGCGGCCTTAAGCTGTTCACCACTAACGGTCTATTTTTCCAGCGGCATTTGCAGAACCATTTTGCGTGGATCTGCCGGCAGCCAAGTCCCTTTCTATCGACGAGCAGCGAGCTCCGTAGAGCGGTGAACTTTGCAGCAGCTTTCGAGGCACGAGGGTATACAGGGATCAAGTTGCTGAAGATTTCGACGACAGGTGAATACTGGGACCACCACCTCTCACGGTTGTTCGAAGTACGGCATCTCCTACAGGCTTTGAAGCTCGGTTCTCGTATATGGCACAGGAACGAGTACTTGGTCGAAAACGCGATCCCTCGCGAGCATATCGTGGCATATGACTGGGAGGAAAACAAGACATGGCTCGATCGCGGTGGACGAAGCCAAATGCAACAGTCTAACGCGCTGGAAAGGTACAGGCTCCGGTGTAAACGCCTGAAAGCGAGGATAGAAAAGGAACGTGAGGAGAATCCAGAAGACGATACCCCAAAGTCCCGGTTGGTGAGGACGACGAGGTTCAAGTCCGTTGTCTCGTACTCAAGAAGAAATAAGTCATTGGCCGTTGTCGACTACATTTCACGATAAACGTTCGGCTTTCCGGTGGCATATTGCAACCACCACAGCGCGGCGCAGCTTCTACGGCACTCTTTGACCAGCGGGTTTTCAGCTGTGCGGAGCTTGATCACCACAAGCATTTTCCCCCCGTGGGGCCTTGCTCAGTCGCCTCCCCAGACAAACCAGTCCCAGAGAAGTCCCCGTGTGACATGATGCGATGAGAATCAGATTTGACCTCATGATGCAATGGCAATTTGCTTTTTTGAAATTTATTTAGCAGGCTGGAAACAATGCGAAGCAAGCATGGGCCATGCTCATTGAGAGGAGGTTGGAGCTGGTCGTTGGTCGTTGGTCATCTTGGGAAGATACAGTACCTTAGATATTGGCGTCTAGAGAGTCATCGAGTACATGGACTAGACCCCAGCCTAAATCAGACAGAAGGCCGATGCATGCAATGTTCTTGATTCATTATCTATTCAATATGATGATCTTTCTTCATTACATGGAATGCTCGCTTCTTTTTGATAGTGCATTGCAACTAAATACATTGCGATACCCAGTGATGACGGCTTGACATCCCTAGAAAGCCTGAAACTGTTATTCGACGTCCCATACATATACGTTACAAAATACCGATACGCTACCGAGAAAAAACTCCCTTATGCAAGGTCAGTCTTCAATACGCTTTCTGCATCGCTGCCTTCGCTTCCGGGAAGTCCACCTCCAGATGCTTGGTGCTATTTATACCAGCAGACAAAGTGCCAGACGTGTCCATGATGTATTCCTTCCGACCCGCCTTGTGCACTCTCCCGTTGATGAGAATGACGTCCAGCTTGTCGTGATCCTGCAGGACGGTGATGTCCTCTAGTGGGTCGCCGTTGACGAGGATGCAGTCGGCGTAGTATCCCCGCTGGATCTTACCCAGCTCGTGGCCTCTCATCATAAGTGCGGCAACTCCTGCCGTGGCAGCGATGATAGCTTCATGTGGAGTGAAGTCCAGAAGCTTTACAAAATGTTCGAGGTCCCGGGCATATGTTCCATGAGGTGTCCAGGCAAAGCCATAGTCGCTACACAGGTTAGTGATCTTGTAGGTTCTCGTACCGGGTATGGACGACATCTTACCCTCCAGGGAGGACTACGATCCCGCGCCGGTGCATCTCACGCAGCCCTGCGACGGCAATCTCTAGCTCCCTTCTATACCCTGCCTTCTCAGCTGCTTCGTGGCTGTATCCAAAAGCTTCGGCCTCGAACGACGTAGCCCAGAGCCAGTTGATGGCTGGAACGACGAGCTGCTTATGCTTTGTCTTCTCCAGCATTTCCATACCTACGGTGCACGGTCAACGTCAGCGCCCTGATGAACTCAAGGATACAGTCCAGGATCTGAGTCCAGGACCACACATCATACCTTCATCGTCGACATACGATCCATGGAATATTACGTCCACGCCATGGCGAATGCACATGGTCACAGAGTCTCGCGCTCTCGCATGCGCACACACCCGCTTCTTATACTTGTGCGCTTCATCAACGGCTGCTTCCGTCTCTTCGTCCGTGAAGAAGCAGTCTTGCGCCGAGCGGCTCTCGCAAATGTCCTCTCCAGACATACTGAGCTTGACGTTATCGACGCCAATATCTTGAATGTTGTGCCTGACAACGTTGCGCATGCCTTGCCGAGTCTCGTCAGTTCTCTGTCTCAAGTTTGGATTCATGCGGACTCACTGACCTTCGGCGCCTTCGGCGAACGCAGTAATGCTGGCGACCAGCTCGCCCTCGGGCTTAGCAATCTCCCTGGCGTTTGCGAGGTACCGTGGGCCCGGAACATCTCCAGCATTGATGGCGTCCCGCACCACCACGTCAAGTCTGTCTTTCGCAGATGCAGCCCCGAAGCACCTAGCGATTGTTTCAGTCCGGTTCAGACATTGAGAAGATGATGATTGGGTACATACATTGTATAGCCCGAGTCTAAGAAGCACTGTGCGCTCTTCACTGTCAAGAGAACGTGTTCTTCGACGCCTAGCTCGCCCAGCTTCGCAAGGTCGCCACCGTTCCAAGTAAAGTGGGTGTGACCATCTCCGAGCCCGGACATGAGCGTCCGTCCTTTCCCGCTGAAGACCCTGACTGTAGGGTCTTTTTCTAGATCGGTCTTATTTGGCACATCACCGACAGCAGCAATTCTCTCGCCTGTTAACGTTGAGTAAGTGCTTGTGAACGTGTCCTGCCCACCTTCCTGCGAGGCAAACATACCTTGGATCAACACATCACCCAAATACGGCTCTCTACCTGTGGAATCGAGGATCTTGACATTTGTGATGAGGATTTTCGATTGGGGATGAGTACCGGAAATTTCATACTTGGCTGGTTGTAAGTCTGGGTCGAGTCTGAGGTTCTCGATGTAAGCAACGTTTCGAGGAAAGCCTTCGGAGTGCCTCGCGGTGCCGGCCTTGTTCAAGTCGTCGAGAGACCACGACTCCCATGACACCGTACCTGGCGTTCTAACTGTCGCAGCCATGATCCGAAAATAAATCTGGGTAATTAACCTGTGGTACTGGTAGGTACAGCTTCTTTGGGCCGTGATAAGGACACTTTGTCTCTGGGACGTTGGATCCCCCAATGATCTTTAACTCATCTTTTACTTCCTCGCAATGTCTGCAGAGTCCCGTCTCAAGTCCGCTTCTGCTGTGTCACGGTCTCAAGGGGTCACCTGTCTACCCCATGGGGAAGCAGATGCGGGGAAACTGCTAAGTCACAGTAGTCTGTAAGTCAGCCCGTTAGTGCAGAACCGACAACCCGGAACTCGTGTTGACCTGACGATCTGCGCCATTCTCCGCGCTTCTCCGCGCTGTACCCCACTGCAGCATGCGGCCATGGCGGGAATGCGACGGAGCTCTCACGGACAAATTGACAAAGGCGTGTCTCGGACATGACGAGGAAAGGGGCTAATGCCAGTGATGAGACGCGCTGGAAACCCAGAAATGAGTGATCTGGACAAGCCGCTTCCACCCACAGGTCATCGAACCAGTCCAACACCTTTCTTCTTAGCTTCTGCCATCGACCGACCATGGGGTGGATGCATCGAAGCGTCGAGACCAAAGCCGTGACCCCGGGCAGACCTCTCATCAAATCAACCCTTGAGTCTGGCGCTTCAGTGGTTCTTGTCGAAGATCCCGAGAACCCCGAGAGTTATCGCTCTGTCTCGCCATCTGTTCCGGATGACGGGCTGCCCTTCATACACATGTCAGTAGTGGCAGCATCAACTATGTCGGGGCGACATTGGCTCGTCATCGACAACATCATCTACGACTGTACAGAGTTCATCAGCGAGCATCCTGGTGGCCAAGATGTTCTGCAGCCTTTCCGCGGCCATGACTGCACTTGGCAATTCCGTCGATTTCACGGGAAGGGGGAATTGCAACAGGGGCGAGTATTGCGTGTGGGCAGGACCTCAGGGGTGAGGAACAAGTTCAAGGAGAGGCCGAAGTTCGTGGGTCTCAGGCCCTGGGGCGCAGACTACCTGTGACGCCTGTGTAGCTACATTTTTCTCGTGTCCCACATGGACGCTCTAAGACTTAGAACATGATGGTGACTGGCATTGTAACACGTGTTGACTTAAGTTGACTTGGGTTTCAATCCCGAAGTAGTAAGAGGAAAGGCGTGTATTTCGAGTTTGAAGCCATTTATCTATCTCTGTCTGCATGTAGAATGTGGAACATAACTACAGAAAACCCTTCAAGCTCTGTGCAACTCCCTGAACATCCTCGTACACGTGCCAGTGACCGGTATTTTGCAAGACCACATGTCGCGCATCCTTGAGCCTGCCTACATACTTCTCGCAGAGCGCAGGCGGTGATACCTTGTCCTCGTCTCCAGTGACGATCAGAGTCGGCATCTCCAGACGCTCCACGTCCAGAGACTGCGTCGCTCCAGCCAGGGCTTGGCAGGCCTTTGCATACGACTCCGGATCTTGTCCCAGCAGACTGAGACGCACGGCCGCCACGGCGACGGGATTCTCCTTCTTGGTTCGTTCAGAAGTGCCTGCGCCCACCACAGCATCTACCACGGCACTCATCCCCTTGCTCCTCGCCAAAGCAGCGCGAGCGTACGAGCCGTCGCTTGCGGCCTTGGGAAGCGGAGATGGCGGTGGGCCCACAAGAATGAGCTTCTTCACCAGGTCTGGGTTGTCTAGCGCGAATCTCATGGCGACAAGGCAACCCATCGAATGAGCCACGAGAGTTGCTGGGTTGGAAGACGATACACCAGCGATTTGGAACACGCCGCCGACGTCGGCAGCCAATGACTCAATGGTCAGCGTGCTAAGGGGATGAGTCGGGCTGAGTCCATGTCCCTCCAGGTCAAAAAGGTGTAGGGTAGCCGAGTCTGACAGAGAAAGGGCAGAGATGAGCGGCGTCCAGTAGTCCTTGGTCCCGCCGAGCCCGTGAACGAAGACGACAGACTCGCTTCCCGACCCAAGGCGTTGATAGTGCAGTGGCTTCGCGTTGATCTCTGTCAGTCCAACCTTGCCACTGATAGTCTTGGCGGCATTGGTCAGACTGAACACGGTGTGCATCGCCACGCGTTCGACGGTCGTGTTGGTAGCAGAGGGTGCAGCGACCTTGTTGCGGAGCGTCCCGAGCCTTGCTACAGTGACAGAGATCTCGTCGCCGGGGTGGAGGAAGATAGGCGGCTTCTTGCCGATACCCACGCCGGCAGGCTGTGGTGATTCAGTAATTGCGCGACAGACAAGAAGCGGTGCTGGGCAAGATTACATACCGTTCCGGTAGCCAATACATCGCCGGACTGTAGGGTCTGGCCCGCCGACATGCTGGCAATCAGCGTAGGAATCGAGAAGATGAGATCTTTAGTGGTTGCATCCTGCCGCAGCTCTCCATTGACGTGCGTCTGTACGCGGAGTGTTGCTGGCATGTCCTCCTTGGGGACGGCAATTGGACCCTTATACAACCTCTGCGTCAGCTAACGATGCCCGCTCCGACACAAGTAAGAGTACTGACCATGGGGCAGAACGTGTCCGCCGACTTGCCTATGTAAAATTGCTTGTGATCCCGCTGCCTCTCACGAGCTGTCACATCGTTGATGATGGTATAGCCCCAGACGTGCGCCCATGCATCCTGTTCGCTGATCCTGAAACCTGACTTGCCAATGATGACACCAATCTCGCCCTCATAGTCGAGGCTTTCGGTAAATCCATCATGCGGGAAGATATCCTCACCGTCTGCAATGATAGAAGTAGCTCTCTTGGTGAAGATTACAGGGTGGCTCGGTCGGTCGACCTTATCAGAGCTATCGTACCCGGAACTGTTGAACTCCCGTGCGTGCTCCATGTAGTTCTTCCCCACGGCGAGGATATCGCGTCCAGAAAGGGGCGGCAGCTTCTTCACCGTGGAGGCATGAATAGGGCTTCCAGCGGCAATGATGTTTGATGATCCCGCCTCAATGACCTGGTACAGATCCTGCAATGGTGTCCCCGACAGTAAACTCAAAGGTTGCAGTGTATCGTTGTCAATGTCTAGGTGCCCGACACGCGGCAGCCCCGTGTCAGGGTCGACATAGGCGGCATAGTTTGTTAAGTGTTGTGTGTGGGATCCCATGTTGCTAGCTTTGTTGCGGTAGTTCGTGATGGATAGGAGTTGCAGGTGATAATGCGCGGCCAAAGCTCTCGTTCTGCGACATGTTTAAAGACTAGCCACCTCGCAGGCCTTCCCAGGATCCAGTACTCCACTTGAGCTTGTCTGCGCTCGATATCGATCCGCCTCCGCGATTGACAGTCGATAATTTGACTGCCGTTTGGTCAGCAACTCAACCCCGCGCAACTAAAATTGAGGCGTGGGTCAAGCGGAGGGCGGACATGCGCGGACATGCGCGGACTTGGCGGAGGATCAGCCCCAGCTAACACTCATGCAATTCGAGGAACCCGGGGGTACTAGACCACGCTAGCATGATACCAACAGACAACACCGCACCCTCGCCGCGTTCCGTTCGAACGAATCCGGGGAACGGACAAGTTGAGTGAATGGCATGGGGCGCATTCTGTCCCGACGACGGTCAAGGGTTTCGCTTGGCGCAACGACCCTGAAGCCTGGGGGAGGAAATCCCTTCGAATTGGCTTAGTGGACCTGGTAGTGCCGTGCATAAGCGATGTTGATATAAGGCATGATCAGACTGCATCAGCGTTGTCAGTTGGTTCATACAGTCCAGCTCATTTTACACCAACACTTTCCCTAACAACTGCATCACGATGGCTTCTACCGATTACAAGATTGAAACCTCCAGTAATAACTCGCACCTGGAGCGTGCTCGAACGGCAGGCGGGCATATCGAGGATCGCAGCCAGCCTGCCCTTCCTGTCATCCACCGACGTCTCGCCAACCCTTCTCCTCTTGGCCTGCTGTCATTTGCAACAGGTGCGTTGGCCATCTTATACTATTGTTTATGCAAAGCCAGAGGTCTAATCACAGTTCACAGGAATGTTCCTTATATCGAGCTTCGGTGTCCATGCTCGTGGGATCCAAACACCTAATGTGCTGATCTCCGTCTTAATCTTCTTTGGAGGCATATGCCAGTACCTTGTCGGAATATTTGAGTTCGTGTCTGGAAATACTTTTGGTGCCACGGTGTTCACCTCGTATGGCGCATTCAACCTATCTTACAGCATGATTTACCTGCCTGGATCCGGTATAATAGCTGCGTACACTGACGCGAAGACTGGGGCATTGAGTCCGGATTTTGGCCAGTCCATATCCCTCTATCTGTGGGCTTGGTTCATCCTAACCGTCATATATACCATCGCTGCTGTGCGCAGCTCATGGGTTCTGCTACTGGACTTGGCCACGCTGGATGTCTGTCTGCTTCTTCTTGCTGTCGGCTACATGGTAGAAAGCCAGAGTGTATTAACGGCAGGCTATGCTTGCGGCTATGTCGTCGCTTTTCTCAGCTGCAAGTATCTATCCTTCTAAGAAGCAGAAAAACACTGCTGACTCTCTTTTATCTCTACAGATTGGGCCGGTTGCGCAGGGCTCTATGCGGGAGGCACAACGCCATTCACTGTTCCCGTCTTTCCCCTTACCAAGGAACAATGAGGATTTTCTTTGTGTTTGTCAGACGGGTGAAGAGACCAGCAACATGTGATATATGATGCGCAATGCACGTCACACAATCTTGAGAGCCGACCTCTCATGGAGTGTTCTTGACCAGTTTTTTTTTTCGTTTTGACAGAGAACATTTTGTGTGAATGCCGCTCAACAACCAGATGGTTAGGCCAGGTCTGAAGCCTAGAAACTTCCCGTGATATGGGGCCACTAGCATAGGAATTACATGTGGTGTGATGTACCAAACCGTATCCGAGGCGAACACGAATGCTGTTGATTGCTGGTCATATCACTGAATGAATTCCGTGTTCCTGTCTCATCCTCACGTCTAATTAAACTTTAGGCCATTCGCCAATCTTAAGGATATTCACTATACTATGCCAGCGGAGCTGCATTTGTGGATTTCTTCGTAGCCCTGGTTCTCATAACGTAAGGTTCTGTTTGACCGTGGTATAGTGCGTGACCCTGCTGTTGTCATTCCCACTTGCAGTGCATCTTCCCCGCAAAGATCCGCAGGTAAGGCACCTTAGTAGGGACGTTTGTGGAAATCCGGGGTTCTCCACCACACCAATTCCTCCACCAGTGCACGCAATTTGTTTGTCATGGGAGGATGGGGTGCCTTGACTGCCCTGGCAAAATATGAGTTATAACTCCACTGCCCATCTCCGCTCTCTCCGCATTCTCCGCGGCTTCTGTACCACGGAGAGTATTGACAACTACAGAGTCAAAGACTACACTAACATGCCTACGCAAGTGAATCGGCGTATGCCCCTGAGCTGCGAACCGTGTCGGGAGCGCAAGATCCGCTGCCCTCGAACATCAAGCAGCGCCGGCGGTCCATGCGCAACCTGCGTGAGACGAGGGGTTCCCGCTGACGAATGTGTGTTCCTCCGGGACTTATACAGTCGGCGAGCTCCGCGTCCTCAGGTATTAACAGCTGCCGTGGCCGATCAGAGTCAGGAGGCCACCAACAGTGAGCTTCTGGAGCGGATTCGGAAGCTCGAGAGCCTCGTCGGCGGTGACGCCAATGATACCTCGTTTCAGCCGACGGCAGATACTTCGGCAACTTCATCACCCTTTGATGATTCAGGCGGATCCCAGGCTCGCACCTCGATGCGGAGCCGTGGTGCTCGAGGCTCCCTTGTCAAGTTGCCGTCCGGCCACGAACGCTACGAGCCACTATCCTCAAGATGGTCGTCCGTTCTGACAAGCAGCCCGATGGCTGATAGTATCAGCGGCGAGGTTGATGCTTTAACAGCAGAGTCCGAGTTTCCCTTCACGACAGGAAGGTTTCAGCTTGACGACATCCTATCAGCCCTGCCCGCCATGTCACACTGTAACCAGCTGAAGGATGTCTACATGAGTGTTTTTGCGCCGGTGAGATTTCTAGCCCCTTACATGTAGAAGAGGAGTGAACTGATCTCTGACGTAGCTTTTCCATGTCTTGCATGACCCGACCTTCCTTGCCGACTACGCACAATTCCGCGCGCACCCTGAGAGCACGCCTCTCTCTTGGCTCGCCCTGCTCTTTGCCGTTCTGGGCATTGCGGTAACAGCTCTAGACGAGGGTAGCGATCTGCTTCGCGATCTTGGGAAAAGCTCCAACGCGTCGAAGAGCATCTCCACCCTGACGTCACGCTACAGAGCTGCTGCTTTCCGGTGCTTGGAAGGAGATCACTACCTTTGGAGACAGAACCTGCAAACCCTGCAGACGCTCATTCTTCTAATCTACGGCATCAACCACAGCCACGGCCAGTCTTGGGCACTACTTGGCCTGACGAGGAATGTCGCCCTCTCGCTAGGCTGCCACGTGGATCCTGAGTACTTCGACCTTGATCTGGTGGAGGCAGAGCAGCGCCGGCGATGCTGGGCCGCGCTGACGATGCTCTATATGATACAAAACACGTGCCTAGGAAGCATAGACACGGTACCCATCCGGGGCAGCGTCAAGCTTCCCCTCGACGTAGATGACGATCAGCTCACAACAGGAGCGGCAACGACGCAATCATCGGCGGAACACCGTGACGCTCCATCGCAGATGTCGTACCTGCTATACAAATTTCGGCTGTATGACATCTGCGCCCGTATATGCACTCACCTGTTCTCCGAGAACAGCCTGCCGACTTACGAGGCCATATCGAATTTCGACAGGGAGATCTCTGCCCAACAAGACGCATGGAATCTCAAATATCTGCGTGACACCCGGCACGCGAGCCTTCCAAGCCACCACGCCGTACACCTGAACATTCTCTTTGGTTACTCCCATCAGCTCTTCCTTCTTCTCCACAGGCCTGTCCTGGTGCAGGCTCACAGAGAGGGTGGCGCCAGAATCCAGCAGTATGCACCCGGCCAGGTTGTTTCATCGCGGACCCGGTGCCTCGAAAGTGCTTCAGCTTTGCTCGGCATACACCGGCTCCTCTACGACAACGATACCTTCCGTCCGTATCAATGGTACAATCACGGTCTGGGGAGCTTTCACGCCTTCCACGCCGCTGTGTTTATTGCATATATCTGCGGGACTAGCACGGACCTGGATGCAGACTACCTTGCATCTCTTCGGCAAGAACTTGAGGCTTCCGTAAGCACCTTCGAGGCTATCGCGGTGACCGGCAGGAGCCGCATATGCGAGAAGGCAGCCCCCGTTCTCAGGCATTTGAGGTGAGTTTCTGATTTCCCTTGACCTCAGTATCGCTGCGCTTGACCTAGTGCTAACGTCTGTGACAGTGCGGCTTCCTGTCCTCTTACCCAGAGCAGGGATGATTCTCTGCATGAGATGCCACAAACACTGCTCCCTCTCACACCGCCTCTGTCGGGAGCCTCCGAAGGGCAGCCGTACTCGCCATCATTACTGCACACGACGTCGCAACAGCTTGAGGCTTTCTTATGTACACTGCAGCCTAGACAGTGGCTCTCGCCGGCGGCGATAACCTGGAACGACTGGGATATGATTGTAGATGGGTGCCCGAGCTCGATAGGGTGCGGATGATAATATTACGGCAAACTCAGTGGTCGGGACAATGGGGCCAGAGAAACGTTATGCAGTAAGGGTCAGCCTTTCGACTATTGGGCACATGGAAGAAGACAGGTTCCCAGACTTGTGGTAATCGCGGAAAATATGGAGTCCATCTCCCATATCTAGCAAGTCGGTGCTACTTCGAGAAGTTGAGGTTTTAGATGTCCTGCTTCGGAGCGATGACGTTGGCTGCAGCTAAGAACCACTGCGGGTCTGAGATGCACCAGAGTGGTATGTACGGATCCGTATGCAAGCAGTGGCTAGTTCACAATAGGCTTGCATGAGAGTGATTGGACGGCAGCTGACTGTGGTTGGTGACACGGAGCAGTCAAGCCCTGAATAGCCCCAGAAATACGCTACGAAATCAGACCAGTGCAGTCGAAATACGGCTGAATTTGGTGCCAGCGCCGTTCCTGGTAACAATCTGGCCAATGTGGTCTGAAAGTTGGATGTTGCACCTCGGCTCATCACCTGCCAGAGCTAAAAGGCCTAAGCGAGGAGTCTGCATGTGCTGCTCAGCTGTCGGCTGCAGTCAACGACAATGTGTGCCGGGCCGTGTTCGTAGCGGGTTGCTTGCCGAGAATGAGGACTTGTACTTGTTCTGACCCAAGCGTCAAGCTATCGAATACATGTGTACACTACACGTAGGTCTTGCTGGGCCGGAACCGGAGATGCATAAGGAACGATGTGACATTAAATATGATCGCGATGAACACGAAGGCATGTTCACTCAAAAGTCCAGACTCCGATGAACCTAAATCCCGAACCATTCTAAAAGTCCAAAAGTTTGGATCAATGGTTGCCAAGCCCCTCCTGGGTTCCTCGTTGGTATGCGCACTACTGCACACAAGAGACAGATTCCAGAATGACAGGGGTCAAGCAGTATCGATACCATGTCGGCGTTTCATCGAGTGTTTGAATGGTGATGGTGTTCACCCATCCCTTAGCGCATGTTCGCCGTGTCTTGGCTACCAGTCGCTTCGATTCCAGTCCACTTTAACGCGACTTAAACGACTCGCGTTATGATATTCTCCAGGCGTGATAAGATAAAGTCAATTGCGGTCAGCTTACCCCAATACATGTAGAACCGCCGAAGAGGGGGCTATCTCCGCCCCTGGAATGCAGCAGGGTCCAGACATGCTGGATGCTCCAACTAGCCCTATGGACTGCGAATGCGACATTAATCGACGAGCGCCCCTCTCCAGATGTTACCCTGATTGTCCCTACAGCTCCGCTGTGAGATAAGAATCACGATCAGTTAGTGGCGACGCCGTAAACTCGCTACAGCGCAAGACCTCGGTCAAGCTACACCGACAGCGCTGAATTGGGTTGGTTACCACCAAGTCAATGCACCCCCGGATTGGCGGCACAAAATCACGCAACCATACCATGCCGTTACCTGGTTGATTCGGTTGCACCCCTGACAGGTCACCATCCCCTGCTGCAGCGTGTAGTGTGGACGAGAGGGGGAATGGTTCCTGCCCCTGAAAGCCACATGGCGGCTTAAAGGCACCGTGTCTATAGTGCTTAGCGCATCATGGCTGCGGTGTCTCCCAAGTAGGTAACAAGATCCTGGGTCTGAATCGTAACAACTATTCCATTATTACATCCCAGATGGCAATCTCTCCGTGAACGGTCCATGACCTTCGACCCTCGAAAATAGTTAAGCTGGTCTACAAGTGTGCTCGTGTATATGCAAAAAGAGCGACCCCCGGAACCGCTGTTGACCTTGATCGGCCATCTTTCTTCTATATGCGGTAGGGCATCCACACTCTTCCCCCGCTACACTCGAGTGTTCAATGTTGCAGCTCAGTGAGGAGAGCAGCCGGCGCAAGTGAACGAACAACATGTCGCTCTATTCACCAGCTCCGCCGGCGCGGCTTTTCAGCGAAGACAAACCTACATTGTTGGTATGTTGGTGGATTACAGCATTCTGCGCGACGTTCATCCTCCTCCGGGTGTCAGGTCGCCTCATCCGGGTTGAGAAGCTGTTTCGCGAGGATACTATCGCGGCGGCTGCGCTTTTCCCCCTATTTGTGCGCATGGCTCTCGTTCATGTCGTCCTCCTATATGGCACCAACAACGTGGATCTCGACGGCATAAACGGCATAGCCTTCAGTGAAGGAGAACTGCAGAGACGGTCGATTGGCAGCCGTCTTGTGCTCCTCAGCCGGATATTCGACGCTGCGACGTGGGTCTTGCTCTTGCTCCGGACCGTTGGTGACTCGACATACTGACATGAATCATAACAGACTGTGGACTTTAAAGGCTGCAACACTGGAGTTCTTCCGGCGTTTGAAGGGCATCACACGGGAGAAGTCGTCCGCCAGAGCCATGATGGTGTTGCGGGGGACTCTCATTGTCACGTTCCTCGCCGTCGTGATCAGTACCTTGGCGGAGTGTCAGCCATTCACGCACTACTGGCAGGTTTCGCCCGATCCGGGGGGCAAGTGTCGCCAGGGATATGCGAACTTGCTGACCATGGCGGTCTGCAACATCCTTACCGACGTGCTTCTCGTGCTGTATCCAATCCCCATCATCGTCCTGAGCCGGATACCACCCACGCGCAAGGCCTTTTTGATCGGACTGTTCTCCCTTGGGCTTGTGACAGTTATCATATCAGTCTACCGTCTGCCCCAGGTGATTCTCGAGGACGGCTACCAAGGCACCCGGTCTATGTGGGCATCCATCGAGATCCTCGTCGCTACCGTCGCCGCAAATACCCTAGCCTTGGCCTCTTTCGTTAGGGACCTTGGTGTCAAGAAGGCGAAGTTCAAGTTTGACCCGGTGTCCTCTGGCAAATCCGAACGCCACAAAGCGGTTCACGATGCCTGGCATGGCCGTGGACTCGAGAGCTCGGCGGCTCACATGGGCAATGATGCAAATTGTGAGAGCAACAAACGCGGCTTTTTCGGCATATCACAGTCGAAGAAATCGGTTGACCTGAGGGACGACAAGTCCTCCGGCGACCGCGACCCTAGCCCCAGTCAGAGCCTTGACTCGCTGATTCCACGAGGCCAGCAGCTTGCTTCCACATCGCAGGTCACGAAGACAACAGAAATCCAGGTGACGGTTGAAGATGTCGGTGGTCTCAATCGCGAGCTCTCAGTGGGAAGATCACATGGGTTTACTGCATCAGATCCGAATAGTAAACAAGCAGGGCCGCCTCGTGCAGTGGTGGCTAGCAATAGAGGTCAGGGGCGAGGTTCTACGTTGGTCCTGAAAGACATGGATGAACTGCCGAGAGATAGCTAGACTTATCCCAATAATTAATTTGTTCTCGTTCTCGGACTCGTATCTTCTCTTTTTAAGACCATGATACCAGCGTCCTAGTCATTGGTATCCGGCGGGAGGAACCCCTGATGACAGCGTCTTATGTTCAACAAGGGTACTCCAGTCACTCCACCATTGGCAGGTCTGACTCCTACAGGGACTGCAAACATCAAGCCCAGAAGAGAGGTCATCAACAACGACACGTCTCACTTGCATTCTGACTGTATTGACATGTGGACACGCTGAAGAGCAGGTTGAGCAGATGTGATCATGGCAGAGGATTGGCTACCTCGAGCACACCATGGTCGCAGATAATGCAAGCTCCCGCACATCAATGCCAGGTGCGTCATGCACAGGGGAACTCCCAAGAGTTAGAGCAGCAAGGTGCGGACATCGCTTGTCAGCTTGTCTCACTCCCTTGGTCTAGCTTCGCAGTGCCCAGCCTCGACAGTGCCCACACATAGCCGTCCTCGGCGCGCTTGGACGCAAATAGCTCTCCTCAAGCTTGCCCGTTTCACGACGGAACATATTCGAATGCTAGCGCAGACACCGGTGTCTGGGCAGCTGTACACGTGTATTCCAAGTCGGCAGTACGGCAGCCACGCTGCACCAAAAAGGGTGACTGGCTACATACACGTGAACCGTGTGCACCTACTTGTAGTAATGCGCATGTGTAAAGTAGGCCCAGAATAGGCCAGCTTCCGACCTCGCCTACTGCAACAACTCACGATAGTGGCAATGTCCGTGCGAAAAGTCCAATACTATGCGTGTGCCGTTCGCCTAATCGCTCCAGCTTCACCCAATGAACGCTATCTTCGAGATGGATACCGACCGTGATAGGAAGCTGTGACCATTGACCAACTGCCTCTGAAGGACACTCGGTCGCTGGTGGCTGCTGGCATAGAAAAACGCGCGCAACTTCTAGAATATGACGCCAGCCCCTCCGGCGCACGTGCGGCGCTATCGCAACAGACGCTTGCCCTGAAAAGGCAAACTAGCACATGCGCTAACTTTACCCCACCACAACCACCAACTGTGGATCGAACTTTCTAGTGTGGTGTACAGGTATGGTAAGGTACCTTATGGTAGTACCTGAATCTTCTGTGCTTGAATTACCAGGTTGGCCTTGCAAGAGTTGCGGCCGTGCATCTTCAAGCTTGACTGCATGGGGGCAACGTTGACCGACACCATCGATCTGTTCATTTCTGGCTCCCCGGTAGGTACCTTGAACCTTGTTTGGTTATGGATTCTACTATGCTATATCGCAGGACACACTGCGTGTATCCACGTGGAGGACAAGTATGATGCGACACGATGGAACTGTACTGTAGCACGGTTGGTCGATAACGCAGCGGAGCGCACAATCATCAATGGCAACCTCGGAAAGATTAAGGTGGGGCATTGTACGGGCGTAATCCCCGTCTTGTGTGGCCATCATCCATGTCGCATGTGGGACGCCTGATGTTTTTGCCGTTGCCGATTTCAATCTCAATCATCCCATTTTTGTTCCTGCATCAAAAACACTGGAACAAGTGCCGCCGACGCTGGGTTAAGGGGGGTCCTTGAATCGACTGGTCGACCTATTTTCACTTTTGGATAGGTATCCCGGCATCGATAACACGACTACCTCTCTCCGTATTTCTTAACTCGGATCTGGCAGTCCTCTTTGAGTTGTGCCCTAGTGCACACTCATTCTACTAATCTGCTTGCCTGGAAGCGCCTCGATGGATATATCGGACGGTCCTTGCCATCAATGACCTATCCACCTCTCATCAGTCACAAAGGCTTTTCAAGATGCCGTACGACAGGGACATAGAGATGGACAGCATCACCCCGACCAAGGTGAAGAGCCTTGGTCAGGGGAGCACCTTCACAGTACGTGAACGGCCGGTAGAGACAAGCACCAGAGTCCCTTCAGGGACCTTCCAGGCCACCCTTCATGACTTGGTCGACTCGTTCCGCCGCGATAGTCAGTCGTACACCAACGCCGTCCCTAGCAGCAGCCACAGCAACGGCGGCATCCGTTACTACGACATAAAATCAGCAAATGCGAGAACGGCCAATTCCTCGCTCTCCCGTGAGCTCAAGGGCCGCCATCTGCAAATGATAGCCATAGGCGGCTCCATCGGTGAGTAGTTTCTGCACCTCGTGGCTCACGTTTCGTTCAACTGAGTTTGCCTTGACTAAGACTGGGCCACTGACTGGATTGCTACAGGCACTGGGCTCTTCGTTGCTTCGGGAAAGACACTCGCTGTCGGTGGGCCAGCTTCAGTCCTTCTCGCCTACTTATTCATTGGCGCGATGCTTTATTGCACTGTCCAGGCGCTCGGCGAGCTTGCAGTGATATTCCCTGTGGCCGGTTCATTCTCCGCCTTTGCTACTCGCTTCTTGGACCCTTCGTGGGGGTTCTCAATGGGCTGGAAGTATGTCTGATCTTTGTATTCCGTTGTTCCCCCTATGGCGGTGTAACCCGGTGGACTTTCTACCGTGCCCCTTAAGATAATGAACTTCTTACTAACACCTACCCCAAGTTACGCCCTGCAGTGGTTGGTCGTCCTTCCTCTCGAAATCCTCGCGGCAGCCATGACCATCGACTACTGGGATGTCAAAGTCAACAAGGCCGTCTTCGTCACACTATTCCTTCTCACCATCCTTACCATCAATCTGTTTGGGGCCAAGGGCTATGGCGAGGCCGAGTTCATATTCGCCATCGTCAAGATAACGGCTGTTATAGGATTCATGTAAGCCTGGATTCCGTTCTCCCGTTCTCCCGTACTGCCTTTCGTCTACCTTGTCATCCATGTCTGCCATCCAGTTGTGCCCTCTAACACCGGACTTATAGCCTCTTGGGGATTGTGATAAATATTGGCGGTACGCCGACAGAAGGGTACATAGGAGGGAAGTACTGGCAGACCCCGGGCGCCTTCCACAACGGGTTTAAGGGGCTTTGCAGTGTGTTTGTCACCGCGGCTTTCGCGTTCGCCGGCACCGAACTCGTTGGACTCGCTGCTGCAGAGACAGCGAATCCGAGGAAGTCTCTCCCCACTGCCATCAAACAGGTCTTTTGGCGTATCAGCCTGTTCTACATTGTCGCCCTAACGCTGGTCGGTCTCTTGGTCCCGTACGACGATCCCCGTCTTCTTGGGGCGCAGAGTTCAGCCGATGCGTCGGCGAGCCCGTTCGTCATCGCTATCGAGAGCGCAGGGTCGACTGTACTTCCCGGAATAATGAACGGGGTTATCCTGATAGCTGTCCTCAGTGTCGGCAACTCTGCCGTCTTCGGATCTTCGCGGACTCTGGCCGCCCTGGCTGACCAAGGCCAGGCACCCAAGATATTTGCTTATGTTGACCGCCGCGGTCGTCCACTGGTGGCTATCCTCTTCGCTTCGGCCCTCGGACTACTGGCGTATCTGGTCAACGCTCAAGCACAGGGCGACTTCTTTGACTGGCTTCTTGCCATCAGCGGGCTCAGCTCGCTGTTCACGTGGGGCAGCATCTGCTTGGCACACATCCGCTTCCGCCAGGCATGGAACCAGAGACACCGATCCCTTCATGACCTTGCCTTCCGCGCTCAAGCCGGGACTATTGGCTCTTGGATTGGTTTAATATGCAACATCTTGATCCTGATTGCCCAGATCTGGGTTGCCATCGCGCCAATACCGACCGACGACGAACCTGTGAGCGCATCTGACCGCGCACAGGGGTTCTTTTTGCAGTGCATGGCTCTACCGATAGTGCTTGTCTTTTGGCTTGGCCATAAACTGTGGTTCAGGACGAGCTTCGTACGTGTCGCAGACATGGATATAGACACCGGGCGGCGGGACTTCCGACTCGCTGTGCTGAAGGCGCGAGAGGAAGAGGAGCGTCTGACATGGCCACGGTGGAAGAAGATATATCGCTTTTTATGCTAGGTTCTGAGAATCACGATTTGAGCACTTCAGTCCAGACTTTCTCTCGTGACATGAACTTCAAGAACTTTTCCTTCCGGTCATGAATATGCTCCCATACACACACGCACACACCCCCCCACAATGACCATCTCTGATCTGTACCTTTCTCGACGAGAGCATCTGGCCGTTGAATGTTGCAAATGCGAGAGGCTCACGCAGCATCACCGCTCACAACCCAACACAAATATAATACCCCCTTGGAGGATCGTCGCAGTCCAACTTTTGAGGTGTCAGTTTAGCGACAAGTAGCGAGGAAATTGCACGGCTTACCTCCGGGTTCCACGTGTATAGTTGAGTGAGCGATATGCCAAGAGACCTTGCAAGTCTTGTACAACTATCAGTTGTCTTCCACTGGTAGTATGTTTTGCCTAACGGAAGACTGTTAACTTATACATATCGGAATCAGCAGTTCCAACTAAGACTCACATCTGGCGTCGGTTCCCTCGAGGGTCGGACTGGGACGGGCCGGGGCGGAAGCCGTGGTCGTGACCGTCTGTGTCACGGTCTGGAGCCTCGTCACAGTCTGGTTCACCGTTATGGTGGCCGTTACAGTCCGAGTCGCAGCCGGGCACGTCGAGGGCCCTCCTATGATCGTGACCGTGACCGTAGTTGAGGCCCCGGTGCCAGGTTGGTCCACGGGAACTCCACCGCCGCATCGTCCAAAGACAGAGTTGCACCCCTCGTCACAGTAATCCGTCGTGTTCCCGCAGTATCCGTTCGCAGAACAACAGTCGCCATAAACGGAGCCTAGGCAGGTGTATTCACCTCCGCAGATGCCATCGCTGCCGTCGGGACTCGGTACTAGAGTCCCTGTCGGCCCAGCCGCCGGCCGGGATGTTGTTGAGACTGGGATGGTGGTTGTCCGTGGCGTCGTCGGTACCGCGGCCGGATCATCGCTGACGCAGTACGGAGTACCCGGGACAAGAGAGCAGGTGGAAATGGCAGGATTTAATTGTATGAATTGTGTTACGGTTAAGGCGTTTGCCCCGGAGAGTGATGCGCAGGTGTCTCCAGCCTTGGCTATCACTGTCAAAGTACAGGAGGCGGCGATGACTGTGTTGAGACATAAGAAGGCTCCCAGCAGGAAACCAGATAGCCGTGATTGAACCATTTTCGGAGGCTGGTTGGCGGAATCGGCGTCGAGACCGATATACTCCTACTTGGCACGTTTGGTAGTCAGCGTGACTCAGTGTATGTATAGTCGGATATGACGGCGCCGTGCTTCTTCCAGCACGTCTTTATACACAAGCCTGAGGTCAATGTAACAAGCTCACAGCGAAAGAATTCGTCATTTACGATTACTATATTGCCATCACGGTACCGTTAGTCTTCATAACCGAGGACTCGTCATATGCCAGGGCTTCAGGTCTAGAATTCTCGCCCACATCTGCCGCGGACGCGTCAACCAGCCACTCAGTATAATGGGTCGTGTCCGAGTTGAGCTTTGTTGGGTTTCCGGCGCAAGCCGACTCACACATTTCCGAAGCAACGTGGTCTCTAGCTTGACATTGCAAAGACATGATTACGGTACCATGAACCTCTTCTGACCAGGCCCGACTACGCTCCGAATTACTGTAACGGGACAAATAATATGCTACGTCAATATGCATGCCATCAAGATACTCCAGAAACCAGGAATTAGCCGCAGATGCCGTCGGGCCCATTGGTTAGGTCAGAATTGACGGCTGAAGCCATTCTTCCGTGCACAGTGCCCTCCTGGAGAGTTCCCGGTTAAGATTATCAACAAGATTTTGAAAATCTGGGGTAGACGGCAGTAAGCTGACTCTTGGGCCAGGGCGTATGTAGTGTGTACAGGTGAGGTGGCAATGTGTTGTTGGTTCAACCCGATTTTGTGTGTCCAGACTGCTGGGATGCATCGCAGCTTAGTTGACATGATGTGGTGTACTTGGAGAATACGCCAGCATGTTTGCAGATCTCACTTGCACAAAGATTCAGCGGACATGTCGAATGATCAATTTCTGAGGATCATAATTGTCTTAATAGAGTACGGTACTAAGCCTCGTTCAGTCGGGAAACATAGTCTTGTCAGATAAGGACATCAGCACTCAGACTTCTGCTCCAAACATTCCGACACAGTTGGGCCGATCTCCATTGAAGGTTTTCTCTCAAATGAGACATGACATCAAAGTCTCCCTGCTGTGTCGAGATCCCTTACACAGCAATGAGGAATACGCCGCGAATCTTCCACTGTAAGTCTAGGTGCACACTCGCACATAACAATGGCTGCATTGTCCGCAACATCGGGGAGTACCACACTTGGGGACAATCACTTGTCTGGTGCGTAGCTTCTACATAGTAGATGGACTAACACTCGGCCAAGCGAAGGAGTCCTGACCGGCCCCGGCCTAGCTGCTTCCCCGCGTACAGTGCCGAGCCGAGGGCGCCATCCCCGCACACTAGTCTAGTGCTCCTCCGGTTTTCGGTTGGCCATCGTCGTCACCTCAACGCATGAACGCTCATTTTGTTCTTGAATCGACAAGTTCAACCCGGCCTCTTGATCAAGTCTAGCAGAATGTCGACCCCGAACGGCGTTGCAGCTAGGGAAGCAGCTCAGGCAAATACGGTCAATCCGATCGATGCTATCGAGCCGCATATTCTCGCCAAACTTGACCCAGACTTCGTGAAGTACTACGTGGAGGTTCTATCCAAGAACCCGCCCGCACAGGCGGTCTCTATCGAGCAAGTCCGCGCCTCCCCCGAGAAGTTTCGCGCCCCGATTGCCATCGACACGACGGGCTGGGAGCGTGTGACGGACCATGTGGTGACGTCCGAGGACGGGGCCGAAATTCCGGTCCGGGCGTATTATCCAGATCCGACAGTGTATGGAATGGGACCATATCCTGTCCATTTGAACTTCCACGGTTAGATTCTCCATCTGAGCATACTTACGCTCTCCGCTAACAGAAACGAGGTGGTGGGTTTGTGCTCGGCGATCTGCAGTCAGAGGCTCAGCTGTGTCTCAGCATGCGGGACGGTGCCGGTGTGGTGGTAATCGACGTTAACTACCGTCACTGTCCAGGTATGACTGTCTGGCGTGTCTGGACCATACGCGTGCGAATAGAATGCTGACTTTCAACGTTGCAGAGACTGTTTGGGGTAAATGCGTGCAAGATGGTTGGGCAGCTCTGTGCTGGGTAAGAGACTCTCCGCCATTTTGTTGACAATTCCCTGCTTTTCGGCTTACAATGCGATATCACATGACACTAGGCTCGGGAGTCCGCAAGCACCCTTAACCTTAATCCCGCCTCCGTCTCCATTGGGGGCATATCCGCCGGGGCACATATAACCTTAATCTTGCAGCACATGGCTAGGGATGCCGGCATACCCCTGAAGCTGTGTATGGCTAGTGTTACGCCGTCAGCAGAAGGGTTTTTCTACAACTTTTACACCGAATCGCCGTTCTCCTCGTTCCACGAGTTCTATAGGTCACCGATCCTGCCGTGGGCTCGCATACAGTGGTTTGGAAAGTACTGTATGCCACGGGACAAACATAAGGAGCTGCAGGCCATGTGGCCGGATTGGTGGTTCTCGCCGCTGAAGGCCCGCAACTGGACTGGATTATGCGAAACGTACATCAGGACCGCTGAGTGTGACCTTCTGAGGGATGAAGGCGAAGCTTACGGGATGAAGTTGGTCTCCGGCGGGAACAAGGTCACCTTCAAAAGGTACCTCGGTTCGCCGCACACATTCATGTATCTGACGTGCATGAAGCAAAAGCACGTCTTCGACCAGGATAGTATTTCTGCTTTGAAGGTCGCTCACGGGTTGCCCTGACATGGGTACCTGAAACGGACAGCAGCCAGAACGCCACCACTGCAGTCCAAAAAAGTTAGGGCCAGGCAGTTCAAGGTTTTGTTGCAAACGGGGTCAGATACAATCTCTGGGGCGGTCATGTGCAGCTTCTTCGCAAGCGGTGAAATGCAGTGCCTCTCAGAATTCCTAGACCTAGCAGACTATCCAAACAGTGATCCATCACTCCCAGCTGTGAGTTACTACAACCTTGTTTCCGTCTGTCTTGTTTGGCTAGCACTATCTCTGCCGTGGTGAGAACAGCATGTCCCATACTACCACTATCTCGGTGGTTTGATCAGAATAAATGAGCTTAAAGCCCGAGCACTTCGGGATCACCATCGTGGGTTGTGGCAGTTGTCCATAGCTCTTGCAGTTGGCCTGAATAAATTTCCAGGACTGGAAACACACGTGTATGATGTCACCCAGAGTGCAAAAGTATATGTCTATGAGATCTTAATTTGCCCCTTTCACACATCTGAACGCAACCAATTTCTGTGCTTTTTTTGATACGCAAGTCCCGAATGTCGGCGCCGGCTTGGAAGTGTATCCCAATGCTGTCGAGGCAATGTCTTCCCTTAGGCCCGAAGTTCGCCAGATCTACCTTAACGAGGCGATGAATATGAGCGAAGAAGAGGAAGAAATGATAACACAGGTCATAGTGGCTCAAGGGTCGCATAAGGGACAAAGGGCAAGTGGTGACTGAGCTGGGATGAGTGAAAGGAAGAAACAGCGTTAGTCGAGCTGATCTAATGAATGGTCTTTTGGCACTTGTCCCCAAGGAACGCATCACCTTCGACGAAACTTACTTGCCTCGAGGAGATCAAGGATAACCCACGGTCTATCTTGAATATTATGAGCGGACGGTATACACAGCACAGTCTGTGAACATGTTCGATGCATCCTACGACATCACCGAAACTCACAGTCTTCCCAATTTCATCGGCCCAAGAGGACACCTTAACTTGACTTCACCCCCCAAAAAAAAGCACAGCACTCGGTATCCAAGTGGTAGTCAACTTACGATTGGGTCAGACGGGATGTGGCCGACTTAGCGAATACATCAGGCGAAATGTATGCTTACGCCGAAGATGACCTGTACGGAAACCCGTAGGAGATGTAAAGGTTTTTTACGCATGTCGTGTCGTTCACCAATGACGTCAACCTGGGACAGTAAAATAGAGACGCTGTTGCCGCCTTTTGGTCTACATTTAATCTTGACTATTGCAATGAGAAGTGGAGTTGGTAGGTTGTTACTACATTGTCTCTACTGATTTCGTCACCAGGTCTAGACTTTACCTCTATACCTAAAGTAGATATCTAAGAGTGTTCGTATCACAATATCTTGGCGCTCTGTGTTCTCTTGATATGCGTCATTGTCCGACTAGCATTAATGAAGATGCCCCGTACCATCCGCTTTTGATATGTCGCTCTACGCTCCAAGTCTATATGCAATACCATTTAGGAGCCCTCGTTCAGGGACGAACGAAACTAGAGGTAAAGTGTTCGACGTCAACGATAGCCTCCATTCCAATGCCAACAAACCAGCGTGATAGACAAAAGACAAACCACTGCACTACTGGCAGGCAAACAGCTGCCAAATGCTATCTGGAGAGTAGGGCCCGTGGCAGTGCGTGGGATACACATTCTGTGGCAAGCTAGTACAGTTGTGCGTCTGCGTGCCATTCGTTGCGATGGCTGTGACCTGGGACGCCGCAACTGACGTGCCATCGGCACATAAGAGCTCCAGCCCAGTATAGCCGTCCAGCGCGAAGGGTGTTCCGCATAGTGGTACTGTCGGAGGAAGCGTCTCAGAGACTTGAAGGACTGTGCGAGATGACTGGTTGGTGCAGGCTTCAATCATGGAGGTTTTCGTTGGTGTCCCTACAGCTAAGATCAGCAATCATCCACGATAGCCCTTACGCCGAGAATAATCTACTTACAGGCAAGAATTTGGTGGCCATGGGGGTATCCAAGTTGCCCAATTGTAATCGGCTCCGGGTACAAGTCTTGTGCTGATACCGATGCAAACTTGGATGCGAGCCCGAAAGCTGCTATGATCATGGACGTGCTGAACCGCATGTTGTACCGCTTGTTGTATTTCGGGAGCTCACTGATGCCGATTCTTCCTAAGACGTTGATATCGACGTTAATAATCAGCTCGTAAGGATATAAGTAACTAAGTTGAGAGTTGCAGTTTGTGCTTGCCGTCCAATTCATCTCAACACAAGGACCTTAGCCTTTTTATACTAAGGACAATATGAGGTAATCTGTAATTCTTGGCCGGGAAGACGCTCCATCAACGTGTGTGACCTCATTTAGGCATCCAGGCAAGGGCACCAATACGAGGAGGGGCCAAACTTCGCGACCGGACGGTATTGGAGGAAATTTGAAGATCAGCATACCCAGCCACGTCTTTTACTGTAAGGAACAAGTTGAATTGCGGGACCACTGCCAGGATCTCCGCAAAAGGCCCTATAGCGTGTCGATATTCTAATTATATTATGCGAGCGTCATGGGTTAGCGATTTTCAAGTTCGTATAGCACCGTAGGATGCCGGAGCTCACTACGTCAACTTCCAAAATATGTCTGCAGCCCCACGATCAGCTCGAGCAACTCAGCTCCGATGCTCGATGGTCTCGTGTTACAACTTTTGATGGGCAGGGTGCAAGTGTAACTATGATTGCCCATGCAGGGAGCTGACCGCTTGTCCTTACCCTGAAAGAAATGAGAACAAATTTGAGAGAGTAAATTACTGACCTGATAGGTCTGTGTATATACGGCTGTTTGCATGCAAATGACTGCAAACCTAGGATTCATGACGGGGGCGTACCATCTGCTAACGGGAGCGTCCTAATCTAACAACAAGTCATATATTGCAGAGGATGAAGAGCCAGGAGAGAAGGTAGTAATCTACCGACGACTCATTTGGCATCGGGGAAAGAAAATCTGGTCAGCCAATGGCGGAAGTGTTTACGTCAGGGTCTATGAGTGCCTAGGCACGAGTCGTGGGCTCATGAAGGAGACAATGCTGGCCTAAAGTCCGATGAATATAGACCCAAAGAGTATAATCTGTACGCGTATCCACTGCTCATATATCTCTGAACGCGAGAATGCCCCCATCCTTTTATCTGTGGCTGCGGTTGGGAGAGTACCGAAGCCCGACAACTTGAGGCGTAAGGTATAACTCTGCAACGAAACTCTCCATTTTATGTCGGTGCTTGGTTGAGTTTCTACATTAGATTTATATTCGGGAAACAAGCTGTATTCACTGTGGTTACTGCAGCAACAACTCGCCGACCTACCCGACAATCAAGGATGAGAGGCAGCATAAGGAGTCCACTGCTGCAGTATGTCGCGCTGCCTATAATCACCTTTCAGTTCTCCGTGTACACGAGCCAACGCTTGATCTCGGGCATAAATCAGGTAATCAGGTCCTTGTATGCATGGAAAGTAGAGCCGCAACAGCGCATATGCAACTCTATTGAATCCCTCACGTACAGGGTGACACTGTCATACGAATTCAAAGGCTTCCAGCGCGTTAAGGAGTTGGTTTGCGCCACGTCATGAGCCTTATCCTTTGCTAAAAGGGCCAGATATCTGACAAGGTGTTTGTGAACAGTTCAAATGTGTGGTGCCGCCGGCTCAGCTGTCTTTCAGAGTTGGCATTGCTTGGCTCGAAGCGCTACATCGTATACGTGACTGCATTCAATTGCTGATTGGCACAAATGGCCTGTCGCTTCGTTGTGTCGTAGTCAGCAGTTCGATGACAAAGGCTTGGCGCATTGCTTTTCAAGAGGGTGAGCAACATTTTAGTGGCTTCTGCGCCCGCTGGTTCCGCAGCATAGGCGGTGCGGCCATGCGGCCGCACCAAATGCGGCACCACCGTGACGACCGCACCTGCCGAAAGCATTGCCAAGAACGCGGACTCGACACCGCGCGCACAGCGTACAATGCCGACAGGTAGCAACATTCAGGGAACGTTAGAACCAGGCGCCCTCGCTGAGAGACTATGTATATAAGAAACTACCTTGTCCTCCAAAGACAGGAATGTCATCCATCCTCAAACCAGATCACAGTTATCTACGAATAATTATCGAGAACACATCTGCCACTCCAAACAACGTACAGTCGCCGAGGACACCATCCCGTTTACTCTGAATCTCACCAGTATTTGGACAACACTCCATCAGTATCTTCAACCCAATCAATATCATCACAGACTATCATCATGGCACCACTTGTCTGGCTCGTCACTGGAACAACATCCGGTATTGGTGCAGCCCTCATCAAGCATATCGTCGAGCGCGGGGATAAAGTCATTGCAACGGGCCGTAAGGCAGAACAACGTCTCGGACACCTTAAATCAGACACCCTTGCAGTACTTGAGCTCGATATCTGCGGCGGACGTCAGCATGTTCAAGAGCAAGTCAAGAAGGCATGGGAGATTTTCGGGAGGATAGACGTGCTCGTGAACAATGCTGGGGCTTCAGCCATGAAGAGCGCCGAAGAAGCTGAGTAAGTGGTCATACATATCCCTTTGTTTGACTACGGTCAGACCTAGGACCTTAGTGTACTTGGGAAGCACTAACTGACATCATGTAGTGACAAATACATCGCCAACCTATTCCAAGTCAATTTCTTCGGCCAACTGCACGTCACTCAGGCTATTCTTCCCCTACTTCGCAAGCAGGGTAGTGGAACGATCGTGTTCACAGGCTCCAGCAGCGCCTGGGCCGTACTTCCGTTTATGTCTCATTACGCTGCGTCGAAAGCAGCTCTGGCTGCATATGTCGAAGGTCTCGCCAAGGAGGTGCGCCCTTTTGGAATCCGCTGCATGACATTTGAGTCTGGGGGTTTCCCCACCCATCTCGGCCAGCCGCGTGATGCTGGCGACACAGCCTTCGGTGCGCAGGTTGACGGAGTGGCAGAATATGGACCGCTCTTCGGCGAAGTTGTTGGCATGTTTGGCGCTGACCCCATGAGTTTCATGCCTGGAGATCTGACCAAAGTCGGTCCAACGATTGTCGATGTCGTCAAGGGCGAAGGAGTAGCTGCTGGAAAGAAGTGGGCTGTTCATGTTGTCATTGGGTCGGACTCGTATGCGCACATAAAACAGAAGTGTGAGCAGGAGTTGCAGCTGCTCGAGAGCTGGAAGGACGTCAGCTTCAATACGGACAGGGCCGATCACTCGCATACTGTCAGTCCGCAGTATCTGAAGTTCGTCTCTCTTCTGGATTAATCATTATGCATGGAAACAGAGCAGGAGTCATGGCCGTGGTAATTTCCGTTATATAGAGTGTCATGTCTATATTTTAGACCTTTTTTACTGAGTAAAGATGTTAGTGATTCTGCTTCTCTGCCTGTTCCTCATGAGCAAACAGCGCACCTTGCTGATAGCCCTGGACCGCCGCGAAATGATAACCAACGCCAACATCTATTCCCTAGCACTCCCCCGATTTACAGACCGGGAAAGTCGAAAGGTTCATCGTTTGGTCGCTCCGTGGGATTAAGGTTGGACAGACCCCCGAGGAAGGTCGTGTGGAGCGAATATAGTTCCGGGTCACTTCTGATGGCCTCGCCCTGGGCTATGACATCCTCCAGATCATGCCCGACATCAAAGTATTTCCCCTTTAAAATGTCTTTAGCAGCGCCGTTGGCTAGGGCTACACATGTCATCCCATTGAGATAGGGGGAGTCGGTGTATATGTCTAGCCACCCTTTGAAACGATCTGCAGCATGCTTAGGTAGATTTAGCAGTGATTCATCAGAGTATTCTAGCAAAGCTCAATGTTAGCATCTTCGACTACGCGGCGTTGTCGACCAGGTGGAAGCCTTGACTCAGCTTGACTTGCTTTTTGTCGTCATCTCGGATTTGACACCACCTGGATGAAGAGCGTATAGATGGATATCATCAAGCCTGTCAATGTCGATTTCTTTTTGACTACAGCCCGTCAGATTTATCAGAGCCGCTTTGCTCGAGCAGTAGCTGGCGCTATATGGGATGTCGACCGTGCCAGCTCGACTGGCGATGTTCAGAACACAACCGCTGCGTTGCTCTCGAAAAATTGGCAGGAGAAGGCGCATGAGAGCGTATGGTCCATGAAAGTTAACCTGAAATTCTTGGATGAACTGCTCTGGATCTTGCAGGTGCATCTTTTTTGTAGAGTGGGAGGTCAGCAACACGATCATGGGGTGTACGCCAACCCGTTATTGCAAAGGTGAACAGTCTGATTGGTACGGAGAGGGGGCGCCTACCGGTCCCAAGCTGTTAGCACCCGCGTTGTTGATCAATATGTCGACCTTGCCCTCGGCTTCAAGCGTCTGATAGGCTCCAAGTCAGCTGTATGTCTCTTTATATGAGTTAGATATGACGTCAAACGATGACTTACTTTATGTACCAGGGATCTGCACCCTTCGAGGTCTGTCACATTGCACTGGACTAAGGTAACTCCTCGTGCACCAAGGCTGAGGCATCTCGCCTCAAACTCCGGTGGTGGCCGAGTGCGATTGTAAACCAGAATAAGTTTAGCACTAGCAACAGCAAAGCACTCGGCCAGTGCCCTGCCAATGGTTCCGGCCGAACCTAGACTCACGGATCAAAACACAGCTTCTCATGACATGAGATGGAAGCCGTCCTACCGGTTATGATGGTGACCTTGTTGTGTAGACTCCCCTGGAACTTCTTCGGGTAGATGAAAGGATAAAGATCATTATGCAGTCGTGGTGGGAATTGTCCCCCATGGGAGGCTGACATTTTATGAAGTCAGATTCTCACGAACAGAACGCAGAAAATAGACAAGCGCAAGGGCGTAGGCAATGTTGTGGTGTAGGGTGAGGGGTTGAACGTTGTTTTGGGATTTGACCCAACATCATTAGCATGGCGACTCCACAGACCCTTAAGGTGCCTGCGCCGAAGTGCCAAGCAAAAGGTTCGCACTTAGGCTGTCGGGCCTAGATCTACAGCCCGACATTCCTAGCGATGTTCTGAGTCGCCGCTACAGCTACGTGGTTCAACAGTAACGTGTAGCTAGACTGAGGTTCGACTTGACATACGCTACACCTACCTGGTTTTACTATTCCCTTTTACTGCATTATGCCGTTCCGAACAACATTTTAGAACGTAGCAGCTGCTTACATCAGGTTCACTACATGCGGGCTTCATTCTCTTTTGGTAGAGCCGACTTCGATTTGAAGAGTTTAGATATTGTCGTGTGGTGAAATATGAAAAAGTGGAAGCTTAGCAATGCTAAGCATATCCGGCACTACATTTAATCTCAGCATCGTGTATCGGGAAGGTTACTGTAAATGTTGTCAAGTCTGTTCATCATTCTCCTAAGAGATCTAGACATTGGTCCGGCGCCGATGTCTTGATGCTGCCAATGATCTGGTGTCATCGAGCCTACCGCTTGTGCTTGTTTCATTATGCCGGGTATTTATCTCTGACCCACGGCGGGAAGAGAGAGATAAGCTTGTCCTCCCGCTCTGGTCTTGTAGAAAGCTTATTCCTACCTCACAATAAAACCTTACGAACAAAGGTATATTTGGATGTCACCTCACTCAAGGACAGGATGGGATGAAGTCGGTCCTTTTCGTGTCTTTCCTCAATCTCGGGGACCAATCTAGTAACTGGCAAGTAGACTTATATAAAACTCGTAGTAATCTCGACTCGCTCTGAACGTACATCCATACTGGTAGAAGGAGCTCACTGACGCCCCGAGAAAAATTCGACAAGGCGGAAAACGCTCCATGCTATCCTTTCCGCGCGTCGTCCAAGACGCTGGAGTCAATGAACGTAGCTAGACTCGTATTTGACATTGCCTGCCGTCTGTTTTGTTTCGCTACCCAACGGTCTTCTTCGACCATGAAAGGAAGCAAATCCGGCGCAAGAGTCCCGCTCCACTTGTGAACTGGCCATACAGCCTCAACGATAGACACATCCATGCCGACGGCCGCTGCCACGGTTGCATAAACACTCTTTGGGTTGTTGGTAAACACATCAAGTGTCTGATTGAGTGCTTTCACGAAGGCCACTATGTTCTTCCGTATAGTTGGATCGCCGAGTTTCTCTTTGGTGCTGTATAGACTGTATACTTCACGATAGATGGATGTATTCTGAAAGATGACAGCATTATCGCCCAGAGCCTTGGCTGCAAGCTCGACAGCTGGTTCCCATATACCGAAGGCATCAATTTGTCGACTCGCGAGCATTTGAGGGAAGGTGCCTTGTCCACAGGGTGCCTTCATGCAAATCTGGCCCGATACCACAGTATAGTCTGTGTCCTTGAGACCTGCAGACGACAGCATCTTACTCACGAAGTACGCAGCCGAGGAGCTTTGCATGGTGCCGATTTTCTTGCCCTTTAGGTCCGCAAGAGTTCTGATGCCAGAGGCCTTGTTGGCAATCAAGCGGTATCCGACATCCACAATGGTATAGATGATGCGAATATTTTGATGACTGCCGTACTGTATCAGACCTTGCGTCTCTGCGTTGGCTGCAAGGTCGATCGTGCGGTCGGTGGCAATGTTAGCTACTCCACCACTGACAAGCTGTGCGGTGTCGCCTTTATAAAAGTTCTTAATGGCATATGGCTATGATCTGTGTAAGTAATGCAGTGTCATATCAACCCAATCTAAGCATTGTGCTTTCTTGCCTGTGGCGTGTGCTCGATCCATTGTAATGATGTTGCGATTCTGAGGGCCAGAACATTGACCGCTAACACAGAGAGAACCACAGTGGAGAGGTAAAAAGTGTGCATCCTGAAGGCCATAACGTTTTTTCAAGGATCGGATCAGGTAGTCGGGGCGTTGTGCTCGTTATATGCCAACAGCGCTAAAATTAGACCCGTCATGGCGAACTTTGTGCATACTGATGACACGGCGGTGCAGGCTGCATGTACAGAGATCTATTGTGTTCAGTCGCCAGGTACGTTGTTTAACCAATTGCTATCTTGCAAATATAGCAAGCAACTTGCCATGGAGACCACTGGTGAGCTCCTTGAATACCCGGAGTTGCAGTCTCCAATCGACAGGTCTGTTTCAAATGAACGGAGGAGGATCGCCGTCTTTCTAGGTCGTGTGTTGGGGATCGGTGACGACGCCGTGATCGGCAAATACATGGACCGCCATGGTGCTATACATCTGGTCTAAGTTCGGGCTTGAACCAGGGCAGTGGTTCTTTGCCATCTTCTCTCACCGCCCCATTAGTTGGTTGGAGGCCTTTGACTGAATATGATGGAGGCACTTTCGTACGTCAGACAGCTCAGGCAAGACTACAAGTGGAGAGTTTGCAAAGCTGTTCTGAGGTGCGGCCTTTGCCTCAGTTGCGTGGCGACCACCGACTTCGCCAACCCCAACCTGGGAACGCGGCAGTTATGGTAGCGGTTCAAACATGTCGGCTAATAAACCTCCACTGCCTACTATTGGCTGCAGGACGATTGATAACTTTTTCTTTAAGCTCCTGGCATCCGTGCTGATCGGGTGTTGATGCCATTTCACATGGGTTTCGGTAGACTGGTCTCGTTACCTAATTAAGTTCTCATGTGCTGGGTTCCTGATGATGATGTGTCATGTGTGTGGTTTCCGTGGGCGTAGCTCAGGCCTCAGATAAGCTTTGCCAAGGACGGGACGGTGGGACTTGGGTGTGAGGACGTGGAAAATGGCAATTAAAATCTCTGCAAAGACGCTCTCGCTCGGTCCTGCGAATTGGCGTACGCCAGCTTTGAAGCCCAGCCTAGCCTCCTGAAATGATGATGACATTCTGCAGACAATAGTGTCGTGTAAACCAAGATTTACTTCCAATATTTGGCGCCTTATCTTTTGCCAATTTGCTTTCGGTGCTGGGCTGGCTGACTGTGTGACTTCTTGTGTGGCAGTCAAGCTTTGTGGCTTGCGTTAGCAGGGTGACTTCAGCGCCCTGCCACTTCAAATTTCGGACGAAATCGCCTGTTTCTTCACGCGTCTGACATTTGTAAAGGCTGATTCGTCGACCACACGCGGAGAGACAGACATAATGGAGATCAAAGTCAGCCGTGATCGACAGGTACAGCTACCCCAGGGCCAAAATGTTGCAATGCCGACAGGGCCCTTTGGGCGTGATAATTGAAGTGCTTATCTTGTCCAAGCCGTGGCGGATGGGCCTCAGCCCTCAAGCGACGCGGTGACACCGGCCATTCTTCGTGTCAGTTGGGTCCATGAAAGAAGAAAGACATAAATTATTTGAACTGGAATGGGATGGAAGCGACAGAGCCATTCGGAAGATTACAATTGCAGTATAGCCTCTGTTTCATGGAATCAGTGCAATGCGCTTCGTCTAGTGCACAAGCTGCTGGTTATCAGCGTTACAATCTTATCCTCATTAGCGTCCAAGTACCATGTCTCAATCGCGGCAAACTACGTATGGCGGTTCTGCGGCTTGGGTCAAGAATCTAGGCCCGCAGGGTGTTGACCAATCTTACCCACCAGACAGACCATCTGCGCCTTACAAGGTGACAGACGATCTAGACTAGTTCTAGTTAAGCTGATGACTTTACTTGTGGAAATATGCGCCACTTCAGCTTCTTCCATGGATCAATTTGCAGTGCAAGCAGACGCAGGAGCCGTCCCAGACGAGTGGGTGTCTGTAACTCCCCTGATATCTTCTCTCCTTTTCAGTCTTTCTCTTCGACACAAGCTTATCACTTCAGTCATTCTTTTTCGCCGCTCTTTCGCCTTTCTACGTGAATGTCTTTCGTTATTGTTGTATTCTTCACGTTCAATCTTTGCATCACCCGCAGCTATTAACGGCAATCCTCCTCACCTGCTGCTGTGATGAGGGCTATATTTGTACAGGTGCTGGCAGGTTTGCTCTTGGGCTTGGGAGACTGCATCCAGACCACCGACTCTCTCCAAGATGCGGTATAGTTCTTTCCCACTGCTTCGATGATACTGTTCTACCGTAATGGACTAATGCGAGTTCGGGACAGGACGTAGCACAATCTGGATATCTGCCACTTCACAATATTGACCCTGCGAAGCTAGGCACATACTCACAAATATGGACGAATACGTACGCATCGACTGAGGTATTCCTAGCCAAGCCACTCGTTTACACTCCGAGCGGATCATCCAGCGAGCTAGTTATTCTGGTTTCCAACCTCAACATCATCCGCGTCTTAGATGGCGCCACTGGTAACAT
This sequence comes from Coniochaeta sp. PMI_546, assembly GCA_021432605.1. Classification (NCBI taxonomy): domain Eukaryota; kingdom Fungi; phylum Ascomycota; class Sordariomycetes; order Coniochaetales; family Coniochaetaceae; genus Coniochaeta; species Coniochaeta sp. PMI_546. The sequence goes on along the minus strand of MU271158.1, from coordinate 46,877 downwards.
GGTCTACAGCCGCACACTCGAGGCACCTTTCACACAAGCAGACGCTCAATGCGGAGACATTCCATCCTTCATCGGCATTACCGGAACACCCTACATCGATCCGGCCACTGAGATCATGTATTTCTTTTCCAAGGGATATCGCCCTGGCACGACTTCGGGCACCATCAACGGTTTGTGGCAGTATGCCCAGATCCCTCATTGTCGGTATCTTCGCTAACGTCAGCAATAGGCATGTATAAAATGTACGCCGTCAGGCTGCCTACACTTCAAGACGTCCAAGGATTTCCAGTCAGTATCGACGGACACTACGCTAATAATGATCCGACCCGATACTTCGTCGGCGGGACGCTTTTGCAAAGGCCAGGGCTCACATCGATTGGCAACTCGATTGTGGCAGGCTTCGGAGGGCACTGTGACAACTTCAATTACACTGGAATGCTCATTACCGTGAGTAAGACAACTGGTGTCGGCGTCACTAATATCCAGGCCATGGTGGCCTCTCCTGGTTAGTAGCTGATCCCTTGATGAGTTTTGTGATTGCTTAGATGGCTCAAATATCATGCAGGAGCGCCTTCCCCACAGCCTACAGATATCATGTCTCAGACTGGAGGCAAGGCTGGAATATGGCAGTCTGGGACCGGCATTGCGGCTGATATTGCAAATAACCGTGTCTTCTTCGCAACAGGGTACGCAAAAAATGACTTCGAAGAACCGTCCAGTGCTCATCTAACCCTAATACAACAGTAACGGACGCGGTCCAGGTGTGAATGGAGCTGGAATTCCTAACAGCGGCAAGAGCTATATAAGTACGGTTGAGCAAGCTGTGGCAAGCTATACAGTCAATGGAGTCTCTGGGAGCCTAGCACAGGCTGATTGGTTTGAGCCTCTGACGTACGATGCCTGGAACGGTGGTGACAGAGACGTGGGATCATCGGGCGTGGCACTACTCGATCCCGGTACATTCACAAGCCCCAATGTGAGGCGCATTGCGGTGTGTGGAACCAAGGCAGGCGAGGTACGGGCTCAATCTGCTGCTGTGACTGAGGAAAATGATGATATTGACTGAAAAGCGTGCTGCATCAGATCTTCATCTTGGACGCGAACAATCTGGGAGGTTTCATGAATGGAGCAGGAGGCACCGACGCTGGTAAGTATATTAATTCCCGCAGATATGTGAGTGACTGCTAAGCCAGGATTAAGTCATTCAGTCCATCGGCTTTACGGGCTCTTTCTACGGCGGTGTTGGCAGCTATCCACTTGAGGGCGGGTACATATAGTATGTTTTCACCGCCGGTCAAGGTGCGCATCTACCAAGGGTTAACTTACATTCGCAGCTTTTGTCCAACCAACGGGCCCCTATACGCGTACTCTTATAGTGTCGACGGTAATGGTAACCCCTCCTTCGCTTTCGCTGGCAAGAGCGACATGGTGTTCGCTGGAGAGACAGTTCCAACTGTAACATCCCTGAATGGCCGAATCGGCACGGGCATTGTACGTACCCTACCATCCCGCATGCTCCCATGCTCCTGGCTAACCCGTGCCGATAACACCAGGTATGGATGGCAGATATCAACCAGGGTCTCGTGCCCTTCAACGCCGTCCCACAAGGAGGAAAGCTTGTGCCGTACACGTTTGTCGCATCGGGCAGGCTCACCAAATTTCAACGGCCAGGATTTGGTAACACGAGAATCTACACTTCGCGGCAGAACCAAGTCCTTGGCTTCGCTCCTCCGGGGACTCCCCCTGTACCCCCGTCCTCGAGCTCCACTTCGTCATCGGTGTTGCCCTCTACCTCGTCACGTTCCACTTCAAGTACGTCCGTCTGCTTTCTTGTTTCTGTGCCTACATGTCCACTGGACGCATTCATTCCATTCCGTCGATCGTCCTATACCAGCTAGACGTTCGCGTCTGGGTTGACCCACTGCTCCGCAATATCCTCTATTGCTCCTCTTTTGTTCTTCGAATGCTAACAACCTCAGAACTCAGCAGTAGCTCCTCGACATCAATAACCTCTACCTCTACTCTTTCATCGTCAAAAACTTCCACGACGACAATAGCAAAATCCTCAGGCACCAGCTCCACCTCAAGCTCGAAGACTTCGATCACATCATCGTATACATCCACGAGGACCTCGTCAACTGCAACAAATTCTGTTTCTTCCTCTACCACCATACTTACCTCAACGAAGAGGACATCAACACAATCTTCAACATCATCATCAATCTCCTCTAGCCGGGCAACAAGCTCAACCACGAGCAGTTATCCCACCTATACGAGCTATCCTCTTCCCAAGGGCATTCTTCGTACTTACAACTGGAATGTTACCTGGGTTTCAGCAACTCCCGACGGCTTCAGGAGGCCTTTCGTTGGCATCAACGGACAGTGGCCCTGCCCACCCCTGACCGGCAACCTTGGGGACACGATCAAGATCAACGTTTACAACGGCCTTGGCAATCAAAGCACCGCAATTCACTTTCACGGCCTTTTCCAGAGAAACACGACGTATTCCGATGGTGCCTCTATGGCTACGCAGTGTCCCATCATGCCTGGTGACAGTTTTGTTTACCAGTTCACAGTAAGTCAAGAACACACACCATTATGCATCGCGCCTCAGCTTACGGGATCAAAGCTCACCCAGTCCGGAACGTACTGGTATCATGCCCACCTCGGTGGCCAGTACATTGGCAAGTTCCCGTGCTCCGCGATCCAGCCCTGATATGCTGACCCATTCTTCAGATGGACTTCGCGGACCACTTATAGTATCAGACCCACATGCACCATACAAGGTTGATCAAGAGTTGACTCTCACCTTGTCGGACTTGTATCATCAGCAAGCGCCATTCCTGATCAATCACTACTTATCGCCAAACAATACTTTTACAACTGGAGGTGCCGAGCCCGTTCCCGACTCTGCCTTGATCAATGAAGCACAAAACGTCAAGTACGCAATCACAGCAGGGAAGACTTACCTATTCCACATCATCAATATGGGTGCCCTTGCAGGACACTATCTACAGTTTGATCAGCATTCCATGACTATCGTTGAGGTTGACGGTGTCTACACCTTACCACAGACAGTGAATCAGATATTTGTGGGAGTTGCACAGAGATACAAAGTTATTGTCCAAGCAAAGGATACAAATCAGCAGAACTTTGCCATCGTGGCGCAGTTCAACACAGACATGTTTGATTCGACAATCACACCGGCGGGACAGCAGGCAACGGTGAGTTCAGTACTCTCTCGGAGCTATCGCGCAGCGATGACCTCGAAGTTATCGCTGATCTTAAACTAGTGCACGGCTTGGCTTGTGTACAACACCGCAAAGCCTCTGCCCGCGCCCTTCAGTCTCCAACCGCTACCATGGGACGACAGCACGCTTGCACCGTGGGATCAACAGAGTCTACTTGGCCCAGTAGACCAAACGTACGAGAACTTCAGGGGTCACAATCAGTATCGCTGACATTACTGACGCTTGGAGACCTACAGGATCTATCTAACTGCGGACTTCGGGCCGAATGACCAACAGTCAACCAGAGCGTTCTTTGTAAGTGGCAGCAAGTCACCGCCACATGATTGACATTCGACATACTTACGAGCATCTTAGAACGGGCAAACATACGTCTCCCAGAAGGTAAGTATTTACCTGGTAGGCGTAGAACTCAAGTCTAATAGTCCTCCAATAGGTCCCTACACTATACAGTGCCATGACAGCGCCACTCAGTGTTGTCAATGATCCGTCAATCTACGGTTCTGCCTCCAACTCCTTCGTTCTGGGATTCGATAAAGTGATTGAGATCGACATTAATAACCACGACAACCGTGCCCACCCTTTCCATCTACATGGGCATAACTTCCAGCTTATCAGCCGATCAGACAATGGGGCTCTCTGGCCCGGCCTTTACAACACCCCATCGAGCCCTATGCGCAGAGACACAGTCATTGTCTATCCTGGCGGCGGTGCAACAATCCGCTTCCGAGCGGACAATCCTGGCATCAACCTCTTCCACTGCCATACTGAGTTCCATGTGGAGTCCGGCCTGGTCGCTACGTTCGTCGAAGCACCAGACGTGCTGCAGAGCCTCAAGTTGTACATCCCCGTGTCACATCGGGACGCGTGCGACAAGTACGGAATCCTTCGAAAGGGCAATGCGGCAGGCAATTCAAAGAACTGGCTCGACTTAACAGGCCAGAACACGGAGCCGATTGACCCATCATTGAACTGGGGGTAAGTGTTTCCCCTGCTCGGTTGATCACGGTTATCATATTAACGTTCTCGCCTACCTGCAGAGCGCTGCTTGCGCCACCTTCTCAGTAGCCCCTTGTCCAAAACTTACAACACAGCATTTTTTTCTTGTCAGTCTGCCTTCATCGGAGGACAACAAATTCGGTCCCATATTCACTTCGCGAACAAGATTTATGGATCCTAGAAAACGACGAGATAAAGGGTCACAAGTCAGCTTGGCCGGAGACAGTTATATGAATGATAGTAATAATGTCCTAAAGACATGTCTGATTAGTCAACATATTCGGTGTCTACCTTATCTATCTGCCCTAGCCTAGTCGCAAACTTAGGAGCCAGTCGGTATTAGGTGTTGTTCTGTCAAATTCACAGGTACTTTGGTACTTAACATCCTCTAGCGCTTCCGTCAGCTTCCCTTTCCCGATTATGTAACCGAAGATTCGCCGGGCGACTATTGGCGCGCGAAGGTGGCAGTGCCCAATGTCGCGACTCATTTCCCGATCTGCGCTTCCTCACAAAACACCTTCGCAAGGAAGCAAGGAAGTCCTACTAAGAGAATCTACTTGACTCCCTTGACGAAGGCACTATCTCAACATGGCTGAATCGGAGTCCGATTTCTCGCCAGACGCGTCACGCTCAAAGCGTAGCAAAATGAAATCGCTCCTGTAAGCGCGCCAGTCTTGACCTGCCAAGGACGAGTCTGTCACTGATAGCCGAGTAGAAAACAGGGTTTGTCCATGGGTAAGGACAAACTACTGGAGGGAAAGCTCGTGGTCGAACATTCACTGGGACTGGGTCATAGACCGAATGTCATTCCTCCAGCTGAGGCAAATATTCACGACGAACAACGCCGCATCGAGATAGGTTGGCATCCAGTCGCCGGCTTTGCAGGCAAATGGTTTGCCGAGGAGACCGGACTGGGCAAGAAGATTGCAGTAAAGGTCAACAAATATCCAGATCCGACGCAGCATTGGGCCGTGCTGGTGGGTGATTATTGCCATGAACTTTGGATGGTCAGTTGCCACTCTCAACGCTCCCGCACCGCTGACTCACTAATGATAGGATGAACACCTGCATGTCATATATGTCAACGAGAAGATAAACCGCGAAGAGTGGCACACGTTTGAGGTTGGTAAGACGACCTTCAATGATGAAGCCCTAAGACAAGCTGGTGAGTCTCCCGGCATAGACTTTCACAACCGCGCGTCGCATGTTAGACTAATACGGACTATCGCTGTGGTACAGGGGAAATGGTGATATACGGGATGCGAGAGAAGAGGCCCGCGTATAACCTCATCAATAACAACTGCCAGAACTTTGCCCTGCTGATGCTAGATGCCATTCAGGTCGGGGCTGCGGCACATCGGGAGTTCGCATCGACCTTCGCCATCTATCAGAGAGCAACTGGGGCCGGGAAGATCAGCGACCTATTTGTTCAAGAACCTGGGGAAGCAGCGCAGATTTCCGAGCCTGAGGGCGCCCCCAGCGAGGAGAGTGCTGTACAGGTCGCACAGCAGGTGATGGAGGATAACACCACGAAGTTGGATAACCACCACTCGCTCTTTTGATGTTGAGTCTGATCAGCAGCGCTCTACATTCGCCCAAATCTGCAGCGCTGAGCTTCCGTGTTGTGTTCTCATACTCCATAATTCAGTGCTAATTATTTGAGTGATGTCTACACTCATATCAGGTATCAGTCCGAACAAGGGAGGGCATGTTACTATCATTTCTCTATCCTCAAAAAGCTATTCCGCGCGTGCGCACAGCAGTCAATCGAGTCAACCACCCCGAGCCGACTGTACTTCTGTCCCAAGTGGCCATACAGCGTGCAGAAATATGCCACAACCAGACGGCGCGGAGTCATCTTCAAACCACACGTCTCTGTTCGCTCACAGAAGGTTCGTTGGTGATATTGGAGTCCGTACTCGTCAGGACCACTATCTTCAATATGAATTTGTTCACGAGCCATCCCTTCGTTGAGTTGAAAACATGATTCCCACACCCTGTGCCGACACTACAACCCACACGCATACGAAGTGGACAAGACGCGAAGATGGCTCAGTGCGCCTTCCAGGGTGTTAATTAAGATCCCATTCCTGATAAGGCGTGTGCTCACCGACGCCAATTCCGAGGACGCTTTCCTCCTTGGCAACGATGTCGTCCTGACTGCGATGGAATCACATATACATGGATGATTCAACCTTACTATATGATGCCTGTGTCGAAAATATAGCGTCCGCGGGTATGAACCAGTCAGAAGGTAGGGGAAGCATCTACTTTCCTGATACATGGCCCATCGTCGCTGCAGGGACATCGCCATCATTAGTGGCAAGACCTGGACGGGACTGATAGTGCTGATGAGTGCGAATCCTAAGAAATCTAAACAGGCCGCGACCGTGTCCGCTAATGCCCCTACAATTGGCTGGAAGCCGATCAAAATGCGAGTCGACTTCGTGGTTAGCTTTCCGCCGGGATCTAACTTCATTCTTCCAATCCAAAGCGGACAACAAAGGCGTTGCAAATACCCCAGATCTAGTAGAAGTACCTAGACAAGTCCTGAGTAGTGATAGCATGGACTCGAGGCTTATGTTGCGCACTGTATGCTACATAACGCTGTTACATTTTCAAGCTTAGGGGACTGCTACTAATCACTCTCTAGACGTCTGAATAATAGTAGCTATTCGTCCCTCCCTTGACCAGGACGATGACTCGCATGCTAACGGAGCAACTAATTAGCAGCTCGCGCTGCGAACAAGCCCGATACTCTATCCAGATGCCTCCGTTTACCTACTCGTTCAAGTTATAGCGTTAGCTGCAATACACAACATCCTTGGATCATGAGTATTGAAAATGTTATTTTTAGTTGAAACCCTAATCGTACCTGGATCTCGGTCGGTTCCGATTCAGCCGCGTGCTCAAGAGTATGGGACAATACAACAGCAATATAACAATTGCTACGTCAACAATCAATCTGCAATATCGGGTATCCTGGGCTCTCGACACGATTGGCTCATCCGAAACCGTTAATAACCGAGATCAACCCTGATTGGGAAGCATCCTGAGAGTCGAGGTCGGAAAAGGCCAGAAGCACAGCACATGGTTGCCCCTCTGAAGTTTATGAGATTCTAAAGTGTACACAAGACATTGGTCTCCTTTGCTCTGGAACTTTAAGACGGGTGCTATAAATACAACAGGTCCTCCTTGATCATGGTATATCTCTACCAGTTCGTCGAAGATTACGCATCGAGGCTGTAACCTCCTCAATTTCTGGACCTCTCATCGGGTACATCGAGTTTTGACTTCGAGACGATGCATTCCGCTATACTGGTCTTAGTCGGCTTGCTCGCGGCGTACGTTTCTCCGGGATCTCTAGCTGAGACTGAGGTGATACTGACTGGAAGTTTCACCCGACCAGGCAGGTGGCGGCACAGATTACTCTGACGCCGACTACCATTACCCGGAAGCCCACGGGTACAAAGTGTCCTGAGCCATGGACGGAGACGGAGACGGAGACTCAAATCGAGACGGTCACGAAGACGGAGACGGTCAGCGAGCGCATCACGCAGGTGACCACGATCACGGAAAATTATTTGGAGATAACGACCGTCTCATCGACTGTCAGCTACCCAGTGACAATCACCAGCAGTACGACTGTTCTCAGTACCGCATATTTGACCCTGACGTCAACAGCGACGACCACGGTCCAACAAACTACCACAGCGATATCGGTCCTGACTACAACTTCGGTATCCACAAAGGCTTGTAGCAGTGTCAGCTGTCCTGTGGTTACCGCTACTGGCACAGCCTGTAAGACCTGTTTCGTGCCAGGTTGTACGACGACGTCGGTCCTTACCAAACCTTGTGGCTGCGCCGCGGCGTTGGCCACGACGACGGTGAACTTCCCATGCAGCGATCCCAACGCCTGCAACAACATTGGCTGCAAAACTGTCTACTCCCTTGCCACAGCGGCATGCTGAGATCAGAGCACAGCGCAGGGATGTTGAAGGAGACACGGCCAGAGGAGCTATGGTGGCTTAAGATACACACTGCTAGTCTTCTATGCTAGCTGAACCACATTAGGCACACTCTTTCCAATGCAGATGCATACGGCATAGTAGCACAAACTTCCACAACGGAGTGCATTTGGATGCCGTCAAATTCATGTTAGTGGTCCATGTCGTACGTATGTATTGCTCTATCCTCTGTCCTCAATACGAATACTGCGCTCCATCATGTGCACTCCGAGAGACATGTGCATCCAAGCATCGACCACCCTTATCTAACCCTGTTCCAAATATAACGGCGACCATCGCGATATAAAATGTGACTTATCGCTCCTAGCCTAGAACCTTCCTGATAAAGTCTCCGACGGCGCGCTTGTAGGTGCCGTATGAGCCATACCCTCCAGCAGGGGCCGGGTAAGTGCCGTAGTCTGCAGGGGTTCCTGTGGCACCTTTATAGGATCCATAGGACCCATAACCACCAGCGGGGGGGCTGTAGGAGCCATAGGAGCCGTACTGGCGCTTTTCAGCTGTGGTGACAGCATTGGCGTCCGCAATAGGTGCCGCGAGGGCAAGCGGAATGAGAGCGTAGACGAGAGTGGCGGGTTTCATGGTTGCACTTTGATATATGAATGGACTGGAAGTGATCTTGCTGTGGATAGAGGGCAAGGGACTGAAGCTGGAGAGGTTTGCTTAGCCTTGCACGACCACGGTGGAGGGACACGAAGCGAGAACACTTGAGATGGCAGAGCAGGAAACTCGAGTGCTTATAAGACATGCCACCACGGGATCATGATATCCGCAGGCAACTTTTCCGAACTCTCCATGCCGTCATACAGCGTGTTGCTGATGGAACTTGGACTGTAATGGCCATTACAGATGCCTTATGCAAGCCACCGGAACTAACACATCGTGTACGGCTGAGCCAAGCAGTCACGCGATTGGTTAGGAACAGCGAACAAAGGATTTAGCTGATTAGAGCCTTGGAATGAGGGGCTGATCATTGTGTCTTTTGGGCTTTCCCTTTCCCGACGGCTTGCTTTAGTATTGACATTTAATGCATTCGAAGACTCGCCAGTGTGAAGATATGCCGCTTGCAGCTTGGCAAAGACGGTCTCCTTGAGGGCACATCCTAGTCTGCTCCCTGTCACGAAGCTAGTTGGGACAAATGTCGTTCCTCCGCGACTATTTAACTTCTGCATACCACAATCCCGAGTTATCAGCACAGCAATCCAGGACCATTGAAGACAACGGGCTTTAGTCCCAACCAGATACCAAGTGCACAGTCAAGATTTGTTTCATACAAGAGATTTTTGTCTGTGTCATGGATGACAAAGAATATCACGAGACGAGCCTACTCGCGGAAGTGGCGGATGCAGAGGAATGTGATGTCACCAGTGACTTATGTCGCGGGCAAGACACGACAAGGCGATGGCACAAAAGCCAACGCAACCTCCACGTGGTTCCGATAATAACCATCGTTATTATCTCAAGTATTTGCAGCGGACTATTTGGAGTCTTTCTGGGCCACCAGACAAGAAATCTGGACAGAACATGCGCTGCCTATACTACGCAGTATTGTGAGCTTCGCTTGAGTAGTTACAATGACAGTTCTTGAGCTAATCGGGATCTATCTCAGCCCCGGTCATCAAGCAGGTGAAATTGAAGTATTCAAATACCAGATTCAACGGCACGTTCATGCATGAGAACGTTTATCGTCAGACAGGTTCTCCGGAAGTAGATGCAGCTTGGGAAGCTTTAGGAGTGGACTGTAAGTGTGATTCAATCATAAGACTGTCATGAACTGCATTTTAACATAGCTGTCTCGTATCCAGATAGAGCAGGTGTTATCTCACTGGAGGAAGGATTGCGGAGTGGACTCACTTCAGCGCATGTCCAGCGGTCAGAAAAATATGGCAGTGGTTTCTTCGTCAATGTGGAGGGACTCCACCACTTACACTGCTTGGTAAGTTCAACATCCTCGTGTGTATCGACTCCAAAATGGTTTAGCCACTTCATCGATGTTACTCAGGAGCTAGAGATGCTTACGATTCGATAGAATCTTCTGCGCAAGTCTCTGTACTACAACTATCCATACTACAAGGCACTTGGAACCCATGCCTTCACCAATGACGATGATATCCTCCAGCTTCACGTTTGTAAGTCCTGTATGGGTGCCAGTGTCCAGCTTAAGATTGGAATTACTGATAGTCCCTAGCACACTGCTTAGACACTTTGAGGCAGGTCCTCATGTGCAACGCCGACACAGGTGTTCTCGGCCAGGTGTGGTATAATAAGAATGATCCTCAAGCATTTCCAGACTTTCAGACGACGCACAAATGCAAAAACTTCGAGGCTATCCGGGCGTGGGGAGAGATGCGACAGGTATGTCATCAAATCATCACATCGTTTGCATAAGTAGCCGAATATTGAAGTGAACTGACACAGTCAAAGGAGCCACCGGTCGCAGGTCTTCCGCCAGACTACATGTCCAAACCTGCCTCTGATGATGTCCTAGTAGAAGTTCCATAGAGGACACAGAAGTTGGAAGCGTTCCGAGAGCGGTTGAAATGTCTGGACGATTGATAAGGGGTACCTAGCGGAGAAACGTCGAGATTGTTGCTTATAAACAAGTATCAAAATACAGAGCACAATATGAGTTCCAAGCTAGATGTCTATATCAACTTGGCAGTCGCTGATCTACTCAAGTCAGTGCTTCCAGAAGGGGTTCGTAGAACCTGTGACACCCATCGCTCTTGAAGTATGTCTAGCACATATGATGACCAGCCCCAGAAGACAACGCTGCGGTGGATCCTGTTCCTGCAACACCGAGAACCGGTGCATGGCCGCGGTCTCCAGCCTGATTATATGTTGCGCGTAACATACAACAACGACGCGCACATAGCATGCACGACACGTCCATCAGTCTTGCTCAATGGCACTCATATAGGCCCTGAAGTACTGTTGTCGAAAACAAAACCACAAGGACTCGGGTCTATAACGAGATTTCGGACGAGAATCTTACTGTTCATTGATTGGCATGGACGTATAGCGCGCCCCCTTCCAGCGACGGCACGCCCTTGGTCAGCCAATAGCCCATACCGCCAGATCATTACTTTGATTACGAGCTACATCCAGAGGTCGGAGAGGCCGGAACATATTCCTACCATGCGCATGTTTTGTTTCAGTCGGTGTCAGGAATTGGGCCGTTGATAGTGCGTAAGCTGAAGCCCTTTGACGGCCCTTATGTGCATTATGAGGCGAAGGTCTTGTAGGTCACTGAGCTCAAAAATGAAACCAGCCAGAGCATTGTCACTGAACTTCTAGCAAACCCACTCGTCTGGTCTGGCGAACCCAATACTTTCCTGGTCAATGGCAACGCCCACGCACCGCCATACCTGAACATGACAGGCGCGTCAGTCCCGACATTCTTTGAGGTTGAGCCAGACAAGACAGTACAGATTCCGCGTTATAGGCGGGATCGCCCTTGGTCTGTTTGTATTCGAGATAGAGCATCGCGTCAACATGTCTATTGTGGCAGCTGATGCAAGATTGACGCAGTTGTACCGTGTGTTCGGGATGCAATTTGGGCCCGGCCAGAATTTGACATTCTCCCCAGGACCACGCCTCAAAAGCAGCTCTCCAAACTCAACAAGACAAAATTCCTCATTGAAGTTGAGAACAGACTGCGGCAAACAACAGCATTTCTTATGCAGTCCTTCGATACAAGCAATCTCAATTCAAAAAGCCTCTGGAGGCCCCCGACGTGCCGGCGGCGAAGGCTCTCAATATCACCCACAGACACCACCGAGATTACTAGCTGGGCCGAGCACGCATTGCCCCCTCTGAAGACAGACGATTTCCAGCGGCCGCCGAGATGACGCGACGGGCTTTTATCTCAACTCAGCAAATCTGGTCGTCTAACTTGTCTGCCTCCGATGGCCGAGGATCCCGGTGCTGCGCTGTCTAGTGCGCCGCATCTCATCAACACCGACAAGAATGGATATGTGGTTGTACCTGCCATTCAAGGCAACCCATCTATATAGCGGTTGGGACCCTATAACGAGGACCTGGCTGGCCGCTGTTGGCGAGTTGCTCGAGATTATCAGGCGACATGGCTAACGACAAAAGTGGAAGCGGTAGTCGAAACGCGCACGCGTTTTATGCGCATGGCGGTCACTACTACACCTCAGTATTGGATTCTGTCCTGGCATGTTAGGCACGACCCTGTGACTACTGAGCAGGGGCTTTCATCTTGCAACCCTGCGAGGAGAGACACGACATATCTCTACGACGTATCTGTACGACTACACGCTAGCCAGCGGGTCCAGAGCAGGGATGATAAACGGATGGCGCGCATGGCGTCTACAGGTGACAGATGCTGGTGTTTGATTAATGCACCGCCATTCGCTGCAGCATAGGACGATGGGGGTTGCAGACAGTATGGGTCATGGGCGACGTAGCGCAGATCTAGGCAAGAATTGTGCCAGCCGACGGTTGGCTAACAAACTGCACCAATGCCCAACGGTACGTGTCGTACCGCGGTTAAGCGTCGAAAACAGCACTTGGGTAGCTGGTTTCGCGAGAAACGATGCATGGAAATTGAGTTATCGTGGAAGGGGCGAACAGGAACAGTATTTTGGTTGCTAGGTATTTACCTTACCTAATCAAACTTGTATTTCCAAAAGAAGACTAGCGTTGGCATTTCCCGTACCATAGTGGATCAGGCGGTACCTAACCGAAGGACGGGAGTCACCAGGTGTTTTCAAGTGGCAAGGGTGCCCTGGAGAACGCTGTGGTTGGCTAGAACAAGTAACGATTGAGGCTGCGCAATAGAAATTACTGTGGTACTTGCCGCTAGCAGATCCTTCAGCATGGGAACTCGCGACGACCTATCTTATCGAAAAAGAGCCTCTGGCATTACCTCTTCCCCGTACTTTACTGACACACCTCTGCCATCCAGAACGACCTAGCTGCCGCGCTTCCATACTAAGTTTTTTCCACCTCAACTTGTCCCAACACCTCAGACACTTGGACTCATCGTACGAGGAGACCACCGGACATCATGGCATCCAGGCTGCCCTTCTCTCAGATGGCTGGTCGTATCGCGCCACAGCTTCTCAACGCGCTAGATCGGATGGGATACCAACAAATGACGCTCGTCCAAGAGAAAGTCTTGCAGATGCCCAGTTTCGACCGTGATTGTCTCGTCCAGGCACGGACAGGCACTGGCAAAACGATCGCCTTCCTTCTGCCAGCGTTGCAGAACCTGCTCACCACCAAGAATCTCTCTTTATCACATGTCGGACTTTTGGTGCTGGCGCCAACTCGAGAGCTTGCGCAGCAGATCGCCGACGAGTGTGACAAACTGACCAGCCTATGCCAGCCGCGACTGGAGTGTCACGTGGCAGTTGGAGGTAGTAACAAAAAGAGTCTCCTATCCAAGTTTCTCAAGGGAAAGCCAACCATCCTGGTAGCTACGCCGGGACGCCTGATCGACTATCTGTCGGACGATGCTGCGAAGCAAAAGTTCAGCAAGATTCGCATTGTTGTGCTCGACGAGGCTGATCGGATGTTGGATCAGGGCTTTGCGCCGTCACTGATCAAGATCCTGCAATCCATACCGCCCAAGACACAAGCAGGCTGGCAGGGCATGTGCTTCAGCGCCACGATGCCGCCTGCTATCAATAAGGTCCTCCATCTGGTTCTCAAGCCGGACCATGTCAAGATTACGACCATCGAAGAGGGTGGCGAACCCACCGTTGACACCATCCCACAGACAGTCATTCCTGTACCCTCGATTGATGAAGTCTTGCCAGCACTGCACACCCTCCTGGCACATGAACAGACAAGTGGCGCGGTGAAAGCCGTCGTCTTTTGCTCCACCGCCAGGCAAGCTGGGCTCCTTTACCAGCTCTTCGCTGCCCCCGGGAATGCCGCCCCAGGCCGGCTTCCTGCCTTTCAGATGCACTCGCGCATGAGCCAACCGGCACGCAACCGGACTGTCGAGGAGTTCAAGGTTGCAAAGAGTGGAGTAATGTTCGCCTCTGACGTTGTCGGCCGGGGTATGGACTTCCCAGATATTGGCCTGGTCGTCCAGATCGGTCTCCCGTCGGACAAGGAGCAGTATGTTCACCGTGTGGGACGCACTGGAAGAGCTGGCAAGCTGGGACGCGCCGTTATGATCTTGATTCCCGAGGAGATGAAGTTTGTGCAGAAGAATCCCGACTTCCCTATCAAGACTGCAAGCTTGTGAGTCCCACCGTCGCAGATCGCTACTTTCTTTACCAGATTGACTTACAGCATGACGTAGGCCACGTGTTGAAGGCGTCTCGTCAACAGAGATCATTCAACAGGCACTCACTCGAGTTCCGGAGGCGTCGAAGGCTCAAGCATATGTCTCTTTTCTAGGGTTCACAAAGACTTTAACTAAGGTTCACGGCCTCCCTCCTGCTGGCGTCGTGGCCTTGGCAAACAGGTATTCCGCGTCCCTCGGCCTCCCAAGCCCGCCTTTCCTCGAAGCACAAACTGTCGGCAAGATGGGTCTCAAAGGCGTGCCTGGTTTGAACATCAAGCCTGGCGGTGCAGGACGCGGTCGGGGCGGAGGTGGTGGCGGTTTCAGCGGGGGTGCACCGGGCGGCCAGCAAAACAAGAAAAGGACGTTCAGCAAGCGCGACTAGGGAATGATGATGACTTCTAGATGGCCAAAATGGCTGGGTTTTGGTTCCAGGATTAGAGCATGCCGGGCGACCAGATGTGGGCATGCAGGCAGGATCCGAGCAACCCGGAAGAAGGGTTCTAGCCTGGGGAGAAAAGATGGCGTTCTGTTGAGAACCTGCTGCAAATTCGTTTTATGTTTGGGGGCGCACGCAGAGTGGTGGATGGCTGTAGAGTAGAACTGGCAGTTCGACGTCTGGCCTGGCGCAACGGCGTTTGTGAGTTCGCAATAGAGTAGTCCCTGCCAGCTGGATAGATCGGTTTGGTTCAACTCTTCGCATCTCGTCTCCAGGAGACCCCCGCCATACAGGTCATGCCATACTTCATTAGTGACTGTGACCGACGATAGGCAAACTACGCGACACGTTGTGCAAGACACGTGCGATTTGTGGCGATCAAACCAAAATCACGACACCTCGAGACTTCCATGCATCTCTGCAGAGACATGGGAGATTTGCTGAGAAGTGCCCACAAAGGAGCCGGGGGTGGCAGTATTTCTCAGAACAACCAGCAGAACCAGATAACATTTGCAGAAAGGACAGGGCATCCAAAAGTCCCCGGGAAACACTGTTCAAGCCAACAAGAACATTGGCCACAGCTATCTCGTCGATAGGGAAATTGCATGCTCGGAAACAGCAAGAGCTTGAGACCGAAATAACTGAGCACAAAGTTACCAATCCTGCCGGTCAAGCACACATAGTAGAAGACAAACTTGTCCAAGACCAACGCCACACGCGTATGTGCTTGTGGAGGAGGCTTGTCGGCTAGGTCTAGTAAGGCAGGGCGTTTGTCCAGAGTAGGCTGTCCCGCATGCTGACAGTTCCCATATGGCATGCCGACTTTTGCTACTCTTTCAGACTCTTGCCATGGCCATTGAACTGTGTGGTCCTAGATCTTGTACCCTTGGCAGCCCAAGGTGATGCTCACCCGAGGGCTGCTTGACTTGCATGTAGGGCTCTGACAATCCTTCGAAGTGCGGCATCAACTCGGCAGCGTCAAGCGTGAAAAGTCTCTTCGATAGCACGGCGTATTTGTAGAATGACTGAGGAGAAATAGGCAGGCTGATGGTTGATAAGATGGGATCGGCGCTGATCACGAACGACGCGACGTGCTTTTCTGGTTGTGGTTCACAGTCAGCGCATGTTCGGCAATGTGAGAACTGGCCAGAGTCGGCGCCGAAAACGAAGTTACTGGCAGAGAACAGTGATAAGCTGTGGCTTTTGTTGCCCGAGGGCGGTACTGTCGCTCGTCGAAATGCACCCTTGGAGGGAGATGTCCGTTTTGACCAGACGCGTCTCCTCTGGCGGGACCAACGACACCATGACGTGACTGTTCGGCACGTCACGTGGACAGTGTCAGTCATTCTCCACCAATAAGAAGCCATTGGTGGGCGTGCCGATTGGCAGCGCACTTGACGCGCACTCGCGCCAACAAATCAAAAATATCACTTGACCCAGGCCTAGCAACCCCTGCAAAGCGATCCTGCTACGAGGGATTATGTTTGACTTTGCGAAATTATCATAGCTTAGGTACCAAGGGTACCTTACCCAAGGTAAGGTACCTTAGCCAAGGGTTGAAATGTCTGTACGGGAGATCAAAACTCAAATACTATGATACAGGGCGGCCCTAAGTGGGGTTACGGAAGCGCCCGCAGTTACAAAGGCCTGTTGTCAGACACAAATGTGAAATCTTCAAGGATTCTCTACGAGGAGATCGAGACGAGAGATTAGCAAGCCAACAGAAAGTACGTTTCTTCTGGCCGGTCCAGGAGTACTACACGTGTGTAGCCGGCCTGGTATAACCGCGCTGTACTGTCCTCCTGCCACCATCCACTGCCAAGTTTTGACCCAAGGTGTGAATTGGGCAGTGAACGTCCACCGATGATGCCAAGTCTCATGATGCTTATCTTCTTTGCCGTCCAAGATAGACACAGATCAAACGCATGTACCTTTTGCAGTTGCTAATAAATCTCAACTTAACATTGCAATTATGGCACTCCTTAAGCTCATCGACGAGCCACTACACCAACATCGCCGCAGTACTGGTCCTTGACCCGTCGCGTCATGCACTTCAGTGACGTATTATTGCTTAATACCCATTGGTCTCCCAGAGACGTTGAAATAACATGTGCACTGCGAACAGTAGAGTACTGACTGTATTTTCCTGATGCCCCTTAGGCAAATGACACGGGGGGTGCTAACCCTAACTAAGTAACCTAGTTACGACAACTGCTCTCAATGTCGCTTTACACAGCTAATCCGACATGGGTCCTCCGTTTGTGAACTCAAGCTGTGTGGTCATACTCAGCGACTGTGTAAACCCAATCCAAAGGTCACCGTTCATTCATGGGGAGCTGCTTTATCTACAATTTGGAAGAACTGCTGGACAAAAGAGTGCGATGTCTCCTCTAAAGCAAAGCTCGCCACATACAATAGCTAATAGTGCTCTCTGAAGCGCCTCAGGAGGAAGTGAATGTCCTTACATGTCATTAGCATTACCGCTTGGACAAAGTCATTGTTCCTTCATGGAGAGGATTTGGTATTCCAGATTGTGGTTATCATCACCGAGTGCTGGCTCGAGCCTCTGCGCAGCAAAGTGGGAGGCCCCTCTCTTGAACCTGTGATAACGGCAGTGCTTCTCCCGAAGAGACGGCTCCTACCGATTATCTGGACTTGCCGGTCGAGAGCGCCGTTGTCACATCGACGGTCCATACTCAGAATCCTTCTGTCCTATTGGGGTGGGTTAACCCCAACTTTGAGGAGTGACAAGGTTCGGGTGTAGCAATCAATGCCAATCCGCCATCTGTATACTAATCATGTGGTGCTTTTATCGGGATGAACGTTGCATTAATGCACAGAAGTAACCCTTTCCTGTCAGTTTGTGGCATATTAACCTGGGCACTTTAGAGGATCAACATGAACCGGCACCTTCCTAAGCGGTGTACTGGCTCGTTCCCCCGCACCGGATATAAGTGTGTTATCGTGGGATCGGTCCGCTAGCCGTGACCTCAAAAGAGCCTTGATTGCACCGCTTCATGATAAGGACTCAGATATGGAGTTGAGTCTCTACCCAGTCTTGGCGCTTCACAGGTCACTGTATGTGTCAACACTATGGACTTGCTAGGCGATGTCAAGGTCGTCGGCGTTGGTGAGAAAGCTGAAGTCATACCAGAGCGCTGGGCTCCTCCAAATGAGTGGGTCACGCGGCTTGTTGGCGAGTACAGTGGGAACCATGACGGAAACACAGAAACGCTTCCTGCTGGGTCCGATCCTGATCGCGTTGCGGCGGCTGTTCTTACCATGGACGAAAGTGCGTCGACCAGGGTCCTAAGAGCGATCATCGAGGACCATCATCAAGACTACACCTTCGATCAAGCCCAGATGACTCGCCTGAAAAAGATTGTCGAGGGCAATGAGGCATGTGGACTCGAGTACGGCGAATGGGCTTATTTGACGTGCAAGACCGCCGGTCTCATGCACAACTGGTCCCCTTATGCAGAGGTGCGAGCGGTGACGTTGCCTTATGACGACCCGGACGAGCCTTGTGAAAGCGTGCGCGCCTACATACTGGGATTCTTCTGGGTCTGCGTCTGCACTGCTGTGAACACGTTCTTTAATCCTAGACAGCCTGGAATATCTATTCCTAATCAAGTGGTCCAACTGCTGCTGGTCCCAATGGGTCGCGCTATGGCTTATGTTGTTCCTGACTGGGGGTTTACCATTCTCGGCAAGCGCTACACACTCAACCCAGGGCCTTGGTCCTCGAAGGAACAGCTTTTTGCAACCATCATCTTCACCGGCGCTTCCACCATTGGCAATTTTACAGGGCTGCTGGTCATACGCCTGCCGATTTTTTTCAACCAGCGTTGGGCCGGCTTTGGGTTCGCCATTGCGCTTGCCCTTGCGAACCAGATATATGGACTTGGAATGGCTGGTATCCTGCGCCGCCTCACAGTCTATCCTGTCGAAGCAGTGTGGCCCTCGACCCTTCCTGTTCTTGCGCTCAACCGCACACTAATAAATGACGACAACAAGCGCGAGACGATTAACGGCTGGAGGATCACTCGTTATACGTGTTTCCTAATCTTTGCTGGCGTCTTTCTCATTTACTACTGGATTCCCAACGAATTCTTCACAGCACTCCGACTCTTCAACTGGATGACGTGGATCTCACCAACCAATGTAAATCTAGCCGTCGTGACCGGCTCCTATGGAGGCATGGGATTTAACCCGTTCACAAGTTGGGACCCAAACGTCTCCGGGTCGCTTGCCATGAATTCGCCCTTTTTTGCGTGAGTGTTTCCTCGTTTTGATTTCTGGCAGCGACAGCTCACAATGTGCAGTCAGCTACAACAATACATTATGCGCGTTCTTGCTGGCATTCTGATCCTCATAATGTACTACAAGAATGCATTTTGGTCCGCTTTCATGCCCATCAATTCGAACGCGGCCTTCAACAACCAGAGGAAGTCTTACAACGTGAGCCAGGTCCTCACTGCGGACAATCAAGTAAACATTGATGCATACAGAGCTTACGGACCCCCGTATTATGCGGTCGCCAACCTGTTCGTGACGGGTGCCAACTTTGTATACTACACATTCTCTATTGTGTACGTGTTTGTTAAATACTGGGGCGCACTTAAGAAAGCCTTTGTTGGCATTGTGGTGAACACGATCAAACGCCGGTCCATCTACACAGGCTTTGAGGATGGCCACACACGAATGATGCGGCGGTATAAAGAGGTTCCTGAGTGGTGGGTAAGTAAACAAATACCTGCCTGGTCACGAATGGACATTCACTAACCACGAGTTTCCTGCAGTATGGAATCGTGTTTGCCTTCGGATTCGCCATATCTATCGCTGCAGTGACAGCGTGGCCAACGCAAACTCCATGGTATTCAATTCTCGCCGTCACTGCTGTTGGAGGCCTACTGACCATCCCATGGGTCATCATCGAGTCCATCGCTGCAACTGGCATCTCCGTGAACGTGATCTGGCAAGTGCTCCCAGGACTCTGGTGGCCAGGCCGTCCCCTTCCGCAGCTGGTAATCTTGATGCTCGGCGGCAGCTTCGAACAGATGGCCGGCAGCTTCACAGACATTTTAAAATTTGCCCACTATGCTAAGCTACCACCCCGAGCAGTCTTCCGCGGTCATATTGCGTCATGCGTCGTAAATTGCTTCATATACTGTGCAATTCTGGAGGTCATGATGGTCTACTCCAATGAGGACAACACACTATGCCAGTGGAACAACAAAGAGCATATGGTCTGCAATTACGCTAACTCAGTCTTCTCATCTGTGATATTCTTTGGTGCGTTTGGCACAAACAACATGTTCAAGCTGTATCCTGGTCTTCCCTGGTGTTTCCTTATCGGCGCCGTCCTTGGTGCACTCTGGGTGGTAGGCGAAAAGATAGCACCACGAGGGCGCCTTTATGTTCAGGCACGGTTGCAAGACAAGCACTTCTCCTCCTTTGACCGATACTTCTGGAGGCCCGCTGCCAGCGTTCTCACTTGTCTCAACCCCGCCATCGCACTCTCTGGCGCTCTCCAGTGGGCTGGTAACAACAACCTTACCTACGCAACGCTAGGCATCTACATTGCTTGGTATTTCCAATACTACTTGAAGCGCGGCTACACAGCATGGTGGGGGAAATACGCCTATCTCATCTTCGCAGGCCTGAGTGTCGGAGTTGCCATCTCGGGACTCATTGTTACCCTGGTCTTCAGCTTTGGTGCTGGTCGAAACACAACTTTGAGTTGGTGGGGAAATAACGTCGCTCAACAGGGCGTTGACTACCAGCTATATAACAACAATGCGTCTCTACTGTCCTTACCAGCTTCTGGATACTTTGGTCTATCACCAGACGAGTATCCTCTGAGCTGGTGAAGGCCAAGTCCACGGTCATCTCCCCACTGGCGTGCCATCCTCCTTTTCAGGTAGATGGTTAGACAAAATGGCAATTTCCCTTCGAATGATGACACTCTAAGCTTCTCACATGGCACACATGTTGGTTTGCAAGAATACTGCTGGATAAGACGGCTCAATGCATACCAGAATTGTACCTCGACGCTGTCAGACCTTGGAACATCGGCTCTGATGGCAGGTTATCAGCACTGCTTTTGGAGGCTGGTGGTAATATGACTAGTCTACTTCTGTCCGCTATTCAGTAATAACGTGGCCATGAAAGTAAGCTTTTGCAGATTCAGACTAACCCTTACCCCGACGCGGCCTCGCAACTAATCTAGATGATAATACCAATAAGTAGTACCAATGGCCAACATCTATCGATTATCTGTCCCACCTCCACATAATACTATAAGGAAACGAAGTCGGGATGCTGGCATCAAATCCAACGCGAGAATCAAATTGTTTCCACTGGGCATAGTCTATCGGTCTGTACTATATCTACCAAGATTTTAGTATGGAGAATGTGGATGGTATGGATTTTACCACATGCTGACAAGGTTTTGCACACGAATGTCGCATCTAAGTTTATATGGTGTGATCGTTCGGCGAGCTTGTGGTAATATGACTTCGCGCCACCTGGAAAACATGCTAGAGAGTGTTCCTGGTCAGTTAATGCCATTGTCAGGTGGGTCCGGCTAGGATAGCAAGACTACTTAGGATACTGTCCTCGTTTCCAGCATTGTCTTATATGGACACTCAAACTTTGGATATCAAGTCTGCATAGAATAGAGAACGGGTGTTCAGATTATAACGGGAGTTATGGTGCCGGGATCAGGCCTGGCAGAGGAATAGCTTGCGATATCGACTATCCAGTGGCGACGACAGAGCGCTTGACGTTGATGTAGAGCTCAAACTCGACTTCTAACTGGCAAGCCGACTACTCGCTTGATAGCACTAGATCTACAACTGGTCTAGTCACCACGGGGTAAAAAACAACGTGCCTCAGGCTAAGAGTGCTGGGCGTCTGTATCTACTCTTCATCGACACCAAGTGAATACGGTCGTCCAACGCACCCGAAATCGTCTATACCTGACCTTCAGTGCTGCGTGGAGGAGTGTAATACAATTTCTTACGGTACGGAGAGATCTGCAAAGGGCGCAGCGAGAAAGCAGGACTTTCACGGTCTCGCGACAGCTAGACAAAGGTCGAAGATAGAGCTGTGGGTTTTGCTGCGGCAACAGGAGAAACCTAGCATAAAAGGTGATTATGCATCGTTCAAGACGATCCAAGATCAAGAAAAATCTCGTCCCACAAAGATAGGTCTACGTACATACTTTGCTAATCACCAGGTGTCCTAGCACAAGTTACGTACCTTTAGGTTGTGCGTGCTCGGTCATTTGGCCGGTGCCGTGTGGGGCATCCGTATTCCAAAGAGTTTGTCGGGCCGGCCCGAATCCTCCGTTGCCCGAACCCAACGTCGAGAGACTCGAGTTCATCACGTTGGCATGTGAGACTACATAAGGAATCCGGCTGACTACCATACTACGCAATATGCAAGTTAGCCAATGATCAAATTGATTGTTCTGCTCGTGTAAGTGTTGTGCTTCCACCCAGGCTTCAAAGTGTGACTTCTCAATGCGAGTTCGGCGGTCTGTACGGGAGTGATATATGGCCCAAGCGTCGTTGATAAATCAAGACACTCAAGGTAGGGGATCCACCGCCATTGCGCGAGCTTCCCAGTCCAGACCTTGTCATCCAACAGGAAGCTCGAAGTGCGACATCGCTGGCAAGTCTGTGACACCCACTGATTCTCTTGTGCGCGTTGAGATGGGGGAAGCGGAAGGAGGGGGGCAGGAGATATACGAGCGACTTGCCAGCGTTAAGTTTCACTGACTTTGCCGCGATGCAACAATCTGCAAAGAAAATTGCAACAATATAAAAGTATCGGTTATTAGAAGGAGGGTCTCAATTAGGCAAGTCCTTATCCCTCCCCGACACACCCTGGGCCTTATAACATAGACCTTCCTAAACTGCGACCAAAGCCCACATTATCCGGTTGCGATCAAGGTGGACCGACAGGCCAGAACCAACCCGCCGGGCACGACCAGGGCCATTTACACCAAAGCGCGGCAAGCAAACGCAAAGACGTGCGATGGCATAAATCTCATGCAGTATTGCACCACTTATGGTATTGGCGGATGATTTGATTGAGATAACACTGATCCCGGCTTCGTGAGAAGTCTTATGGCTCTTATAGAGGCTGTGGGCGCCAATGACCGGATCATGGTTACAGGCCGCCTTTGCGTGAAAAGACCCATAGCTGCTCCACGATTGACAGCTTTCTCAGTCTTCACTAACTCCACGCCGCCTCGGAGCGGCAGCCACAGAGCAAAATGTCTGGCCCACTCGGCGATAAGATCATTTTGGGCGCCGTAGACCCAATTGAGGGTAAGGTCGTCGAAGTTCCAAGTCACCAGGCGATCAAGGAGAAAAAGATCGTCACTGTCACCCCTGGCGACAAGCTGGACCCTTCGGCTGAAAAAGCGGCCGCACTCGACTCCGAGATCCGGGCCGCACTCCCGGTGTATGATGCCGGCAGCGAGCATAAAGGCCATGACAGCGACGACAAGGACAACGGCGGTGAGGGCGTCATAATCATCACCGGTGCCGACGCCTCCGCACATCTGCTGCCGATGAGGGACGATGGCGAGCCAGCTTTGACGTTCCGAAGTGTGGTCTTGGCTACCGTCCTCTCCGGGTTCCAGGCCGTCATGTATCAGATATATCAGGTAGGTATTCTAGCCTTAGTGTTTGGGACGTCCTAACTTTCCTTTGGGCAGTTCAAACCAACCGCTATCACGATCCAAGGCACATTCATCGTTATCATCTCATATTTTCTCGGCAATGCCTGGGCCGAGTTTCTCCCCCGGGGTGATCGGCTTGAGACCCGATGGAGAGCAAAGGGTAAACAAGGCAAACTTCCCACGTGGATCTCAGTCATCTCCTTCTTCAACCATGGGCGCTGGAATTTAAAGGAGCATGCAATTTGCTCAATTACGGCTACATCAGCCAGCAACGCAGCGATCAGCACCACAGTGTTCGCAGCGCAAGATCTCTTCTACGATCTGCCTTTAAGCGCTACCACAGTCATATTGAGTGTTATCTCCATTGGGCTTTTCGGCTACGGCGTCTGTGGAATCATGAGACCCATAGCAGTTTGGTAAGAGGGGAGTTCTACCTCAATGTACCAAGAGCTAACAACTGGCTAGGCACGTTGAAGCCGTGTACTGGTCAACGTTGCCCGTCGTTAAGGTGATTCAGGGGCTGCACTGGCAGGAGCTTAAGTCCTCCAAGCCGCTTCGTTACTTCTGGTATGCCTTCACAGGCATGTTCTTCTACGAATTCTTCCCAGCCTATATCTGGCCGTGGCTCAACGCTGTTTCCATCCCTTGCCTCGCCTCCATGCATGCCACGGGCGACAAGGCAGCTGTACTCACCAATCTCTTCGGCGGCTCAGTCAATAACGAGGGACTCGGTCTTTTCACCCTCTCTTTTGACTGGCAATACGTAAGCTGATGGTCTACTATTATAGTAACATTTGCACGCAACAAAGCTAATCGGAACCGCTTTGAATAGCTCACCTCTTTCCAGACGTCTCTGCCTCTCAAGCTTCAACTCCACCAGGCCATTGGATTTTTTATTTGCATTTGTGCAATGTTGGGCATATACTATACCAATGTCTGGGACGCGAAGTCGCAACCGTTCATGTCAACGCGTCTGCGCTCCGAAGACGGAGGAGCTTACCCAAGTGCAAAAGTGTTCGTCCACGGTGTACTCGATCAAGATGCCCTGGCCAAGTATGGGCTGCCTCGATTAACTGGAACTTTCGCTTACGCTATGTTGATGGCGAATGCTGCGGTATGATCCCCTCATCACAGTCGCTTGTTGTCGTACTGTCCACGCCGAACGCTCGGATCAAAGCTGATTGCGAGAATTTCCAGATCGGCGCCCTGGTCGCACATTGCATCCTGTTTTGGGGCGGTGATGTTGCTAGAGCGTACAAAAGCGCAACGAGCGGGCGGTATGACGATCGCCACCATGAGTACATGACCAAGCATTACAAGGAAACACCGTGGTGGTGGTACGTCACCTTGCTTGTCTTGAGTTTCGTTCTTGGACTCGTCGTGGTCATCAAAGAAGACATAACGCTGCCAGCATGGGCATACGTTGTCGCTCTCTTGCTTGGCATGGTGATCGCACCTTTTGTAAGTGCCTCCCGACAGCGGACACCACGCCCCGGCAGTTTGTCTAACGCTCCCTGTGTAGAGCACGATACTATATTCACGGTATGGCAATGGCATAGCCACGAACAACCTTTCCAAGATGCTCGCGGGGCTGTTGGTCCCGGACAAACCAGTGGGTAATATGTACTTTGCTGCCTGGTCGCACAATGTCATCAGCAACGCAGTTACCCTGTCCAATGACCTCAAGATGGGCGAATATCTGAAGATTCCTCCGCGCGTCATGTTTCTTACCCAGGTATACGGCACGGTTCTCGGCGGCTTCATCAACTATGCTGTCATGATCTCGGTCGTTAACGGCAACCGCGAGGTTCTTGTTGACACGAATGGCAACAGCTCCTGGAGCGGCGCGACCATTCAAGCGTACAATACCAATGCGACGTCATGGGCTCTCGCCCGCTACCTGTACAGGATTGGTGGTCTATACGAGATGGTGCCTATTGGCTTGGCTATCGGGGCTGCCATCGTTGTCCTTCATCGGGCTGTTACTTATGTGAGTGATATCACCCCATGTGTTGACCCAATCAAAGTACTTACTCTGCATCCTCCTAGTTTGTCCCCAAAATTCGAGGCTTCTCTCTCGACGAGATCAACTTTCCTCAGCTGATTCAATACGCTGCGTATATCCCATACAACCAGTCTCAAACCTGCGTGCTTCTTAGTTGGGTCATTGCTGGGTTCTACACCCAGTTCTATCTGCGCAACTACAAACCACGCATCTTTAGGGATTACAGCTATCTCATTGCAGGTGCTTTTGACGGTGCTAGTCTTCTGGCACTCTTTATCCTGTCATTTGCTGTCTTTGGGGCTGGTGGACCGAGTGTTCCCTTCCCAACATGGTGGGGAAATAATGTGGATGGCTATTACGATCTGTGTCCAACAGGCGAGTAGGGTACAGTTTATGATATGCAATTCGCACGGGAACCAATGTACGTACATGAGATACATACCTGAGTTGTGCTCTGCTACTTGTAGCTCGGTGCTTGCTGCTCAGCATTGACGCTTCGTTATTCTTCATTAAGGAACTATTGTTTGGCTTTTGTTTACTTGCCTAACCAACGCAGATGTGAACTGTGCCGACAGCAACGTTTCGAATCTTGGCTTCGGGCTGTGTGGTAACACTACCAAGCCATGCACGATACCATATACAGAATACCGGTGTCATCACTGCGGTGCACAACACAGACTTGATGGCCTCCACTACAATTTGTTAGAGTCGTAACACCAAAAGCTCTCGAATCAGGTCAGTAGAATGTGAGGAATGGATTATTTATCATCAAAAGACGCTATCCTTGATGTTTTGAGACAGCCCCACTAACATTACCTTGTTATTTAATCTACCTTAATGCACGGACATGACGCGCGAGCGGGCCCCTGAGGTGTGGTAGCTCGTAGGGCTGATGTACGAATGCCTGGAGCATTCACGAGACAGATCCTGGTGTCCATCTACTAATTGTGCGTCCTCTTCTCAGTCGCTTCGCCAAAAGTGCATCCCTTCCAATTCAGTGGACCAAATCGTGGACAATAACCAATAACGATGGTTTCGTCGAATACGACGTAAGTTTGGCGAGATGGCACGACTTCTTGGAAGCTAGCTGAAATGCGACTTTTAGAAAGAGGAAACACAGAAGATGGTGGTTTGTTTACGTTTTATCGAGACTGCTTGTCGCTCCTTCATCCGCGAACGCTATAATAAGCATCCTAAGATCCGCCACGTCCATATCTACACCCGGCCATGACATGTCTATAACAACTCCCACAACTTTATCAGTCCAGGCATGATAGAGGTGATAGCGACTCTGCCCAAATTCATGACTACAATACTAGGCACGGCCATGTTTCCGATCACGATACCAGAAACGCATATTGTAATTTGATCCTGAACATGAATGTGAGATAGTCGTCGCCATCCATTTCCGGCTTTTTTTATGTGGACTACGTCCTGCTAAATATAGGCTTTAAGAAGTAGTACATACGATATACATTTACCTGTTACAACACAGCAAACAACTGCACAGTAGCGTTACGCTTGAATGTTCACAACGAGCTTCGTAACACTAGCCTCCATCCTACACACCGTCGGCTCTCTTAACCAGCAAAATGTCGGCTACGCTACGGGCTACAGTACTCTCTACCTCCTTTGCAACGGTCTGAAGTGATGCTGTCGTCTACATGACTATCTCGAAGATGGTACATTTCTTTGTCCCTGGGCAGAAATTTGGCGGCATCAAGTCCACTGGGTTGAGCAAGATCTTTGTTGCGGCTGACAAAATTTACAGTTCTTGTACAAGCTGTAGTTAGTAGTCCACGCACTAAATCAGGCATGAATAAGATAGATCCAACCGTATATATGATAGACATGGGCACTCGGGAGGAATGTTTAGCAATTGTAGTCCTTATAGGTTTGTTTCATGTACAAATGGCGGCGCTTGATGAGGAGAAACGTGAATCGAAGGCCCCTTGAGGGTAGCTAAAAAAGCTAGTCGAGGTGAAATAGGGAAAGGACGTTCTTGGCTTTGTACGCGGAGTTTGGTCTTGTAATAGTAGAATATATATACATCTAACTCTCCTTTAACTTTTTATAAACCTTTTTTTTATCATCCTAACCTTGTCAAACATCTAAGCTTCGCCTTTCTTCAGTGAAGCTGGTTGAATCAAGGTGCTTAGGTCGCCCACAGGTAATGCAAAAGGAAAGTCCACGACAGCAAGCATAATAGCAAAGAACACCCACCATCCAAAGGCGCATGTTATAAAGCATGAAGCTCCTGCAGCCTATTGCATTCTCAGTCAGTAAAATGTCCATCCCGTCTGTTCAGATTGTATAGCACCGCATGTGCACTGGTTTTGCTTACCGTAAGCATCTTCTTAGCCATTCCTGCGTTGTCTTCATAGTCTGCGGCGAGCAGCCAGTAGGTTACAGTGAGGAAGATTAACGCTAGCGTTAAAGTGAAGAAGATAATGACGAAGCATATGTTCACCCGGAAGGCACATATAAGGAAGACAATACATAAGACAGCCATCCAGAGAGTGAAGAAACCTGAGCGATTGTGTTAGCCTTATGTTTGCCAAAACTTACAGTACTCCGTCTCACCAAAGCTAGCATTGAACCCTTGAGTCACTAGCCCTTCAGAGCCATCGGCTCCTGCTGGTGCATACGTTGAGAAAGCGGCGAATGATGGACTTAGTGTTGCAGCGAAAGAAAGGAAGAAGGCGCCAAATGTGCAAAATACCACAGATGGGAATGTGTTGCCGAGAACCCATTCAAGGAAGCCGCCCAGGAGTTGGAGGAGGCCGCCAAAGAAGTAGTATGTGCCACTACCATCGATGTAAGTCAGTATTACCTCTATGCATGTAAAAGCGTAGGTGAGTGCGGTAGCTATTACTAACATTCCAGCTGCTCCATTACCACCAGCCCCTCTCCAGCCCATAAGATCACAAGATAAAGGCGTCAATGCAATGAGGAAGCCGACCAGGGCACTAATGTCAGTTAGCTAATGCCCATGTGTTCCTGTGCAATGAGCTTACATCGGTGTTGGGTTGCCGAAGGTTTTCCTGAGATCTCCCTTAACGACATTCTGAGGCGAGAGGTAGAGCTTCTCAAATAATTCCGCCGAGATAGAGACAGTCCCAGCCGTCCGTATTCTCCGCAGGTCGTCATTGCTATTGCCGTTCAGATACTCAAGCCGAGAGTCGTCCATGTTAAGCTTCGAAGCTGCCATTGTATAAAATAGTTGGGTTTTAGCATAGACAATTGTCAGCTGGGTCGCTCAAAAAGAGATAGAGATGAGACCTTGAATAGAGAGAAAGGTGGCCAAGGTCGTGCTTAAATCCTCATCTCCGTGCCACAAAGGAGCTTATCACAATGCAACCTAGTGTTGGCTGGTTGGAATCTACACAGGTGGCGGGTCAACCCTAGTCATCACTGTCAACGAGAAGAGCTCATTGGATGTAAGTAGATCGTACGTTAGTACCGGGACTACCGCAAGATGTGACAAGGGATTTGAAACGAAGCTGTCTGTGATTTGTTGATCATAAGATGATCTGATCAAGAATCTGTACGCTACACAGGTTGCAAGCATTATGCATCTCTCGTTTAAGAATAGCTCAAAATGCCCCAGGTATTGAGAAACCCCACACAAGCAATCCGTCTCTAGCTTTGTGCGGGGATTGTGGACGTCCCACAGCAAATCCTTGGGGTCGTGAATGCGGAGAAGGATCCTCGCTGGTCTAGTTGTGGACCTTCATTTCTCGCATAGATGGAAGTCCGGGCACAAGGATGTTAAGCGCCTTAAAACATGTAAATCACAGATACTTGTTACGTGCCCGCTCTGAGAGCACAACGCCTACGCAAGCGCCAATTCGCCTGTCTCACAGTTCGATCCACCGAGCTGCTCATCCCCATTTTCGAGTGTTGGGCCTTCTCGTTCAACTCATGTCCGCGTGAGACTTTCCGGCGGGTCTAAGGAAGTTTATCATTGTGATCTTACTTCAACAAAGCATGTTGCAAGCAAGTCGTTACCTAGTCACATACCTGTAATTCCTTACATCGTACCCTGATGTATAGAAGGGATGTCGTGGTCGTAGACTACGGCTCAAGGGAAGCCGGGGCACCGGATGTACTGTGCATGCAGTAATACTCAAACACTAGCGGCACTTTGTATGAGATCCACCACGTAACTGTCCAATGATGATAACCCCTCCCAGCACAGGTACAAACTTCTACGACAGCATTCTTCGTGAATGGTGCTGCTGAAGGTCTGAATGCTAAGAAAAGAGATGGAGCACCCACATTAGCTGAGGTTGGACGTCACTGTTTATGTCATCATATTTATGCAGCAATTACCTGATGGAGATTTGGACTCTCAACTGGACCGTAAGGGATTTTTTTTTATCCCAATGTCGATGTTGAATGGAAGTCAAGATCGGTGTTGATGCACCATAAGGAAACATACGAGGTGTGAGTTGTTCTTTCTTAACATTGAACTAGAAGCAGATATCCGCAAACAGTTTAAGAGCAAGTCTGCCAATTTGTACGATCCTTCCAGTTACAATCCAGGTCTTCAAACGAGCATGGGAATCTTAAACATTGATATAGAGCATCCCGCAAGTTGCAACAGTTTGGCATAAGTGCTTGAAGTTCCTTTGCAACTTGGATTCTCTGTCCGTAAGCTCATGTATGAGCACTAGGGCATGATAGTATATTACATGGGCAGAATAGAGGTCACACATGTGCCACGACAGAGAAGAAACTTCGTAGCGGCAGCTATTTTGCAGCAGAAATGTCTGACTTACAACATGTGTGTTATGCTTGGGGTGTGAAGGCCACGGAGATCTATTCGCATATACCGTACTTCTTACGACTGAGTCAACTTTCGTTCTAAAGATGTACCGTAAATTAGAACAAGAGGCTATAGCTCTGATTGAAGATTCTTCTAAAGTTCTTTCCTAGGACTTATGTGTGAAAGAAGGAGATGAAGAGACACAGCAAGGGCAAGAGTTGCCCTGACTCTTCAGACAAGATCAGTCAGTTCACTATAAGACTAGTGCTTTCATCAATCGAAATTCCAAACTGGCCCACTGCCGTCGAATAGCTGTGACGCACAGCCGCACTACCATAAATTCGCATTTCCTTCTCGTATTTAGCTGTAATGCCAGGCTCGTAGCCACCGGCTTGGCGCACAAGGCCACCAAGCAAGGCCGAATCTCGTACAGCAGTATTAGCGCCAATACCACCAGCAGGAGTCATCGAATGGACAGCATCGCCAATGACTGTCACACGAGGATCATTTGGCCATTCGGGCACACCTGACGGACTCGAGCAAGTGATTTTCCAGAAGGCAGCTTCTTGTTCATTCATCTCATCAAACAGAGGCCTGAAGCGCGGATGCCATTTCGTGGTAAGTGATTTCGCAATCGAAGCAGCTTGCTTACCGACGATGGAGAAGTCGTCGTTAGGAGCGCGTATAACGCCTGGTTGGCCGCCCATTGTCCAGCCAAACTGTACGTTCGGGTCATCCATGTCCCCAGGGCGAACATTGGTAATGGTGAAAACCGCGCCGTCAGCATGAGTGCTATCTCGCATGATGAACACCCCTTCGCCCAGACCCTTGAATGATGCACTTGGGGCCTGGCCATGAATGCCTCTGGCACCCGTGTCATACACCTTGATCTTCCCCGCAGAAAGCTGCTTCGCAATCTTGGAATAGATACCATCACCAGCGACGAGCATTGAGCCCTCCACAGATTTAGTGCCATCCGCGAATACCACCTTCACATCGTTCTCAGAGCACTCGTAGCCCACGACATTTTTAGACCATTCGATATGGTCCTCACATCCCTCAGCGAAGATCCTCCGCATGTCTCCGCGCGATATCCCAATCACCTTGCCACCGCGCGAGGCCAAGGTCTCAGGGACAATGTGCTCCATCTCCTCCGCAG
This sequence comes from Coniochaeta sp. PMI_546, assembly GCA_021432605.1. Taxonomy (NCBI): domain Eukaryota; kingdom Fungi; phylum Ascomycota; class Sordariomycetes; order Coniochaetales; family Coniochaetaceae; genus Coniochaeta; species Coniochaeta sp. PMI_546. The sequence continues at coordinate 15,268 of MU271158.1, read as the reverse complement.
TAATGGCATTGAAGACGGCGAAACCCATTCCCCCTGTCTTGCCACACTTGTCCCAGAATCGCTGGAAAGTCTGCTGGTCGAGCACGGCCTCAATGGCATCAAGGCCCTCAGGTGACAGTCTAAGTCTGTAGCCTTGCGCACGGAAGTCAAATGAATCGTCGCGTTCAAAAATCTTAAACGGTATGTTAGATTGCCGAAGGGATTGTGCGAACAGGAGCGATGCAAGTCCAGCGCCAGAAATCAAAACCGGTCTGGTATGGCTGGCTGACATTGTTTCCTAGTTCAGATCTGCTGACCTGTGTACGTAATTGCGTAGCCGAATCTGCTGGTCTATAATTGTTCTTGGACCTCGACCACTTGGAGATATTTCATAAGTGTCAGGTCTCAACACCGCGAGCACAGCTCTACGCCCCGTCCGAAATTCCCGAGACGTTTTACTAATCCTTTAATTATGTTAAGCAAGCAAATTCGAGCTGACAAATGACATGTATGTCAAACGTGACAACAACCTACCCCACAACGGCGTGCTTGTGAGTGATCCCGCAGGTCTTGCTCATGACCATCGACACAGCCACCGCGACCAGGATTTTTGCCAAGTGCCAAGCCACTTCAAGCCCAAAGCATTTGAGCTAGAACCAAGAGAACCACCCAGGAACGGTTCAGGAGCCCTGAGCGAAATCTTTAGAGGTTCCGCTACAAAGCATCTTATCCAAATCAGAGTGATACAGGCGGATCAGGCCAGAGAGAAAAGTGCACTTCCAGATCAAGTTTACTGCCACGGAGCTTATCCTGGATGGTACCCCGCTACACCTGCGCCTTCAGGATACAACATTATGTTACTACTAAACTCGTCTTAAGACAACGAGGCCACCATAGATGCCGTACTCGGCATAGGTACCGACACAGAATCTGACTCTCCTGTCGGCCAATGACTGGCAGCCAGAGGCGTCTTGAACCGAGGCAGCGTAGAGCAGAAACAAAGCAGGGTCAGCACCCACCGGCAATGAGGGCCTGTGTCACGGTCATCTTTTATAGCTACGTGGAAAGTCGACGGCATTGGCTTTGCTTGAGAACGTCCTGTCCTAGACTTAGTAAATTGACGGCAACTACATGTACGCACTTCGGAGTGAAAATGCCCTAACGACTCCACCCAAGCCAGGCTGTCGCTCCTCCACACTAAACTCGCTGCGCTGGCAGGAAAATCTTCGCGACCATTTCCACAGCGGCGTAATTATAGGAGGTCAGAGATGGACACACGAGCTAGCGATAGAGAGCTTGGTCACATTCCCCTACAGTTCCGCGGTTCCGCTACGTTGACTTAGTCACTCTCGGAATCGTCAGTCCGAATGTCGCCACTTGAGTGGATCCGCACCTGTTCTACAGCGCTACGACCTTCTCCATTGAAGATGCCTTCACAGCCGGTAGGGTTTTCAGGGCTGGCACCCAGCCGTGAAACCTTCGACCGGGCCGAGCTGCTGCGCGAGGACCCGCTCCGGAGCTTATCCTTCTTGCGCAGGACTATCCCAATGGCATTGTTATCCGACAGATGCGAGTTCAGTAGCACATACGTAGTATTCGAGTGACGAAGTTTCAGCGACATCCAAAGATGGAGCGAGTGAGGCATCATCATGGTGGAACTGAAACTCGGTAGATCACGCACTTTAAGTAGATGTGAAGTTTTAAACGCCGAGCGATGAAGAAAGACGAGAGCGGTGGTACGAATGTGCATCTATTGTCACCCACGCAGCTGCAAAGAATATTTAAGTCTTCGTACAGCCTTAGAGAGGTGGGGTACATAGCCGTGTCTATCTGAAGGGATGCTAAGTCATTCAGGTAATCATATCGACGTGGTTTGTGACGAGGGATACATAAGGTACCTACCGGTCCTGAGGGAGATTTCGAAGAAGGCTCGCTCGAAAAGCCACACAAGCGTAACTTGCACGCTGTAAAAGAAGGGTCTCAAGTCCTGATGCATCTGGTCGAAAACGGGAGGCGTAGTTCGGTTAATATTTTCACAGATCACTATCTACGCCACGAATGGCTTAACTGGGCAGTCAGACCGCGAAGCCCTTCACAGATAGGAGTGTAGGTTAGGTCCTCAAGTTCCTCTACAGGTTGTGATGCCAACTGAACTGCAACTAGGGTAAACGTTTCCAATGGCAGACGAGTCAAGCATGATGACACCCAAACTGACGTTGCCGTTTGTTGTAGCAGCCACGATATAATACCCACCTAAAGCCATTGGTCGCAGCTCAGAGCTCTGGGGTGCATGAGCCAAGAAAACTGCCGAAAAGCTTGATCAGGGTGCTAATTAATTACCACGATTTTCCGGCTAATTCATGCGTCATCCATATGTTTATAGTACCTCGCTTGTATTAACACAGCTGCGCCCGCTAGAAGGCGAGAAATGGCATTCAGAATAATTTGTTCTGATGCGTCCACAGTGTGCCGACAGGTTGATAGATGTTGCTTCAGACCGCGTGATACTGTGCCATTTCAAAGCAATAAACCTGTATCCAGTAACGCGCCACCTTTCACATATTGAATTGACGGCATTGGGGTGGTCCAGCAGTATTTGAAGCCTGGCCTTCAATTGTATGCACGCTTATAAAAGAAGTACTGTCCAAGTCAAGCATCGATGTTCCACATCCTGTTTGCTTGTCTTGTTTTGCCCATCCTCGCCGTTCCTACTTCGCATCGTCACTATACTATTCCGAAGTTCCACCCACAATGAAGTCACTTTCAGTTGCTTTGGCGCTGGTCCTGGCTCGAACAACCGAGGCAGGTCTTCGTTTTGGATGTTCAACACTGACAATCCAGCGACTTGATCCTGTTGTTGAGCCTGGCAATGCTCCATCTGCCCATCTCCATCATATCGTCGGTGGCAATGCCTTCAATGCTACCATGACTGGAGACGTGGGTGCAAGAGGAACATGTACAACATGCCAGATGTCAGAGGACTTCTCGAACTACTGGACTGCCGTCATGTACTTCAAGCATCCAACCAACGGGTCGTACCACCGTGTCCCAGTGGTTAATAACGCAGCCTTGGCGCAGGGGACGACTGGCGGAATCACCGTCTACTACACTCAGTATGACCTTAGCAGGGACAACATCAAGCAGCAGCCTATTACAGCCTTCAAGCCGGTATGTCTACGCCCATCACCTTGGAGGCTTATGTATGGTAACATTCTCTAGGGCTTTCGCATGACGGTTGGCAGCCCGTCACACACCGGCAAGCCACACGCCGGTCTGAGCTATAACTGCTTGCAAACCCTCATCAATCGGGGTCCAGAGCTTTCAGACTTTCCTACCAAGCCATGCCCGGCTGGTATCTTTGTCACCCATCACTTCCCCGCGTGAGTCGCTTTTAAGTCAGAGATGATGAGCGTAAGACTGATTAGGTACAAACAGATGCTGGGATGGTAAAAATCTCGACAGCCCCGATCACCAGTCTCACATGTACAATACCATCACCACTACTGGATTTATCAACGCTGGCCCCTGCCCGGCCACCCACCCGGTGCGGATGCCGCAGCTAGTATATGAAACGGTCTGGGACACAACAAAGTTCAACAATCTGTTCACGTCAGGGACCAACCCGTTCGTCTGGAGCTTTGAAGGCACAGGCTCCGGTACCCATGCTGATTACATGTTCGGTTGGAAGGGAGATGCGCTTCAACGTGCCATGGACAAGTCAGAATGCTTTTATGATGGGTGCGGCTCTATAAAGCAGCAGTCCATGTCCGTTGCCAACCAGTGTAAAGTCAAGGATTACGTCAACGAGAACATTGACGGATGTAAGTTAAAGAACTCCACGGCCAAGATCATGTTGCTAACATCTCTTAGGGGTGCCCCATCTTCCTGGTATGGAGGTGTCGATGAACTGATTCGTGAGTTGAAGGTTGGTCTGCCCCGGCTTTACTTCTTCAACACTACAACTGGAATGTCGTACAATTATTGAGTTCTTCTCTTTTGCTCCCTTGCTCTAGGATTGAATGGTGCTCTCGTTCCTGGTCAATGTCTTGAGCTTCGGCACTGTATATTCGGATACCCTTCGTCGTTCCGTTAATGGAGCAAAGTGACACCGCTACGAGTTTAGGGCACAGTCATTTAAAGTCTGTTTTCATTACACTATTCAACGATACTATACATTTGAGCATATGTCGAGGCAAATAGCCAGCATGTTTCTTGAGCCCAGGTGCCCCTGCCACTGCCTACCCATCTAGTCTACTACTGATTCACTCACGTCAACCAAAGGTCAGCATTATAATGACCTAGATTCATCATAAACTCTAGCTTCTTTTGCTCACAGCGGACGTGCTGTAACCATCTCGTGGGAAAGGCTGATATTCCTCATGCCTGGATCGTCTGACCGTGGCTGCGCTCATTTACGAGCCCGCTGCCGAATCGAAAATGCTTGAGACTCGAAGACTTTTAGAATCTGGGTCAAGAGGTTGCTGTGAATTAGGCGCTTGTGGTATTATTGCCATAAGACAGCAGCTGTATTATTCGGCAATAGCGTCGGCCTTCGTCACTGCTTTTAAAGACCAGTCTATACAAAAGCGATGCTTCGGCATAACTAATGATGGCACTGCAGTAATCCGACTCTCATCTGCCCCGTTCCAGCCTTGTTTGCCCCTGAAATAGTATGGAACGTACACGAGCTCTCTCGCCTGTCCAAATATCCCTCTTCTTGCATCAAAACCAGGTCCCACATCATTGCGCCTCTCGTCTAAGCCAGGAAGCAATCGATGCAACATGCTGTCTTTTAGGCAACGTCCTCCTCACTAGTGCCCTGATGCAGTCGGCTTTCTTCAGTCACAGTGCTGGTCCTACTCACTGCGGTATCCTTGAATTGGTTTTCTTCCCATTCATTGTCGGCATCCTCGGCGCAGTAGATTATGGGACCTCGAGCGAGAGTCGATGTGCCCTGATTCGTGTAGGGGTGCGGTGTTACGTATCCCGTTTGAAACCTCCGATCTGGATGGAAAATGAAGGGTTGGCAGCAACATATGCATGTGAAAGGGACAAGTACCTTGCTTTTGTTATACTCACATCCGAGGAACATGGTCTCGGAGGGCGTACTCATCTTTACACCAGAGTGGTAAGCGGAGACGAATCGTTGCAGCTATAGACTCTGGTACGGAAGATCGGAATGATACCATCCCCTCCCAAGACCATTGTGACGTTTGCTGCAATGAGACTGGATGTCCATTGACGTTGAACGTCAAAGTGGCCGAGGTGTAAAGATGTACATTGACAAAGGCCTCATCCTCGATACTTCCATAACCCCATAGATAACCTCCTAGGCTTCCAAACAACCGCGGAAGGTTGGGAGGGCAGCATATTACCTCGAACCATTCAGACTGAGCACTCGCATCCATATCGGAACTTGCAGGCTGGTTGACATAGGTAAATTCGTTTCCGTCCACACTCATAGCCGTCATGACATTGTTATAAAGATATAGCTCCATAGTGTCGGCGTATCGTCTATCAGGCTCATTGTCGTCACACAGGTGGAGAAACCGCTCAGCCAGCATTATGACACCTATAGAAGCGCATGTCGCTGCATAGCAGCCGCCCTCATCCGTGCCTTGCGGAAGGAAATAGTCGATTCCGAAGCCTTCCCATTGTTTAATAGCGCCAATACCACCAGTCAGGTACGTCTTCTTGTCGACCATGTTACAGAGTGGTAACCCATCGCTCGTCGGGCCGTCGATCTCGTCGCACAGCTTCGCACACAATAACTTGAGCCGAGGCGCACCGTAACACGGTCTGGATCTGATCTCATCCGCAGGAGCTTGGCCCGAGCGATCAGCTTGCCATCTCTATCTCTCCTCAGAGCGTCTCTCCTTATAGGTGATTCGTGTCGACGTAGGCACCATAGCTTATCTAAACTTCTGAAGTGAGGTAGCATCGACTGATTAGGACGTAACAAGGTAGAATGCATTATAGAGACTGGAATCGAAACTCTACAAATTAGTTCGACCTAAGACACGACGAATTCTATATAGAGACCTCTCTTCTGCTAAAAAAATAACCGAGTCCCTTAGTCGCTTTCGCGCGAAAATACAACGTTGTCAACCTTTTTTTTAACGTCGTTTGGGAAAGGTCGGTAGTTATTTGACGTCCAGATTTATTTGCCTTCAAACCAAGTTATCCTTTCTGGCTTCGTTCTTCATAACGATCGCCCGAGAGTTGTTTTTCTTGGACCTGTCCGTACTAACGGTAAACGCTGCTGCTACAGTCGCTGCAACACCAAAGCCTATTGCTACCAGGTATACAAGACTGAATCCCTGGACATAAGAAGCCTTAGCAGCAGCGGCCGCGAGCTTAGCCAGCGTCGGGGTTGAACCAGCTACTGCGTTGTACGCCGCGGCAGTATTAGTTTGAGCGGCTTTTATCAAATTCGCCAGTAAGCTGTCCGAGTACGGTACGTTTGACTCATGGATGGCCTCTATTAGCTTGCCGGGGAGGACTTCTGAAAACCGGGTAGTGTAAATAGCAGTGTATATGGCAGTTGCTACAGCGCCCCCGAGTAATCGGAATGTGCCAGCCAAGCCAACTGCTACGCCTCTGTCCTTGATGTCAGTAGTTTTCTGGGATTACTAGCTGGTGTTTAGAATGTGTTTCTCACAAATCATTTTGGTCTTCTAGCCCGAAAGAGAGCATAGTGAAAGACAACAGCTGTGGAGGGGTGATAGTTGTAGCTGCAAGCACAACTGTTGCAATTGCTTGTCCCTTGTCGTTGACGCCAACAGATGCCATAGAGCCGATAAATGCAGTTTGAAGGACCGTGAAGCCAATGAGCTGCCACTTCTCATGGTGTAGGCGGGAGCATACGAAGCAGGTAAGGAGGCCAGCCGCTAGAATCCGCCGTCAGCATTGTGCCATACACAACAAGCTTCCATGTCAATGTGACGTTTACGTACTCCAAGTGCCACATGAGAATATTGTAGCATATACACCACGCATGATGACATCCTCTGGGCCAACGAACAGGGCTTGTGACTGACGGGGCCAGATCACGTTCATACTGTAGTACAACATCCCCCCTACAAAGCAGACAATGATGACAACATCAAATCTACCGGAAATTGTCAGCTATAAGCTCATTTGTTGGTGAACTTCCGCCGTAGCGGGACTTACTCTCGAACACGCCGAAAGAGTTTTGGCGGAAACAGAGGATACTTCAAGTCCGCATATGTGTCCCAAAAACCGACAGCGATGAAACAACAAAGGCCCACAACGATCGGAGCGATGGTACCAGGGTGTGACCAAGGGAACTTGCGGCCGCCAAAGTTGACTCCAAGTAAGAAAAGAACACCGCCGGCAAGGAAGAGCAAGACTCCGACATAATCCAGCTGTCCGAGCAGCTGAATCTTAGTCTTTCCATCTGCGCGGTGCTTCATCTCGAAATCCGGTGGGTTGTAGAATAGGAACAGTAAGATGAAAGCAAAGCAGTGAAAGCTGAAGAGGTACCAGTAGGCACCGCGCCACCCGATGGGCTGATAAGCAATGAAGGCGTAGGCGACTAGAGGTGAGCTGAATGCCAAGGCTAAAGAAACGTCTAGGCCTCCAACCGCCATAATTCGATAACGATTGGGGACAGCTTCCTGTACGCATGCATAACAAAGTTCCTGAAACCCAGCCCCGATGCCAAAGAGGGCACCGGACGCTATCATCATCTCAATGCTCTTACCATTAGCTCCAACGAGACAACCGGTGATTGAGATGATGGCGCCCGTCATCATGAAATAGCGACGGCCGAAAATATCTCTGTAGAAGGAGTTGTTAGTACACTTGGCAGGATCAATTCGAGAAACGGGAGCGTCAACAACTTACGAAAGGCGACCGCCGATAGAGACAAGGACTGAAGCTCCAAGACTCCAGCAGATGGTGATCCAGGCAGAGTCGGAGCTCGGGCCAAGCTCAGCATTAATGTAAGGTAAGGTTGTCGCTGGTATCAGCATGCTCATGATGTAGCTATTGATTTGGCCACACATCGCCTACCACCGGTGACAATTCAGCGGCATACTCTGGTAAAAGGAGGTTCAGATGATGTCTTACGATATAAGCAAGTATGGTTTCCTTGGTCAATTTTCCATCTTCAATCCGTTCTGTCAAAGGTGACACTGTCACCGTATTCTCCACATATTGGAGCTCCCCCTTCTCATTGTTACTGTCCGAGATATCGCTTCCAGGGACCACTTCAGAGATGCCCATGGTGGCGATAGTCAACAACGGTTTAGAAGACTTGAAAGATCCAGCCAGTGACAAACACTATGGGGTATATTCCCAGATTGTGACCTAGCGAGTAACACGAGGATTGAGGTCCTAAAGCTAGGGAAAGCTAGACCTAAGTCTTATACAAAAGAGTATCGAAATGTTGTCTTGATCCTACTTAGTGGTCAACTGTGTATCTGGTAAATGAGACGGAAGCGTATATCCTGCGGACTGTGATTAATTGTCAATTTCTCGTCTCCCTTGCCCCCAGAGGTCATTTAAGACTATCTGCACATCTGGTTAGGGGGACTGGTCGCCCAAGTTGTTTCCTCGTCGTTGAAGGCAGTTAGACCGCCCGGCAACCAGCCAAGGGTGTCCCGCGCTCATTTGATGGGGTTAAGACTTAGGGTATCATTTCCCCAGACTTGTTCCCCTCAGTCCTCAGAAACGGATGCCGCGTAGCGCTGAATGTCATGCAGCTGCGAATAGCAACGTGATCGTCAATCGCACTTGTTCCAAGCCATGCCCTCGGTGGTAACTAGACTAGTGCTGATCAACTGCCTTTCAACACCTGCAGAGCATCGTCGTTGCCCCAAGACACTGGCAAAATCTCTCAGCTATGTGAGTGGTCTGGCCGTCAAGTGCAAAATCCCCGCAAGAAGCGGTAAACAGTTTCCGGATCCCCGCCTTTGCTAATTTTGACTTCATACCCTAATGCCAAGCGTTTGGTACCGCTACAAACATCGGTATTAGTTTCCGCTCTCCGGATATGCTTAGCAAGGTAGGGTGTCTCCTGCCATCTAGTGGCTTGATGATTAATACTTGGTATTCGTCAGTGAAAGCAAGTCCCCTTTGGGACCCGATATTCTCTGACAAATCTATACAGTATAAAAAGGCAGCATCAGCTGTGAAGCAGCGGTCTCCGACCACTTGTTATTAGCTGGTGGCTTGGGACCGAACAACAATGAGGGTCGTCGTTTTTGGTGCCTCCGGCGTACAAGGTGCTGCACAGGTGGAAGCACTTGCCCGTTCAGGGCGGTACCACCCGGTCGCCGTGAGCCGGAATCCAAGGCCGCTGAAAATCGATGGATCGACGGTCGAGACCATCGCTGCAGATTTTGGCAATCCGGCCGACACGAACAGAGCACTTCAGGGGGCTCAAATTCTATTCTTGAATTTGCCGTCGACGTCATTTCAGTCAGCGGAGCCGATCCTCTGCGCCGCCAGAAATGTCGCAGAGCAAGCATCAAGGGTGTCTAGTCTTCGGCTCGTTGTGTTCAACACCAGCATGCCGATCCCGGAGGTGGAGCAGGATATTGCGGCACAAGATCACCGAAGAGAAATCCGTGAGATTCTGCGACAAGCTGGCCTTCCGGTTATAAGTATTCAACCGGTGGCTTTCCTCGACAATCTCCTAGAAGGCTGGGCATTGCCGCCGATCATCGAGCGCAACACGCTGGTGTACTGTCACAAGCCCGACCTGAAGGTCTCTTGGATTTGTCATTCCGACCTTGCGCAGATCATGATTGCGGCCATTAGTCGTCCAGACCTCGCCGGTTCCAACATTCCTGTTGGTGGAGCGGAGGCTGTAACACTTGCCCAGCTGACAAAAAAGCTGGCTTGTGTATGGAAACGACCGCTGCGCTGCGTAAATCAGACAGTAGATGACTTCTGTCTCAACATCAGCAACGCTATGAAAAACAGGGCAGGCATCGACGGCGATTTAATAGCCACCCAGATGCACAAAGCGTACACCTATTACAACAACTCCCCGGACAGACCGTTTCTCATCGACATGGCCCCTGTCCTCAAGGAGTTGCCTGTGAAGCTCACTCCAATCGAGGATTGGGCTCGGAGCCACCCTCTCCCAGCCACTGTCACGGCCGAATGACTACCTTTACCGCCATGAATCACTAAATCTTCGGGTCATGCTATTCAAGAAGCGTCCAGGTCATTTGATCATGAGGATTCGAGCACAGCCTATCTCAGTGCTATCATCTGACGTGCACTAGCGGACTTGGCACTCTCAAATCTGCTTCCCTAGAGATGTTTACTGTCTTGAAGAGGCAGGACAAGAATACAACACAGCAGCTGATTAACTATAAGTTTTTTCTCAACATGCAGCTTGTGAGTTTCGATCTAGGTGTCCAGGTTCTTCACCCCCCCTTCCTTCAACCACTGCTCAAAAGACTTCGTCTGTACTTTGTTCCTGAGCTGATGAGGCTCGATAACACCCTCTACACCCGCACAGTAGTCAAATTCCCCAAGGTATGCCCCTCCTAATAAGATCTCCAAAGGGATCCCCGTCATGTCATGCAGAGCTTCGACCGTGGTCTGCACAAAGATGATCTTCTTCCCCGTTACTCGAGTCCAAATATCTAGCAGGCTCCCAAAGTCGAGGTAGCTCGATTTGTTGTACGCCAAGAGCTTCGTGCCGGGCGCCTCATCTTCAATAAGGGCACGGACGAATGGCCCAGTGGCCTCAATGGGGTCGACGATGGGAATCCTCGTCTCCTTGGAGAGCGGAAGAATAAAGGCGTACTCTCCTGTCTGTGGGTGGCGTCTAGGGAACAAGAATGCGTTCGTGTTGTAGGCTCCGAGGTAGATGACAGACAACCTGTTGGCCAGTTCCGGTTGCTCAACCTCGATGTATTCCACGATGTTGCTTTTGCCCGCCCAGTGGTAGGTCTTGAACTTGCCGCTCGACGCCTTTTCCATGGGACCAAGTGCGGAGTAGATGAAACGTTCTAGTGTCGGCACACCCGCAGCTGCGATAGCAGCGTTTCTGCCGTTTGAGAACTCGGCATCGAAAGCAAGCTTTCCGCTCTCTACCTCGCTTTTCCCGGAGGCCATGGCTGGACGGAAGACGGTCCAGAAGTCAGTGTTGAGGAAGATTGCAGTGGTATTTGAGAAACCACGTCTCAGAGACTGTAGGTCGCCGAGGTCTGCCTGCATAACTTCGGCACCGAGAGCATCAAGAGCCCGTGCTGCTTCCGAAGCAGGATTCCGTGTAAGGCAGCGGACATGCCAATTGGGCAGCGAAAGGAATGTTCGGGCGACAGATCCGCCCTGCGTGCCCGTCGCGCCTACCACGGCGATAATTCTCTTTTGTGAAGGCTCCATACTGCGTCAAGTTCGCTCGACGCTGATATTGCCGAGTGATGCGATGATGTTGGGACTTGTAATATGTAGCACTGATTGTGAGCATCCGCTCGGTTTAAGTATTGGCAAGATGTCACAATTCTATCGCACATGATTGAGGCGGAATAGCCTTTCCATTCGGGATCCCTGGAAGTAGTCATTCCCTCTCGCCCCTTGCTACCCGCGTAATGCGGTCTACCCGGCCCTTCAAGGTAAATTGTCTGTGGCTTATGTGGTGAAAACTACAGTGTAGGCAGTTGATTGCTTCTGATTGGCGAAGAGACCGTAAGCCACTCGCGCTAAACTAGCGTTCGTTGTCGAGGTTTGGGTAATTGGCGCAGACAACAACATGAGTTTCCGGGAACTTTTCCCCTACACGATATGGTGGTATCATCGTTCATCATCCTTCACGGCGAACCAACCTCTAGTCTTGAATTTGAAATCAAGGAGAGAAAGCCGGAAGCAGCCATAATTCAACCCGCAACGGAGCACCAACCTGCACGTCAGCCACTATGGATGGCCACGAAAAAGCGGAGAGTGACGTGATCAAGCACCGAAAACGAGTCCTCACACCTGCTCGGAAGGAGCAAAACCGAATAGCGCAGAGACTCTACAGTAAGCCCACCACCTATGCTGATCTCGCCTATCCGCATCTACCGGACTGACAAAATGATAGGAGAAAGACAGAAAACACGCCGTAAGAACCAACGGCCGATGTTATTGACAAACGCCTTGCACCTGCGCCCCCGGCCAATGCCAGCACAGAGGCAACGCGATGCACATCAACCTCAGGGACATGATACGGCGGAAGAGTGCGCAAGAGATGCACTGGCCGAACGTGATCCGGAACAATCAACTAAGTACCCTGTGGACGTTGTGCGTCCTCCGTTCCAGCCAACCATTGAGGAGCCTGATGCGCTCCAAAACCTCACTCGTTTAGACGTTGTCTCCCCTTCTTTTGGTCCAGAGCTCATATCGCAATGTATGCCCTTGGAATCGGGCCACGGTATCGAGAGTCTAACTGGAGCCGGGAGCCAGGTAACGCCTGAAGTTACTTCACTATCATGGCCGGAGAACACCTTCAACTCTTTCATTTTAAACAACAACCAAGACGGTCGCACGGATACGGCGAGGCATGCTACCAATAACACCGCAGTCAATCACACAGGGGTCCAAACTGATGACGGGCCTCAGATCACTTCCCAAAATCTGTACCCTTGTACTTTAGACAGCTCAAGTATGATGCGCAGCTCATCATCCTCCATGTCGTTATATTTCCCTTGGCCGAGTCCGGCCTTGTCCGGCATTTACGATGGTTCAGTAGAACTAGAAGATTCTTCCCAGCCACTCTCGCATCGTCCTGCTACGAGTTTGTCTCACACTTATACCGTAGCAAGTGAGGGCATCTCTCCTCCGCTGCCGGATCCTTGGCGTAACAACATCCAATTTCCCAGGACGACAATATTCAATGCCTTTCTCACCATAGCCCTGAGTCTGGGTTTCAACCTTCGAGACTTAGTCGATGCCAATTGCCTCGGGATGGCAACACAGTCTCCATTTTATCGGCCCGCAACACCCCAAGATGATCCTCGAGCACTCCTCGAAGCAGCTCGACGTCCGTCTGCCTCCTCCAACCTCCAACCTACCCTGCCACAGATCTTGATTCCGCATCACCCTAGGTATTATTCGCGGCCGTTTCTGCCATAAACGGCCATACAAAGCGGAAAAGGTGGCCCGAGCTTTGCTGCAGAAACGGTTGTCGCAAGGCCCGCCAATTGATTGGTCCAAAACTTGGGGTTCATATGGAGCCAAGCTTAGGGTTTGGGTTAGCTTCCCTGGCGCAACCCGCCTATCCGTAATTCCACGTAGCCTTGTAGTAGAAGGCATTTAAAATCACCGCCAAAGCTAAGACCCACTTGTAACAGCATGGGGTAGAAGGCATTTGATTTTGAGGAGTAGAAGGCATTTAGATACCGACATGCAAATTTAACAAGATTGATATAGGTTATTCGCCCCATTTGACAGAGCAGAAATCTATATTAGTAGGTTATAACGATCAATGGTTATGAAATGCTAGTAGTTTGAAGTTGGACGGTTTTCGTTTGATAGGGTCGTGTATAACTAGGGAGCGGTGGTCCAAACGGCGCCGGTTTGCTAAGCAGATAGTTAATTGACCGATAATAAATTAGACGGTCCAAGTACGCAACCGGTAGGGCTAGTTTAGGAGATGGGAATAAGGTCTAAGGTTAGCTCGTAGATCGTATGGGTAATTGCTCTTACGATAATATACGTTAGGTTTTCGTCTAGAAAAATAATTATTACAACTCTCGTCTAAACGATATGGAACCGTTCGTTTATCTAGTTGAATACCCATTTGTTATTTGTATACAATGCAAATTTGGGTACGTTACGGACGAAGTTAGTACCTATCTTCGGGTTCGATATAGCTATATTAAGCCAAAAGTACGTAAGATAATCTACGATAAGGTATAAGGTATTGCCGGTATTATACAAAAACGCGCGTAGTTGGCGGAGTTCGTACTCCCGGCGCCGACGATAGTATAGATCCTATATATCGATAAGCCGAAGATAGACGGTTTACGTTATCGACGATGCCTGTATATAAACCGGCGGGCAAAGTATATAAGAGATCATTGTAAACGGATTCATATATAGCAGAATCCGAAAAAGAAAGGACGGCTAAGTAAGGAAGCTCCGGGTTCAGTACTATAGATCGAAGGTATACGTTACTAACGGTTCTTCCCGTCGCGGTAGGTTAGCGGCTAGTTTAAAGTCGGTCATAGCGAGATATACTAGGAGAGCTCCGAAGCCGAGAAGACGATAGAGCAACGTCTTGTACGGGCGTACTAGGAACAGGTAGCCCGGTTTTCCGCGAGGAAACGCCAGATCCAGGTACCCGACGAGAAGACTAAGCCGAACCCGTAGCTACGGCGCGTGGGATAGGCGGAATATCTGTAAGGGCTCGACCGAGAACAGTTGCGGGTATCACTCAGGCCGGTAAAGGACGACGAGGTCGTACTATAATAGGTATGGCAGAGTTGCGAACGGGTTTTAGAGCAAGCTAAGGCCGTAACCGTTCCGCAACGCGTAAGATACGCTACGTTATTCGAAGTCAACCGGAACGACGTATAGGCGTGTTACAAACCTACAGGTGATAGAGGACACCCCGCCAATAGATAAGGAACATGTATACGAGGCTTATCGTATTACATGGACAAGGGACCTCGGTCACGTGACTAATAGATACGATAGCTATCTATCATAGCTATTACTGATATTTCGAATAGCTATCTATCACAGCTATCACTATAGTCTCTATAAATATATAGGAAAGAGTCTCTCTAGATTCCGTCATAGATAGTTCTTAATTACCTAGTGATCAATCTAAGTATTCAATCGAGGTTATCATTGAGTAAGATACTTGTCTTGACGATATTAGAGTAAAGATTACTTGTTATACCTTAACTTACTTACCCTAAGTAACAGAACTTACCTTCTGATCCTTAGCCCGTCTTAGGATCGTTATATTTTGATTACTCCTATTCGGTAAGTTAACCTTATACCAAGTAGCTAACAATCATATCGATAAAAGGAACCGTTACAATTATATCTAAGGAAGAGCTTGCTCAGTAGGTTACTAAGCTCGGAGCTGAATTAGAGAAGTTGAAAAACGAATATGAAGAACTGAAGTCTAGATCGGCGGAACCCAAGAACGACCCCAAGACTACGGAACGAGCGGCCAAGATCAAGGCCCTACGGCCGTTACTTAGGGTTAGGGTTACTTAGGGTTAGGGTTAGGGTTAGGGTTAGGGTTAGGGTTAGGGTTAGGGTTAGGGTTAGGGTTAGGGTTAGGGTTAGGGTTAGGGTTAGGGTTAGG